>FR997838.1:17320953-18520953 GCA_905475405.1 Schrankia costaestrigalis | reverse complement strand
AAATAATAACAGGGAAATAATAAAAATAGTAATTATACTTTCACTGTTTTCATCCATAAGACATTAATATTTCGATACTATTAAGTAATATTCGTAAATAACATAACGATATATTCTTTATTTGTTATGGCTCCTATTTATTATTCTTTATGTTATACATTGGTCCTACTTTTATGTTATTAGTCTAAAACCTTCTATGTTAAATGGACTATTTATGCATAAAAATTATTGGAGACCCCTCACACGGTGGACCGACGACTTGGTTAAAGAGGCGGGAAACCGATGGATGAGGGAGGCACAGGATAACGCAAGGAGATATTTGGAGGAGGCCTATCTCCAACAGTGGACGTCAATTGGCTAATGAAATCTTTTAATATAAATGGAACCAGTAAATTGTTTGATAACAAGCCGTGAGACTGACTGTCGTAGAGACCGTTATTCCATGACCACTTTTAGGTTAGTAGTAGGTAAACTAATGGCCACCATACACTTAAGCCTGAAGCCTCCCTAAATGGTTTCTACTTGTTTCTTGTTGGGGATTTAGTCGAACATCCAGTGCACACATGTAATCAGAATAACAAAGTAATTAATTAATTTCGTAATTCGTTGCATCTGTTATTCTGACTTGGTTCATATCTAGGTATCTGCTGCAGGATAACAGTTTAATACACAACTCTCACAAAGTCCGTAAAAGGTTTCATGCAAGAACTCATACGCTAAAACTCATAGTTTTTCCGCCCAGGATCACGGACTTAATCCTATAAAAAAATTGCGGGGTTTAATGTTCAGCTATGAGATCAATCTAAGGTTCAAACCACAACACAAGGTAAAAACGGTCCCTACGACAATTAGTCTCAAGGCTTGTTATTAAACAAATTACTGGTTCCATTTATATCAAAAGATTCCAATCCATTAGCTAATGGACGTCAGCTGGACATAGGCTCCCTCCAAACATCTCCTTGCGTGATCCTGTGCCTCACTCATCTATCGGTTTCCCGCCTCCTTAACCAAGTCGTCGGTCCACCGTGTGAGCGGTCTCCAATAATTGTTATGCATAAAAGTCCATTTAACAAAGATGGTTTTAGACTAATAAAATAAATAGGAGCAATAACAAATATAAAAATATATCGTTATGTTCATCATCATCATAACAGCTCATTAATGTCCCACTGCAGGGACGGGCCTCCTCCCGTGACGGAGGGCTACTTGGCCTACTAATACCACGCTGGCCAGACGGATTGGTATAGGGCTTAATTTCAAGTTTTCCTTCTTTTTATTTCGTAAAGATAGTAGTTACGGTTATTCCCTTAGTCGGTTTTTACGACACCCATATCGTTATGTTATTTACGAATAATAATAGTATCCAAATATTAATGTCTTATGTATGAAAACAGTAAAGGTATAATTACGTCTCTGTTATTATTATTTATATATTGTTATAATTATACTTTATACATTTAAAATATACATTATTTTAGAATATATATATTATTACCACTTCAAATCAAAATACGAAAATATATTTATTTAATGTAAATAAATGGGCATAATATTCATTTTAATTATTAAAATAAATAAATATAATATAAACCAACTATTTTTATGTAAATACTCAAACTATATCAAATAAATTTAAATTACAGAAAGGTAATTGATATTTATGCCGCCATATTGAAGTCAGATATTAATGCACTTTACTGGAAGAACACACCAATTCTTGCAGAAATACAGAAAATATCAAATGTCAGATATATTTGCACGTCAGATATTTTTAAGAAAAGTGGCGCGTCACATATTTTTGCTTTGTGGCCTGTCAAAATTATATGTTGCCAATGAGTGATCAGATATTTATGCTGCGTTCGTGCAGAGAGATATTATTGAACTCATTGAAATATCAGATGTTATTGCCGACCTGCCCATAGTAATATATTTATGCTCGTGACTGTAGGTACCTTCTTCTCCGATCTACCTATCAAAACCTGTCCGCTTTGAGCTATACTTTCTTGTAAAGGAAATAATTAAATACTATAACAATAGGTAGTTACTTAAATATTTTTCTTGTGTTGTCTAAACTCTTGTCTTCTCCTCTCTTTATATTTTCATGTGAACGTTATCAAGGCTTCTAATAGTACTACAGATGTAAATGTTCTCCTCATGTAGTATTCTCTGAAACTTTACTAGTGTCGGACTTTTGCGAGCCATCAATTTCATAAATATCTGCAATGTACACACAGCAACTAATCAACCTAGACACTCATGTACCTTAATACCTTGAAATAAGACACAATTTCAAATGAAAATGTTTAACTTGATGTGTTGCTGTGTGTACTTAACCAAACTTGGGGCTACAACAATATAACGTGAATTCCTTCATTTGTATAAATAGATGTTTGTTGTATTTTATAACTTCCTCATATACGTTCATGTGTGCAACAGCACATTTATTTGTTACTAAATCATGTTAAGTAACCCTCCATCACGGGAGGAGGCCCGTCCCGGCAGTGGGACATTAATGGGCTGTTATGATGAAATCATGTTAACATATTACAAGTGCAAGGATAATAAAACAAAATTATAGGATTTAAAAACGAAATACGTTCATAGACTATTTTTTTAAATGTTTTTACACAACTTTGCTTCGGGAGTTGATAGATATGCCAGACCATACATAGACAACGAATATCATTTCCCATCACCCATTAGCTTAAACGGTACATTAAAGTGACCCCATCAGAACTATTGTTTATAACTTTATCTTATAAAACGTTGGTGGTCGTACTAAATGTTATTTATAATACATATATCATTTTATAGTAATGATATAAACGCCTACTAAAAGGTAGCTTCGATATTTGGTTTTGATAAATTGGGCACATGTGGGATTATGATATTATGTGGGATTTAATATTAATTTATTGTCAATGCTGCGAAATACTTTTGTGGAGTTATAATTCAGAGTGGAAATAGATACACCTTCTTCACGATTACATAGTAGTTAAGAAGCTTTTTTGGTTTTGGCCATGTAATGATTAAAATTAAAATAAATAAATATTTATCACTCTTTCACACAACGCCATCTAGTCCCAAACTAAGCAGAGCTTGTAAAGTATCGTTGTCTAGCATCCATAATACTATGGATACTAGACAACGGATAAACATACTAACTTAAATTTTTTTTTTTTGTAAATACATAAATATTATACATACTCGAAGAAAACACCCAGACCAATGCAAACATGTTCATGCACACAAAGAATTGCATTGAGCGGAATTCAATTCCTCTAGCAGTCATGTTATATAACCACTACGCCATAGAGGTAGTCGATTAGTAATAGTAAAGCTGGTTCATCTGTAGGATGGCAATTTCGCAGATGAATTAAAATAATTATAGAACTCTGAGAAAAATGTGTCCTAGAAAGCCAGGACTTTTAAGTCTACTTAAATTAATAGGACGACCTTTAGTTTTTATTACGTCAGATTTCAATAAGAACTTTATTAATTTGGTTGAAATTTCAGTCATGAATTAAACCAGATCTTGTTTAATTATTAAAAATATTAATAGTTATTTTTTATTCATGTAGATATCTAGGCATATTTATTTTTGCGTGAAAGTATAAGGAGCAATTATTTTATAAATGCATAATAATCACGTTTCTCCCGCCAATATAACAATAATTATTGTTATTTTTTAAAAGCAATTATTATAATAATTGCTTTCGGCTTATGTTTAACTCACCACCAGATATAGTAACAAATAGCAGACAAAAATAGTAAATGATCACCAAAATAAAACTCGCATTTTAATGTAAAATTAAAACCAAAGTTTTAACACTTAGCTCTCCTTTTTAAGTAAAATTACTCCAAGTAAATCATGAGTAAGCCAAGAATAGTAAATGATCACCAAAATTAAAACAACATTTTAAAGTAAAATTTTAACCAAAGTTTTTAAATTCTGCTATCCTATTTAAGCAAAATGAGTCCAAATAAATCATTGTTATCCCAAAAGTAGTAAATGATCACCAAAATTATACCAGCGTTTTAATATAAAATGATAATCAAAGTTTTTACACCTTGCTATCCTGTTTAGTGGGGCGGGGGATAGACTGCGCCTTTTCCTGCACTAGTGTGGAAAATTATCTATTGCATGCCTCTACACAGTGCGATAAGAATGTGTTTTCGAGGGAGTGTATTTAAAAACACATTGAACAAAGAAAAAATAAAACTCTTACAATTTTAATCATCCTTTTTTTAATTATATAAACAAACATAAAAAGTTAGTCCTCTAATAATTAATTAATAACAAATATTAAAATCTTAATAAGAATCAGTCTTCTGTAACAATTTACTGCACAATTAACGCTTTTTTGGCTTTGGCTGGTCGTCCTCTTTTGCGCTTCATGCCAATCGGAATAGTTCTGGCCTCTGAAGGTGGTTGGACGTGCTTAAGCCGAATCGCCAATCCAACGAGATGCTTACAAATGTAATTTTTGAGAAACTTTGGGCAATTGCATGTGCCTTGCAACCAATTTTCCTTTTCTCGGGGCATTATAACTTCCCACTCTCTAAAATGTTGCTCTTTGTATTCGTCAAAGGTTTCCCACGGCTTTTCAAAATTTTTACATTCTAAATCTAACCCAGCTGGAATTCTGTATGAGCAAACTAGTTCAGTGCTATTCTTTAAAGGCACCTGCTTCGACAGTTTTGCCCATTGGTAACTTTCTGTCCACGTCTTTAAATATACTGTCGGCAGTTTAGCGAACCGTCTCTCAGTATTAGTGATGTATTCATTAGACCAGTCCTTGACTATATCAGAAGCGATTACTAAGAACCGCGCCAAAGGATGACGCTCACGAAGCGTGCCACCATCTTTTATTGTTTTATTAAAGGATTCTAGAGCATTGTTTGTAGCAGGAGTCCCCGGAGATGCGCCCAAATACCAGAAACGATTTAGTATGAGCCACTCGTTTTCAAAGTACGCACTAAAATAGTTTTCAGATTTCCACTTGTCCAAAAATTTTTCGCTGGCTCGATCAAATATTTCCTGAGTTGAGGCACACTGTAAAGCATCAATATCTTGCAAGATCTCTTTTTGGGATTTCTTTTGCACACTTTGCTCTACTCTTGTCTGCATCTTCTTTTTCGCATGCGCCCAACACATTCTTATGACTGTATCTGTTCCAAATGTGGACGCAAAGGCTGTTTGTATAGCTTTCGCTGCGTCACAAACCAAAACTTTACAAGTTAAAGGGTATGAGAAAATTGAGAAAACTGCTTTCTTTAATTCAGAAAATAAAAAAATAAAGTCTTCCGTTCGTTCTGCTGTTGTCACCGCTAGTCCAAATGGGTGAAAATGTTTATCTCTGTCTGTAGTTCCAATCACAAGTACTGGAAATCCTTGCCAAATAAGCTTATACGTGGCATCCGCATGCAGAACAGAACATTGACGTGATAGACCAATTAAATATTTCGTCGTTAACATGAACCGGAAGTTCTGATCTAAATCATCTTCAGAAATTTCATAGGCCAAAACAAAAACTTCGTGATCGTCATCAGGTATCTTAGAGTTTTCTTTTAACCATAACTCAAGCTGTCCCAAGCTTATTACCGATGGCCCGTATTTTTTCTTACGTAGGATTTTAAGATAATTGTTTAACTGTAACTTAGTCGGCAGAACTAGTCCATTAATTTTACTTAAGTTCTTCATAATAGATTTAGGTTTCAAACGCAGTTCGAATAGTTTTTCTATTTCCTTTTTCGTTGCCTCATTTATTCCACTAGTCGACCGACAGTCACAATTATCATGGTCGTGACATTTTTCAGTACGAAATAATAATATATCATCACATGATGCGTCAAATAAAAGATAAATCGCAGCAGAACACTGAACTTCAGAACGAACCTTCACTTTGTTACAACGATAGTAACGTTTAACTCCTTCTTCAGTCATATGATTTTTTTGTATTGACCATGTCTTCTCATTTTTAATAAAATCTTCTGCGCTCCGCACAGTTGAAAATTTTCTTTCAAAAACCCAAACTTTATTTTGCCTTCGACGTTTTTTCGTATGCTCTGTGATGTCTTCGTCTTCATCTGATTCCGATGAAGAACCCAACAATGGAGCACACGAACTCGGTCCCGCTAAGTTTTCATTCGCCATTGCTAAGAAGATTGATACCAACACACAGAAAACAAAATACACCCAATAGACGCAAGTGCACGCACGTGACTGAATTATGGGGATCGTGTCCGGGCGGGCGCAGCGCGGCGTTTGCGGTGCGGTGGGAGGGGATTGCAAGCCGGAGACATAACTTAATATGGCATCATAATACTTTATTTGATAATAAGCCTACATTTTATGGCAATCACAGTGATTTATTTAGGCTAAAATAATACATTAATTTGGTCGTCAAGATTTGGTGATCATTTACTAAATTTGGTGGTCGAATACAATTCAAAGTGGAGTCGTGTCTAAAATAGCTGGTACTATTATATTTTTAGATTTTATTTTTCTGGTGTTAAGTAGATATTTTTGGTTACAAAACTAAGGGTATCAAAGCATTTTATGGTGGTTATTATATTTATCCCCATTGCTTTCTAGCCCGCCCACTTCGTAGCGAAAATTAAAAAAAAAAACACAATAGACCTTACAATGTCCAGTTACCGGAACAAGGCTTACTATTAAATTATGCATAGATTTTGTTGCGGTTTGAAGAAATTTTGGGTTGTCTAGTAGTTACCGGAAGATCCCTTTTACTTAGTTATTTACGTAACCCATCGAATAAGTGTTGTTTAATGTTGTAGGCATAAGGTTTGCGTCGTAAATAAAATGTCTTTTGTTATTTTGAGCTGTGCAGTTGACCAGTAATATAACATACTTTTATCTTAAAGAAGGTAAGTAAAGGAACTTGTGGTAGAAGCTAAATAAATGACTTATAATTAACTTACTTACGTAACTTTTTGAAATTGTAATTTAATTTTTTTTAGTTTGTTTTAACTGCTGGTCTTATTATAATATAATTAGGTATGTTGTATCAGTACTTATAGCAAAATACAACCTATTTAAAAAACTAGGACTGCTGGTAGCTTCAGCAAGCTCACCATTAATACGTATGTCCTAAGCATTACTATAATACTTTATTACCAAACTTGACTTCGCAAATGAAAAAATTAAAATTTGATGTAAATTTGAATTTCCTGTGTTAAACTTTGGTCTACCACCATTTTACACATGCCGCGACCCAGAACCACTTGTCTCAAATGTCTATACTAATATTATAAAAAGGTAAAGTTTGTGTTAGTGACGTTGTAGGGGGAATCTTCTGGATTTACTAAACCCATTTTAGAAATTCTTTCTGTGTTGAATAGTCCATTTATCGGGGAGTGTCATAGGCTATATCGTATCACGCTATGACTAATAGGAGTGAAGAAGTAATGAAATATGTTTAAAAAAGTGACGGGTTTTTTTCGCCGCCCTATGAAGTGGGCACGGGTCAGCTAGTAATTTATATAATTAAAAGTAGAAAGAAAGTGATAACGAAACTTAAACTAAACCAACTTAAAAATTCATACAGCCCTGTGTGTTGCCACATTATAAAATTACTTTCCTCACATTCCTGAACGAGCTTATAAATTCACACCGCCTCGTTCAGAAACAAGTTTCCAATAAAAACAAACACTATTTATTTCACTTTTCCAACAGTACAAGACTTAACTCATTTCCTTTAAGATTATACTTCCAGTCACGCGATCCATCAATTACTAAACAAACAGTATTACTTGACCCCTTATTTGCTTACTTTACTACAAAAATATTAATAACTTGACTTTTCTGATAGGTCAATGTAAACTGGATATGCGACCGACCAATATAAGTTGACCCGTCATTTGCTTGTGTTTGTTTAGCAAATAAAACAGTTAAAGCTTTATAAGAGATGTTTTTATGTTGGTTTAATGTGATAAGGCTATGTTTAAAGTTGAAAATTGTTAAGCCATTTGTCCAGTGAGCGGTACTTCTTATTTTATAATAAGCTCTTATTATATACACTTAAGATGTATGCGCAACTATTTACGTTTTTGTATTTTTTGTGATGGCAATCATAGTCATTTAGATGTTATTAGAAAATTATGTTTGTATGAGAACAAAAAACATAGTTTGTATTTATTTTCCTCGTGTGATTATGGCGGTGCTTTTAAATAAATATTTAGGTTGTAATATTTGATTACTTCTACTTGTAATGACGCACTTTATCCCCCCACGTGTAAAGCTGAATAAGGAAAAGTTCGCAGTTTTTTTCTTTTTCCAAGACCATTTTCTGGCCAGCATTGCCAAGTAAGCGAAGAGGTCAAGTTTTTAATTCTATTATTGAAAGCAACTGTCGCTACAGTGAAACATGTTTTGTTTGCTGTGATTGTAAGGTTCAAGTAAATGTCCATTGCAGTTTTGATTAATAATACTACAAAATGTCACCGCCGCTGTTCCTGTTTTGTAGTTGTCGTGAAAGACAACAAAGCAGATTCAATAGAAAGTCGCTAGTGAAAAAATATTTTGTATGGAAAGCTTAGCTTAGCTGACTAAGAGCAGTGGGACACAAAATGGCTTTTAAATACCCGAACATGTACTGATGGTGTTACCACCCCTTCTCGGCCGTGGGTTGGTGACATTTTGTAGTCTTACCACGATACCACACGAATCAACTTTACTAATACGTAGTACACATTTTTAAGTCTTAACCACCTACTTACTGCTTTAGTAGGTACAGTCACGAGCAATAATATGTACACATTTTCAAATTTTCTAAACTATCTGCACGTTTATCTAGACATTACAATATCAAAATGAATTCGTAATTTAGAAGAGGTTCCGTACAGTTTTGAATTAATCTTCGAATTTTCAATTTTGGATTGGCAGAACTTTAGATAACTGGTTTACAAAATGCGAAAATGTGTACATATTATTGCTCGTGACTGTACCTACTAATGCACGAACCAATACCTTCTTTAGAAATTATACTAACAAAGATTATACATAATATATAAATAATATTATACTCAATTTTATCCATATTAGATATTAAAACGTCAAGATAAATTTAAAAAGTTTCGTATCAAATTTCAATTTAAAAAGTTGTTCTTAGCCGCGCCGATAGAATTATGAGTCTATGATTGATGATTCCCGATGACACTAATGACAGTTAAATGCGTTCGGAAACTTATAAAACTATTAAACTAATTATTTATGTCGTTAGCTTAAGTTTAGAGTGCGTACGTGTAAAGGAACTTTAAAAATATTGAATTAGTTATCTTTGGCTTTTTATAGTTTTAGTTTATGGCGTGTATCTTCATTACATTTTAACTGAAAATATTGTTTATTTTTCAAGACACAGGCTTAGTCAAGTGACGTGCTAGGTGCTTTTTATAAGATCTTAAAACAGCCTTACAAAAGTCACAGACATAGATTTTATTAGTCACTAAAATACTTACATATTTTTTCTGAATCTAAATTATTCAATTCCAAGCTATTCCACGTATCCAAATTATCGTTTCAATTTCATTTTCAAACTTAAAAATCACGCGTACGTCAGAACAAAGGGCCTGCGCATACTCAATCACAATTAATAGCAAGGTACTTGAAGTCACTCAAAGCCACATAATTACCTACTCATAAAATACCCGACCCTTACTTCCTTATTACCATTTATATAGGGTCGCAAAATATGGAATCTAATGACCTTAAACAGACCTCTTAATACGGTAACTATGATGGTAGTATGTATTTGTAAATTATGTTCAAAACTTTGACAACTGCGCAGGAGTACGGCCGATTAAACTTCTGACACATTGATTTGTAAGACATTTTTTTATTACATTAGACTAAAAACTTGTTTAAAAAATCGGAAAACTCGATTAAGGGGCTACTGTTAGACGACTTTATTTGTGTGAGCAAAGTAAAACTGTGAATATGTATACGATACGATACAGTGCTCTCTAATTTTTTACGTAGAATAAGTACTCCATGAATGAGGATACTTGGCTCCGACTAAAGAAAGCGCCTTGACTTGTAAAGAAACTTCAAATTCTTTAAACTGAAATTAACGCAGCATGCAGTTAACAAATATTTGCTTGACGTTTCGCCATACGTTCTAGTCATTTTGAGACCAACGCCAATCAATCCGTTTACGTTTAATATTTATAAGTATGAAACACGATAGTTTAAAAGTTATAACACTATTTTACTATACAGTAAAATAGAATATGAGCCTTAAACATTATAAATAGTATCAAGGAAGCTGTGAAAGGTTTAGTTATTATAAAGTTTTTACCGTCACATTAGTTTAAAATAACGATACGTATAGTTCGAATATCACTCATAAAACTGTCGTTGTAATAATAACTTTAACTATAGAACGCTGTAGGGACACCATTTTAACTCTATGATTTCGTGGGATAAGTATCATATGTAAAAAAATAAATGAAATTAAAAAAGGATAAATTTCATAAATAAATAAATGGCGAGAAATTTGGCGGTAGGTATCTTTAGTAAAAGGTACTAAATTCACTTACAAGTACTGCTTTGAGGTGGATTAAGAGAAATGTTACTATGTTTAGGTGGAAGAATGGCTATAAGACTGGCAGGGGCTTTGCTGTGGTCTAGCATTGCGGACATTCGAGTTGTGGAGGACCTCTTGCTCATCTGCCTGAAAGCAATAGATAAAAGTGCCACACATTAGACAGTAAAATTTACATGTGGTGCAGTCCAGCACACCTACTAACCATTGTTATCACACTTAAACAATGATTTTTGTTTAATGTTTTAATATATTAACTGATTAACTGCTACATTTTTGGTGGAGTAAAATATTTGTATGTAAAAAGTCCCTGTGACACAGGACCATACTTCTTTGTGGGGAAGACGTCTGTTTTATACATATAAATAACAATATTTTCAAAAGCTCTGTGGTTTCATTCGGACACACAACCAAAGAACAAATATCGCAGAACATACTAACTTGTGGTTATAGTAACCGCCGGCAGTCTATTTCGAACAGCGTTAACCGCGCGGTTAGGGCCAGATTTATGAGTGTATGTAGCTCTAGCAAGTCAACTCTTTGTCGTTTTTCTCATAGCCGTCAATGGACGCATTTGTTGCGACACTCTTGTTACGTAATAAGTATGTACTATATTATGATTCGCCTTGTTTTGCAGCTTTATGGACTTACATATTGACCTAGTGACGTCTTCCAGCTGGGGAAATATTTCTGGTACTGATAATAATGTGTGATTATTGATTATGGTGATGTTATCCACACTCCACGGCAAAGGTTGCCACAGGGCGAAACGAGGGCTGCGGAGTGCCGGTTTGTAAGGAAGGTGGTTTCTGCCTCATAAGAAAAAGGCGTAAGTTTATGTATGTATGATATTAATGTAATAGTTATTCCTCACTTATTCACACCCTAGTACCAAAGTAAGAGCCTATATATGACCATTCCTGAACATTTAAAAAAAAAACATTTATATTGCCAAATCTATATCTATACTACCTATTATATAAAGCTGAAGAGTTTGTTTGTTTGTTTGAACGCGCTAATCTCAGGAACTACTTCTTCGAATTGAATTTAGTTTTCAGTTTTGGATAGACCATTGATCGAGGAAGGCTATAGGCTATATAAGATCAAGCTATGACAAAAAAAAATATTCAAATTTAGGGGCCTAAGAGCCTACTCAGAAGGCTCATGGTCACTCAGAGGGCAATGGAGAGACCTATGTTGTAGCCTGACCTATGGACCTACTCAGAAGGGTCATGGTGTCTCAGAGGGCAATAGAGAGAGCTATGTTGTAGCTTGACCTATGGGCCTACTCAGAAGGCTCATGGTCATTCAGAGGGCAATGGAGAGAGCTATGTTGTAGCCTGACCTATGGGCCTACTCAGAAGGCTCATAATTGCTCAAAGGGCAATGGAGAGACCTATGTTGTAGCCTGACCTATGGACCTACTCAGAAGGCTCATAGTCTCTCATAGGGCAATGGAGAGACCTATGTTGTAGCCTGACCTACGGGCCTACTCAGAGGAATCATGGTCACTCAGAGGGCAATGAAGAGAGCTATGTTGTAGCCTGAGCTATGGGCCTACTCAGAAGGCTTATGGTGTCTCAGAGGGTAATGGAGAGAGCTATGTTGTAGCCTGATCTATGGACCTACTCAGAAGGCTAATGGTGTCTCAGAGGGCAATAGAGAGAGCTATGTTGTAGCCTGATCTATGGACCTACTCAGAAGATTCATTGTCCTCAACTTTGTATGAATTGAACAATTTTATTTTATAATTTTATTTGTTTTCAAATTTAATCGCGGACGTAGTTGCGTGCACAGCTGCTAGTATAGGTATAAAGGGATGGTAAGTAGTCCCGAGCTTTGCGTAGCAACGCTTGCCATTTAGTTTGCTCCAACCATAATGCCGTGTTCTTTATTAATTTACTTTTCTCCACAATATTACTGACATCACATATTCTATGGTACCTATTTCTGGAAAAATAAATCAAATGGCTACTCGAACATGCAAATTTGACTAAGCCGTTTAGGCTAACATGTACGGGAAAAACATTACTCTTCCCTCTTTCTATATTATTATTGTAAAAAACGGAATAAAAAATATAGCAAACCATTACAAAGAAAGCAAACACTTATTACTTAAAACAACCTGACCATTTATATAAAAGGGTTGAATAAACTATTCATAAATGTTTTGTCTAAAGTAAAAACACATTTTAAAAACAAATTATTTATGAAAGAAGTGCTTTTAGTAACAGATGTTTTGTTCTTAGGCTATTATTGTTTTATTTATATTATGTTTATGGAAAGTAATGTTACAATTACTGAAAGTGTTGACGGCCGTCTTTCTTCCCGCGTTTTATCCATCTGTCATGTTTTGACAGCTTGAGATCGGCACTCAAGAAAATCAATTTACTTTTTTCTTTGTATTCTTCGGATAACATACAACGCCATCTAGTTCTCTCTCATTAAATAAAGCAGAACTTGTACTATAGGTATTAGATAATAAAAAAAAACTGTTAAGTATTAGTGTTAAGTCTTAGTCGGTTTTAACTACACCCTCATTGAAGTGAGATAGGGTGGAGGCAGCCTGTGGTCTTAATTCTTCACCGCACGGATTTCTTTATTCAGATTTTTTTGTACACCTTAACATATTACATATTATTATTGGTTACTAAAGAAAAACAGTTTTCGAATAGCGAAGATACATAGTGCTCACTGTTTTCTTTCCGCTCAGCCAAAATGTCAAAAAAAATCGTTTGAATACTCCCATTAATATACAGAAGTTTCATCCCTGCAGTGGGATATGTAATATTATACATTTTGTATTTTATTTCTTAATTTTCGTATGCTTATTAAATTATCCATATTTGTTATTTTTTTATGGCGAGATTGAGTTACCTACACCTACTCTAATGCCTATGTGGTCATAAAATTAGTACATGCTACTAAAAATGGTATCCTGTCCAACAGTATATTGTAGAAAAGAAAGAAAAGAAGAAGAAGAAAACCTTGTTTTGGCGACGTTCCAATGTTCGCCAAATGTGAACCATACTCGAATGGTCACTCTAAAATAGAACCATCTGAGACAAACATAATATAAGGTGCCACAAAATAAATATTAACTAAAGTCCTTAAAATCTCAAAAAGTGCAATCTCGTTGATATTGCAAACAAATGACGCTGTAAATGAATGACGTTTGAAAAGAGTGGCCCGACTTTTTTGGGCATATTCTTGCCTTCTTAAAGTGGTAGTTGTATTGCACACATTTCTTCCAATAATTTGCAAGAGTTAATTTGTACCCTTGTAGTGTGAGCTGGTCACATACATCATCCGATAACAAGGAATAGATTACGGTTGTACTATAACTATCATAAGATACTAAGATAAGACATTAAGATAGTAATATAGCTATAAGACACGTAGATATTAAGTATATAAATCGTGGTAAGATGTAATTAAAGGAGCATTCAACATGTCATCATAGTATCATTTACTACCCCACTTCTACACCATCTGACGAGTTCCGGTGCCCACTCCACATGGCGACCCTGCCTAGAAAAGCAGAATGAGATTCGGAACAGGTTATGGATACGCGGAAAACTAAAATAGAGGTACAAATATTAAATTTATTTTAAAATGGGTGGTTCTACTTCGAAGGAGGAAGTAATCATAGCTCAGACAGCTTCTGGTGGATCCAACAACGCAACAGCAACACAACAACAACTGTCAGCCATAAGTACAGTCGTTTGGTTCATGGCAGCGTGTTTTTTGGTTATTATTGTGAGCGCAGTGGGTTATCTCTACCGAAGGTGCCACATGAACTGGATACAAGGAGAAATAAATAAGAGGGATGTCCAGCGAGTGATGCAGGCATAACAAGAAGGAAGGAAACGTGAGTGAAAATCAGTGTTATTTTATGTTTGTGTACGGAATGTGTTTAAAGACTATAAGTTTATCATAATCGGTTATTATTAAATTATGGAAGTAGAATTAACTACAATTTTTGTACAATTAAAAAATTTAAGAGAAAATATTGTTAAACTAGGACCCAGTAGAAGGGTAGGAAGTAATTTTGAAGGAAAATTTAACGAAATACAAACTTTATACGATAAATTTAAAACAATTATTTCGGGAAGTTGCAAATTTTCAACAGAAATTGTAGAATTAATTAATAAAATAGAGAAACTTTATTTAGAGACTATAAAATTCGAAAATAAGATTACACCGTCAGAAATGGGTACCGAGAGTTTTCTCTAAGGACGGCCGTGGGGCTATTGCCTAAAGTAACGGGAGAAGAACATGTCACTCAAGACCTTATAGACTCTATTGAGTTATACAGTTCAATGATTAAAGAGGAAGAAAAAAAATTATTAATAAAATTTGTATTAAAAACACGGTTAAACCAAGGGGCTAAAATACGGTTATCAGGAGAGTACGATTCGGTTGAACAGTTAGTAAATGACATGAAAAAACATCTATTGACAATAAAATCAGACGTAGCTATTCAAAATAAATTCTCTAGGGCTACTCAAAGTAATAAATCGATAACAGAATTCGGGATAGAAATAGAAAAGTATATGATAGACTTAACCATTGCGCAGGCAGGAAACGATAAGGAAGCATACAAAGTGTTACGGCCATTAAACGAAAAATACGCAGTAAAAAGATTCGCTGACGGGCTTCGAAATCAACGTATAAGCACTATCATTTCAGCACAGAATATAACAACATTAAAAGATGCAATTAGGATAGCAGAAGACGAAAGTTGTAATTCCTTAGAACAGGTATTAACTTTTCAACGACAGTTCAGGGCAAATGGATTCTACAGGAATAATAGAGGTAGTGGAAATAATAATAATTTCCAACAAAATTATCGCGCAAAACAAAACACAGCTGATAGGTACGTGTTTAATAATACAAAGCGATGGCATGGTAATGGAATTCGCGGACGTAGCGGTTATCGTGAACAACCGAGTCAGCAAGGTCGGCGAGCTGTAGCATGTTTAGAAGTAGAACATACGTCAGGCGATAATGAACTTGACACATTGGAACAACAAATAGAGCCGAGTCAGTTTTTTCGTGAATAAAGATAAACATATATTAACGTATAATAGTATAAACTGGGTTTATTTTTTTCTTAATGGCCTACACTCGGAATGGCTAATTGATACGGGTGCGTCAATATCAGCCATAAAAAATGAAATTTTAGAATGTTACCCGGGATGTTACAATATTATTAAGGATAAGGTAGTAGTTAACGGTGTAGGTGGTAAAATACAAGCGATAGGTTACGTGTACTTAAATTTACATTTCGAACAGTGTTCGTTTATGCATAAGTTTTATGTATTTAATGAATTACCATGTAAATCGGTCGGCATAATAGGTCAAGATTTTTTACAAAAATATAAAGGCGTTATAGATTTCTCAGAAAATAAACTAACTCTTAAGGAATACCGAGGGCAAGTTATTTCGATGCCACTTAGATATTATGATTATGTATTAAGTATTCCGCCGCGTTGCGAGGTAATTAAATATTTTCCAGTTAGCATAACCGAAGATTGTGTGGTATCAAAACAAGAGTTACAGGAAGGGGTTTTTTTGGCCAGCGTAATAGCTAAACCGAAAAATGGAATGATACCTATTAGGATATTGAATACAAAAGACGAGGAAATTGAATGTATTTTAAAAAATATAGATATTCAACCCTTAAGGAATTATAGCTATTGTTATTTTCCGGAGTCAAGTAAGAGTGTTGAACGTATTAAGGAAATATTTTCAATTTTAAAATTAGACTATTTAAACAATGAGGAACGATTAATGATTGAACAGATCTGTGCGAAATATCCAGATATATTTCATTTACCGGGAGATAAGTTGACTGTAACTAATATATATGAGCAATCTATAAAATTAAAAGACAATGTATCACCGGGATATAAAAAACAGTACAGGATACCAATTGCTCAAAAGAAAGAGGTCGATAGGCAAGTACAAGAAATGTTAAAAAATGGAATTATTGAAGAGACGGTTAGTGAGTGGTCTAGTCCTGTGTTAATTGTCCCTAAAAAAGCAGACCGGGACGGGGATAAAAAATGGCGGCTTGTAATAGATTATAGGCAATTAAACGAAAAAAGTCAAGACGATAAGTTTCCTTTACCAAATATTAATGAAATTTTAGATTCATTATCAGGAGCTATGTATTTTAGTCACTGTGATTTGTCGCAATCATATTATCAATGTCAATTAGACGAAAAAAGTAAACAGTATACAGCATTTACGACAGACAAAGGACAATATCAAATGAACAGATTACCAATGGGTTTAAAAATTAGTCCGAGTTCATTTAGTAGAATGATGACTGTGGCGATGTCCGGATTAAATTATAATAAATGTTTAATATACCAGGACGATTTGGTTATCTTTGGGCAAAATTTAGAAATACATAACCGAAATTTAATGTCAATTTTTACACGATTAAGAAAAACTAATCTTAAACTAAATCCATCTAAATGCGAGTTTTTAAGGAAGCAAATACTTTATTTAGGACACGTTATATCAAATGACGGTATCTCTCCAGATCCGGGAAAAATTGAAGTAGTAAGAAATTACCCACGTCCCGTTAATAGTGATGAAATAAAACGGTTTATAGCTTTTGCGAATTATTACAGAAAATTCATCCCTAAGTTCGCTAAAATAGTTGCACCAATGAATAAAATGTGTAAGAAAAATGCTGTATTTAATTGGTCAGAAGAATGCGAGGAAGCATTTTTAATACTATTAAGGAGGCATTAATATCACCACCAATTTTAGATTTTCCCGATTTTTCCGAAAAAAACACGTTTGTACTGCAAAGAGACAGTTCAGGTTTTGCGATAGGAAGTGTCTTGAGTAATGGAAACGGCAAACCCATCGCGTACGCGAGTAGAATTTTAGGGAAAAGCGAGTTAAATTATCCTATTATAGAAAAAGAATTATTGGCTATAGTTTGGTCAATTAAACATTTTAGGACATATCTATATGGTAGGAAATTTATCGTAAAAACAGATCATAAGCCATTAATATATTTATTTAATATGACGGACCCATCAAGTCGGTTAATGAAGTTTCGTCTATATTTAGAGGAATACGATTTTGAGGTCGAATATGTGAAAGGGAAGGACAATGTGCTAGCGGACGCATTATCTAGAATAAAAATCTCCATTAAAGATTTAAAAGATATGGGAAATAATAGTATATCAGTAATGACGAGAATGCAGAATAGGCGGTTGCAGGAATTGGGTAAAGAACAGGATATTCGGAAGGATAATATAATAGATTCTAGGATAGGGCATCCCAGAATAGTAGAAGTACTGAAGAAACAAGGGAATGATGTGGAATTACGCAGAATAAATGCAAATAAATGGGGAAAATTGATACGTGACAAAAATTGTAAAATAATTATGTCTAAGTCACGAAATAAATTGATGTACGTGCCAGAACACTTAAGTGTTTATATTAACTATGAATCTTTATCAGCTTCTTCCCTAGACGAGTTGCTGAAAGACATAGTAAAGTTTTGTTTTGAACAAAACTTGGAACATATTATTATGTTAAAAAATAATGATAACGAGTATTTGATAAAAGGAATGGCACGGTATTTAAAGGAAAACAATAGTTCATTACAAAAGAACTTTAAAGTATGTATAGTGAAAGATGTACGTAGGATAGAGGACAGGGAAGAAAAGAAGGTAGTCATGAACGATTTTCATATATTACCAACTAGTGGTCATGCAGGGATACGAAGGATGATTAATAATATAAAGAAATCTTTTTACTGGCCAGGTATCGAAAAAGATGTAGTAGAATACGTCCAAAAATGTGATAAGTGTCAGAAACAAAAATTTCAGAAAAATATTAGGGAACCAATGACAATTACGACGACTGCGTCAACAGCTTTTGAGAAAATTTACTTGGATATAGTAGGACCATTCGATAAGGATACGAATGGAAATATATATATTTTAACATTACAGTGTGAGTTAACAAAATTTGTGGAAGCTTATCCTTTAAAAAACAAATCAACCAATGAGGTAGCAAAAGCGTTAGGGGAAAATTTCATTTTGAGATATGGGATACCGCAAAACATTGCTACAGATAGGGGAAGTGAGTTTATTTCCAAAGTCATGGTAGAATTATTCAAAATTTTAGGCATAAATAAAATATTAGCAACGTCGTATCATCATGAAAGTATTGGTTCGCTAGAAAATGCTCATAAAACTTTGGGTGCGTATTTAAGAATTCAGACAAATAACAACTCGTCATCATGGAGTTCTTGGATCCCTTATTGGTGTTTTTCATACAACACAACAGTAAATACTGTAACTAAATATACTCCATATGAGTTAGTGTTCGGAAAATTATGCAACTTACCAAGTAATTTAAATAATGGGAGTGTTGAACCTATATATAATTTCGATGATTATCCTTTAGAGTTTAAGTTTCGTTTACAGAAAGCTCAAGCGGATGCTAGAGAAAACTTGATAACTAGTAAATTGGCCAGGAAAATTGTTTATGATAAAAATAGTAACCCTGTAACATATAAGGAAGGTGATTTAATATTGTTGAAAAATGAGAATGCAAGTAAGTTAGATAATGTGTACAATGGACCATTTTATGTAATAAAAGATGAGTCACCAAATGTAAAAATAAAGTATAAAAATAAAATAGAAACTGAACATAAAAATAGAACCAAATTGTATTATGATAGTTAAAATTAATTATAATAGTTATAATCAAAACAATAAAATTAACTTAGATTTAATTTTATTTTTTTTCTCTGGAAGGGTGATGTAGTGTGAGCTGGTCACATACATCATCCGATAACAAGGAATAGATTACGGTTGTACTATAACTATCATAAGATACTAAGATAAGACATTAAGATAGTAATATAGCTATAAGACACGTAGATATTAAGTATATAAATCGTGGTAAGATGTAATTAAAGGAGCATTCAACATGTCATCATAGTATCATTTACTACCCCACTTCTACACCATCTGACGAGTTCCGGTGCCCACTCCACACCCTAAACAAATAAATTCGTCACTCAAATTAAGAGATTTTACATCTTCTGTTTCAAATAAATAGCCGATACCCAAGGATTAAAAGGTATCATTAACAGAATGAATTGCATTAATCGTTACATTGGCCAGATGCGTCAAAGTAGCAATTCAATTACGACAAATTAAATTGTCGACTGAAACTTAACGCAGATGTTCGCACGTCACGTCCGGTCGACAGGACACCCTATTGACCTCCGCCATTTGCCGATATAACAATACAAAATGGCCGCCCAACTGTCATCCGATTCGAATTCACGCGCTTTCTATAGTTCCCATACAAAGTTTACATCATTGTCTCCTTTTTCTGGAGTTCGTAATATCCCTAATAATTTGATATATGAATAGAGTTAATTACTGCATTTATTTATTATATCCGTTTCATTGCGCGGGGGAGGCACTCACCCCCTGTTTGTATTAGCAATATGCGCCCTAAACTTTACGGTTTCCAGTAGGGTGACTTTAGCCATGTTGATTTATTTCTTTTGCGAGGTATAGCAACATTATTTTTTGTCTATGCCACGCACAAAGGAAGTTACGCAAAAGGTTAGATTTTATTGAGGTTATGTTAAAATTGGCGGAAAATACATTTTTTTTGTATTGCCCATGACGATTGTAAATATGTTTAGAATTGGAAGGGGATTTGTGGTTTATCGAAAATAAAGTAAATTCTTTTATGGAGCGGGATTTGGCGGGAATTAAATTGAAATTTGTTCGTTAAACAATTCACAGTTTAGTTAAAATATCTCGTTTATCATGCGGACGTTAATTTATTTAATAAATCAGTTTAGAGGATGGCGGGTACGCCATTAGTCAAACAGAACGTCCCGAGATTCAATACGTGGATTGCTCGAGGCTGCGTACGGACGAAGTACAAACGATGCGATATGACGGAGATTGATGATGGCTCCACTGACGACAGGATGTTTAACTTAATATAGCGATATACAACTAAGTACCTGTAATTGGTAAACTTGTGGGAATGGATTTTCATTGATGATCAATCTTGAATTATAATAATGATTTGATGAAAGTTTGAAGTTAAGACATACCTTTGCATTTTTTGTCCATTTTATAGGTAGGTATCATAATTTTAACGGTAAGGGCAAGTTTTAGCTATTTGTTTAGGAAAATCGTTTTCAGAGATCAGGCATACGGGCTATGCTCCTTTTACTAGTAAAAGAAAATATGGCTTTTGCCACGAGTTATTCAATAAAGTTTCGTCTAAAAAATGTCATAAACTGTAGTAATATGAGCATAGTATAGAGTGTGGTATATAAGTATACAAAGACTTTGAAGACCTTGTAAAAACAAGAACATTCTTCGCGAAATGTGATTAAGTACAGTAGAATGTTCCAAAGAGGTTTTTCGACAATTTTGAAAGGGAGTAAAACATTTGCTAAGTTTTCGTCCCATGTTTCTTACAGAAGTTTGTAATGAGATGAAAAAAGTTGGAGCCTCTTTAGATCAGTGGAACGGTGCCACAACATAGAAAAGGCCGCAGAAGTTAATCTACAAAGAAAGTAACTGCGTTGGTGTCGAAGTCGTTTTGATTGTGCCTGTCGTGGATTTTAATTCCGTGCAAGAATATTATTTGTGTGATTTACGAATGATTGTCTTGAGTCTTAAAATTCTCCGCGATACAGTGCTCTAAACTACAAGTACAAGAGTTTTATTATGTAGGTACGAATGTTTTATTTTTTATTACAAAAATATAATAAGTAAGTACCAAAAATAACGGCTATGAAAAACATTCGGGCTCAACAATATATTATGTGTAACAACAATCAATACATATCACACAAATAATTAATATTTAATATTCTTGCGCGGAATTCAAAACCACGACCTCGCACGGCAGCCGCTTTGCCAGTTAGGAAATATTAAAGGTTCATACATGAGAAAATATTATACTTCTTTGGTTGAGGGCCATCCGCCCCACCACAGCCCGCGTAAATTAGTAACTGTCGTCAGAGACTAAGAAAAAATATACTTCTGTAAATTTATTTGGTGTGTGACATTGCGGTACAGATAATGGCATATTATGATCATTATTGTATCCGTGAATAAAACATTTTGATAACTTATTATTAAAGTAGAAAAGTTTTTTATTTGAAATAATGTGCAAAGTTTGTATCTTGTTTTATTTAATGTGTGCGAATAGATTGTATTATGGTTTAATGTTATTTTTATCGACAATTAATTTTTTTAAGTACATATTTGATGTGTCCGTTAATTAATGTTCGTAAAAGGTCCCCGCGACACAGGGGATGATCCCTAGTGCGGGAGTTGTCTTTTAAAAAAGAGAAAGAGAAAAGAAAATATTGATACCTTGCAATATAATGCGTTAAATTTACGATAACTTAACACACAACATATTAATCTGAGTCTTTTCTGAAAAATCATTTTGCAATGTTTGATTCAAATCTGCTAAAATTGGTAAAGTTTTTACGCTCGCTGTAAGAATTGTAACCCATAGGTGTCGTATAAAACTAGTAAACAAAAGTTCACAGATATTGTTTCTATGAGAACTCTCAAATCGCCTGGCCATGGTAAAAGTAGACTAAGTTTCTATCCGTCTGCTCTCTCTGTAATAGGACATAAAATGTCAAAAAAGTATTTTATTTTATTTTCTTCGGAACACCAACAGCATAATTTACAATCAGTTAATACATAAATATACTTATACACAGCTATTAACAGGTATTCGCAAATATAAACTAAACGTAAAACCATTGCAAGACCATTGCATGACAGAAAAAAAAATTGTTCAAAATAAATTGTGAATTTAATTTGTTGCCTCTCTGGGATTGGGACCAAAATAATCTGTAGTAAATAATTTCTTTACCACTGTTGGCTTAGACCTAAATATTTCGAATTCGCTATGCCTTGTATTGCACAATAATATAAAAATCAGTACTACGTGAATAGAATAAGTTATTTTTATTATGTTGGTAACATAAATATAGTGTTACATAACGTCTTTTGATGTTCGATCTCATGTTCTTATAATGATTATGCCCACTATTCGAAGTCAAAGGAAATGTGTTAAAAAGTATCCCATTTTGTGAGGATGATTGACAGATTTTATGTTATTAATAAAGAATAAAAGCGCGATCACAGATCGTAGGAATATATTTTATTTTATAAATCGTGCCTGTATCGCGAGAAGTTTTACAGCTATGAAAGTTGGTTTCACGTATCAATAATACATATTGATAAAAGATATTGTAAAACCTATTTAAGTTATTTTATTAACCTAAATTCTTATTCTTAAGGAATTTTAAGAAGCTGTTTTTGAAACACCGGAAATACTTCATCTAACGTCCCATGGGTGTCGTTAAAAATCGTTCGAGGGAACGTTGGGCAAGCTATCATAATTGAAAGAGAAGTAAAACTTCGAAACAAACTGTATAAGCCTGTCTGGCCGGTTAACCTTTTCCCTTCACTGAAAGAAACGAGAAAAGTACTGGGTAGTCTATATTCATTCTGCTTTGAAATTTTTTTTTTTTATCTTATTAAAAATTGTTGTAGTCCCCTTTATGTTACTTTCATCGGTCATCGTCATAAAAAGTATATTTTTAATCCCACAACGTCGCCTTAAAGGCACGTCACAGTGCCTCGCGCTCACGCATATTTGTCGCGGATTATCACTACATAATGCCACGGAAGTTCACCCGTAATGTACTTCCCCTTAATGAAGCGCTCCTATACATAATTAAGACCTTATTACATTACTCATAAAGCTTATAATTAATCGTCTGATATGTTACATTTAGTAAAAAAATAATAGGCTACAATTTACAAGAATTTAAATCTTATTGCTTTATAATTTTGGTGTATTTTTCTTTGTTTGATAACATATAAACATTTCGGTTCGTGTCTACGCATAATATCATTGGCACACACTCTTATTGGTGATGATTTGTCAACTTTAGGCTGCACATTTGATAAGAGACTTTATGTCATGTAAACTTAGGGTTGAAAATATGAAGATAAATTGACAAGCCCATGTTTTCTTTGAGCAGAGTTGTTTAAGTCCATTCACGCTGAGATGCTGGAGGTATGAGCAGGAAATTATTAAAATTTTGCTTCAGATGTACGCTGCTTGAATGTTAAGTTGCATCAAAAAACTTGATTGCGGTGTTTTTGACATGCTTTCAAGATGGCGTAACTAGGAATGATGTATAAAGAATAGAGAATTCCATTAACATACATGATTGAAACTAAAAAATAGTGGATGTATAAGGAAGACATGGCATATCCAATGGTAGAACCTTGAAGTAGTCCTATGTCCAGCAGCGAAGGTACTTCTACTGATATGGTGAAAGAAATGATGTTGCTAAA
Organism: Schrankia costaestrigalis; assembly: GCA_905475405.1. NCBI lineage: Eukaryota > Metazoa > Arthropoda > Insecta > Lepidoptera > Erebidae > Schrankia > Schrankia costaestrigalis. The sequence goes on along the minus strand of FR997838.1, from coordinate 18,496,961 downwards.
CCTATCCTACAGAAAGGTACCGCTTTACACAGACGTGTTTGCTTTGAGTTTCGTTTCAAGTTTACCTTCTATGCTACAGATATACATAGTTAGGAAATAGTCTCATAAACGGTTTTTATGACACTATATCGAAATGAATAGCGGTGATGACAGATAAAAACAAAGACATCTCTAAAAGTTCTATACTCACTTATAGTTGATTTACGTAGTGGTATTTATTTAAACTTTCCTTATGTATTTCTCATTTATCTTTACATATCTTATCTTTAAGATAGTAAAAGATTTCATAAATATGACTGACGAATAGGCAGTAAATATATTTATGTAAGTTTATCATAATTAATCTTTATGTGTAGTGATGGTGTGTGTTATACACGGTGTAGCCGCCTTATGTCATTACTTGTTTGCCGTAAAAGCTGACTTCTAAAGGATAATTTTGCCGTTACTTTACAAGAAACAAAAGACTGAAATCTTGACATAGTAGTCGCTTAGAAAATTAGAAAATTGTTATTTTATTAATGTTTTCCCTATAAATATGTTTAAATTTAAAGTGAAATAAGTGTTACTTACCTATAAACAGGTATGCTACAGACCCGTACTGTTATTAAGTACCATTCCGTCTGACTATCGTAGGCTATGTACGGTCTGCTGCAAAGAAATCTCACCACCTTTAAGAATATAACAGCACGCTAAAGGGGTTAGATTTCTTTGCAGCTGACTGTACCATCATATTACTAGGCCAAGTTCTCCCCCATCACTGTACATTTCAGCCCCTGTAATGGGATATTAATAATATGGTATGATTGACTTTCTTATTTTTATTGAGGAGGACCGACGACTTCAAATAGGTCGGAGTTGTTGCGAAAGGCCGAGGACCATTATGTTCTGTGGCGCGTGTAGCGAGAGGCCTAAGTCCGGTAGTGGACTGCGATATAAGGCTAATTGATTGATAATAATAATTGACACAGCAAAAAACAAATTGATTTTCACAAAATCTGATTCCAACTTTCACAATATTTTTGGGATGTTCACTAAATCTTAAGCATGTTTTCAAAGGATTTTGAGATAGTGGCCCTCAGAGCACGCACACATAAACACAGATCAAAGGACACTTTAAACTTCTAACATCCCTCTATATGCATTAATAAATACGTAATACTTAGGAAATGAGTTAAATATAAGTAAGAATATTAATATCCGTAATGAGTCGCACGGAAAGGTAACCTCCTGATTTATTAACGTAAATTTTTTCAGAGAAAAATTAAGGAAAGCAATTTTTTGATAAAATTAAAGATGTCTGCGAACATTAAGATAAGTGTTACAGATTGCATTTGAAAATAATTCATTTCAATTTAATTGAAGAAGCGTCAATTTAATTTAATTTTTATATGTTTTTTTTGCACGAATGATATCTATGAAAAAAAGGTAAATAAGAGGTAATAAGGTTAATAATAATAATAATAAGCCCGCAGGGGCAGCTTGTGGCGAGCTGTTGGTGAGTGGCGACACCACGGACTCTGATTCCTTGATGGCCTAGCTTACCTTCATTGGTCGGCCAGGACTGGAATACGCTAGAGCGGATCCTATGCTCCAAGCTGGAAGTGTAAAATGTCATAACGCCGGGGGCCCTTGAACGGTTCGACCGGGATTTGGCGCCCCGCAGGCTCACCTCTCTGCAGCTTCTAGCCTCTCTAAGAGATGTTGCTCCATTGTCGCACTGTACGTGCGGCCGTTTTGTGGGACCCACTCAACGAGGTGGCAAGTCACTACCTGTCTTTCTATAATATAGAGACTGATTATCACGACAGGTATCCGGTAGTCTCCTTCCATAGCCCAATAACCGGTCCATTGAACATACTCATCCATAGACTATTATTTAAATTTCCTTCTTTAATAGTTTTTGCACTCGACAGGGACCATCTCTGGGTGTATCATATTGTGCGTTCAGAGATGGTATCTGCCCTGTGTATTCATTACCAGATTAAATATCTCTTAAAGGGCCTCTACGTCTTGGCTTCGGCCCGATGTATGCCTTCCAAAGAACCGGGTCTCCAATAGACCCGAGTATTATAGACAAGAGAAACATAATAATAATAATATATCCCTATTACTCCAGTAAAATAAGCATTCAACCTCGGAATGGAAGCGAATAAGCTGTAAATTTGCATAAACCTTAGTTTTGGTGTACTAATGACTGGTAGAAAAGTCTCATATAATCACGTGTGTGCGTCACAAGTTATTCAAGGTCAAAGTTCACGAAAATCAGTTTTTTCCAATTATCTCGTTTTCTATGGGAAATACGCCATTTACGTCATTATAAATATTGTAGAACACAATGGTCTACAATTTTTATATCAAGCATTATTTTGTATCATGAACCGTTTTCGAGATATAGCTCAAAGAGTAGAGTGCACGCACCTGTACATAAAGAAATCATGTGAAATGCGGTGCTAGTTTGTATAGTTTAGATATAGTTAACTATGAAAAATTGATATTTGGATAAAGATACAATTACTATTATTAATTTATATTTTTTTTTTCATTTTTGTATGAATGCGCGCCCGCCACTCGTTGCGCTATATCTCGAAAACGATAGGTGATACGGAAAAATGTTTTGAACAAAAATTGTAGACCATTTTGTGATCTACAATATTTATAATGACCTAAATGGCGTATTTCCCATAGAAAACGAGATAATTGGAAAAAACTGATTTTCGTGACCTTTGACCTTAAATAACTTATGACGCAGACACGTGATCATATGAGACTTTTTCACCAGTCATCAGAACATCAAAACAAAGGATTATACGAGTTTACAGCTTATTCGCTTCCGTTCCGAGGTTTGCCCCTATTTTAGCCTTATTTGACTGTACTATATATAATATCTCCGTGTGGTGACGGAGTAAGAATACAATATGTCACCACCCCATCTCATCCCATGGGTGTCGTAAAAACCGACTAAGGAACTAACCGTAAATATTATCTTTACGAAATGGAAAGAAGGCAAATTTGAAATTAAATCCTGTACCAATCCGTCTGGCCAGAGCTGCGTATTCAAGCTGTAACTCAATACAAGCTGTAACTAAATAAAATATATTTTTGGTTTCAGGTAATTTACTCATTTTATATATTTTATAATGCAGTAAAGTAAGTTTTGTTTTCGAATACCTACTATCTTGAACCAACCAACCATATTAAAAGTTACGTGTATATTATAAAGTTGTCGCGTAAGGCGCGGGACACACAGAACAGACGTAAGACAAGGACGCGTCGCGGACCCGTTGCAGACATCGCGTTATCCAATAGAGAGCGGACGTGTAACGTCGTCGTCGGCACGTCCCGTCTTTTCAGTATGTTTTACGTCGCGACGGCTGCATACATTTTGTATGAAAGTAGATTAAACGGGCGTCGCGACTGCGACGGGTCCGTGTCTTACGTCTTTTCTGTGTGTCCCGCGCCTTGAATATCATAACTCTTACGTTATCGACACCACATCTTAGATATATACCCCTTACTCATAAACGCCTCTCAATTGATAAGCTTAAATTCTTAATACGTTTTTGTTCGGTATAAGGTTGGTTTTCCTAATAAAAATCTCGCTAAAACAGTGATTAAAATTTAAGAGACGTTTATGAGTAAGTGGAATAGTTATTTGTGCTTTACTTGAATACACTTTATACTTAAGTATATTTGTTGGCAGATAAGTACAGATTATCTTATTACTGTTGGTTTTATAAGTGTCAACTCAACTTATACTTTACACTATTTTTAACTCATAAATCGTTTACGATTTTTCATAAATCTTATAGTATTTTACAGTGAAAATTGTAATTATAAACACAGATAACAGAAATAGAGTGATTTAAGAGGAAAGTTTATACTTACGTAGGTATTATAGATGCATAATATTGTAGATGGAAGCAGGACCGCACAACATGGCAATATTTATGTCCAGCAGTGGTCGTCAATTGGCTGAGATTGTAGATAAACATTGTAACCGTGCGAAGCCGGGGTGCGTCGCTAGTTGTAGTATAAAGTTTAAATACAAGGTGGCCTAGTTAATCAATATAATGAGTGTTCTAATTATTTAAGTACTTTACCTCGAACCGTTGTTGTTACTTCACGTACTATGAATACTGAATACGGATAGTTAAGGCGATTGTAGATGGTACTCATATCTACTTTGTATTTTCTAGTATTTATTTTGTGGTGTGTGTGTGTGTGACATGAAATACTTATTTCATCATAACAGCCCATTAATGTCCCACTGCAGAGACGGGCCTCCTCCCGTGACGGAGGGACACTTGGCCTACTAATACCACGCTGGCCAGACGGATTGGTATAGGGTTTAATTTCAAGTTTTCCTTCTTTTTATTTCGTAAAGATAATATACACAGATATACTTATTTACATAATATTATTTATAGATGCATCTTTTAAATGGCATACTAAAATCCTCTAAACGGTATGACCATTAGAAGGCAATAGGTACTGTCGGTTTGCGCGTCGGAATTAGCGTTTTAATGACTAATTCGTCTATTTAGACAATTAACAGTCATTCTAAATTTTCAAACGACTTTAAAAAAAACTAAAACACTTAAAAAAAAGAGAATTGTTTGACATTTTAGTTGTAGGTACAAAAAAAAAACCTTAGAACTTAGTAATTTGTAGACTAAAATATTACAAAACAAACCATTTTAAAATAGATCGACTTAAGAAACTTAGTGTCAAATAAGTAGCATAATTAAAACAAAGTACCGTATACCAGAGTCTTAATGAAAGTTAGCATAGTTCACAGTAGCCTATCATCGATTACTGACGAAGCCCCGGCCATCTACGGATAATCCGTAAAGGAATAAATCCGTATGCACATCCGATAGAGAAGCTTTATCTACAGTAAAAGCTGCTTTTTATTCTTAATCGTAAGCCAGTTTAAAATGTTTTATAGAAAAGTTTTTATTCCGTTCGTGTGTGGTGATAGATTAAAAATATTTTATTTTAGCACGCATTATTGTTTAGAAGAAAAGCAGTATCTAGGTCATGCTAAGTAAACTTTATAATTGGATAATTTTATTCAAAGTTTTTTATTATTTCAAATTTCTTAAAAAATCTTACGATATCTTAGTTACGCTACCTTTTACAGTAGCCTTTTACACAAACCCTTGGAATGAGATTTGATATTGAGAAGGTTCGTCTTCCATAGAGAAGTTTACTTACGGTCAGCTTTGATAAGATTTATTTTAGACAAGAATGGAAAGACTACATATAGTCTCTTACAAGATGTAGTCTCCTATAAGATGTAGTGTCCTACAAGATGTAGTCTCCTACAAGATGTAGTTGACTACATGTAGTCTAGTGTTATCGGCGCTATAACAATTTCCAAAATTGTCGTAGATATATACCATTTCGTCGAATTTAGTACCTTCATTAAAGTAGGTTATATAGTTTTCATTCACATCAGCAGAATTGCATTTGTAATAAAATATATCGAGACTCTTTAATGTAGCATAAAATAGTGGCAGTTTGGCAGTAATGTCGGTTGTTATTAATAATTTATTTAATACATGCATACTGTGTTATTGAATGGACACTGTTTACTACTTGTCTTGTGTGACACACGGGTTTATAAAAATAGAGCTAAGAGAACTTCTCATGTTTGTAAGTTTTTTTGCATAATATTCTTCAATCATCGCCCATTTATTTCTGCAATACCATAGAAAAATATAAATTTGGACTGAAATCATACATTTCTTCAGATTTGATGTGGTAATCAGGTCTTAAAAAAAATAAACAAGATACGAGTAACAAAAAGTGGTAAGGTTCAAATTCTGGCTTCAAATTTGAATTTTACAAACATAAAATTTGTCTGTCTGTCGGATGTCTGTTTGTTTCGGTTAATCTCCGAAGCCGCTGGACCGATTTCGATGGGACTTTTAATGGACACAGAATACTTCTATCCACAAGACAATCATTTAATTTATGGATCCCTAATATAATTGTGTTGAATGACATTTGAACCCGAAACTTCTTGCACGTTTTCATCCTTTAATATTTTTTTCGATAAGTAACATTTTTGTTGACCGTGTGTCAGTTTCCGCAGGGAGTCCTCATTTCGTCGTTACGATAGAACAAATCATCACCCTCGTTCTACTATCATTACCATTTTAAAATATATACACAAATATATGCATGTATTTGTTTATTTTTGTAGCTAGAGTTTACAATCAATGAACATCTTTATGTGGGTGGAAACTTGCTTTAACTGCTTCGTATTCCATTATTTTATCTTTTTATTTATTGACAAAAGTAACTTATTCGTGATGTGTTTTATTATTATTTTTTTAATTAAAGTTATAAATAGCAGCCTCGCCCGGTTAGAATTACATTTAGGACTTGTGTCATCCACAAATGATTGTCCTGATTCTATATATCTATATATCCTTTATGTTAGCTAATCTCAAATAAAAAATTCTTGAGATGCAGGGCCTAATTCGATTACCGCAAGTTGTCTGCTTTGCAAACTGACACTTTTTTTATGCTTGACTTACTTAGGGACATGACATGCCCACAGGTGCCATATTTTTTTGACTTAAGGAAGTCCGAACACATGACGTGTACGGGATTATTATTAAGGGCACAGGATATCATATGGTGCCTCATATTTGCACGATGCTAAGATTCTGATAGATACGCAGAAAAACTTACACCAATCTGTGTGATCTACTATACCTGACGAGGCAAATGTTTCTATCGTTATTGGAGCCCCGTCCCTGCGGTGATACGAGAGTAAATTGCATTTTTATAGTTAAAAAACTACATCATCATAACAGCCCATTAATGCCCCACTGCATGGACGGGCCTCCTCCCGTGACGGAGGGATACTTGGCCTACTAATATATATAGATATTATGTAAAAAACTACATTCTATCTAATAATAAAACATCAGGATTACATTTCGACACATATAGGATAAGATATTAATGATGATAACACCACCAGACAATCTTACTCCGTCACCACACAGTGAAATCAGTAGCATCTCTATTACGTAGATAGTATCTGTGTACAAATACACATAAACATACACACATAGTGTACACAGATATATATATATATATATATATGGTGTTTGTATATCTGAGAGTCAATCAGCTTGTTGATTTAACTCATGTATCCTGCTGTACAAACACCCTATAGAGAGCGAAGCTACACAACTAAATACTCCTTGGATGGAGAAACTATTTGGTACGACTTGGTTATTCGTGTCTATAACTTATTATTAAATGTCGTATATTTTGTTTCTCTTTTCTTTTGTTTATTTGTAGATTATAACTACCTATGTACTTACCTAAAATCAAAATTGATGTAGATCTAGCATTCTTTACAAACCTTAGTGGTCTCTTGTAATGCTTTTATTTAATTACCTAATTGTACCTATCATTAAAATGTGATATAAATATTGAAAAAAATACTATTTAAGTTAAATATTTTTATTTATTTAGGCTACAAACTAATACTTGGTCTAAGTTCCTTCCTTAATGTGACTAAGTTTGCAGGTGCGGTTGATTTAGATTGTGTAAATGTGTAATAATAACGCATACTTATCTACAATCAACCTAAGAAATGACAGTCTGATTTGAATAAATAAATTGATTTTTGAAATAATATATGTAAAAAAAAACTACACTTATTAACTAACTAATAAAATAACAATTTAAATAAAAATAAAACATAATATACTTGACCGATTTATATTTTAATCCTATTGAACCGGACGAGGCAGGATGGGCAGATCCATCACAGGGTGGACGGACGACCTGGTCAGGGCAGCACAGGAACATGTAGTGTGAAAATATTTGGAGGCCTATCTCCAGCAATTAGAAGTCTTTTGTCTAATACGAATGAATAATATTATAATGGTAATTCTCCGTGTGGTGACGGAGTAAGAATACAGTGTGTCACCACCCCATCTTATCCCATGGGTATCGTAAAAACCGACTAAGGGACTATCCGTGAATATTATCTTTACGAAATAAAAAGAAAAAAAAAATTGAAATTAAACCCTATACCGTTTGGCCAGCGTGGTATTAGAAGGCCAAGTATACCTCCGTCTCTGGAGGAGGCCCGTCCCTGCAGTGGTACATTAATGGGCTGTTATGATGAATATAATGGAATGAATGTATATCAAATCAGACAGCTAATAATTAAACTTGATAATACTAAATAACTTATTCAAACGTACAACCTGTTTAGATTTGTTGCAGACTAGTTCAGCTATTAACTAAATCATAATATCTAAACAACAAAATTAATTAGTGATACTAGTAATCTGTATTGTTATCTGTGTTGGGTGTTACTTAGATTATGTCTTAACTGTCGACTTGTATTTATTAATATTAAATGTAAACGTGAGATTAACGCTGTGTGCGTTATTTTATTTTTGTTGACGTTTCGGCACAGGTTGCACTGGCTGTAAAGCCCGATTTACACATCGACAAGTACAGTAGCGAGTTAAGAAGTAAGTTGTTGATTAAGTTGATTTGAATAGATCTCCATCCTATTTTTTGGCGAGTTAAGTTGGCGAGACGCGAGAGAGGGGGCTACTTACTTCGTACTTAACTCGCCAAAAAATGGGATGGAGATCTATTAAAATCAACCCAATCAACAACGTACTACTTAACTCACTAGTGTACTTGTCGATGTGTAAATCGAGCTTTATTTCAAGATCTCCATAGATAAGGGAAATGACTCACTTGAATGTCATACTTAGGAGCTTTTATTTTCGCTGTTGATCCTGACTTACAGGAGTAGCAGTTGTATAAAAGTAGGTGAGATTAATCCAAAAACGATTAAGGGTATCATTATCCTATCTTATAACCAGGTTATCGTAAAAGACAAGGACTAATCCAACCTGTGTTTCAACGTGATGTGATTAAGTTAATGATTATAAGAAGGAGGCTCATTCTTGCAGTGGGACATAAGCTGTTACAAAGCAAAAGATATCGATTAGAAAGTTTCTTACTTCTCGATTTACAAACGAAATAAAATAAATGTGTAATCGATAAATGTTAGCGCTGGAGGCTGTTGTTGCTTTTTGTAGCGAAATCGTGCTCTAGTGCGATCCTATCCGCAGTAGCTATATCCTGATCGGGCATAGGCAGAGGCGAAACCTACCACCTGCAGAAATATGTACTATTCTTATTTTACATGTTTTAATACAACGAGGCATAAACTATTTCATGCCTAGATTTACTTCTATTTATGTATCTATCTATCTTCTAGATCCGGAAGTCAATCTGCCTCGGTGGTAAAGCGTTTTAGCTCCCGTGCACGAGGTTTTATGTAATACATGAAAGGTTTTTTGCGTCCGTTAATTTCTTGTACGCTCGGGTCTCTATCCCTAGTTCGGAAGTAGTCTTTATAAAATCACTCTGGTTTTTTGGCAGTAAAGGTACTTCCGCTCATGGACGTCAGCTGAGCCAATAGGTATACAGCCAAACCGCTGCTATTTTACATAGAAGTTGTTACATCTCATAGCTCTGTAATGTCACTAGGTACCTACCTGTACCCTTCCACCTTAACATAATATCTATCTATCCCAAAAAACGACATCAACGCAAGCAAAACCACGAGCCAATACTAGTATACTAATAACATATGAAGTAGGTAAAACGCTTTTAACTACAAACATGATCTTGTTACAAACAGTTTCCAGTAGAGCGGTCTCTTTGTGTAACTGAGACGAAGCGTGCTCAATTGTACCGCACGAATGTAAACCTAAACTTGGTACATCTTCTGATATAATGACGTAGAGACTTGGTGGTGTCGTGTGGGGATGGGATTATTATATGGAATGTTACCACCAGTCTTGTGATGTCATCATAACAGCCAATTAATGTCCCACTGCAAGGACGGCCCTCCTCCCGTGACGGAGGGATACTTGGCCTACTAATACCACGCTGGCCAGGCGGATTGGTATAGGGTTTAATTTTAAGTTTTCCTTATTTATTATTTCGTAAAGATAATATTTACGGATAGTCCCTTAGTCGGTTTTTACGACACCCATGGGATGAGATGGGGAGGTGACATATTGTATTCTTACTCCGTTACCACACGGAATGTCTTGTGGTGTACATATCGTAAAAGAAGGCTATGAGAAAATTCGCAGCTTACTTCAATGAAAACTGACTGCTATGGTGCAGCGGTCGGGTCTACCGTACCGTACACCTACAGAAGGCCGCGGGTTCATTATCAACGCAAGACATAAAAAAAGTTTCCTTATTTTGCTGGGTATCAAGAACTGTAAACATACTGTGAAGGGGCATTTTGCCAGACTGACAACGTCATAACAACGGGCTGAAGCCATTTTGACTAGCATACTCTGCCTTCATCGCCGGGTTGTGATTGTGGAGCTCCAAAACAAACGATGATGCACATCGTCGAGGAATGTCCCCGACGTCGTTTCTCTGGGGGAATGCGTGAGCTCCACAACCTTACTCCGGCCGCAAAAGATTGGCTCCTCCAGCTGGATATAGATGTATAGGGTTCTAAGCAGAAGCCATACGCAATGATGATGATGATCGCGCAGCCTATCCGCGCTTTCCATTAGCTTCGATACTGTCATAAAATCGTTTAATTAATAAATACTATATCACTAATTAACCAATCAATCTGTTTGTACTTTCTAGTAACACAAACATAAAATTCCAATCACATATTTAACTAAATAAATCGTTTTATGTTACAGGTAATTAAAATTCTCTAGCAGCGTGCGGTAAGAATAATAATTGAATTTATATTATTTATAAAACATGAAGAATGTCTATGGCATCATAGGTACCTAGTTTAAAATGGTTTGAGAACTGATAACACTTTATGTGGGAAAACTTTTACAGGTCGATCTCTGCCTTACCAAGGCAGAGATCAGCATGTCAAAAAATTCGGTTAAGTTAACCTGCAGCTGCCAAATTGTCTTGTTTTTACTATTGCATTTAGTAATCTTTTGTGGTCGTGTTAAAGTTTTATTTAAAGTGTGACAATTTGACAACTAAAAGTTAACTTAATCGAATTTTTAACGGTTTTAAGGTACGAGAATTGACATGCAGGTGTGATATTATAACCCGAGCTGCCCACGGCGCGACCCAAAAGACGGGGGGACCTCTCACACATTGTACGGCGGGACACCCATGAATAAGGGAAGCAAAACCGGGCAGGGAAGAAATATTAGGAGGAGTCCTATATTTAGCCGAGGACGTCCATTGGGTGATGTTATGATGATGATGAATAGTAAATATTTGTACCTTAACAACTTGACACAAAACTCGATACCATTCCTAGGCCCGCACGCTATCTGTAGGCTGTAGGTAGGAAGTTTCCCTCTACATATAGACGTCGTCATCCCAGCAGTCAAACCTGTTATGATGACAAAAGAAAAAAACAAATAATAATATAATCCTCACACATTTACACATCGCCACCTAGTCCCAAACTAAGCAAAGCTTGTACTATGGGTACTAGACAACAGATAAACATACATAAATACTTTTTTTTTCTGAATACATACATTATATTATACATAGAAAACACTCAGACCAATGCAAACAATCATGTTCATGCACATAAATATTTGCATTGAGCGGGAATCGAACCCGAGACCTCTGCGTAGCAGCCATGTAATATACAGACTGCGCCACAGAGTATGACAAAAAAAAACACTGTTCTTAATTTGAAATCTGTATTCAGCTAGACACGTGCCGAGTCGACTTTTTTTGTGTATTTTTAGTCGATTCCCTAATCCTAAGTAGTAGTGGGCGGATCACTACTGTCGTAAAATGAATAGCAGGTACCTCAGTTCATTCTCACTATATTTTTATATTTCACTAGCTGACCCGTGCCCACTTCGTTAGGCGGCGAAAAAAAAGGGTCACTTTTTTAAACATATTTCATTACTGCTCCACTCCTATTAGTCATAGCGTGATACTATATAGCCTATGCCACTCCCCGATAAATAGACTATTCAACACAGAAATAATTTTTAAAATCGGTTCAGTAGATCCAGAGATTACTCGCGACAACGTCACAAACACACAAACAAACAAACACACAAACTTTACCTCTTTATAATATTAAGTGTAGATGAATGAATATAAGTATTAGTTAGTTAGTGTTATTTCGGCTGAATTTCTCAACAATAATAGTTTTAATGTGATTACAACTACTATTTAATACATTTTCAGAGGTTTATCAGAAAATTTTTGTTTAAGTAGTTTTGTCAAAATAGTAACTAATTATTACAACATAAATACAATAACGGTATAAGTACCATCAGATAAATTATGTTACAAGGGATTTCTAAATAAAACATTTTCCTTCGATATTGTTAAAGAAATACAAGCGGAAAAACCGAGCTTGCGGTTTCAACCATTATAATATAATTACCTACCTTTTACCAAGTGTAATGGATACCAAAGCCTTATAAAAAGATGTTCCATTTATATTTGATCCAGTACCTAACAGAACAATGTAAGATACAGCCACAAAACAAAAAGATAAAAAGTCAATGTCATGTACTTTCAGTATATCAATTTTCATACTTATGACTTCTAGCATTGGAGCTATATTTCCAGTGGACCTGAGATATTGTCAGGTTGTAGCTGGCCGGCTATTGGTTATTGTTTGGCTAACCACTAGATATGTAGTATTTAAAGGCAAGAATAGGTTCACCGTATTAGGTTTAGTGGAAATGGTATTCTGCTATCGCGCTTCTATTTTGCCGGAACCGTTCCATGATACTATAATATATATGAGCAGTGCTTATGTGTGCGTTGCCCGAGCTCATTTCGTTTGACTTCTGTACCTTTACTTGTTTTGTGACTAGTATTCGCCCTTCATTTGTTTCGTACCTTATATTATAAAGTGTTTAGATTACACTCCATAGTACCTAGTTCTTACAACATTATTTCGGATAATTAGTTAACTTCTACGATCGACTCTTGCGCAACCATTGATGTACCGCACTAATTACACTAAGAGTTATTATCTTACTTATATGTAACAAAACATTGAAATATACACTCTATTTTAACAGTCATACGTGTTAAAATAAAAAGTTACGATTTGGTTGTTACGTTGTTCTTCTTCAAGAGGTTTAAGATATAGGTTATGGTAAAATAATTATGGTATTATTTATTAACGTATTATGTACGGGTTATTCACCGTACAGAACTTAGGCGTCAGCATTATTGCGACAACGCACTGTGTGACGTGATTGCAACACCTTTATTGTAACTTAATTTGTATTTAATTTTTAGTCGATATTAGTAGCTCATACCCGACGCGACTCATTTCATCCCATTATTATTATTAATTGATCGGTTTACTGAAATATAAGTATTTTTATAATTGTTTATCTTAGTTTATCTTAATCTCACCCCTAACCCGAACATTGGTCCTTCGAGCCTTCGTAACCCCGGCGGGACCTAAACGCGTGTGAATTTCGTGTGTGTCTCGCTAAATAACATTACCAGACAGTGGAAAACAGTGCTTGATCTTAATATACCTTAAACATTATCTTTTTTGAACATATTTTGTGATTGTGTATCGCGAATCCTTATCTCGTTGATCTTGAAAGACCTCAACACCCAGAAAACTGCTTACAACGAGTGACGACGTGTAACAACGTGTGACTACGTGTGACCCAGATTTGTGAGTCGGATCCGTAGAAGAATCTGCAACTCAAGTAAGATCTTTCTAATTTATCTTTAATATGGCGACACTGGAAGAAATTTTAGCTACTCAGCAGCAGCTAGTCCAAGGTGTGGAGCAACTCTACTCCAATTTTAAGAAAGATGGAGCTGAACGAAAGACTTCTGACTATTTACGCCGCCGATTGGAAACTCTTGAGCAATATGCTACCGAGTTCCATAACAATCATATGAACCTTTTGTCTTTTGACGATAAATCTGATACTTATTTCAGTAAGAATCATTACGATCAGTTTAAACAAAGATATGAACTTATAAAAGCTACTATTAAAAGCTATAAAACCCCTGTCGCTAAGCCTATTACGATCTCTGAATTACAACCTCCTACCTTTGTACCCTCTTTAAAACCACCATCACCAACCTTACAGGCATCAACCTCTGCCTATCCTCAACCTATTTCGAAAGATAACTCTAATGTTAGTAAAACTGAAGATCTTTTACGTAAACAAGCTACTAATTTTAAGGCATTTATGAGAACTGCTTCAAATATTGACCTCGATCTTATCTCTGAAAAGTGGGAGTTTGAAGATATCCTAAAAATCATGAAAACTCGCTGGGACGCCGTCGACTGTGTTCACTGGGAGCTAGACAACGAGCTTAATGGCTCTAACAGTGAGTACGAAGAACAGTTTACCCAGTACGAGAACTATTACAACAGGATAAAGAGAGACATTAATAAAAAGATGTGGTCCGTGGCACACATTGAAAAATCGACCCCTAAAATACAAATTGCTACCTTTGAAGGAAGGTATAACAATTGGACCTCATTCAAAGATCTTTTCACGGAGACTGTACATAATAACCCTTCTCTCTCGAACGCACAGAAAATGCAATTTCTCAAAAGTAAGGTCAAAGGTGAACCTGAGAAATTAATACAGCATCTCCAAATAAGCTCCGACAATTATCTTGTTTGTTGGAATATTTTAAATCATCGCTATGACAACAAGCGTTTGATTTTCTCATCCCATCTTAATAACCTTTTAAACATCCCTGTAAGCCAGCTACAATCGTCCAATCATGTAAAGCGTATTCATGACACTACTTACGAGAGTGTAAATGCTATAAAGAACTTAGGGATCGATGTCACCTCATGGGATCCGTTCCTTGTATGCATATTATCTCAGAAATTAGACCCAGAGACCTTTGACGATTATCAACAATCACTTAAAAACCCACGGGAAATACCAGTTTTAGAAGAATTTCTTCAATTTCTGGAAACAAAATTCATGACCCTTGAAACATCTCGAAAGAAGCATCCTACGGAAAATATATATAAGCCATCACAATCTTATCAACAATCTTCATCTTTTAGAGGTTATTATAATAATCAACCATCAACTTCTAAAAATTATAATCCTAATAATCATATGAAACATAATTATAACAATCAGAAGCGTACATTTGTAACAAACCAGGTCATTTCACAATCATCAAAGTTCAACGGCATAAGAAATGACAAACAAAAACCCTGTCCAATATGCAATGCAAGTGATCATCGCATATATGCATGTCAGAAATTATTGAATATGCAACCTTATGCACGGAGAAATGCTGTGACGAATTTAAACCTTTGCGTCAATTGTTTGCATTATCATGTAGGTAAAAAATGCATGTCGACATTACTTTGTAAAGAATGCAATAAGGATCATAATTCAATACTACATGATGCTTTTACGTCAAAAACTATGTCACCGGATGTGCAACGATCGGAATCCAACTCAATATTAGTTTCGAAATATTCTACTCAGCAAAATACCTTAGCCGCAACTAAAAATGACCCCTCAGAAGTACTACTCGCTACAGCGATTATAAGAGTACAATCGGTAGATGGAACCTACCAAAAGATGAGAGTCCTTCTAGATCAAGGATCTCAAACCTCAATCATCACTGAAAGCGCTGCCCAGTTGTTGAAATTACCTCGTCATAAATGCAATGGCTACATCTCGGGAATAGGTAACAAAGAAAATAACTGTAAGGGTAAAATTAATATAAAGTGTATGTCATCAATTAACGATTTCACATTCGAGACAGACGTATTTATAATGAAGAAACTTGTCAACAACTTACCGCATTATAATATACCTAAACCTAATTGGCCCGCTCTTGAACAAATCACCCTTGCTGACCCTGAATTTTATAATAGTAGGCCCATTGATATACTCTTTGGAGCCGATATATACTCAATTGTTCTTATGGATGGTATTTGTCGCTCGGAAGGAATGTTACCCGTTGCACAACAAACCCAATTAGGTTGGATACTAAGCGGTAACTGTAAAACTTTTCAGTGTAACGTAATTTTAAATAACATAGAAGACATACAACAGTTTTGGGAAATCGAGGATGTTCACGAGCCCTCTACCTTATCTGAGGAAGATCAAAGCTGTATTCAATTCTATAAATCATCGACAATTAGACATGAAGATGGTAGTTATTCAGTAAAAATACCTTTTAAAGAAAATTTTGAAAAGAACCTTGGGGATTCACGAACTAAGTCGATTGCGCAATTTTATCAATTAGAAAAACAATTAAATAAACGTCCTGAATTGGCACGTGATTATAAATTGTTTATATCCGAGTACATAGCACTCGGTCATATGACACCTGTTATGAAACATGACGATTACTCGGGTTGTTATTTATCACATCATTGTGTACAAAAAGCCGAATCAACGACTACTAAATTGCGTGTGGTTTATAATGCTTCGGCAAAAACTTCAAGCGGACACAGCCTCAATGATCTTATGTGCAGAGGACCCAACCTCCAACAGGACCTTCAAGCACTTATCTTAACGTGGAGGAAATTTCGATATGCCTTCACAGCCGACGTTGAAAAAATGTTCCGTGGTATCAAAATTCATCCAGATCATCAACTATATCAAAAAATTATATGGAGAGATAGTCAATATTCACCTTTACAGCAATACCAATTAACAACGGTTACATACGGAACCAAGTCCGCGCCATTTTTAGCTATGATGACCTTAAAGCAGTTGGCCGCTGATGAAAGGCCTAATTATCCTGATAGCTGTGCTCCCGATATCCTAGAAAACTCATTTTACACTGATGACCTCGTTTATGGGCATCATGATCGAACCTTAGCGAAAGAACTTAAAATAGAAATGATAAATCTTTTAAAATCCGGAGGATTTAATTTAAGAAAATGGACCTCAAATCTCCCTGAATTATGTGATAATGTGACCGATCCAAAGGAAAAGGACTTTTGTTTTAAACAGCCTGAGTCCACTAAAACGTTAGGCCTTCGATGGGACCCTAACACGGATCAATTTATTTTTAATCCTGTAGAATTTATTACTGTAGATATCCCAACTAAAAGACAATTTCTGTCTGAGATCTCAAAGATTTTTGACCCTTTAGGCTGGTTATCACCTGTAACAATAAAGCTCAAAATGTTATTTCAAGAAACCTGGAAGTCGGAGACAGGCTGGGATGAGCCTGTCCCATCAGAAATCGCTTTAGAATGGAATAATATTTCCAATGATATACGCGAAATATCCCATATTAAAATACCTCGTTGGATTGGAACGCAGAAGGATGATCTTATTGAACTTCATGGCTTTTGCGACGCTAGCACAAAAGCTTTTGCATGTGTTGTATATTGTAAGATACATACAGACTCAAACAATAGCATAATACTGATTGCAGGAAAAACAAAAGTAGTGCCTGTGAAAAAATCTCAAACGATCCCACGCTTAGAGCTTTGTGGAGCCGTTTTATTATCTAAGCTCATGCGTAAAATTATCTCATCCCTGTCAGATTTTAGAGTAGAAATATACGGTTGGGTGGACTCCATGGCTGTGTTGGGATGGCTACAAGGTGAACCAGAGAAATGGAATCCATTTGTTGCCAACCGGGTGAGAATGATAGGTGAAGTGATCCCTAAACATAAATGGCGATACATTAAGTCGAAAGATAACCCCGCGGACTGTGCTAGTCGGGGTCTAACGGCAGTACAGCTGGCGAGTCACTCACTTTGGTGGCAAGGACCAGGGTGGTTATCCAAATACAATCCCAAGGAAGACATTAATAATTTAATTTATAGTACAGAAGAAGAAGTTAAAAAGAAGAGTCTTGTATACACATCCACGTCAGAATATAATCATTCCATTATCAGACAATTGTTAAATAAATATAGTACAAATAGAAAAGTAATTCGAGTATTAGCTTACGTTAAGAAATTTATAGACATAATTGTTTACAAAAGAAACAATGATCATTATATTACTTTACAAAACTTAAAAATAGCTAGAAATATGTTAATTAAATATGTACAAAGAGAATATTTCTATGAAGAAATATCTCACCTTGAAAATGGTGAACCTTTACATAAGAAAAGTCAGATCTTAAAACTAAACCCTATCTTAGATACTAACGGCGTACTACGCGTTGGTGGAAGACTAAAACACTCCAATTTAAATCCTGAAATGAAGCATCCTATAATCATCCCGAATCAATCAAAATTAGCAGACCTTATTATAGATGAATCTCACGAGTTAATGTTTCACGGCGGAGCAAAGATTACTACAGGATTTATCAGACAAAAATATTGGATACTTGGAGGAAATCGAGCAATAAAGAAGAGATTGAGAATGTGTATAAAATGTAGAAAAAATGATCCTATACTACAACACCAGATTATGGGTGATTTACCTCCTTGTCGATCGATCCCAAACAGACCTTTTTATCATACAGGTATTGATTATACCGGTCACGTCATGGTTAAAGCTAGTAAAGGACGTGGAATACGATGTACAAAAGGATATATTGCGGTGTTCGTGTGTATGGTGACTAAAGCTATACACTTAGAGATTGTTTCTGATCTTACCGCGTCAGCATTTATAGCTGCACTTAGAAGAATGTCAGCTAGGAGAGGAGTTCCTGGTCATATGTACAGTGACCAGGGAAAGAACTTTATAGGAGCCAATAGTATTCTTCGACAGGAATATCTTGAAATTTCTAATATCTTGACAAGCCAAGAAATAACTTCCACGATTACCGACATGAATATAGAATGGCATTTTAATGCTCCATCGTGGCCATCTGCAGGCGGGCTCTGGGAAGCTGCAGTGAAGAGCCTCAAGCATCATCTCAAGCGAGTCGTAGGTGAACAAAAACTGACCTTTGAAGAGTATAATACTCTTTTATCCCAACTAGAAGCTTGCCTTAACTCGAGACCTCTTTGTCCATTAACTGAGGACCCCGATGATTTAGATTTTTTGACACCCGCACACTTTTTAGCTAGTGGCCCCAACCTAACTATTTTTGAAACTGAAAAGGATCTCAGGACTAGATATTATTTAACTCAAAAAATATACAAGGACGTCTGGGCTAAGTGGAAGAATGAATATCTCACTCAGTTATCTACAAGATCTAAATGGAAACAATCTCAGAAGAATCTCAATCTCAACGATATAGTGATCATAAAAGACGACAATCTACCGCCAGGGAAATGGGCCCTGGGCCGGGTGGTGGAGTGTCACCCCGGAGAAGATGGACTGACTAGAGTTGTCACGCTTAAAACAAAAAATGGTTACCTAAAACGTCCCACCGTTAAACTATCCCTGTTACCAACTAATCCTAACCAATCGTCTGAGGAGAAATCTTCAAATCATAAACCTCGAAATACTAAAAAGCTTACCTTTTCCGCTATAGTATTACCTCTCACCCTTTTTTTCTTATCGCTATGCTGTTTATCAGAGGCGACCTCGAATTATACTATACTGAAAAACAACAGTATTTATTTTGACAAAATATCCAACATGCAAATTATTAGAGACGATTGGCGATTAATAGTCTATTATGATACATATCCATATAAAGACGGCATTAAAGCACTTATGAAATATATTAAATATCTAAACACAATATGCTCAACAATTAACGATCAAACACCTTGCGACGGTATCATGTTGCAACTCGGGCACGGGTTCGCAGAAATAAAACATTACGATAATATTATTACCGCTAATGAGTCATTTGTAAATGGAGAACACCGGCGCTATCGGGAACGCCGAGGCTTGATAGACGGAGTCGGCTACCTTGCAAATAGTTTGTTTGGGGTACTTGACCAACGATTTGCTGATCAGTACGAAAGGGATATTGACCTTATAAAGGATAATGAGAACCATTTATATAACCTTTGGAAAAATCAAACTTCAGTCATCGAAGCGGAGTACAACGTCATGAAAAGGATGGAGAATACAATAAATACACATCATAAAATGATTAATCAGAAATTCATTTATCTTAAAAATTCATTTCAAAATCTTAATCAGCAAGTACAAAACATATCTCTCCTCACTGACTTCTTAACCTCCGCATTTACCGCCAATAACCTTTTGATAAACCTACGACATATACAAGATTCTATTTTAGACACGGTAACTGATATTTACAATGGCAAACTAGACCTTCATATGATCTCTCCAAAGCAATTGCAAAATGAATTAAACTCGATTTCGAATCAAATACCAAAAGACTTAGCCATCCCGGTTGACCATTTTCATCTCACAGACCTTTACAGCCTTCTTAAAGTAAGAGCTAAATACTCAGGTAAATATTTAATTATAGAAATAAGAATACCATTGATTGAGCGAGATCTTTATGAGGTATTCAGTCTTATCTCAGTACCTCGTATTCTGAAGGACAGAATGACGAGTGTTAACACGATCTCTAAATTGGCAGCTATTAATATTAAAAAAGATTCTTATCTGACAATGACTGAGCTCCAATTACAATCATGCATAAAACAAAACGCTTTAACTATTCTATGTCATTTGAGAACTCCTATACGTACCTTGAAGTATGACCATAATTTATGTGAGACTATCCCTAACTCAAGAAAGTGTAAAACAACAACAAACTCTTGTACAAACTATTGGAAGGAGTTACATACAGAAAATAATTATTTCTACGTGTGTTGCGATGAATGTAAAATTAAATCCCTATGTGAAAATGAAGTTACATCAATTAAACTGAAGAACGTTGGTATACTGAGGGTGGAAGAAGGGTGTGTGATTAAAACAGACGATTTCCTCGTATACACTAGCAAGAGAATGTTTAGTAACCTTCATACTAACTCACAGATTGATGCGCCTGTAATCTCACCGATTAACCATCTTATGAATATCTCGTTCCCCGACCTTGACCTTGAAAACGAGACGGATAACAACCTTAGTTTACATCAGCTTGAGGATATTAAGAAACATATTGACATCATGAAACAGTCTGAACCCATTGGCAACAAGGTATCTTACCATGATGTACACCACTACGCAGCTATCTATATTATCACAATTGTAATTTTGGTAGCTGCAATCATTTATATCTGGAGACGCTGTCGTAGAAACCCTTATCAAGAGAGTCGACCCAGGAATACAGTGGAGATGACATCTGTCGCCATTCCTATGACTGAACCGCCTTCTTCGCTTTACGTTACGGAAAGTGCTGTGAATGAGTGTAGTGATTGTAGGGAAAATGGGCAATTTGTAGTAAAAAGTGATAACAAGACGTGTAGTGTACGTAGGGAAAAAAGGCAATATTTAGTTACAAAAAGTGATCCTAAAGGACTTGCGCGATCTATTGAGTGTGTTAAAAAGGAAGATAAAGCTTCCTCCCCAATCTTTCGTGTCTTTTCCCTCCCAGATCTGAACCAAGAATAAGACTTTTAACTTTGTATCCTAATTAATATTTTTATATGTGTTTCAACGACATGACTAACACTACAACCATATTAATTTAAGTTAAATATTGTAATCATCTTGTCACTCATAATATCATTTAATTTCGTTACTAACCCTCATCTTTTCCTCCCCCGGGAGCATGTACGGGTTATTCACCGTACAGAACTTAGGCGTCAGCATTATTGCGACAACGCACTGTGTGACGTGATTGCAACACCTTTATTGTAACTTAATTTGTATTTAATTTTAGTCGATATTAGTAGCTCATACCCGACGCGACTCATTTCATCCCATTATTATTATTAATTGACCGGTTTACTGAAATATAAGTATTTTTATAATTGTTTATCTTAGTTTATCTTAATCTCACCCCTAACCCGAACAGTTATTAATATGACTTTACCTTTGGAATATATTTTCTTCTGCAATTATTCCTAAGAACAACTCTATTTTATTAAGTAAAAATGTTTTTACCAAGTCATTATTTTTCGTACCAGTCTTGGGCATCCACCCCATACCACTTGACAGATCATCGGTCACTCTAATGAGGGGTCTTTTCCAACCTGCATTTAACGTTGCGGGGTCGCCATTCCATAATATACGTCTTAGTGTGACATTGACAGTACTAATTTACTACCACATAGCACTTTCTATTTTAATCCTATGGAGAACGCCATAGGTACTCAGACTGAGACTACCATAAACAGGTAAAGCATCAATTCTATTGTGACTTAATATTAGCTTAACCATAAACAATGTGTATCTCCTAGATTTTAAACCACTAACCCCCAGTACAACTCTATAACCCTGACCCCATCCATACGTACTCGTATATACATAGACTAAGTTATATATATCACAAGATAACTTTCTTACTTATAGTGGTTTACCTAGTATTACCTATATAAGTCTCGCTTATAACCGCCTTCACTCGCTTAATGTCGTCTAGTCGTAGAGAAACTATGTAATAGATATCTTTTTAATTATTAGGATTAGCTGTTCATCTGTGAGCTCCTTTCCACACCTTTTTTCATCTCGGTAGGGCAAGCGGCTGCCGTGCAAGAGGTTGTGGGTTCGATCCCCACGCAGGACAATAATTTGTGAGATCCACAAATTATAGTCCTGGTCTGGGTGTTCTTTGTGTCCGTTAAATTGATGTTTGTAAAAGGTCCCCGCGACACAGGGCATGATCCCTAGTGCGGGAGTTGTCTCTTTTTTTTTTTTTAAACAAAGTGAAGTTTTTACTGTAAAAAAAATTGACATTTTAAATCCTGTTAACATTATAAAAGAAAGTTTGTAAGTAAATAGATGTTTGCTATTCTTTCACGTTAAAACTAGTGAATGGGTTTTAATGAAAGCTTACAATAATATAGCTTATACCTCAGAGTAACACATAGGCTAAGCAGATACTCGAAATACTAAGCTTTCGTAGACGAAGTCGCGGGCAGCAGATAGTAGTATATAATTTTCCGTTTCTTACAGATATTCTATGTCCACTAACCTCATAACCAATACATCACAGATCACGTCAAAATATTTATACAATATTATTTTTAATAGTTATTTAAAAACAAGAAATATACACTCACATAATTCCACAGTTTTACGCCATCATACCGCTAAACAGACACTTTACAGAAGTCAATCTACATAATTATATAGTTCGACTATTTACACGTGATATCATGTAATCATCATCATCATACCCACTGCAGGGACGGGCCTCCTCCCGTGACGGAAGGATACTTGGCCTACTAATACCACGCTGGTTGGACGGATTGGCATAGGGTTTAATTTCAAGTTTTCCTTCTTTTTATTTCGTAAAGATAATATTCACGGATAGTCCCTTAGTCGGTTTTTACGACACGCATGGAATGAGATATGGGTGACATATTGTATTCTTACTCCGTCACCACACGGAGTCTAGTTACTTAACCAGCGTTATCTCTTATGAATCAATGATCGCAACTGGCTATGAGCACGGTATGGAAACTGAAGTAAGTACTTAAATAAATAACATTGACTTCTGTTCTATCTGTTATGTGCCAATAATTAATGTATTAGAATAAAACAAAATTGCGAAAGCAATTATTATAAAATTATGTACAAGTAATTACGTATGCAAACAAGAACCATTTCTCACAGATAATAAACGCCGTCGATGAGAGGTGTCGACATTTTAATAAAAACAAAAAAAAACGTTTAGTTAATTTTTCCCCACACTAAGATTGCTTGTAAAAATATTTGGACTAAGTTTTAAGTTTTTAGCGAGAAAGTAATTATTTATTGAGACGATAACAAATGTAGTTGTCGTCGTCTCTAAAGTGATGAATAAAAAAAGTTTGCCAAAGGGGGCAAATTTTACACAAACCCGATATCAAACTGTGAGGCGTACTTAGTATTGGTAGGGCAAGTTTTCGCTAATATAAGGAAGACCGAAGTCTGATAATATTTAAATGATATTGAAAGTATAAACCCTATAGTTACTTTGTACATGGTAGGTAATACTTAAATATTCACATAAAAATGCCTCAGGAAATACTCTATTCAAATTAAACCACTTATTTTGTATTAGATACTTTTTTATACAACAGTTAATAAGAGCTAAGTGTATTTAAATATGTAGTTGTGTTTCAAGCTTTAAAAATCTTTATTTTTGGTAGAGATTCGGCAGGCAGATTCAGAAGTACTTGTGGTCCCCACAGTTTCATATTAGAGAGACTGCAAGAGGTGGGTGTAATTCCCACACCTACCACAATATTTTGCATGGGTTTGTTATGCGTAGGGAATTTTTACCCCACAAATAAAATGTGAAGCTGCATCTACATCTAGTACATTAATACTTAGTTTGCTATTGCAAAATAAAGTCATAATAAATTTTACCATTGGCAATACTCATTGATATGCAATTCAACTAACACAACTGTTTATAGAGCTTTATATAACAATTTATTATGTCTCATAATGTTACTGTTTAAGATATTATAAACTAGTTACTTACTCCGGCTTCGCACGGGTACAATATTATACATTGTGTTTAAACATATAAACCTTCCTCTTAAATCACACTATCTTTAAAAGTAACCGCCTAAATATCCGTTGTGCAGTTTTAAAGATTTAAGCATAGATCTCGGGTTCGATTTCCGCTTAATGCAAATCTTGCGCATGAACATTGTATTGATTGTTCGTATTGGTCTAAATGTTTTTTATGTATAATATTTATGTATGTAATTACAAAAAAAATATATTCAGACATGTATATTCCTTATCTATTAACTATAGTACAAGTACTGCTTAGTTTGTGTTTTGTAAGCGTTGTGTAATAGTGCAAGAAATATTTATTTATTTTTTACAAAAGGACAGACGTACAGCAACAGCGACTTTGTTTAATACTATGTAGTGATTAAAGAATTCAAATATAATGTATTTAGATACAGCACTGGATTGCTTCATATTACAGACGTAAAGTGTTCGCCGCAGACGGAAAACTTTCACAGCCTGTTTTGTATCGCATTCGCTGGATTAGTTTTATGTGAAAGATAGTTAAATAATATGATGTTAAAAGGTTCTATTTAGTATTGGGTATTGATAAATAAATTATAATACATATTTAATTATGAGATCGTTTTTCTTTGAGATGAAGTTTGATTTTAGATGTTTAACACGTTCCCAGTGCAGTGTACCATATATGGTACACGTGCATTGTTTTACTATTGTGTCTGCTGGCGGCACTAAAGGGTTAAAATTAAACTTTAAATAGGTATTCAAAATTTCAAAATACTTTATTTCATAAAATTTATTACAAATTGTTTGAAAACGTCGTTTACTTAAAATTGAAGCTACAATTAAAATTATAGATCGACACAGACAAACGCTACAGCACTAAAAAAGCCGCGTTGTATATTAAAATGTTTTTTGATTTATTTTTAATGATTACTATTTAGGAATTTAGCGCTGTGTAGCGAAGACTTTATTAACGTAAAGTTAATGAACATAAACAACAACAAACAGACTCAAAAAATTAGTTTTTGGATCTGATAATTATATTGCGTGGGATTCGAACCCACGGCCTATGCACGGCAGCTCCATTGCCACCAATGCAATAATCTGGGTACTATATTGTCACTGGTTTATTTATTGTTTAGTTTAATTAGATTTTTATTGTTTCGTAATACTTATCATAATTATTTATGTACTAGCTGATGCCCGCGGTTTCTACACCCTAAACTACCTATATTTCAAATTTCATTGAAATCCGTTCAGTAGTTTTTGCTTAAAAGAGTAACAAACATCTATCTACACAAACTTTCGCATTTATAATATTAGTAGAATAAACATTTGGACCAAATCGCTTCAGCTTATGTTTTGCTCCACAGACAGCACCGCGGGGTTCCTCTAATTTATTTGAAGGCTCTATTACCGACACCGGCCGGTCTGATAGCCTTTATTTATATACAAACTGCAATACATACATTTACATATATGTAGATATAATGTATACGAAATACATTTTGCTCTCTTGTGATGTTGATTAAACTACTTCGACTTGAATAAATAAATTAGATTATTTAGTAAAATCTGTTCTCATTCATAATAGTTATAATATCGCTTACACAATCACACTAAGTTAAGCAGAGCTTGTATTCTAATAGTACACAACTGATAAGCTTACTTTAATACTGTTTTTTTTAACCGACTTCAAAAAAAGGAGGAGGTTCTCAATTCGGTTGTATTTTTTTTTTTTTTTGTGTTTGTTACCTGATTTCTCGAAAACGGCTAGACCGATTTGAAAATTTTTTTTTTGTTCGTATGGGTATGCTTCCCATTTGGTCCCATTGTCACCAGATCTGGATCTGGATGACAGGATTCCAGAGAAATCGAGGGCATCTCTTGAAAATTGTAGGGACGCATTGTGTAAAATCTTGTCATACATGTGCATCTCTGACGTCACTACCAAAATAATCAAGAGTTAAAACTGGTCAGATCCTGGAGACCACCGAGAGTCGAGGGAACACCTCAACGGCATATAGCAGCTACCTTGTGTTTGGGCTTATTTTAATTGTATTGATGGAAACTTTACACAACTTTACACAAACATGATCTGATGATGAAGACGACTGAGGGTCGAGGAAACTTCTCAACGGTATATAGCAGCTACCTAGTGTTTAGGCTTATTTTATTCGTATTAATGAAAACTTTACACAAACATGATCTTATGATGAAGACGACTGCAGAAATTTATTTAATACTAATCTTAGAAATTGTTATCAACATGGTTTTTAACCGACTCCTGTTGAAGTCGGTTTTTTAATTAGAAAATTATGTAAACATAGGTACAGTAATCTGTTTTTTTAGTAGCCAAAAGTCGTTCGCTGGAATACGTTTATTACATAATATAAAATTCACAACGCCATCTAGTCCCAAACTAAGCTGAGCTTTTCTATAGGGTACCAGACAAAGTGTAAATTAAAAAAACCGGTTTTCTGTTTATCTTAGACGAATTAAACCTTTTTAGTTGCATCGTCATATCAGCCAATTGACGTAGGTACACTGCTGGACACAGGCTTCTCTAAATATTTCTGCTTTACGAAGTCCTAATTTAGTTGCATAGTAGAACTAAACAGTAAACAGCAATGTTCACAAGCCCTAGTATAAACGTATTGTAGGTTTGAATAGTTAATTAAGTGCAATTGTTACAATACCATTAATTAATACGCAACCGACATAACTCATTCCAGTTCCTCAACATATAACTTTATCTATTCATAACATATACATTGAAAATATAGGTTATGTGAAATAAATAGGTATTTTATGTAAAAATCAACTAATCAAGTGTCAAAACTGTCATTTTTGTTTCTGAAAATGATAGTTTTAACACTTGATTAGTTGATTTTTCCTTGATCAGTCATTCGAAAACCGGGGTTAGAGTGCCATTAGGCGACTTGTTGAGAATACAAAACGCTTCCCCTTCCGTACCTGTTTTGATCAAAGTAGGCGACCAAGAGTCTAGACACCATTTTTCATCTCTTGATCTTGGTGGTTGGAAACTTGCGTATCGTGTTCGGAAATAAGCTATACATCTAGTACACGCGCTTAGTCAAACTTTAAAGTTTTTGGGGCTAGCACTTTAGTGAATCTATATATGCCAGGTCAACAAGTTGCCGTAGCCCCGAGTAACAGATGAAAGAAGAACAACGTGGTTATTGGTTGGTTTTGGCTACTTTTGGGAGTTCAAGTCGCCGATGCCAGATTGAGTAGACGCACATTTTTGCATTTTAGATAGCTTATGATGGCAACGAAGTGCATCCATTTTATGACTATCAAATCAGTTTAACATCTTGTTAATAACAGTAGCCTGCGTACTAAAACTCAGATTCATTACAGTGTTTTAGATAAGTAGGTAATTAGGTAGGTTTTATTTCTTGTTTGTTGTTTTCGTAAAGATCCGCTCACATATCGATTAAGTATCTGCAAATTTTCCTTTAGTCGTCATTTACAATACCCATCCATTAGTAGTCAAAGGTAGTAAATTTCTTTTCTTGGAAAGGTAACGGTTTAAGAAGCATTTTCAAAAACATACTAATCTAACAGATAATATGGTACAACCCACAACCAGTCGAACCACATCATCAATGTAATCAGTCTAATTCTGTTGCGATAACAACCGCACTGTTATAACCACTATCACCTTTCTCCACAAATTACGCCCTACCAAATAATCGTATAGTAATGTGGGGTCCTATTGATAGCGAGTAGCGATTTATTGTTACTATTCGATGTTGTGGATGACTGGTTTACAGATGTTTTTATTTACAACATTATGTATATTAGACATAATTGACACAATGATATGGTGATTAGCGAAGACTAAAATGTCACCTTCGTATGTCTTCCTTCTAGTATTGCAAAAGGTTATATGAAATTTTTAATCAAGAGTCTATTCATTTTGGTTGCCTCGGTGGCGCAACAGGTATATCAGGTAACCTACACGAAGCTGCGGGTTCAAATGCCGCAGAAGACAATAATTTGCGAGATATACACATTATTGTCTTGACCCTTGATGTTTTTTGTGTCCGTTAATTACGATGTTGTAAAAGTTTAGTCCGCAAGACAGGGATTGATCATTGGTGCGGGAGTTGTCTTTATTTAACGTAAGAAACAAAATGGTAACTTAGTCCGCTACAGACTAACTTTCATACCGCTGCCAGTGGGACAATCGCCTTATACTGTAGAGTACCATAATAAGCATTCTATCATAATGAAGAACGTAAAGATATTTACTTGTTGTAGTAATTGTTACAGTTATGCGTATTTATGAACGAAGTACTACTTAATACCAAATCAGTACCTATTACTTCGTGTATAAATGAGATATCATAATAAATCATAACAGCCCATCAATGTCCCACTGCAGGGACGGGCCTCCTTTCGTAACGGAGGGATACTTGGCCTACCAATACCACGCTGGCCAGACGGATTGGTATTAGGCTTAATTTCAAGTTTTCCTTCTTTTTATATTACGTAAAGATAATATTCACGGATAGTCCCTTAGTCGGTTTTTACGACACCCGTGGGATGAGATGGGGTGGTGACACACTGTATTCTTACTCCGTCACCACACGGAGACAATTTGTGTATACTTAGTTGTGATTTGTGAGTTTTGTAAGATCTGATTAAAATCCCTGTAAAATGATTTAATTACGTTGTAACTGCAGCGGAGGCATGATGGTGGGCGTTATGTGATTGCCGATATTTTCGAATGTATGTGCCATTGCAATTGTTTTTGTACCATCGCGTCCGTGCTATGTATGTTAGCAAGTGTGAGGTTGTCTTATCATAATAGCTCCCACTGCTTCCTGCCCCAGTGCATCCTGCCCCACTGCGTCCTGCCCTACTGCGTGATGCCCCACTGCGTCGCGAGCTGGAATTCAACTCAAGACAATTTAGTCTTGGGATTTACCAGCGGTTGTTCTGAGACTGGACATAATTATAAACTTTGTGGTGTTTAGTGTTCGCCTGTAAAACTTCTCGCCTCTTTTTCCCAAATGAAGGGTTATATAAAACTAAGAACAAAACAAGTCTATCATGTTACCTTTCAAATTAAAAGTAGTAGTCCTTTAACAAAATCTTAGACCGCGGCCATCTTTAATTTAAGTATCAATGCACGTAACATAATAAAACTTCAGTAGTTACAATAACATTATAATTGCAGGTTTATTTATCTCTTAGTATATAAATACAGTCATAAATCTTATCATTATGTTATCTAAGTCGTTTATAATGTCAGTGGGACAATGGCGGCCACTTATAAAAGCCTCCACGTTACCTTATCAGATAGATCTCGGTGATGGCGGTAGATAACAAACTATTTCAATTAAAGAGTAATTTATACTTAATTTATATATAAATCTTTGTTTCTTGTTCAGTTTAGAACAGACCACCTTTAATATTTTGTTTCTTTTTAATTTTTAGGGACTCCATAGAGTTCTAATATCTTTAAAAGCAATAGTAACTGGCCGTAAATATTTCAGTGTAGGAACAGGCCTGCTCTAGTTACGAAGTTAAACTTGGCCTAGTAATCACTGTGGCCAGCTGTATTAGTATGGAGTTCTTTGTCAAGGTTCTTTTGTTTTAACACAGATAACATATATAAGTATTTGCTAAGTAAACTTTTACGAAACTCTTGGCAAGATCTGATGTTGGTAACAGCCTTTGTTACTGTCACACAGTAAAGTTTTTCATTTTGTAAAAAATAAAAGTGAAATAAAAAAAAATAACGAATTAATATTTATCTAAAACCAAATCATTTTATCCAACACATGAATTTATTTTTAAAGAAAGTAGTTACCCACTTAAAAATGGGTTACTTATAAAAGGCTTGTCCACAAGTTCGAGTAAATATTCGTTAAACACTTTACGTTTTAACAAACTCATACTAAGTAGGTACAGTAAACTTTCTAATACCACAGCATATATTAGTAACGATTATTACGATCAACTTTTTCTCAACAGTACCTATGATCAGATCATGCCGATCGATATAATAATGTTAAAGACAGGCATTAGGAACTGAGCGGTTTGATCCGATCATATTACAATTAACAGTCATCGTTCGTGACTAGACATCGCATTATGCACTTGTTGTGTGGACTAAGTTATAAGCAAATAGCGATGTTATTTTTAGCTGAAAAAAATAATATGAAAATAATATTTAGAGAAGATGTTAATATTCTTTTTTACAATTTTTATTTTGATACTTGCTAAAAATCTGTTTTTATTTGATTGGTTTTGCGTTTGTCGTATATGGCATAAAAGAGGTCGCGGGTTCGAAACCTACGGAGTGTTATTGTTTGTGTCATTCAAAAACTGTTGTCTTATGTATGAACGTTTGTTACGTCAAAAGTCAGCGACACCTCTAGTTTGAGTGTCTTTTAAAATTATAAACCATATTATTATTATTTATAACAGTAACGGTCTAGACTCCAGACAGAAATCTTAACAAAAAAAACTTAAAAAGTGTAAGTAAATCGCTACCTCTTATACCTTACACCATATTCCGGATAACTCCTCTAGGCGATATCACACCTCACACACATTATCACGCATTACATTATCGACACGAGATACCTGCCCTCTACTTAATTATACAATGATATGCTATACAAGCTTTTGAAAATAAATAAATAATAGTTTTCTATAATTTCTTCTAACACATTTCGTGAGCAAAAAAGTGTGAGTTGTATAATATAGGTTAGATTTAATTAGGGTTGCTCCAGACGTCAGTGATGGGTCTTTAGTCAGGATCACCCGCTTGCGTGACCACGGGCTTGGGTAGCTAACCTTCCCACGGGAGCTTCCCATCTTTGCAGTACAGAAGCATGACAGGAAGCTTTAAGTGGATGTCACAGCTACCTTAAAACGATGATGGTATTGCAAAGGCTCAACCTCCGTAATCAATGTTGAATTGTGTCCGGCACAGGTAAGTAGCACATCGAGTGTGGGTGCGATGCAGCGGTAAATAATTACATTTTCCAATATACCGATTTAGGTAATACTTAAGTAGTTCTTTTATTTTTTAAGCTGGTAATCAATGTTGAATTGTCTCCGGCACAGGTAAGTAGAACATCGTATGGTTTTCGTCGGCTTAAGTTTGACTTGCCCAACTATGCTAGGGGTCATAGGTAACGGACTCCATGCCAATAGCAGTCTGTGTCACGAAGTTCGTTTGGAATTCCCAGAAATATTGATTATTTTGTAAGTCGGATCATCATCATCATCTCAGCCAAAAGAAGTCCAGTGCTGGACAAAGGCCTTCTTCAAACGTCACGTCCTATCCTGTGTCTTTCTCATCCATCGGTTTGACGTCACCTTCACCAGATCGTAAACCCACCTTGTGTGGGGTATGCAGTAACCTCTCATAAGTAAGATACTTTTAAATAAAAACATAATCCGGACCGCAGCTAGCGACCAGTAATATAATAGACTTAACCGTTAATGGTATAAACCTTTCAACAAGAAAGATTAGTTAGTATAAAAATAACCGCTCCCTAGTGTTGATAGTGTGACAAATTAATACGAACATGTTACACACATAATAATTTGAAAATAGAATGTGTGCTTTATTTAGGGTTGCCAAGTATTTAGAGCATTCCTACCCAGTTTTTTTATCGAAAGAATCGATCGAAAAGAACGAACACTAAATAGAAAAAAAATCATAGCTCCAGAAAGGTACTCGGTATTACTCGGTTTATCCATTTTTTTATCTTCAAAATATTGTTTGGGAATCAATTCTAGGACCTCGTACTAAATCCACGCATTTAGCCTTATAACATGCAGGGACAGTAACATTAAGTTGTGGTTATATTTATGAGTAATAAAATGTCCATACATGAAATCAGTCCACAGATGTTTGCTGGTAACCAAAGACAGTGCTGATCAAGGATAACAAACTTAACCAAACCCGCATACAAGACATGACAGAATATACATAAATTATGTCATATGCGAGCTTTTATAATCGTCTTTCGTTTCTCTCTCTAGATCTAATCGAAAATGGGTAGCTAGTTTTAGTTTTAGACAAGTATAAATTGGCATATAATATCTTAAGTTCTAAGTAATCTGTAGACGAAATTCAATCGACATTTTTACGTTTCTGCAGCTTAAACGTCAAAGTGTAGCTGACAAAAGGTATCTTATTCTAATGGTCGATCTGAGGATCGTGATTATACCTAAGGAGCTGAAGTTGTCTTTAATAATACAAAACCAAAAGTCTCTACGTTTAATCATTAATTAAATAAATTAACATTTAATATGAACAATAACCACTAATATAATCCAATCATTCATTCGACCAATTCAGTTTTCGGTAAGTAGTTATTTAAAACCACACTTTCACAAATAACTACATTATCCCATTGTTTAAAAGTGTACAATACAGTAACACTTCACCATACTCTGTGCTTGCTTTATCGAGTGTGGGTGCTATGCAGCGGTAAATAATTACATTTTACAATAATACCAATTTAGATAATAAGTAGTTCTTTTATTTTATAAACTGGTAACATTGAGAGCGGCCATTTTAACTCAATTAGAACGCTGCAATGAATTTTGAATTATTTTGTGGTCAATATTTTAGATTTTGTTTGTTAATTGGCGTAGATTGGTACGCAGAAGTTCAGGGTACGATTTAAGCGCAAGTCAAACATTTGTGTGCCATGAACATTGCTGTTTGATTTGGGAGAAAAATTAGGCTTATCAATTGTCTAGTACTTAGTACCCATACATAACACAAGCTTTGCTTATCTTAGGACTAGGTATAGTGTAGCGACTCTTAAAATGCATTTTCAAAAAATACAATTACTCTAACATAAAACAGGCACTTATGAAGATATGTATGAATACAAATGAAGCATACCAGGTTTGTAAGGATCGTAGTACATGACTATAGATGCTAGCGGGAAAAAATCCGAATAATTCAAGTTGATTAAATCGGAATAATACCGAAATATACCGGAACTTTGGGATTTTTTCAACTGATCGCACTGTCACGTGATTTATTTATTTTATTATATTTATTATATTATTTATGTGCTATAAAATTTATATTATTATGTTTTTATTTATTATGTGTATAATTATAATTTATAGGTAAGTATAAATAATTGTAAATAAACTACATTATTTATATTTGTATTTATTTTTGTATTTATGCATTTTGTCTGGTACCGATAGTTTTATATTATTATTTTAGATTAGTGTAATATTCGGGCGATATATTTGACGGAAAATTCGATCGAATCTTTCAGTCACTCGCGGGGGGAAAGCTCCTCCGCAAAGCATGTCCTCTCTCTCTTACCGCACCAGGCACCGCTGCCGAACAACTCGAGAGTCATGTCACAACGTGAACCACTCACGTCGCGTGACATGAGTCGTGCAGACGGGCTCGCGCACGTGACGCTGCGGCCGGCGCACAAAGTTGTAGCCGCGCCGGCGCGGCGGTGATCGACGATCGATGCAAAATACTATTTTTCAGCAAATAAAACATAAAAATATTTATTAAATAAATTTTGAATAAATCCGATTTTATGAAATTTTCCCTGATTTTTTCCGGTATTATTCCGTATTAATCAGAAGTTTTGCAACTATATACATGACGCTCAATAGTCTCAGCCTACCCCCGTGTAAGTAAATTACTCTGATTGAAATATAATCTATTAAAACGTAACATATTAAATAAAAATATTATATAAAATGGAGTCCAGAGGTCCTGATTTAAACCTCAGACATCTCTAAGCAATTGTAATTTAATAATAGAGATATCGTCTACACGGGGAGGGCAATGAAACTGTCCTATAAATTACTATCAACTCCGGACCACCCGTCATAGAGCGACGTGTACACCTACAATGAAGAATAACCCTTATTTACAATGAAGGCAGTCCATTTATCACTCTGACTTTTCCTTGTTACTGTTTAGGGTAGCGATTTGAGTTGGAAATTACTTGTAGTAATATATTTAATTCAGTTATTTTAGATGTTATTTCTCATTATTCTCTAGCGATGACGAGAGTAGTCTTGAATTCTCACATTGCTTTACTTTAAATCAAATTGAGTGCCAGTCTCTAGTTGGTCCAAGGCTTTTTACCACTCGCAATGCCTAACGCAATTTGACTAGACAGGCACACAGACATTGATCACTAAGTATCTATTGAAAGTCCCAAACTAAATAAAGCTAGTACTAACGGATATACATACTTAAATACTTTTTTGTTGTAAATACATACATATTATACATAAAAAAACACTCAGACCAATGCAAACAATCATGTTCATGCACACAAAGATTTGCATTGAGCGGGAATCGAACCCGAGACCTTTGCGTAGCAGCCATGTAATATACCGACTGCGCCACAGATGTCGTCAAAACTAAGCAACTAATATTTGCCTTTTTTCGAAATGATTAATAACTCTAACTACATATATGTGAAAAGTTGATTTTGTCATAAAACATTTTTATTTTTTAAATATCTATACTTCAGGTTCTAAATATGTGCAAGTGCATTGCTGTGGTCACAATGAGACATAAGCTGTCAAGCTGCTTAGAACAAATCCCATAGCTTTGTAACTTCACTAGCTACTGCACACGACTACCTAAACACAGTTACATTACCACACTAGTGCATGAACATGGATTAGGCGGACACAGCTGTGGTACTAACCTAGACAGAATGATGGGACCAACAGTTAATTAACTCGCTTATCTTGCAGGAATGGTAATGAAACCAGTAAAATTTAAAGTTCATGAAATTTTAATCTCTTTATTATGCATGAATATGGAAATAGCAAAAATAGCAGTTTTTTAATAATTAAAAAGTATTAAGTACATTTATTTTCAATACAATATACGATATAACAATTGACGTCCATTTTATTTAACTTAACTAACCTAAGTTTTCATAGCCACCACTAGTATTAAACATAAGTATTTAAATATATTATTCCTTGTAGTAATTAAATAACAAATACCTACATTATTCAACACACCAATGCATGACAAAATTCCTCAACTTTAAATTAAATATTCCCAAGTGGCAACACGAAAATTGCTTGCTTGTGTTGCCAACTTTCTTGCCCATTGTGCTCTGAACACACAATAAGCAATTCGTTACAAACCTTCATACTTAAATTTAACATCGACATAACAATATTAATAATTTAAACGTATACGGAAATAATTTCTGGATTGTACGACATTTGACAGGTACAGTTTGTTAAATATATATTATGGTTAAAGCCTTTGGGCAGTGGTGTATTAAGTACAAATTATATGTTTGAGAAAACATAAATCTAAAATTCTAAAGATATTGTTTACCGCTATATCATGTGAAATCTATCATCATAACAGCCCACTAATGTCTTACTGCAGGGACAGGCCTCCTCCCGTGACGGAGGGATATTTTGGCCTACTAATACCACGCTTGCCAAACGGGTTGGTATAGATTTCAAGTTTTCCTTCTTTTCATTTCGTAAAGATAATATTGACGGATAGTCCCTTAGTCGGTTATTATGACACCCATGGGATGATATGGGGTGGTGACACATTGTATTCTTACTCCGTCACCACACGGAGTATCTATACAGGTGCGTATTCTTTTCATTCAGCCCGTATTCAAACTTGGTTTATGACAAATAAATGACCAGTAGAACTAACTTAAGGTTCGCCAACGAATCATGGAGTGAAGTATCCTGTCATCCTAGTACGTACCAGTCAGTACTGCTGATAACTTGTATACCAATTAATGTTCTTTACTTGACGTTATTTGGCAAGCTAGACACGATGCGTGCGAACCATAGCTAGCCAAGAGGAAAACAGATTTATATGGGGATAAGCTTGCTATACAATTGTGGTTTCTTTAACCTAGTATTATCATGAAACTCATCAGCAGTCGAATTTTTTGATACCATGGGATAAAATGGGGTGGAGAACTCACATAGGTAACTATTAAATTACCTACATAATATGATCGAAATTTCAAAGCTTTTTAAATGTGTTTTGGAAAAATATTACAATAAACACCTTTGCCAATTAAATCACACTTGTATAAAGAGCAGATATTTAAGCTAATATCAAATAAATTAGTTGAATATTAATGAGCAGTGTAATGTAGGTAGGAACGGTCACAGCAAGCCACAATCAAATTGAATTGATGAACGTAATATAACCGAGACAAATGGCGATTTTATTGAACCACTCGGTAGCTGATGCAAAGTAATGTAATGTTACGGTTACATTTCTGTGTCAAACATATTTATTATATTTCTTGTTGAAAGCTTTTTCTTTATGGTTGGTTAGAGATCATATTAATGTTTAGTTATGGGAGGTCTGTTTACTAAGAGATTTCCTAGGTAAGCAGCAACGCTTTGTTCGCTTAAGCAATAGTATGCAAAAAAGACGAGTTCCGCTCTGGGGAAGTTAAAGACATCCAGGATAATCAGTGTTGATCTCACAAACAGTTTTATCGTGACAATCACAGTGCAAGGGGCATTCTGAACCTTAGATTTTCAAATCTTGCATGTACGCATTTAGTACCCAAAACACTA
Organism: Schrankia costaestrigalis; assembly: GCA_905475405.1. Lineage (NCBI taxonomy): Eukaryota > Metazoa > Arthropoda > Insecta > Lepidoptera > Erebidae > Schrankia > Schrankia costaestrigalis. The sequence goes on along the minus strand of FR997838.1, from coordinate 18,459,894 downwards.
AATTATTAAGTATTACACGGTAACATTATCTAGAGCATTCATTATCTAAACCTCGCGTCCCGTTCTCCTTTCAACCCCCTCGCTCGCCACGGGCGCATCAGTGGTTCGTCCGACGCGACGTGACGTCATCGACGCCAGGTCTCGAGATAATGTGACCGGGTAGTACATGTTACTCCACATCCAGAACAATATATTCCTACTTTCCTAAGTAAAATATCAAAATCTGCATTTACAAGAACAAATAGGTTGTATTACGTTTATATACATTCATTCGCTCTACAATAACGACCTATTGTAATTAAGTTATAGTAGCTTGTACACTTTTATTGTTAAAAACAGGTAACAACAATACATACTTACGTTTACTTTAATAAATCCTTGTACTTTATTTTATGATATTTCTTGTTAACTTACTTATAGGAGCAATGAGTGTAGTAAATATAGAGATGACAATAATTTGACTAATTGTAAATGTCGATGTCGAGTATCATGATACATAAAGAACGAATAGTAACTAAAAATATTTAAATTTTTCTTCTGTAAGCCGGAGTTACGGAGGCATCGGCAGTACTCGCACCCAAAGTATGGGTTTTGCAATCAGTAAAAACTTGAACCTATGTTACCGCTCCTTTTGTGGATATTATAATATGGAGATTAATATAGATTCAACAAGATAAATGTCACTAGAAGAATATAAAAACTCGAAACAAACTCTGTAACTGTAGGTCCAAGCGTGGCATAAACTGGTCAAATTTTCTTTCATCTTAGAAAGATACCTGTCCTAGTATGAGACATATTGGTAGCAGTGAGACAGAGCAATTAATTTTGAAATGTTAAGTTCTAAATGATTTGAAGATTCAGCTTTATTATAATTTTAGCCTGAGGCATTTCTATTCCTATCTTCTTAATAGCCCGTTGTTTGAGGTAAATAGAGAAGTGTCGTAAAACTTTCATAGCGAATTACTTTACATTGTTTTCTAAGCCAAATAATATAAATTTCCGTGTAGTGATAGAGTTTATAGTTTATACGGCCACCGTACGGTTTTTCTATACATGGTCACTACTTCATCACAAGGGTCATCACATCACAAGCACCAAAAACCAAAATAAATAATTTAATACAAACAAATTAAAATTCTCAACTTTTTCTGATTAATTTAACAGTATAAAATCCACCATTAATCAAGTCAAATTAAATAAAGTCTGTGATGAACTGTGAACTTCATCTAAGCTTATCAGTTTGTTATCAGTTGCCCAACACTGAGCGATGCCCACGCCCACGTAGGCCACGCGTGTGCTAAGGTGATTCGTCTCTCATTATCTGCCACATTCCTATCTAAAGATTGATTGAGTATCTTTGTATTGTTCACTTTATTGATGGTGCTTATATTAAAAATAAAATAAATTTGAAAGTTGTTACGGTATTTCAGGTTTTGTTGTGAAATAGACAAAAGCTTCTATAAATAATCTAATAACAGTATACCATAGCGGCCGATTGCTCAGTACTCTTTGTCCGAGTTAGTGAATTTGAATAGAATAATTATTATTATTCTAAATGCATACATACAGTTCACTTTATCTGTGCATTCAGTGTATCTTCATAAATTGTAATTTTGTCTATTTCTTGAAAAGGATGAATATTATTTACGTGATCTACAATTGCTTGCTTAAGCTTTTGGATATTCTTCGTGTCTGTTAATTTCTAGTTTGTAAAGATCCCCCTTAGTAAATGGATTGATCCCTACTATAAAATACTGTGAGAAATGAGAGCAGCGGATGGTTGATGCCTCGACTTAGCTTGCAAGTTCGATAGGGTCATAATAGCCGTATCATTTAAAAACCCACGGTTCCTCACGGACAATCAATATAATTATATATGCACTCTGGCATTTCGCAATAACAACCAACCAGACTTAACTTTAATATACTAAAAGGCAGATTAAGTCCAAAACAACATCGATTTAAGGTATCATGAACATACCTATCAATTGCGAAAGCTACTTACGTATCGTATTGAGTGAACACTCGATAATCGATAAAATAGTGGGGTCGAGAATCGATTTGAATGTATAATGCGAGACTTGTGTAACTACCAGATAGGTTTTATTAATGAATTAGGTTTAAATGGGTTAGGCATTAAACTGTCTTCTTTAGAAGTGAGCTTTTTTAAAGTTAGTTTACCTAGAGTTTAAGGGGTCCTCTTAGTTAGCAAGGGTGCTATAGTCCTTAATCCACTTCAAAGTAATGTGTAAATGTTATTGTGTTTATGGTGCAAGTAGAGTAGAGTAGCTAGTGAAGGGGCTATAACACTTAACAGCTTATGTCTCAGATAGATAAGCGTAGTGTAGTCATTGTGAGCTTTATACTTTGAAAGGATATTTTTCTTCTGCAGCTGCTATTGGCATCGTTGAAAAAGTGATTTCGTAAAACGATACATCGAAGACTGCTCATGAAATAAAATGGTAGTCAAGAACCCAACTACTGTTTATCTTTATTTATTATTCCTCATATCTGATGACTATCCATGTGGTGACGGAGTAAGAATACAATATGCCACCATCCCATCTCATCCCGTGGGTGTTGAGAAATCGACTAAAGGACTATCTGTGAATATTACCTTTACATAGAAAGAAGTAAAACTTGAAATTAAACCCTATACAAATCCGACTGGCCAGCATGATATTAGTACGCCAAGTATCCCTCAGTTAAGAGAGGAGGCCCGTCCCTGCAGTGGGACATTAATGGGCTGTTATGATTATGATGATATCTGATGACTGGTCAGCATCAGGGTTGCTTCTGAAATAGTTAAATTATCTCTACCGGTTTTTGGCGTCTTTTTTACAATCGTATGAAACATTTTTTATAAAAAGAATTGAAACAAGTAAATAATATAGCGTAATATTAATAAACCCCACAATTCTAGGGTCTATTTACAAATCAATGTTTACTTTAAAGCTTAAATTCATTTAAGTTAAGCCCAATGTGAAGTTTGGGGTTGGACCCTGCACCCAATAATGTCTAACCAATGCTCTTTGATTTGAGTAGTAAAGTTTACTACAGCTACAGTGGTGTTCAAAACTGTTTGATTTTTATTAATTAATTACTTATTTTGTTACTAACCGTAACGTAATAAGTGACTAAAGAACTTGTACGTATGAAGAAAAAAGCTTTATGGTTAAAGTATATTTATTTTGAACTTATAATTAAAATTTGGATTTCTTTATATTTATTATCCTTGTAAAAGAAGGAAAACTCGTTAGGCTAACTAGCATATTATAAGGCCTAGTTTTCCTTCATCAACGTGGAGATGAGTCAAAATAATGTACATATTAACACAGCGTTTCTGGTGACGGAGTAAGAATAGTTACAAAATGTCACCAACCCAACTCATTCCATGGTTGTCGTAAAATCGAGTTAAAAAAGGAAACCTTACACAAAATCCTATACGTCTTAACAGTATAGTAGTGATAGTAAGATTTTCCTCTATACAGGAAATCAGTCGCAAATTTAATTAATTCGATAAAACTTTTACTGCCGACTGTACTATCACATCGCCCGTGGCATCCACTGATCCAGACGTTTCATTACTGGCCCAACACTAACGCCCACTGTAACTTGACCCCTCAACACTCAACCACTCACACAAATACACCCTCATTTCAAACAAAGCAAGGAGAGTGGAAGCTCAAGTTAATTGGTCAATAATATGAACTATGTAACACACTAGTTATTTGTCAGTTTGTTTTCGAGAATTTGCATAGTTATTAGCCCCGGCGTTGTTTGCTTAACATAGCGTATTTGTTTTTTGAGGGATTGGAGGGTAGTTTTAAATTATTTTCGGATTAATATGAAATTTAAACAAAATAACTTTTGATGACTTTTTAAATTGGAGCCATTTTGTTCGAATAGTTAATATCAGTACTACCGCAGAGCATGGTCAGTGGTCACTAAGCAGAGATAGATACTGAAGTCAATTTACGACATTATTATTTCAGTTTATGTTTATTGTGTCTTATCATGTTAAGAACATAATCAAAAGATCGGCTATTGCGACTTTAACACAATTATTATTAAATTAACCCAATAATTTAACCTACACACCAATTTTAAATGATTTAAGCTAGTAAGTTAAACTTATCAAAGTAGGTAACAAATAAACGCATAAAATTGATTATTTAAATATTTGCGGTTCTGAGTATTTTTAGTGGGGTGACCAACTTAAAATTCCATTATACATACTTACTTATAAAACTTGTAAATGTCATACAACGCAACTTATAAATGGCTAGGGAATAAAACACGAGACAAATTGTTTACCAACCCGCCTGGCGAGCGTGGTATCAGCAGACCTGTCTCTGTTTTCGCATGAAAGAAAACCCATCCCTGCTTTGGCCCATAAAACACCAGCATTCCATACATAAAATAACTTACTCTATAGTACAGATAGTAGGTTAGATCGTTAGATGGTCCCCGTGTGGGTCTGTTTGTCATTGCGTCCATTGTCCTGTCGCGGTCCGAGTCTAGCGCACAATGCGCAAACGCAAACCCTTTGCGCTTATTATTTATTGCGCCCATTGTATTAGTGTTTTATACATGGACTCATAGTTTAAACTATACTGGACTTTGTTTAAGATTGATTTACATTTATTCTAGTCTATTTGTAGATAAAGGGAGCGTAAATGTGTTCAACATAACAGCCCATTAATCTCCCACTGCAGGGACGGGCCTCCTCCAGTGACGGAGGGATACTTGGCCTACTAATACCACGCTGGCCAAACGGATTGGTATAGGGTTTAATATCAAGTTTTCCTTCTTTTTATTACGTAAAGATAATATTGACGGATAGTCCCTTAGCCGGTTTTTACGACACCCATGGGATGAGATGGGGTGGTGACACACTGTATTCTTACTCCGTCACCACACGGTAAATGTGTTAAAATATATTAAACATGAGGCTGGAACCGCTAGGAGCGGAATATATCAAGTATCATCAGTTAAATTTAAGAGGTTTGCGTGTCAATCTTGAGAAAACAAAAAGAAAATGCAAAAATAACAAGCTGTTTTTTTAATTAGCTGACCTAACAGACTCTACTTAGCTCGATAAAAATTAATAGTAAGGTACTTACTTGTCGATTAAATTTATTAATAGTAATCTAAGTACCATGCTAGTTCAATTGCTACATTCTAAGAACTAATTTCTATTTGTGGGTGTTGGACGACGATTCTACTGACGATCGACGATCGGTCAATTGCTGTGTGTATACTTATTACATGCAGTTTTCAGTACATTTTTAAAAATAACCACACTCTTATTTGGTTTGTAACATGTTACTTCTGGTACCTGGCTAAAACCTACATCTCCCATCAACCTGGTTGTCCTTTTTGACTTTAATTAAAGTTTATAAAGCCGCCCACTATACAAGGTATCGTCATCATCATAACAGCCCATTAATGATACTCGACCTACTAATACTACGCTGGCCAGACGGATTGGTATAGGGTTTAATTTTTAATTTTCCTTCTTTTTACTTCGTAAAGATAATATTTACGGTTATTTATACAAGGTATGATCCCTCTTTAAACTGTATATACGTTATTCTCATACTACAAGTCCAGCACTATACACCCAGTAAAACAAGTTTACTTCATGCAACACCATCCTTTTATCACAAGCAAACTTTATAGTACTTGTGCGGGCCGAAACTTAAAACCGCAGTTTCGAACCCACTGACCGTGTGTTCCGCGACATGAACACGCTTCCTTGAACGAAGGGACACCGTCCCTTTTATGTACAGACATGGTTTCTGCACTAAGATTTACTATATAGAGTATGTGTGTATTTATGTATATATGACTTGTTTTATAGAGTCTGTACTTTGAGTTTTGAAAGGAAAATTTTATTTAGAAGAAATTTACATTTTTTTAAATGAAAAGACTTCTCCCTCGTTACGGATCGAGAGCCCTTAGTTGCGAAAACTTAGCAGAACGTCCACCGCCGGCTAAACTAAGTTGGTTTAGCTTAGCTCGCATAGTTGAGCCAGTTTTTCATACATGTGCGTCCACCGCAAACTATGCCACATGTATGAAAAACTGGCTCAAGACAACAAATTATCAGGACACAAAGACGAAGCTTAACACAATTATTTGTAGATTAAGTACACAAAATAAGTAATATTTATCTTACGTATAATTTATACTCGCGTTATTATGAACGGCACTCGCATACGCGTCGGTTTCAAAATATTAGTATGATAAGACAAATGTGTAGCATTTAAAACAGACGTGTGAATAAGGTGTATGAACATAAATGTATGGAGTCTCTTGCCTACCCCGTGGGAATAAGGCGCAAATGTATATTGCTACCCGTGCCCACTTCGTTAAGCGGCGAAAAAAACGCGTCGTGTTTTAAACATATTTCATTACTTCTCCACTCCTATTAGTCATAGCGTGATACTATATAACCTATGACACTCCCTGATAAATGGACTATTCAACACAGAAATAATTTTTTAAATCGATTGAGTAGATCCAGAATTACCCCCTACAACGTCACAAACACACAAACATACAAACTTTACCTCCTTATAATATTAGTATAGATTAGTAAAGGTTTAAGTGAGACATAATATTATTAGAAAAGACAGTTAGGTACAAAATATTGATGAGGTTAGAGAGCAATCGATTGCCCTTTTGTAGATTGATGTAACGAGTAAGTTTAAGTATTAAAACGACATTATAAACAACAGCCACGAAATATTTTGTAACTCAGTTTAATGGCGTTTGATCAAGCAATTTATAGGAAAAGTAAATACCTACACCTATAGTTAGTACCTATAGTTACACAACGCTAACTAGTCCCGGACTAAGCAAAGTTTGTACTGTGGGATACCTACTAGGCAGCGGATAAACATTAGTATTTTTCGTAAATACATACATATTTTACTCAGAATAGCTAGAAACAATACACCCATAGCAATTCAAATTATCACGTTCATGCAACTTTTTCCAGTCCCTATTGCAATAAAATACATTTTGATCTTGTGTTATTTAGTAGCACTCTTTACTCTGGAAATCATAACTCTAATCTAATGTTTTTCTTTTATTTAAAAACATGACAATCATATTTCGTGAAAATAAAAAATCGTTTGTTGAAAACCTAACTTGTTACATGGTAGCCCACAATAATTATCGTAAGAGTATACTTAAAATGGTTCCTAAACCCTCAACTAAATTAAATACAGTTTCTAATTATAATAATTTGGTGTAATATACTGTTACTGAACAATTAACGAGGCTTTATGTAATACTATATCATAATAACATTTGTACAACACGATATACAAAGTTAATACATATTACGAGTAGTACCTACACACAGCAACACATCAAGTTAAACATTTTCATTTGAAATTGTGTCTTATTTCAAGGTATTAAGGTACATGAGTGTCTAGCTTGATTAGCTGCTGTGTGTACAAACATTTTGTAATAGAATCGTATCTGCCCTATTATTTAGATCATTTTAGAAGCATTGGTGTATTATTAGTAGATACAATATAAACAGGCAAGCTAGTTTATTTACTTAGTTATATTATTATACTATCTTATTTATGGTTACTTGATAATATTTTGTGTTATTAATGTATCTAATTAAAAACTGAACCTAACAACCTAGACCATTGATTTTGATTATTTTACAATTTCGGTAACTTGGAAGAAACAGTATTTCCATATTTTTGTAGATATAAAAGCCGCTTAATAAATATTCCTTCTGTTTCATTCTATAGGTTAACTTGGATTCCTTTTGACTTGACTTGGACACCTCAATTGAGATTGTTTAGTGTTCTTTATCTCGCGTTGTTGTTGCTTTTCGAGCCGTCTGGTTATAACCAGATTTTCGAAACGTCTGGTTATAACCTATAGGCTCAGGTAGAAGCCCCATATAACACTATTGACCACATGATCTCTAGGTAGAGCCTCAGGAAAGTGGCACTCGGTTCTCATTTGGCAGAAGAATGGACTTGGAGGTCAAGAGCCGAAGATGTTGCCCAAAATTACCTCTGTTTCCTTTTGTTACTTAAATAAATTTTATTACAAGATCAAATTTGCTAATTACGTCGGCAAAATGTTCTAACAAACACGGGTAAAACATTGGTCACCTAATTTACTTACTGTATTTGCCCGTGGGTGGTAAATACAAATTAGTAGTTAGATATTACACGCCTATATATTAATTATATACGTATTTAGCTATGTGGGTCATAGGTCGCTAACAATCAGTGTGGCCAATTGATTATGATACTTAAATTAATGTAAAATAGGTCACAACTTGAACTATGGAACTTGAAGGTGGTTTAAATGAAAAAGTTGGTAGAATGATGATGTCATAGAATAGAGTTCGCGTACCGAAAGACGTAGAGTAAGAAGGTCCCCCCCATAACACAAGCAGGTTAAGCCTATCTTACTTTGGGAACAGATGGCGCTGAGTAGAAATGTCCGTGAAAAAAAATCCTATAAGTACCTACTTTAAGTACTAGTCTTATGTCGTCAAATATTAACCGTGTGCCTGAATAATACATAAACACATACATAAACTCATCCTTTATTCTCGTGGTGGTAGGTAAGGACTAACTAAACCCCATATGTTACGATCCTGGCAAACATGCTTTGCTTTGTCTACATTCAAACATATACAAAATGTTTACGTTTATCGGCAGGAATACAAGGGAGCGTAACGCGGGGAAACGATTATCGGGTCTGTCGTCTGTCGATCCGTCACATTCTTTTTCCAAAATTTTTAAAAAAATTGGTTCCTGATGAGTAAACAACTTCATATATAAAATGTTCTGCCGTTAGAACATCCTATTAAAATTCAAGGAAGACGCCCGACAAGTGAGAATGGCATTTAAAAATCCCTTATGACATTTAGGACTGATTTTTGTCACAAAACATTGTTGTTCATAGAACCGGTTGAAGCACCAAATTGTACCTTTTTGTCCTGCTCTCTTGGTATGGCCTCATCCACCAATATTGGGATACTTAATTGATTTACTATTATTACCAGCTGGATTGATAGCTACTTTTCTTTCCTCAGTCGACTTTACGTCAACTTCGAGATGAAATGGTGAACATTTTTGTATTATTACTCTGTCACCATAATGAATTAATGACCTTGTATATGTATACATACAAATAAAAATTTGCTAGAAATACCATAACAAATAAAATTGTGACATAACTTTAATGATAAGTACCTACAGAAGTCCTACCTATTTAAAGAATTCGTAGAACATAATAAATGTACAAAACTAAAATACAATTCACTCAATATTTAATAGCAGGTAGTTAGTCGACATCTTTTAGTATATTTTTTTCTCCAAGTCGCCGGTTCTCAATGGCAAACGATTTACGGCAGACATCATGGCAACAAAAAGAACCTTTTTTTTATTTGAAATTCGAACGAGACTGGCCATTCACAAAAATGGTGTTGTAAACGTCTGTGGTTTAATGTCAAAAGATTTTGAATTTAGTACGTTAACTTTCAAGATTTATTTTCCATTGACAATGTGTTTATATTTTTTTAGTAATGGTTTATTTAGGACGATTTAGTTCAAATGTATCGATGCGTTAATATTTTTTTGGTAGTTGACAAAATAATTTGCGGTTTAAATGACATTGAACGTTTAAAATTGAAATATATTTTATTATTATGGTTATAACTTTATATATGACAACGTTTTTTGTAAAGTTTTGTGCGTCATTTTAGTTTGGTTGAACCTGTTTATGGGATTACACCTACACGAATACTTATATCGAGTTTCATATTTGGTTGGGTAATTTTGTGTTTGATGCTCTATTCATCATAGGAGCGTTTATTTTAAATGGTTGAAGAGTTTGTTATGTTGAAGGCCGTTAAAGATTTTCTATGTTTATTACTGAGCACTTACTATTTTAAAGGTCTTGTAAGGACCTTAATCTTCTAAGAGGAATCCTGGTATTCGAAGTTATATTTGACAATAAACTTTCAAATGTCTCTGCTTTGTTAAGTTCGAATAGTACCTATTATTAACCAGCACGAACGTAACGACGAAAAGGAAACGCTGTTGTCCTAGTCATCTTCCATTTTCTTTGTCTTCTCGTTTTATTCCTTCACCCTTGATCGGCCGTTTCTGTGGTGTTGTAAATAGGTATGTTGCGTTAGACACATGGCTTTAGGATATCCCTGTCCTATAATGCCCTTTATTTGAAAACTTCTTAGTGCACTTCCATATAAAAAACAACTTAATACTGCACTGAAATTGGTCTCCCATAGATATTCGACAGTAGTAACTTTAATAATTTAAAAGAAAAGAAGATAAAAACCTATTTATTATTCTTTTCTTTCTGGAGTATCAACACTGTTTAGTCGTAATGTTATAAGTGTTGCATTTTATAAAATTTAAATTCGCCACGAGATTCTAGAATGCCTGAAGCAGATCTAAACGAACCATAGAGTCATAACAACTATTTTAATAAGCAAAGGAAACACTTGAAACAGCCAAAACAGGTCATATTACACCGGTTCACCCAAGTTCAGTTAAAAATAACATAACCAATGAACAATCAAACAAGTTAATTACAAACTAAAAGGATTTTACGATTGTTGCGTATAAACATTAGCTTAGCAGCCATAACACTGTAACATTGTTAATATGCATAAATATTTGTATGTCTGTCTGTTTGTTCTTGGGTCTACGCTCCCGCTTTGTTTGAAAGCTATTTGTTGAACGAAGTAAGTTGAAATATGGCGCTGAGAAATTAATTTGATATAGGTTTGTAATGTTGGTATGCTTGCGTGTGGAATTCTTGTTGGTTGCCCGAGTAATTAAGTTCCTGTTTGCTCTTTAAATATGTCAAGTTAATACTCTGGATAGGAATATTTTATAGTTTATTTAACGTGGTTGGTGGTAGGCTTCTGCTTTGTACTAGGTTCACGTAAGATATCAGTATAGTAAAATTTGGATTAGGAAGCAATTTTAGTGCAAAACTTATGCTCTCAAAAGTTTATTATAAGTCTAACGAGAAAGCGGTTATCGAATGTAGATAAATGAACAGACTTGAGCCTCTCAGACTACAGAAAGTATGATCACCTCAAAATAAAGTTAGGTATTTGTTTAATTTGCTCGATATGTGGGCGCTCACTGGGGGTCACTTAAGTTATAACTTATAGGCTAAAATGGATAAGGTTAAGAGTCTTGGAACCAAATCTCTATGGCAAGAATTTATACGGTCTAAAAGGACTCTCTTACTGTTAACAGTTTGGATGTCGTTTGAATCCAGTAATTCCACTGTAAAATTCTCCGCGACACATGGTTTGATCCATAATAAACAACTTATTTCTAAAATGAAAACATGTACGATATCGTATTTGACAACAAATAACCACGCCTCGTCTACAAACTATTTATTTAAATTGTGTATGACGGCTGAAAATTTTTAAATTTAACGCATGATGACTTCAGACAATGGTTACAGATATAAATTGCAGTAGTTTATTACTCTTTGTTTAGTCAGACGTGCGTGTACATACAAACATAGTTATTTACTGGTATATATAGCTAGCTGTAACGAGTTTTAGCGATAATTCATTACAATTTCATCTATGTGTCGACCTACGATAGATCGGTCAACTCGAAGTAACACTTTTACTGTACGACATATGTATGTGTAGAGATGTCCGATAATATTTGTTTATGTATGCTAAGACGGGCCTGCTAAAATAAGGCAGGTATACTTGGGCAACTAAAACCGTGCAGGACAGTTAAATTAGTGCAGGGTTTTCTGTCAAGATTTCGTTCTTTGCTACAGATACAGACTGATAAGAAGAGAATCCTTCTTCTATAAATCTCTTGATAAAGATGCGTTTTGGCGTAACTATACATAACAGCAGTGTATAGCAGTCATGGATTTGAACCACTATGCCACAGACATTATCGAGTAATGAAATGGGTGTGTAAGTAAGTATTACAAAAGATTTTCTTTAAACATTACTCACAATTAGCAAAATAGCTAATCGAATATGAACTTTCTAGAAGATGACCATTTAACAGCGAATCAACATTACTAATCCTTAGGAAGCATTGCATTGGTTCGAAATTCAACTGTATCGTTGGCATTTTTCAGATAAACACCCAGTTACCTACTTACGCAATGTAAATGTAATTTCTTTGGGGCCAACTTGGAATCTTAACCTTATTCAAATTGGCCAAGATTTTACTTCTGAGTTCTAACTTACTTCTGAGGTACAAAACATTACAAAAAAGGCAAAATACAACCCAAATCTTCTTCATATTCCATAAAATCCTTAACCTCTTTTTGTCTCCAATCTCTTAGTTGGTTTTTTCGACAGCCATAATGTGGAATAGGACGGCGTCATTATGTATTCATACTCCTTCAGCACATGGAAATCGTCTGGATAAAAATCAATAAATACAACCTATATCTTCTCTAAATACAATCTGTATTCTCTCTAAATAATAATTAATCTAAAATTCAAACAGCCATTTTGTATCAAGTTGAAGTATGTTTACTTAGTACCTACAGATGCAATTATTCTATCAATATCATTTTGTTGAGAAACACTCATCGAATTGCTAATTTTACAAAATTGAATTGCAAAATGCATTAGTAGTGTAAATATTTACGATATCTTACACTTTAGTACTTGTATTTGTTTTAAGATGCTATTGAGATGTTTGGAATTGAATAACAATTCATTATTTAAGCGACTAATTTATCGACTGAAAAATTATTGTAGGTGTGGTAATGTAATGGAGTAACAAGCCACTGGTAGTGCCATCCATCTTCAGGTATTATAGGTAGCCGATAAAGAAAGTTTCGAAAAGATAAAAAAATTTAGAAAAAAAAATTTGAAAAAATTGAGGCAAACCCGATACCAAATCGTTTGGTCAGCGCGTATAGTGTGCCATTTTCCTCTCCGTACAGTGAGGAATTCTGTCACAGTCATATATTTTGAAGCCTACATGACCTATCTAAATTACATGCTCAAAACATTATACCAAATCAAACATTAATAAATCTTATCGGTCGCATTCAAGTACTCCGGATTTACGGGACTGAGCAGGAACCCACTAATTATAAATCAAACAGACTTATTATTGCAATTATTGTACATACATAATATAAAATCAAACTGTCATTACCGTACAGCGTTGTTGAAAACTATGCCTTATGTTTATATATAATAGATTACTTAATCATCTGTCAGTGTTATCTGTCACGCATGACAGCTAGATGACAGATGGCTTAACAATAACAGCCACAGATTGTTTAAAGTTGATTGTTTAGTAATTACTGTGGTAATTTCGATTTGATTGTGGAAATGTAGACCTGTGTGATCTCGATATGGATGACGTGGTTTATGTGCCAGTATTTTTTAGCTTTGTGAGCGTTTCTTGGGCGCTACTTGTGCAAATTATAAAATAATTAAATCACTCGTAGTTTGGATATAACGCCTCCATATTGTGTATGAATCACTACGCAGCATTTATAGGACGACCAGTATGAAAATTAAATCGTAACATGGAAAAAAATAACGACGTTTTAAGAGAAGGCATTACATCTTCTCTATTTTTAGAATAAGTATATATTTTTTTGAATGGTAACGAACTTACCAGGATCGTAACTCCTTTAAGCTATGATCTCTTTGCGTGACCTTAATAGTCTTCTTGGGTTTTGTATAGAAGTCTAACAATAAATAAAAAATAATAACTTTTAATGTTTTTGTTACAGGTAAATGAAATCATTGTTTCCTGATTTACTTCGATGAATAAAGTCTTTACTAAGGTACAGTACATTTACAACATATTATTATATCATTAAATATGACATTCAAATGTCACGCCTCAACCAGCTCTGGAATAACCAACGTCTGGTTTGATAAATGTAAGTTTACATTCAAGTATGCACGATAAAATGTTTAACTTAGGAATTCGTGGCTTGTGGTTAACTTAAACGATCGATTTAGGACTTCGAAACAATACCTCTATTTCTGAAGTAACGATGTCTATGTTGTCCAAGGCACTCTTAGCTTTTAGTAACATAAATATTTGATGTGGTAACGCTTCACAAAATTTTCCGGTTTGTAGTTTTATCAGCTATCCCCGGATTCCATATTTTTTAAAACAATGAAACCTTTATGCTGTGGTCTTGAAAATATGGAAAGCAGGGTTTACCAAGTGCTCCTAAAACACCGTGGTCTGAGAGGCAAGGTACAACTGCATAACTCTAGCTCCCGACAGGGAAGCTGCATTGACCATTCTTAAAAGGAGAGCACATGTGGAATACAAACACCTTCCTTTCTGTTAAATTTAGGCGCTTACAATCTTCCCATGTCATCTTTCGATACCTTCTTTTGACACCTGTATCTCCGTGTTGAGAGGGAGGACCTCACTTTAATCTCACTGTCCTTCCTGTTTTAATATAACCTGTATTATTTACTTCTTTTATTTTTGTAACCTTTTTCAAACACTGATTTTATTACGGAAATAAACATGCACACGTACACCCTTACAATTTTGTAAAACAGAATACAAAAACAAGAATATTTGACCCGTGACCAGAATGAAATTCAGCCACGCTTATTAAAAACCAATCTACCAAATAAAGCCCACTAATTTGCGAGCTGTAGTTCTCGGTCGAGCGGTCGCAATGACCATCCCGATATTACAGACGGCAAAAACTCTAATAACGCATTGTTTTGTGAAACAATCGCGCCGCATCGGACGGACAGTAATCGGGGTTTTTTGGACGCAATTGTCATTTATTCGCAGATGAATTTAGGGTTAAATTATGTAGCTATGTGATTATTTGTAAATAAGTATTCGAAGGTGTGATTTGGTTTGCAAGGAATAGTTGATTTAGTTTGCACAGATTTTAAAAAGGTAGAATAATATTATTATTATAAAGGATAATTCCTTTCCTAAGTTGTTGGTTTTTATTTGGCACAAAAATCATCAAAACCAGCTAATAATTTCGGGGTGGATGATCAACGAAGAGTCATTTCGGATTCGTAATGCAAAATTTCGTGTGTATGAATAAGTGTATGAAACGTTATGTTTACATTGGTTTGGATGTTTTCTTTAAAAATGTTAATACTATTAACAAAAAAAATCTGACACCGAGCACTAGTGCGGGAGTTGTTTTTTTTTTTTAAGATTTATTTTCCGTATACATTTCCAAAATTTCTAAATTCTCTAAATTAGAAAAGGTTAAAAGATTTGTGTTAGCACTGCGACAGTTCCAGTTGTATAATCAAAATGTAATTATCTGTGTGACGTAACAGGATGAAACTGAACCGCTTGGGAGAACACTGATTTATGGTCTAGTAAAGTAGGGCTAATTATAACATATTAGGGTGATTCTTTTACTTATATAGATACGTAGAAGCGTTTGGTCAGACTATGAAGGTGATACTTTACTATCTTTTTCGCCAGGGTTGAGACCCTGTGCTAACTCAAACCAACTCAAACCAGACTGCCTTCTTTCCCGATGTAATGTAAGCTCTTGAAAGGATGATTCAAGAGACGGATACTAAACGCATATAAAGCCTTGCAATTACACAGAAAACTAGCTAATATTTATAATGACAGTAACGTTTAACTCATTAGTTATGTTACATTAATTGATCACGTTTTTCTCTGTGAGAGCTGGTAGAAAAAGTTGTGTGAGTCGGGTTTTTACTGAGTATGTGCTGACGGACGTATGTCAGTGACGTGCCTTCTGAGGGGCCTCGATACGATCACTTGTGGTGCAAGTGTGAAGTGAAAGCGTTTTTAATTTAATGAAATTGGGGGCACACGTCCTAATGTCAAAACAAAACAAACATCTGACCCCAAAGGCTGCGCGCTTGTACTTCTTAGCACGAGACCTCGCTAAGTCTAAGAACTTCAAATTCTGTTGGACCGCCTACGGGAAAGTTTTTGTCAGAGAAAGTGAACACACGCCTATTATTAGAATCACTCGTGAGGATCAAATACAAAAACTTTCAACCAAAACCCACCGAAGCCCGCTAGATATCTGACTACAGGATGCCCACCTGCCCACTCAAGGTAAATCTGCGAAGTCATCAATAATCTTTTCACAACATGTTTTTCTTTTTCATTTTGGATTGGTATTGGTTTTGTATTCATCATTTCATTTCCTCACACTACAATTGTCATTAATAGTCTGTATTATTTTAAAATATGTTTACACTACAACACTCATACTCACACAATATTCACAAAACTCTCTATTCTTTATATATTTACTTGCTATGATCAGATTAACAAATGGTTACTGCACAAAACAAATACATATTCTAATACAGTCAATAAATTATAGATATAATACTATATATAGGATAAAATATAAATGTAGATACTATACACATGTAATAAAGCATTTCACACCTTTACAATTAAACATTTATTACTACAGAAAACTAAAATGTGTTGTTAAGTGCATAATAAAATATAGATATTTACCTACTACTGTATTAATGCACTTAATTCTACAATTAAACATTCATAACTACGAAAAACTTAAATATACTACTAAACTCATAATAAAATATAGATTCATACCTGCTACTGCTGCATTAGTGCAATTACTTTTACAATTAAACATACATAACTACATAAAACAAAAATATGTTACTATGTGCATAATAAAATATAGATATTTACCTACTACTGTGTTAATGCACTTACTTCTACAATTAAACATGCACATAATAAAATATAGATATTTACCTACTACTGTGTTAATGCACTTACTTCTACAATTAAACATGCACATAATGAAATATAGATATTTACCTACTACTGTGTTAATGCACTTATTTCTACATTTGAACATGCACATAATGAAATATAGATATTTACCTACTACTGTATTAATGCACTTACTTCTACATTTAAACATGCACATAATGAAATATAGATATTTACCTACTACTGTATTAATGCACTTACTTCTACAATTAAACATGCATAACTACAGAAAACAAAAATATATTACTATGTACATAATGAAATATAGATATACACCTTTAATTTTAAAAATTAATGGATACTTGTATAACGATAAAGTGTACCTAATGTTTAATCAAATTCGAAATGGATAACACAATATACAATATGAACATGATAGATAGTGTTGAAATTTCTCAGGTCATAGAATGCGACTGTGCTGAGCTTTCATCTCATAAAGTTATAAATAAAAATGACCTAACTATAATATCCCAGAATATACGTAGTATATATTGCAATTTTGATAACTTTATAGTGACTTTATCTGAACTTTCCTTCCAACCCGATATATTGATTTTAACAGAATGTAGACTACACCCTAACAAGCAAATACCACAACTTCAAAATTATGCTTCATATTCAACTTCTTACCAACGGAACCAAAACGACGGGGTTGTTGCATATATAAGGAATTATTTAAAACCTAAAGTGAAGGAAATAAAACTTTCTCAAGGTTCCTGTCTACAGCTGAACATTTTAAATACCACTGTACTGGGTATATATCGTTCTCCATCAACTTCAAATGCCACTGAATTTATAGACACACTATCAACACATTTAGATACGCTGAATTCACAACATAACACCGTTATAGTGGGTGATATTAATATTAATATTGCACCAAAATCAGATGAACCTACCCATGAATACAAAAACAGAGTTAATTATTTGAATACACTTTCTGGATACAGTATTTTACCTGGTCATACTCTCCCTACAAGAAATAAAAACTGCTTGGATCACGTTATGTTGAAGTTTAACAGCAATAAATACTCAGCCTTTATTGCAGTTTTGCATACGACGGTTACTGACCATTTCACCACCTTTTTATCTCTAACCAAAGTAAAACCTAAAATTAATTTAATTAAAACTAAATGTACAGTTAATTACTTAGAAGCTCTTAACAACCTTCAGCAAAAAAACCTTACAGAATTACTACTGTGTAGTGATCCGACAAGTGTAACAGAGAGACTGATAGCTGAAATAACCCATTCCCTGAAGGTTAACACTGCATACATAAATATCCCTAAGAACCAACGTACTATCAAACCGTGGATTACACCTGGCATATTACGGTGCATTAAAAATAGAAACAAAATGCAGAAAAACTTACGTATGGATAGTAGCAATGTAATATTAAAAATAACTTACATTCGTTATAGAAATTATTGTAATAATCTGATAAAAAAACTGAAACGTAAATATGAAAGGAATCTGATTACTAAGTCAATTAAGAATAACAAACTGCTGTGGAAAAATATTAAACACATTACCTACACTAGCAAATCACAGAACGGCAATGAAGAACTCATAAATCTCAAGGGTACAGGCTCTGATTCGGCAAACTTTGTAAATGATTATTTCGTAAATATAGGCAAATGCTTAGCTAATAATATTAAAACCAGTGTCACAACAGCTAAAGATTATCCGATTAACAATAATATAATGTCACAGTCAAATTCTTTTGTACTATTAGGGCCAGACGCAGCTGAAATTGAAAGTATCCTCATGACTCTGAAATCCAGTAGCGCTCCTGGCTGGGACAATATACCGACTGTTTTTTTAAAACTTGCAAAAAATAAAATTATTCCAATTATTACTCATATAGCCAATCTCTGTTTTGAACAAGGTATATTTCCGGACCCTTTGAAAAAGTCTTTAGTTACCCCGGTCTATAAAAGTGGCGACAGAGACGATGTTGGTAATTATAGACCAATTTCTGTACTTCCAGCCATTTCAAAAATATTGGAAAAGCTTATAAACAACAGGCTTATAAAATATCTGGATAAGTACCAACTGCTTTCACCTGCACAGTATGGATTTAGGCGCAATAGATCGACTGAAGATGCAGTTATGGCGCTTAGTCAACACGTGACTGAACAAATTGATAGTGGACAAAAGTGCCTATCTGTATTTTTAGATTTAAAAAAGGCCTTCGACACTGTCTCTGTACCTATACTTGTTAACAAATTAGCAAACATTGGCTTGAGATCATCTGCACTCTCTCTCTTTAGAAGTTACCTTTCTGGTAGAACGCAGAGAGTGAAACTAAATGAGTACACGAGTAATGACGTTGCAGTGTCATACGGCGTCCCCCAGGGAAGTGTGCTAGGTCCCACATTGTTTTTAATATATATTAATGATCTTTGTGATCTAAAAATTAAAAACGCACACATTTTTTCTTATGCTGATGACACTGCGGTGGTCTTTGCTGACAAAACCTGGAATGCCGTAAAGGAGAGTGCAGAAAGTGGCATGAGCTTAATTGCTTCATGGTTGAATAATAACTTATTAACTTTAAATACCACAAAAACAAATTACATCTGTTATAGCATTCAAAACCACATGCAGCCTTGTAATGACTTCCGACTCACTGTTCACTCCTGTAACGAATCTGCAAGGTCTTTGACTTGTGACTGTCCAATTATATGTAAATTAGATAAAACTAAATATTTGGGAGTGATGCTGGATCAGCGATTGTCATGGCATCCTCAAATTGACCAAGTATCCGGCAAAATAAGGAAATTGATCTTTATATTCAAAAACTTAAGACATGTAGTGCCGGGGGAGCAGTTGTGTGGGGGTACTACATCTAGGAATATGTTGAGAGAAATCTATATAGCGCTGGCGCAGTCGATCATATCTTACTGCCTTCCAGTTTGGGGCGGTGCTGGGATTACAAAAATGTTAGAGGTTGAACGTGCACAACGCGCTTTGTTAAAGATCATGCATTTCAAACCTCGTAGATTCTCAACATATACGTTGTATAGTATTAGCAGAGTATTATCGGTAAGAAAACTGTATATTCTACTCGCAATATTAAAAAAACACAATTCTACTACATATATCCCAAACTCAGCACCAAAAAGAAGAAATCACACAATTACACGTACCAAAGTAAGAACTGCATTTGCATCCAGACAATACAAAATTCGATCGGAAAATCTATATAATAAAGTAAATAAAAAGCTAAATATCTACGGAAAAACTCACAGAGAAAGTAAAATACTAATTACTAATTTTCTTATACCTTTTAGTTATGAGGATACGGAGGCTTTATTACAACACATGCAATAAATTACATAATTACAATAACATAGACACACACACACATACAAACACACTAACACGTGCTCGCACATGCACCACACACAAGCACACTCACACGCGCGCACACATACACCACACACACACTAATACCATTTGTTTTTAATGTATAAAATCTTTAATTAACTTTCATTAGTAATAAGTTTTCTATCTATTGTTTAAATATGTAATACTGCTAAGGAAGAGCGAGACCGCTTGTCACAGGCATTGTTTGCTTAAAAGGCGGTTTCAATCACTACATAATAATGTAAACCTATTTAAAGAAATAAAATTATTTGTATTTGTATTTGTATTTGTAATGTTGGCACTGCACCAGATTATCAGCACCCCCAACAAAAACTCAAATTATAAGCTTACCTTTAATTAATTTGGGATTCCGTTTAAAGAAATGAAAAATAAGATCCTTTTGGAATTATAAACTGGGCCAAACTACATTCTTCGATTAAAAAAAAGCCATTTTTTTTTAAAAACGCGGGAACATGTCGTTCAAATTACTTTGTTTTGACAGTTTCTTATGATCGTAGGTAAGTTCAGGTTTTTTTATTTTACTTTATTTTAGTTCTTCTAGATATTTTTTACTGAACCTTTAGGTTTTATTCATGTATAAAATGTTTTGTAAGGCTTATCTGACAATGGAAATGAACGTTATCTTGATTTTATGTTTATAAATGA
Organism: Schrankia costaestrigalis; assembly: GCA_905475405.1. Lineage (NCBI taxonomy): Eukaryota > Metazoa > Arthropoda > Insecta > Lepidoptera > Erebidae > Schrankia > Schrankia costaestrigalis. The sequence continues at coordinate 18,439,045 of FR997838.1, read as the reverse complement.
GGTGCTGACATCTGGGTTAAATTTTTTTGCGAATTGCTAATTATCGGCACTGGTACTGTTACATGACAAAGTGGTATGTAAAATTGTTAATCCATATGTTTTATTGTAAAGCGTGATTATTTTATGCCTAGAATTCAATATTCTTGGAAAAAGTACTCTATGATTTCGGATTTCATATCCTGGCATGGTGCTGAAACTAACATTGCTAGTTATTTTCATAGTGTTGATATTATGATCAAAAGAATGTCTATTATTTTTTGGAATTTTTTATATTTATGTATTTATTTTTCTGAAACATCGGTTGTTAGGCTAGGTATAAATAAAAGAGATTTTGATATAAACATTGGATTATTTCATTTATCTACCTAATTTTAGGTCTAATTTTCAGGTGCTGATAATTGGCTCGGTCGATGCCAGTAATTGGTGATGATGGTGCCAATAATTGGTGTTTGGGTAATTATTTAGTCAAACTCATCTAAATAAAATGTGTATGCATAAAGACAATATTTTATAATAAAAATCAATTACTTATTTAATAGTGAACCGAGAAAGCATGTTGTTAAAGGTGTTATCAGTATTATCACTAAAGATAAACGATATTAAAATAAGACTAACTCTTAAAGTGCTGATAATTGGTAGCATCACCCTATCTTAATTTATTTTTATTAAATACTACGAGTATTAATGGGCTAAAAGAAGGGACCAGCTAAATAAGTACAGGGACAGGGATCAGCTAAATAAGTACAGGGATAGTAATGTAATATTCCATCAAAGTTTTTGACAAACCCTGTTAGATGCAACTAAATCCGCACACGGTGTTATACCATGTGTCGCGGGAATTTTTACTAAATATACATTTAAAAGACACAAATAACACCCAGCTATAGTTTACTAATCACACAATAAATAATCCTGAGTAGGAAAGGATCTTGGTAACCGAGGAAGTAATTTTTTTGTAAGTCAAAAAATTATCATACTTACCGTTAGCGTGGCTGTGGTAACAAAAAATGTGCGGGCGCACACTTACTCCTTTTTAAGTAAGGAGAAATCATACCTCATGACCCTCAACGATAGGACAGGATTTATGAAAACATGATTTCGGAGTGAATCTCAAGTTTATTTTAATACCGACAAAATCGCTTTTAAAGTTAAATTGCACCACGTCACCACTCTTTTTGACAGGTGTCATTTCATTCTCGCGCCAAATTCTCGGCTCAACTTTTTTACGTTCTTTCTACAAGCTGTGTTACCATTTCTAAAATACTTTTTCTTATTTTTTAACGTGATTTATCTACGTACTAAAATTGCTCTGTCGGCACTTATGCTATTTAGTAGTATGTAACATTTTATGGATTTTATTGCTGCTTTAGTTAATTATTTGTACATTTTTGGAAATGGCATTCCTCGGTCTTACCCTATTTTCGTTTATTGTCCTAGTAACCTATATAAATATAAGATATGCATTGTTCTATACCTATCCTTTGATCAAAATTTAGGCCACTTGGAATCAATCACGAAGTATGTGCGCTCTATAATACTTTGTAATATTACACAATAAATTATTTACGTTCATTTTGTGGATGTCGTAAAAGTTGACTAGATGAAGGGGCTTCACAAATCAGCCAAAAGACGTTGACTGCTAGACCTAACTATGTCTCATACACAGGCCTTTTCCCAATGACCTACTTGGTATTAAGGCCAAATTACCTTCCATCACTGATACAGGGGTAGGCAGACACTACTGAACGCCAAGCTTGGAAAGCTGATTTGCCTCGTCTACATTCATAAATACTTTCATACATCATCATAACAGCCCATTAATGTCCCACTGCAGTGACGGAGGGATACTTGGCCTACTAATACCACGTTGGCCAGACGGATTGGTATAGGGTTTAATTTCAAGTTTTCCTTCTTTTTATTTCGTAAAGATAATATTCACGGATAGTCCCTTAGTCGGTTTTTACGACACCCATGGGATGAGATGGGGTGGTGATACACTGTATTCTTACTCCGTCACCACTTTCAAACATACCCGTCTTTAATCATTGATGTGCTGATATATTTTGTTTTGTAGCAAATCGATAAAATAAACGCCGCACTTAGTAACATTTCCTCAGAAACTAAACTAAACTGAATAAATCACTCTTTTTTTTTACATCGAAATGTCAAACATATTTTTTTAAACAAATGACAAGACATTAAGTATTCTAAATAAAATTCCTACACGCGATACAGAGCGGTCTACAGAGGACGAAATTAACTGCGCGTCGCATTTAGCCCCGTCTTTATACACACAGTTCTTTATAGGGTGTTAATGATATGGCACATGCCACACAAAAAAACACCCTATATAATTTATAAAGTGAAAATTTTAGTTAACCGTATGTTTAACTAAATGTTTTTAATATTATTTGGTTTCTAAGGTATACTAAATGTTTTTAATATTTTTGTTTTCGTAAAACTTGGGATATACTAAATTTGTTTTATGTATAGACAAGTGACCCAGGCTTCGCACGGATGCAATGCTTATACTCTACAATAACAAGCGTGTATTATACAATACATATGAACGTTCATCTTGAATCAGTCAATCTGTTAAAAAGTATCTGTTTAAAAATTCGTTGCATAGTTTTAAAGATTTAAGCATTTATAGGGACGGACAGAGAGCGACTTTGTTTCATACTATTGTAGTGTTGTTGTAAATGGTGCTGAAATGAATCTGTATTACAAAGGGGGTACACTCTTAGGCAAGTAATATTTATGTTGTAAAGATTCAGCTTCAAATGCGAGCGTGAGTGCCTCACAAGTAACGTAAGTTTAGAGTTCACAGGAGTTTGCGACAAGGAGAACCTAGTTTGGGTACGAGAATGCTAAGCTCTCGACGGGCGTGATTGGGCCTAGAGCGACCAGCGTGATTGGACCTAGTGCCTAAAAAAACAAATGAAGATGAAGTGTAAATATAGTGCGTGAATTATAGTGCCCTCAAACTGTTATACAGTTTGGAAGATAAATTTATGTATCAAAAAAAAAATTACCTACTTAAAATTGTTTTTGTTACTTAAAGTTGTCTTAGATACTTATAACTTTTAAATAAAACATATATAATCACGTATCTTAGATGTCGTTTGCCGACAATCTGTAGCTCGTGTGAGGACAGATATAATGGAGTCATCTCGCTCTATGTTCCCGAGGGAATGTTCTGTTATTTACATTCGCTTTTTATTTATGAACTTGATGTTATTTGAGGAAAGTAAAATTGTGATCTTAACTTGTTTATAACCTTAAGTAAACCAAAAGAGTTTGTCTTTTTATTCTACAGTCCCTAATCTTTCATCATAACAGCCCATTAAAGTCCCACTGCAGGGACGGGCCTCCTCCCGGGACGGAGGGATACTTGGCCTATTAATACCGGATTGGTATAGGGTTTAATTTCAAGTTTTCCTTCTTTTTATTTCGTAAAGATAATATTGACGGATAGTCCCTTAGTCGGTTTTTACGACACCCATGGGATGAGATGGGGTGGTGACATATTGTATTCTTACTCCGTCACCACAGGGAGAATCCCTAATCTTTAAGCCATCACAATAAATATTTACGCTTTTTACGAAAGGCGTCTAATTAACAGACTAGGTAAAGACTTCATAACAATCTCAATACTGTTTATAATAAAATACTTAAGTACGCTACTCTGTTTCCAGATACCGCAATTACATTCTTTTTTTTAAATCTCATTTATTTAAAAATAGCCATACATCATATAGATTAAGTCGGCAATTACATTCTTTTCGATACTATAAATAAAACTTTAATATCTGCCTGTATTTATCTTCCAATTAATAAATATAAGTAACTGTTGAATAAATAAGTAATTATACCGCTACGAATTAAACTATATAAAACATTTGTACACACATATTAAAATAAATCATTTCCCGCTCGAAATATCCATTCGCGCTCAATTAAACGATGTTCTCGATTTCAAACGACAACAAAAAAATCAAATGAAAAAACCATGGACATTAAACATTCGTTAACTGACATCACACTTCATTACCTTTGCAAGCGTAATTTAAAAAAAGAATAAGTACGAAACAGTTTGTATCGCGCCATTTTTGAAATTTTTTTTAAGGTTTCGTACTAAAGAAAAGACAAAAGTTCTGCTCTTTGGTCACTTTATTGTCAATTTAAAAAATCCTTTTGAAATTAATTTTAATTACTGGAGTCTGTGGTGGTTAAGAAGGTGTCGGAATAAGAATACTTATGGCGTCTTAGGTGTCTTAAGAAACGACTAAGCGAGTAGCAGTAAAAATTATTAGCATTGGGAAAAAAGAAGTCGTATCTAACAACAATCCAGGTACCAAATAGGCTTGCTAAGATTTTGCTGGTCTTATTGATAAGCCTGAAATAAGATATGTCCCTGCAGCGGGACATCACTAGGCTGTTATGATAATGACGCTTTGGACACTTAAGGTTTGTAGGTACTGAACCCTTAATGCATCGTTTACCATTCTCATATGTCGAGTTTTCAATATTTTTTTATAAATAATATTCTTTTTCATCCCATGATGGATGGTACGATGGTTGCGCGGAAAAGGATGCACATGCAAAAAGTTTTGCTGAATTAAATATCAATTTTTCATTTTGATATTTCGATGTATTCGAAATTATTTTTTATGAAGCTTTTATTATATTTTGGTAGCTTTGCCATTTGGAATATAAAAATTTTTTGTTTGACTTTACTACAAAAAATAGTAGATGTAAATACGGCAGTTTTCGTAGAAATTGCGGAAAATGAAATTAAGGTATACTTTTTCATGGATTAGTAGTTTGTACATAATATTACCATTTTATCGCGAGGGTGTCGTAAAAGCTGATAAAGAGTCCTTACCTACTTTCTGATTCGTAAAAAAATACATACTTAATACTAGTTAATTTATTAAGTAGAGATGAGAGGCACTATGTGTGGTGACTAAGTTATTATAGTCGCCAACCCAATTAAACCAATGTGAGCTGTGTAAGTGTTATATGGAAAACAGGACAGAGACAGGGAAAAAAGATAACATTAAATTCTGTAATGTAATTTGTCTGGCCAGTGTGGTGAACGAACATTATAGACCCAAAATTCTGTTGCTTCTCCGAGTTTAATGTAAGTAAAAAACATGCGAAATCCCCTACTAAGGAAGTAGTATTTTTATTCCCAATAAATAAAAATCCTTTCGATGACATAATCGAAATCTAAAATCGAAAGAAACGAGTAAGTAACTCGATTCTCGATATCGATTTGTTGGTAATCTTATAAATAGTTAGTCTTTGATCTGTCTATAGAAGCGGTATGATCAAAGTATTTATTAGTTGTCCGTGTGTTTGTGCGTTTGACAAGTCATGTTTTATCGACTTTCTTAGTTAATTTATTGATTTAAATAGTAATAGTAGCTGTGGTATGTCGAAGATAAACATGCGAGGATGTTCAACAAATTGCAATGAACTTAATTAAATTAAATTATTTGTATTTATAACATAACCTTTTTTTTATTTATTTATAAAATAGGCAAAGTGATTGTATCGAACCTAAAGGATAGCGCAAAGCTATCAACTAATAAATTTTTGCTTTTAACCACGTAGATAGAACGATGCAGTATTATGTGATATGACAGAGCTACAAGTATGAAACTTAATAGCTTTGTCTCACGGTGACGACGACAGGGCAGACTTAAGCGCCGATTACACTAGACTACATGTAGTAAAGTGTAATCACATTTAGGCTGTTAGGACACTACATATCGGAGATTGGCGAGTCCCGACCGTCATTCATCATGTAGTCTCCTACATGATGTAGGAGACTACATGTTGTCTAGTGTAATCGGCGCTTTACTCTAGGAAATTACAGTCTGGGTCATCACAGAACAAATGAGCCAACAAAGAAAGCCCAAATCCCTCGGTTGCCTCATCGAGTCCAATATAGCCGTGAGATCAGGATCAAAAGATTACAAAACAAGTCCTAAATAAGTAAAAAAAACTGACACATAACATATAAAACATCAAAATATAAGTCATTTTACATCAATCTGTATGCATACGTCATGTTTTATCGTCACAATAATGCTTTGCCCTGTCGCGGAGTCAAAACGAATATGACATAAAAGTGAAAAATTTACAAAAACGTTTCAAGGCGAGCGCTTGCCGCGCGCTTATCACGACAATTAATCGCTTGCGGTCGCTTCACTATCACTCACTTTATCTAAGGATGCTACAAAAGAGAATTATTTAAGTAAAAATACAATTTTGGACAGAATTAAGAAACTTTCCTAATAAGCAAACTACGGACGATTTTAGTATTAGTTGACCTAGTTTTTCTTAATAATAATTGTAGGTGAATGTAGGATTCAAACCTAAGGCCTCTGAGTAAACCGTTTGACCTCTGTGCTACCTGTGTTCTTGCCTCGTTATTTAAAATTTTGTCCTTTTCAAAGATTATGAAGCGATAGTTACCAATAATATTTTGACAATAAGTAGCAAACCTAACTGTAAAGGGAATTCATTATTTTTTTTGATTTGTCTCGTATTTCTTTATATCGCGGTTTAAAAAATAAATAATGCGTAATATTCCAACAAAAAATAATTAAATATTACATTAAGTAAAAGTCTTAAAAACGACAAAATGAAGAAAAAGCCTATTATATATAGCTTAAAATATCTGTCGTTAGCACACAAAGTTAAGGTTCCTCCTCTTGAGAAAATACCATTTCAAAAATCTCCATTCATTTTTGTGTGGGCAACCCTGAGGGTTGTATGTCCGCCGCGGCAGCACATTTTATGATTTCATTTTGTCGATGTGTTGTCATTTGACACTTTCTGTGTACGTGCTTCACTTTACGAATATATTTTTGTAAAAAGACTACCATTATGACTGACGTCATTTAACATTCAGTATATTATATTATTCTTTTAAACTATTTTTAACATAATATTTTGAGGAAATCAAAGAGAGTTTTTATTATTTATTGTGTGTTTATTTAATATTTATTTGATGTTTTTAAAGTGCTTTTACATTAATATTAGCCTTTCAAAGTTTTATTTTTGTTTTAGTATCAAATGTATGCAAGTTGCATCACTTATACTTACTAAGTACTTTCTGAGTGTAAAGAATTTGACCGATTGGTTTCGATGTGTAGATTAATTCAATCTGTAACGCTTTGAGTAGTTGATAAAATGACCTAGTTTTAAAGGAAATTATACTCTAATAAATCTATAACATAAGCTTGGTTACAAACAAATATAATGTTTTTTTTCTATTGTTTTTATTTTTAGCTATAAAAATGAATTAAGAGATCACCACTAAGTTACGGATATATGTAGTTATTTGTGCAGGTGATGCATCATAACCTACTCTCATTTAGTCCATTTTCGAGACTGGAATTCAAACCACTATTAGGTATAGAAGAAAACTTACAGGTAGAAGCTCTGTAGCCTTATGCGCTCTGTTAAAAGCGACGGTGCTGAGTTTGGAAGCCCTATGCATAGCAGTGGACCGCTCATCAATGAGAAACCTTTCGATGTTCAAAAGCCTTAATTTATAATCAAAAGCAACAAATATATTAAAACGACTTTAACTCACAAAGCGCCATCTTTTATCTTATCCAATGACAAGATGACTTAACCGCACCAATGAATTGATCAGTAGAAAGCGACCATCACATCTAATATCAATAAAAGTCGACGCAAAAACTATAAAATTAAGTCACAAAAATCCAGTTATAATCGTATCAATAAGATAATCAGTTTAACGATGCAATAAAATGTTACAGTTACTGAACGAATTACTCTATATAACTGTCAAGTGTCTATGGTGTTAAAGCTCTGCCACACATGCGTTTCCTGTTGCTAGAGAAAATTATTGATTGATAAGTTTTACTTTTTATTTTTTGGAATGATTCTGCATAATAGTCATGTAAAATGTATACAAATATGAACTCTGAAATTGATATAGCTAGAAATTTAATTTATTTTATTTTGTATTTGTTTAGCAGAAATCAAAGCTATAAAGGAAGTCGTAAATAGCGGCTAAGTTATGCCTAATTTTAAGTTAAAAATATAAAAAACCAGGGCTTGCTTTAGAACAAAATCTATTTTTCCGACAAAAATGTTTGTCATTGTCAACAAAAATTGCGGATGTCTAAATGCGTATTTTTCATCAAATTAAATAAACGTTTACTTGTAAATTATATTTTTATAGTCACAAACGCGAGTGCAATTTTATAAATGAATAATCACTCCACTAAAAATAAAACTCACTCAGACGGAATTAATTTCAATGATTAGTGTCAACAGGTGTTCCCATCCGAAAAATTTTAATTAAATCTGTGTTTAGTCACCTCAATGTTTTAAATTGCCGCCATTTTGTACACATTGCATTAGTGTTCACTTGTCATAAATATATTTTTTGTATTTTTAAATAATTGATTTTGCGTAAAATAACTTTTTCATAGTTATAATGTTGGCGAGATGTCCTAGACTAGGCAAAAAAACACGGGCCTTCATTGGCCATAGGACCTATACGTGTAAAAGTCATGGGAATAGGCCTTTGCCTGCGGCTAACATTAATAATAATAATAATAAAATATAAAACGATTAAAAAAAGAATGGAGCGATATACCCAAAATCGTGCATTCCAAAGGGATGAGCGGTGGGTTTACAGAAACTGGGAGCGACCTGTTCAAGATTCGGGTGACAGGCAGCTACCTGATGCTGATGCTACAACCAATTTCTGGCGCAGCATTTGGTCGGTGCCTGTCAGTCATGTAGAGGGTGATTGGATAGGGGATGTTGAAAAAGCGTGTGAACGTATTCACCAAATGGAGCCAGTAACTATATCAACTTTAGATGTTAGTAGTGCAGTCCGTCGACTACCAAATTGGAAATCGGCAGGACCAGACGGATTGCACAATTTTTGGTTAAAATGGCTCCATAGTTCCCACGCTTGTTTAGCATCTCATTTCCAATCATCTTGAGAAACAGGTACGCTACCAGATTTTATTACTACTGGTGAAACCCACTTGCTTTATAAGTCCGGTAGTTCCACGGATCCTAAAAATTATAGACCTATAACTTGCCTCCCAACGATATACAAACTTCTTACATCTATTTTGAGAAAAAAAATATCTTTACATATACAACATAATTCGATCATGTACATTTCTCAGAATGGATGTAGGAATGAGGCACGTGGAACTAAAGAACAACTCCTTATTGACACTACTATTAGCGAACAGGTACGTCGTAACCGAAAAGACTTGTCTACATGTTGGATAGATTATAAGAAGGCGTATGATTCTGTTCCTCATACATGGCTTCTGAGAGTGCTGGAGTTGTATAAGATTGATGCAACTCTATGCACTTTTTTAAGGACATGTATGACGAAATGGAATACGGTTCTTTTTTATTCGGGATGTAGACAGGGTTTAGGAAACAACGTACCTATTCAAATTAAGCGAGGTATATTCCAGGGTGATAGTTTCAGTCCGTTGTGGTTTTGCTTAGCACTGAACCCTCTTAGCACTCTGTTAGAGTGTTCAGGGTTAGGCTATCGGTTAAAGAGACATGGTCAAGTTATATCCCACCTCCTGTACATGGATGACTTGAAATTATTTGCTCCAACTAAATCCCAATTATTAGTTTTACTAAAGGAAACAGAAACCTTTAGTAATTCTATTAAAATGGAGTTTGGTGTGGATAAATGTGCTGTCATGCATGTAAAGCGAGGTAAGGTTGTGGAATCTGATGAGTTACAACTCTCAGATACCATAAAGCTTAGATGTCTCTCTCCATCCGACACATACAAATACCTTGGTATGTCACAGGCTTTATGTATAGCGGAAACGGACATGAAACAACAGTTACGGGATCGCTTTTTTGCCCGCTTGAAAAAGGTTTTAAATAGCCTTTTGACAGGGGGTAATAAAGTTCGTGCCTATAACGGTTGGGTCATGCCGGTTCTGATGTACTCCTTTGGCATACTAAGGTGGACACAGACTGAGCTAGAAACTTTGGATAGAAAAGTTCGAACTCTACTGACTGCACATCGAATGCATCATCCGCGTTCTTCGGTAATGAGATTGTACATTCCACGAAAGAGTGGGGGTCGTGGTTTTTTAAGTGCTAAGACCCTCCACAATCGTGAGGTGTACAATCTCAGAGAATATTTTCTCTCTGTGGACGCGGATATACATAGAGATGTTGTGTCAGTGGATGTCGGGCTTACTCCGCTTTGTTTGGGCAAAGAGAATTGGCGCAAACCTATAATACATACTATCGATGATCGTAAAGAGGTATGGAAAAGCAAGGAGTTGCATGGGCGTTTTTACCGGACCTTGAATGGGCCTGATGTTGACACATTAGCATCTGTGTCCTGGCTGCGATTCGGTGATCTCTTTGGAGAAACTGAAGGTTTTGTATTTGCAATTATGGACGAAGTCGTAATGACTAAGAATTATCGGAAATATATCCTGAAGGATGGTACAGTTGACATATGTCGGGCATGTCACTGTCCCGGAGAATCACTCAGACATATTGTTTCTGGTTGTTCTCGTCTTGCGAATGGTGAATACTTGCATAGACACAACCAAGTAGCCAGAATTGTCCACCAACAACTTGCTCTTAAATATCATCTTGTCGATGCAGAAGTACCGTATTATAAGTATGTACCCGACCCGGTTCTCGAAAATAGTAGTGTTACATTATATTGGGACCGATCTATCATCACTGACCGGACTATTGTTGCCAATAAGCCAGATATTGTGGTGATAGATCGGTCAGAACGCCGTGCAATGATAATCGATATCACCATTCCTCATGACGAGAACCTTGTTAAAGCAGAAAAAGACAAACAAACTAAATATTTGGACTTGGCTCACGAGGTTGTCGACATGTGGCATGTTGATTCGGCGATCATTGTTCCGATAGTACTTTCGGTCAATGGACTTATTCCAAAGAGTCTCTATCAACATCTACGGAGACTCTCGCTTGACAGTTGGATCATAGGTCTGATGCAGAAGGCAGTACTGCTTGACACGGCACGTATTGTGAGGAGGTTCCTCTCTCTGGAGCCCTAACCACCGGTAGCTTGGTCCCTGTACCCGATGCCGGTGGGTCTACCTTTTTTTTATATTTTTAAATGTTTTTATTTTTTATATCTATATTTAAAAATGTAATTAAATGTGATTAATGTAAATAAAGAAACATAATAATAATGTTTTTATTTTTTATATCTATATTTAAAAATGTAATTAAATGTGATTAATGTAAATAAAGAATAATAATAATATAATTAAATCGTTGTCGAACTAAATACAAAAATTAATTTTATATTGATAAACTTTATTTACCTACTATATAACTTAATATGTAATTTGTTTACCAATTCTTTAGTCAACGCCTCTGTTGTCACAGGGGTACTCTTACACTTAAATCATCGGTACCTACGGCTAAGTTTCGTGAAAGGTTTGTTCCTAGTTACAACTCTATAGTCTTTGTTTACCCTTTGGCGTTGTCTGATTGGTTCCTTAAGTGTCAAATTTGATGTGACGTTTGAGATTGAACGACATGACGTTGAGTTACGATTTCAAACAAATATAATTACGAGATTAGTGAAATGACAACACAATTACGAGAATTACCTCTCGAGTGTAGTGATAATTGATCAGTATTGAAAGTAATTGAGGTTTTCAATATCATCATCATAACAGCCCATTAATGTCCCACTGCAAGGACGGGCCTCCTCCCATGACGGAGGGATACTTGGCCTACTAATACCACGCTGGCCAGACGGATTGGTATAGGGTTTAATTTCAAGATTTCCTTCTTTTTATTTCGTAAAGATAATATTCACGGATAGTCCCTTAGTCGGTTTTTACGAAACCCATGGGATGATATGGGGTAATGACATATTGTATTCTTGCTCCGTCACCACACGGAGAGCAATATCGCTAGTAGATAAAAGGTAAGTACAAAAAGACATTCAATATTGTAAAATCTGAAAAGGAAGTATATTATATATTTTTTTAAGATAACTCCCGCACTAGGGATCATGCCCTGTATCGCGGGGACTTTTACAAACATCAATGAACGGACACATAGAACACCCAGACTCAGGACAATAATTTGTGGATCTCATAACAATAATTTATGAGATCCACAAATTATTGTCCTGCGTGGGTATCGAACCCACAACCTCATGCGCGGCAGCCGCTGGCTCTACCGGCGCGCCACCGAGGTCGTCATTATTTATTTGGTAACTCCAATATGCCTAGGTCTTAATAAAATTACTTAACCTAAATACATTACAAATATCATTGTATAAAACGCTATTGTATTGGTTAAAACAAAATTAATCGGGGCCGGACTCGTGGTCACACCAGGTTGTCACACCAGTGTGACTATCAGGAATTTTTTTCTTGTTAGTCACACCACCAATAATACAACACCTTGTATTAAATATGAATTAGTGCGGATGATTAACGCCTCTTATTTATCGATATTTCATGATGACATTTTATGCAAAAATAGATTGTTTAGCCTAGTGTTAGTTCTTCTGTTTATTCATATCTTCTATCACTGGCAACCTATGAAGTTTATGAAGAACACACCAACACGTTCCCCTATTTCGTGGACGTAATTTTTAATTTTTCTTTTTTCTCTTCTTTAGGTCGTGGAAAGGCTCCGTGCTCCACAGCAAAATGATATATTGTTAAAGATGATTTTGTTTTAGGGTGTTAATTAAAATTATTAAACCATGAAATATCAGTAGGCCATTTCCTTGAAATGTTGAAATAATTTTGTACTTTAATTTAATATATTTAGTTAGTATAATACTTTAATTTAAATATATTTTTTACTAGATATTATGTTAACGAATTTTAATAAACATATCGATAAAACAGCACTAGTTGATAATGACAAGTGACAATACAAGGTGTTGTATAAGTAGCGGTGTGACTAACAAGAAAAAAATTCCTGATAGTCACACTGGTGTGACAACCTGGTGTGACCACGAGTCCGGCCCGAATTAATCATTCTCGTATGTAAATAGACGATAACATTATGTTTATATTTAATTACACGCCACGCTGAAACTAAACGGAAACTAGAACAAAACTAAATATAGAGCAAATTAGAATACTAAAATTGTAGCTAGAGGCAGACTTTCCTATAGATGTTCCTTTATATAGATAAGCGAATTTGATGTAGCGATTCGCATCCAGCGAGGTCTTTAGAAAATGTGACCGTATAGTACATAAGTCCTCGTGTGGTCAGACCGGCAAAATGATGGGGACGGAGCGTTGCCATTTTGAACATTGCCATCAGTTTCGGTAGGTACAATTATTTTGTAGTTTTTATTATATGATAAGATTTTTACGAGTCAAACGGATACTATTAATTTTATTTATAGTCTTTAATAAAATAAATATATAACAAGTTGTTAGCTAGTATTATTATTAGACTTCTAAATTTGTACCTAGGTATAAATAACTCAAATAATCTTAGTTTTTAGAATAACTGAAAAATAAGTAAGATTTCGTATATAACATGATAATATTATTATATACGGAACTGTACCCCCTGGATAAACAGCAACACTTAGCCCAAAATTAAAAATACAATAATATCTCCCTTAACAAAGGAGTATTTACAGTATAAGGATATAATATCCTTAAAAATAATCCATAGATAAACAAGGAATTAAACTGTCTTCTTATAATAGCCAGTTATAACGTTATAAAAGCAGTTATAACGTTGTTTCCGTTTGTGTATCAACATCAAAGGGGAAGAAAAGCTTATTATCACGAAGGCTAGACAAGAGGAAAATGTAAGATTAGGGATAAATACCTCTCTCTGTGTTGAGATAATTTACAATATTATTGTATGGTATTAACCAAGGCTTTGGAAAGGACTGTTTACATCAGGCTTGCAGGAAAAACAGGGTCTTACTGCTTTCCTAGCGATATGTATACTTGAGTCTTAGTTAATTTCTTTAGTCGCATTTTACGAGACCTATCGGGGTAGTGGACTTAGTGTTCTTAGTCCGCCATCGCAGGGAAAACTAGAGCTTATATTAGTAAAATGGGTGTTTTCTATGTACCTATAAGTAGTATGTATGTATTTACAAAAAAAAGTATTTAAGTATGTTTATCAGTTGTCTTGTACCCATAGTTTCGGATTAGGTGGCGTTGTGTGAATGTGTGAGGATTATTTATATAATATTTATTTATATTATCTATTACGAAAACAAAAGAAGGATAACCTGACATTACACACTACATCAATTTGTCCGAGTAACGTGATATAAGTAAACAACACTTGCCTACTTCTCATCTCTGCATAGGGACATATGATATTAAGGGACACAAAAAACATCTAGGTACAGGACAGTAATTTGTGGATTACACAAATTATTATATATCATTTGTCGCATTCAAACACGCGACCTCGCGCTCAGCAGCCGCAAACACAACTACTTTACCACCGAGGCAGTTTAGCATTCCGCGTTTATCTATCGTTTTATACTTACTATATCTTGTTTCCCAGCGCTAGAATACATCTACAAGCTGATAATGATAAGATATACAATTATAAAGTGCTAAGTTTATGCCCCGGCGTCGCCCCCGTGCTCATTAACTACTTTGTTTATGATGCGCTCTTGTAATTAGTCGCTGAGAAACTTGCCAATATTAGAGAGACACATAATTAGCCTATTTTTGGAGCGGATATAATTATTTAAATAAATATGCTATTCTTGGAGGCGTAGAGGATTCAGCCATGTATGAAACGTCGCGGATTCGGACACTTTTTTAAAATTATTTTCCCGGTCATCATGTCATTTATACATAAATATCATCATAACAGCCCATTAATGTCCCACTGCAAGGACGGGCCTACTCCCATGACAGAGGGATACTTCGCCTACTAATACCACGCTGGCCAGACGGATTGGTATAGGATTTTTAATTTCAAGTTTTCCTTCTTTTTACTTCGTAAAGATAATATTTACGGTTAGTACCTTCGTCGGTTTTTACGCCACACATGGGATGAGATGGGGTAGTGACATATTGTATTCTTACTCCGTCACCACAAGGACGTCATTATGTCATTTATACATAATTATATAAGTACACGTTTTTCCCATGGGAGTAGGCAGAGACCACGTAACGCTATGTACTATCACCCTTACAATTATGTGTCGGTTGCGCAGATGTTTCAATGTCTAGTATCCCGCTGTTTTGCATGAGATGGCGATGCGGATTCGAATTCCAAAGAGGACAGTTATTTGTGGGATGGAAAAGTTATACTTTGTGTCGGTTAAATTAATTTTGTAAAAGTAACGACACAATCTATTGCGGGATTTATGGATCAAGATATCATAATAATATTTAGACTGCAAAAGTAATTGTACCTACTGCGAGGAATTTGCTATTATAATGGTTATAATTTTAATATTTATCCCCCTTACTCATAAAAGTCTCTAAAATTTAATCACTGTTTTTTTAGCTAGATATTTATTAGCAAAACCAACCTTATGCCAAACAAAAGCGTCAGAATTTAAGCTAATCAATTGACTAAAATTTAAGAGGCGTTTATGAGTAAGGGGGATTATGTTTAGAATTTCACGCCTTTCTTAAGTAACGAGTATAGCTGTACTGACGACTGAGTACAGGTTCTGTAAGTCTAGACGCACTGGACTGATGACCTCATAAAAGATGTACCTAAGCAACTCCTAGGACGGAGGGACGGGTAGTCTACCACGATCGTCTAAGCTTACTAATACATACCTACGTATTTACCAAAAAAATATGTATTAGTATTATTTCTCTTTATTTACATTTGTCACAATTCATTACATTTTTAAATATATGAAGGCGCATCCCTGGCGCCGTGAAATAAAAGTAACCTTTTTCTTGGATAACGTTAAAGGAAGTTCATATTGAATTATGAAACAAACATTCAAAATGTTCGGACGAGAATGACAAGGAGTCGTCATTCTAGCAGAAAGTCATGAAAACTGGGAGAATCCACCGAACCCGTGAGGCTGGTGGTCCATCCGGTATACATGAGGGACTGCTATAGTGTCCGTGTACTAGTGCTGTTTAAGTACCTAAATTTGTAATTGAATAAGAAAAGAGATTATAAAATGTAACTTAATAGAGTTAAGCCTATTTATTTCCAAAATACCTCGAGCCTTTACTTACTTGAAGAAGTCTGAAACTGATACAGATAGCCACCTGGCGACATATACATATAAAAATAAAAACATTTATAAAAATATAAAAAAGGTAGACCCACCAGCATCGGGTACAGAGACCAAGCTACTGGTGGTAAGGGCTCCAGAGATAGGAACCTCACGTGCCGTGTCAAACAGTACTGCCTTCTGCATCAGACCTATAATCCAATCCAATTAGTATTATTTTTATTTACTTATTTATTATCCGTTGTTTAGTAGGTACCCATAGTACAAGCTCTGATTAGTTTAACACTAGACGACATAATGTAAAATGTGAAATATAAAAAATGATAAAAATTAGACAACCATTATGAACCCTAAAATAACATAAAGAAAATAATGCATGAAACTAAATGCATTGCATATAATTATAAGTAAAACATAAACTGAGAACATGAAACTACCTAATACATACGAATGCCTATCTAGGTAAAATTCCCTATGTCCACTAAGATCCATTGAAAGATCCATTGATGGATCTTTTTACACTTAAATCAAACATAAGTCCACTTTAATTTAATCCATGATCCATTGTAAAAAATAAAGCGGGTGACACATGCAATCTTATGAATTTGAATATGCCTTTTTAGACGATACAAAATACTATGTGCCTATTTAATACACAAGAACATAAATCAAAACCACTATTTAAAAATACTGTTTTGTTAAGGATACTTAGAATTCCTAGTATTACTAAAAGCAAAATGAAATACAGTTCGGATGTACGCGTAAGACTCGATAAATACAGCCAATACTCGTAAAAGTTAACAAAGTTGCAACTTATAACACCAGAGCCAGTTAGGAACACAAACATTATCGACGATATAACAATAACTATTTATCTTAGGATACTTTTATGATCTCTGTGTTACTGATAAAGATACTCTTGATAACAGGGTATTAATGTCCTCGGAGGGATACTTGACTTTAAAACTAGGCTAGCCAGTAAGATCGGTATAGTACCTATACCTACTTATGTCAGTTTTCTTTCTTTTTTGCTAAGAGATAATATCAGATAAAAACTTAGTTGCCGTTTACGACAGCTCAGTATAGTCTAAAAATTTAGGCGGTGGTAAAGTTTGCTAAACTTTTAAATGTATTTAAACTTAGATTAAGTAGTTTAAAGGACGTCAAGAAATATATAATGAGAATTGTATTTATCTTGATTAAAGCGATTTTGACTTTGACTTTACATTGTACTTACATAGATTTTGTATTTATAAAACTATCTGTTCTTTGTTTTCGACTTACTTGCTCATTTCTTGCTACACCGTTTTCAGCATCTTTGTAGTATAAAATTTACCATGGGGAATTGCAAAAGGGAAGGTAAATTGTGATTAGTATGCCAGTTCATATAATTAAAAACAATAAAGGTCCTATAAAGCGATTAGACAGGAGAGATTAAAGGAACCAAAATTGTAAAAAAGAGGATAAGAATATTTCAACTTTTGAATATGAACGTTGGACTGAAACGCTCTGTTCGTGTTTTATTGTGTTTACAATTTCACATTATCTCGTATATTGTATAGGGGCCCTAACTATCTAAGTCCTGCATAATCTTATGTGCTATTTGTATTAATGTGCCACACAGTCACGTTCCAGATTTTAATATTTAGTTTTATATTTAGGCATATTATTCAAATAGCCCTTCCTAAACATACAAATTAAGTATCCTTTCAAAAAGTATAATAAATCATAACAACAATGATGGATTACTATTTTCCCATGTCATTTGTATTTACAAAAATAATGGAGGACTTGACATTAGTAAAAATGGTCCCGTAATTACATACCTCGTTATTCCCGCGCAATTTAACAAAACAAAATGGTTGACATTCATCCGCCATTACATGGGTAGGATGCCATCTCGAATTTTATATTTGTTTCTAGTTTTATTTGTCTGCTAATACTTTTATTAGTTAGATTTATGATGAGATAAAATTTAATGACTTTTGTAATAATTTTATTTTATTGTTTAAGTATTTTAAAATTAGTTATTCAGTGGTTTCGTATTACTTTGGGACTACTAGTTTGTTTTAAGTGCATAATATAATATGACAATAGTTAGTTTATGTCTGATTAAGTTTCAATAACGATTTTAATATTTAATTTTATTTGTTTTAATTATGATTAGTCTAGACTTAACTTTTGTAATTGAGTGAGTCTAGGTTTCTTTCGTATCTTCATTTATTGGAATTTGGCAGAATCACGAGTTCACGATAGAGCCATTAAAACAAAAAATAGTTTAACCTCTAATTACATCTGTCATTATCCTCCAATAAAAAGCAAACTTTTTTATTAATGGACGAAAGCTCGGTCTACTAATAGATATGTAATATTATGTAGTCCTTACTTGCTAGAGAAAATAACAGTGTCTTTCACACTAACAAGCTACGTCATTATGTAGCATCTAGTAATATTTGTTTAGTTCTTATCTAAATTAGATTTTAGCATTAATTTAGCTGAAGTATTCAAACTCAAACATACCAAGGGTGTATAATATATATGTAAAAGACAACTGGTTTAAGATCCTATAACCACGCTGGCCAGACGTATTGGTATAGGATGTTAAGTTTTCTTTCTTTTACTCTAATAGAGATAATAATATAGCTGTTATTTATGGAAACTTTTAATTAGCCTTCATTTTTAAAATTGTAAAATAAAATAAATAAATAATATTTGAGAACTTTTCTGTGTCATCCTTTATGACATCCTTAGAATAAGATGAGGTGATAAAATGAGTTCTTTAAATGTTACCAAACGAAAAATACAAAAATGTTTTTGCAATTTCAGACCAAAAGCTCTATCCAATAAAACCGATTTATAAGTGTTTGAAAGTGCAATTGCTCTCCAGAAAACTTGCACGTTAGTAGGACAGTGTCCGCTCGATATTGGGTGACGAAGCGGGTGGCGAGCTGGGTGGTGACACGACACTAATGCTTTGCACCCGCGCGCCTCGTCGTATTAATTTGTCATACTGTCAACGATTTCGTGTACTAAAGCGTTTGAAGGTACAAGCGTTAGCGATTAATGCAACTTTATTTAACAGCCTCGGTGGCACGATGGTCGCAAAAGTGGCTCCCATGCATAATAATTTTTGCAGAGATTATCGTCTTGAGTCTGATTGTTCTTTAGGTCGGTTATTTTAATATTGTTAACAAATGTTTGTAAAGTTATCACTAGTGAAGCAGTAGTCTTAACAAAAAGGACATGAATGAAATATTTACCTAGATTAGATCTAAGATCTAGAAATGTCTACGATCAAGATACCATCTTTCAGCTTTTGAAAAAAAGCTAAAGCGTATAGCCCGTAAACGGTTTGTACATGTAAGTACATATATTGTGTATTTAGGGATCAGCAGGCGTGACGCAAGTGCAAGGCAAAGTGACTTTGACTTATTATTTTAGCCATCCTTTGCTTTCATTCCTGTGTCTTTTTGTATTCAAGTTTTTTATCAGGTTAGAAACAGTCATCGTAGATAATTTTAACTGCAATACATATTTTATTTATTATATTACTAAATATAACTATCATTCAAAAACAAAACATTATAAAAATCAGCCCACTACCGCCTGTAACTCAGACCACAATCTAACATCGCTAGTGCTAACGATAATGACAGGTAGAATGACAACCGTCACACTGCTCGTTTGTTCACTAGGTGCATGAAAATTTTAGTACAACACACAAAGTATTTTGAACTGTGTACATTTGTGTATCTACCGCGTCGCTTGTTCCATCAATGTTGTTTTAAAATTATAATTATTTTACGATGAGGATAAAGAAATAAAGTTACTTTAACAAAAAAGATTCCTAACAATTTTGATGACGAATTTGTTAGGTGATGTGAAAAATAACAGTCTTATTTTAAAAAAAAATACGACTTACTACTTATACTTTGAACGAAAGCTCGAAACAGAATTTTAAGTTTTGATTGCAGAACCACTAGCAAACGTAACATTTGTCTAGGGTCTAGTAACTTATCCAACTTAGATGTGGGTTTACGGAAAGACAACGGACACTTTAAGGATATCTGCTACCAACAGACACCCATAGGATGAGATGGTGTAAAGAGGCCACGTATTCTAACTCCATAACCACAAGGAAAATAATATCAATATTATCACCACATAAAAAATACCTAAATATTAGTTTAACTTTTCTTTTTTTAATTTTCCAACTGTAAGTGTGTCAAGTATTTTATAAAAGTAACATTTTTTCGGCTCGACATTAATTACCGAGATGGATTTTTAACTTAATTTTCTTTCATTTGGCTTCCACATTCGCTGTTTTTAATTTATAAATTTGTTTTACTGTTTTTCGTTTTGGCTGACCTGTTTTTATTGCTTTTTTACCTAATTTTTACGTGGGAAACCTTTAAAATGCCTTGTCTCTAATACCGACCAAAAAGTACGTTGTTTCTCTTGTTTGGAAGGGGCGGCTGCAATACTCCCTACGTATTTTTCCTTCATAATAGTTTAAATGAACTACAGTGAAGTACATCTATACTAATATTATAAAGAGGTAAAGTTTGTGTGTTAGTGTGATTGTGTGTTTGTGACGTTGTAGGGGGTAATCTCTGGATCTACTGAACCGAGTTTAAAAATTCTTTCTGTGTTGAAAAGTTCATTTATCGGGGAGTGTCATAGGCTATTTAGTATAACGCTATGACTAATAGGGACGCGTTTTTATCACCGCCCAACGAAGTGGGCAGGGGTCAGCTAGTATTAAATAAAGTAGGTAACTTCTACTAAGTTCCATTTTAATATGATGCAATGCTCAGTTTGGTCTCAAACTTAGATGGCGTTACATGAACGTGTAAAATAAACATAATTATTATCATTATATTAATCTCTTCTATACCATTCAATACAAAGGCAATGCCGAAAGGAATTTTGGTTGTTTATCCGGTTTTGTGTTCCCGAGGTAACGAGTTCCCATTACTTACCTCCCGATTGATCAATCTTAATACCCATTGAACTTTATAATGCCTGAGGGCAACATTAAATGAGGGAAAAAATTAACCACTCAACACAAAGTACGTAATTATTAAGAAAATATGTTACGGTTGGTTACAGACGGTTGCAGGCAAAGTTTACCAATATTGTTAATATGAAAGTATTTCTGTCTATTAGCAGGCCAAGTATCCCTCCGTCACGGGAGGAGGCCCCTCCCTGCAGTATGACATTAATGGGCTGTTATGATGATGATGAATTCTGTCTGTTTTACTGGAAGATTTCAGTGGCGTAGTGGTTATAGTCAGCGGCTACTATGGGTCTCGGGTTTTATTTAATACGTGCATGAATGGTTGCATTGGTCCATTTCCGTTGGAGGAAAGGGCGGGAAAGTATGCATAGCCTCTGTTTAGTGAGTATAGCATTCGGGACTAGATGGCGATTTAAGTTTTATGTCAATATAAATAAGGGTTCTCCGTGTATGTATGTCATAAGCAATCTAGTAATACTCTAATTTATAACAAGATATTGTTTTGTGTAAAGCTATGGTTAAGTTTGGTAGTCGAGACGGGTACTCGGGTGGCCTAGAGGTTATGGCGCTGGACGCGTATAATCCAGAGACGCGGATTCGATACCCGCCTCGAGTATCAATTTTTTCCATTGTCTTTCTTTCTTCTTTTCGGATTTATCTAGTTATACCTAATCTTTATAGGTCAAAATTATATGTAATTTAAGATATTGTTGTTTATTAAAAAACACAATGCATGTTGTTAAACTTTTATAGGTACATACATCATAAAAGATCCCAAGTATTCGATTCGTAATTCCATTTCCCAAATTCGTGTACATAGGTACTTGTTCACAGCCTGCAGTTGGTAAGCGCACTAATGGCCGGAATATTAATGATCTGAATGGGCTTTAATCATGAATGTTATCTGTAATTATGAATTTATACGCTGCACAGGTAACACGAGTGCTCTTACACAGATTCATCAGTAAAATACGTTTTTGTGCTTAAATTATCGTATTGTGCCTATGGGCATTGTGATGCAAGATTTATTATGTGCGGGGGAAAATAGGCTTTATTGCTTTGATGTAATTTGAAACTTATGTGTGATTCTATGGTCAAAATGATAATTGACAGTCCCACTGCTAGGACAATAACAGGCTGGGACAATAACTCTTCTTTGTTTAGGACCAGATGGTGTATGAGGAACGTTACATGAAAATTATTTTCCAACACAAATAAAAACTCTTTACCCAGTTTATTGCATCCATTTTGGTATCATCTTACGTAGCAAATTGATACGTTTAAAAGCTAACAACAAAATCCTTTCCAATTCAAACAGGCTGTTGAATTTAATAAACATTTTGTAGTTTGTCCAGGATCAAACAAAAAGAGGAGATGTAAACCTATTCGGTTACCAATCAAAGTACTTCGAATGTATTCATTCCGGACGAGCCTTGCTATAAAGACTAAAAAAACTTACATTGCTGCAACCATACGTAGAACTCACTATTGCAAAATGGCTGTGCAAGTTTGGTCTTTTGAAATAAAAGTTTTGATTTAAATGAAAAATAATAAATTTATAAATAAATATCCTTACAAGTTTGTTGTATTCCTCATTTATTTAAATAGGTACAAAAAACTAGATATTAGAGTAATTTTAATTGCAACATCGATACTGGAAATTCTTGATGCAGTTGTCTTAATCTTAGGATAGATGGCGTTAAATATTATGCGTAAAATGCTTTCTAAATCTAGTATGTAGAAGTATGTAGAGTAGCTGGGGCCCAAGTCTGCTATTTTTATAAATTCGCTATTACGACGCCCGACAAATACAATCCAACCGTCATTGTGTTAAAAGTAATAGTACTTAGTATTAATTCTAACAATGTGATCACTGCGCTCGTCACCCTGAGACTTAAGCTGATAAGTCACATAATCCTGTAATTTCACTAGCTACTGTTTTGTTTAGTGTCTGTTTCACCTAATCACATTTGCACACTACTGCTTGGAGGTGGATTAAACGAGTATAGTAGCGACCCCTTGCTGAAGAGACTTACCAATTATAGGGTAAGGTTGCGACTATTGGACCACTTAATTTTAAACAGACCTGGTATCTAAAATAGAGCGTGAAATAAAACAAAATCTGTGTAAACGAGTAGTCCATATATTCAATTATTGGTAACTAACATAATTAAGTTAATTTTATTATGTATATAGTCACAAAAAAAGAAAATAAAACTTAGTGATGGTTTCATTGTTTAAACCACCGTCTCTTTCATTGGACCACTTAGTTGCTATAATTGGACTTAGGGCATTATAGGTAGCTGGTCCATTCAAGGAGCATGTGATAAAATTAACAAAGTCAAATATTTTTTTATCAAACATATTTTATTTTCGAAAACAAATAGATAGTTACATTAATTAGTCGCCTCTTATTATATTTCTTTATTTGGCATGCAAAATCACAAAAACATTTCAGGTACGTCAAATCTTCTCTTTTACGTCGCTTTTGGCCCTCGAAACATTCTAATTACCTCATTCAATCCAACTTCTTTTTTCCCTAGTTTCATACTCGCCTCTCTCTCCTCCTTTTTTTACCATGGTAAAATAAAACGATTTATTTTTTCAATAACACACATTATACAAGTTGCCATGCTTGGACCGGTTCAATGAAAGAGCATCGTGCCGGTCCATTGATAGAAACTCACTAACATTCACTGAAATATTTATTTAAAAAAAAGTAGCATGTTACTCAACAAAAATATACGATAGTAAGTATTCTTAATGACTGTACTATACTAGTAAAAAAAATCGCATTAAAATCATTAATATAACAGTACTTACATGCTATTATTTGCTGCGTAAAAATTATATTTGAGGTCCGAGAAATAAAGCAAAGTACGTCCATCCCTCATGCTGCCTGCTGCGGTACTGACAGTTGGAGGGCGGTGTGGGGGGTTGTAAAGCTATAGTTTCGATGCAAATGTTGGGTTCAAATATGAATAGATCGCGAAATATTGATGTGGTCCAAACAAAGCGCTAGTCCAATGATCGCAACCTTACCCTATGTATCTGTCGCAGGGATATGAGGAAACCGGGGATTTCGCGAAATTCCTAGGTATAGGGATCTATAGTATACTTTATTTTTAATATTCCAATATATTTAACTGTATAATTTATTTTTCAGGTACGTTTACTAAGTCAAAGCTGCTAGTCCACGCCTCTTAACAGATAAGTATGTAGTATTAATTACAATTTGTACAAAAAGTGCTTTATTATTGTAGACATTTCACGCAGTGTCTTTCGTAGTACACAGCTGGGCATTTAAGGTAATATATCATACCATCTGCCAAAAGACATAGGCCTCCTTCAACTCTTAATACCGCGCCCGATCCTGTACATGCTTATCCATTGCCCTCCTGTAACCGTTGTGTTTTCCGGTCAGCAGAAGCTCTTTACGTAATGTTACTACCTCTATAACTTTTACTTTACCCGAAAATGAAACATCCAAAACCAAACATTAGCTGAGTTTATTTCTCAGGTTCCTTAAACCACGTAACATACACACATCAAAAAAGTCTAAGCAACATGCATGATATTACAAATTTACCATTTATATTAATTAATTTCTAAGTATTTACTCACTCAAAGTGTATAGGTAAGTAAACTTTTTTGTTATTGATGACATACTGGCTGGTTGTAAAAAAAAAATTTCGATTATGTTTTGTTTTTTTTCATAAAATTCAAATGACTGCGAATTTGTTTAAATTTGAGTGCATGTTAATTGCTACGTTTTAGTCTTGATTTTATAATTTTACCAACCATTTAAATACAGTTGGCGACAAAATTGAATTGTTAGATATTCTTTACGTCATGGAGCGACGTCATTTGACGGCAGATGAAATGCAAAGAGCTGTAGGGATGTTGCAAGCGGGAAGTAATCAATCTCAGGTATCTCGACATTTTGGTATTCATAGAAGTGTTATTTGTCGTCTTTGGCAGCGCTACAATAATACAGGGGAACCCGCTGAACAGCATCCAGGCCGTAAAAGGAGTACAACCACTCGGCAAGACCGGTACATACAACTGACTGCAAGACGCCAGCCGATGTTAACCGCTCGAGAGATAAGTTTGAGGCTACAAAATTCAAGTGGTGTTGATGTAAGTCCCCAAACTGTGCGAAATCGACTGCATGAGTACGGCCTACGAGCTCGACGCCCTATCAGGTGCCCACCGATACGTCACGGGAATCGCGCTCGTCGAAATGAATGGTGTAGAGAACGCATAACATGGACCCAGGAACAATGGGATAAAATTATGTTTTCCGATGAGTCGCGATTCGGGTTTAGGCCTGATACAAGAAGGGTGCGAGTGTACCGTCGACCCGGAAATACTGAAAGACTCAGGTGCGTTCAGGAAGTTCATCCATACAGCGGCTCAACAGTTATGGTATGGGCGGGTATTATGAAGAACAGGCGAACTGAGCTCGTTTTTGTAAATGGAAACATGAACGCTGAAAATTACGTTGAGGATATTCTCAGACCTTATGTCCATCCATTTGCACAAACCTTTGGCTCCGATTTTACGTTAATGCATGACAATGCGCGTTCACATACAGCTCGGCGAACCAGTGAATACTTGGCAACGGAGAACATCCAGGTATTGCCCTGGCCTGCACAATCGCCAGACCTCAACCCCATCGAGCACGCATGGGACATGCTCCAGAGACGTGTTTTGAAGGACTTGGACGGAGTGACAACAACCCAACAGCTGAAGGATTTGCTACAATTCCATTGGGAGCGAATACCGCAAGATGACATAAACAGTCTCATTAATTCAATGAATAATCGTTGCCGACAAGTTCTGAATAGCAGAGGAGGCCATACTTTGTATTAAATTGTCCTATTCTTTCACAATAAATTCATTTTCTTAAGAAATTTCAATTTGTAAAAAAAAAGTTTAGTTTCTTATGTACCTGTATATTCTAATATTGTTAATTTCTGTTATTAAAAGAACTTATAAAGAAAACAGCTGTTATTTTTACATCATAGAACCCTAAAAATATTATTTTAAAAATAAAATACAACGTTATAATTAAAATAAATGGTAAAATAAATTAATATAAATGGTAAATTTGTAATATCATGCATGTTGCTTAGACTTTTTTGATGTGTGTAGATTGTTTCAGAAGTTAATAAATGTATTTTGTGATTATAATAATTTCGTAACAGCTATTATAACTATGGTAATTTTTTGAAAGACAACTCATCTACTGGGATGAGCCAACAGTCGCTAAAATTGACAGAAAATGAGGGACACTCACACAGTTTCAATAGAACACTGTTCCAGGATAGGTACTATGTGGCACTCGCGTTATTTGCAACCAGTCTGATAAATTGTATACAGGAAAACACTATGTGTTTATAGCTCAAAAGCACTTTTTATGTACTTACATTGACTTCTGAACCTATACCTGCTTTATATTAAACATAATTTTACTACCATAATAAGTTCTCTTTTACCCTAAAAAGGCAACATACAACACCAAACATTGACCGATACTATTTCCTAAGACCCTTACACCTTTTAATTGTGTAAACGGGTACAAATGTATCGGCTTACAAATTTATTGTGGAGCGTTGTGAGAACGGCGTTATCCTAATTCAATAACATTCAATTAAGGCCCTCCCAGCAATTAGAAACCGGGTCTCAGATACGACAAGGATTAACAGAATTGGATAAGAAAGTTTCACGTTGCTGTGAGAGGGATGAATGAAACGAGATTTAGCTTTTAAGTATTTAAATGGGATTGTAAAAGTATTTTCGCATTGTGTTTGAGAAGATAAGACGGTTTACAGGTTTGCGTATCTGTCTGCCACATCAAAGCACAGGGCTTGATTCAAGTCAAAAAATGAATTTTGTGTGAATGAACAGGGCTGTTTGATTTGGTTTAGGTATTAAAAAAAATGATACGCTTTAACAGGAGGTAGGACTCAAGGAAGGTAAAAATGTTAATTAAATGTAGATTTCTGCCCCGTGCAAATGTTTGTATGGACATAACAAATTGCTCTGCTTTACTAAGTTATGCAGAAAAGGTACCTACAACTCTGCCTATTACTACTACTAGTACTAGTTTCTTCCCGTAGCTACCATTAGAAGGTAGAAAAAAGAAATCGAAGAAAATGCGTACAAGTTAAAACTTATACCTGCCTTGCCCGTTGGGCTTGATTGGATAACCAAAACTAATACTACCTATACGTTTTTAGAAGTTTGAAAGAGTTATTATTAAAAGGGATTATATAACTCTTACGGACAGCGTATGACGAGGAGATCTTAAGCTGTTTTATTGTAAAAATGTGGTACTATCCACATTCACCATATTCCAAGTGCGTTGGGTAGCAAGATCTCCATAACAAATTGTGTTGTCATGTTTTATGTAATTTAAGCGTTATCTTCACGCCGCGGTCGACGTTACTTGTTACTTCATATACACTATAAACATAAGCTTTATATTTTATATATTTACCTAATTTGGTCAACATTTATATATCTCATGTAAGAAGTAATAAAGATTATATTTGTATAGCCTTTTCTGTGTACGGAATTGCGGAGTTCTTTCAGATCTAGATTTAGTGATAGAATTTTTTTACTTGATTGCGTGGTGTACAGTCACGAGCAATAATATGTACACATTTTACCCTTTTTGTAAAACAGTTATCTAAAGTTCTGCTAATCCAAAATTGAATATTCGGAGATTTTTCGAAACTGTATGGAACCTCTTTTAAATTACGAAATTATTTTGGTATTCTAACTTTTACTATGTAGGTACATATTATTGCTCATGAATGTACCTATATGAGGGTAATGTGTTTATTAGTCTGTGCGTTGTGTATATGTTTGTTCACTTTATATAAAAAACACATAGTTAGGCTGATTTTAATGGTTCTTGTATCTAACAATTTGTCATAATTAAACTTATTACTTTTAAGGAATTTTTATCTTTAGTTCGTTACTTTTAACCAGTCAGTCTTATTTGTTTTTTTATACTTTAACTAGCAGACCCGTGCCCACTTCGTTGGGCGGAGAAAAAAACGCATCCGTTTTTTAAACATATTTTATTACTGCTCCACTCCTACTAGTCATAGCGTGATACTATATAGCCTATGACAATCAACACAGAAAGAATTTTTTAAATCGGTTCATTAGATCCAGAGATTACCCCTACAACGTCACAAACACACTATCACACAAGCTCCTCTTTATAATATTAGTATAGAGTATAGATTTAGGTACTTGTTTCTGAAACTATCTGACAATCTGACGACTATGTTTTGCTAGTTATATCGTTTTCCGCGTGATTATGTATTATTTTATTATTTTCAATAATCGTCCCTGTCATAATATTTACTTTCGCTTATATTATTGTTACTAAAAAGCTTGTAATATAAATTTATTAGCCGTAACTTTTATATGTCATAAAATACGTTTCTATAATACTCGCGTTATAATGATTAGTTTCTACATTTAATAAATCACATAATTAGTTAAACATTTAATAAAATATAGAAACTTTTATTGTATTGTACTGGAACTTTCTCTTAATACTGGATAAGGAAAAGAATAAAACAACTTATACATGAGAGAGTTATGCCAAATCTATACTAATATTAATAAAGAGGTAAAGTTTGTGTGTTTGTGACGTTGTAGGGGATAATCTCTGGATCTACTGAACCGATTTTAAAAATTCTGTCTGTGTTGAATAGTCCATTTAATGGGGAGTGTCATAGGCTATATAGTATCACGGTATGACGTATAGGAATGGAGCAGTAATGAAATATGTTTAAAGAAGTGACGAGTTTTTTTCGCGACCTAACGAAGTGGGCACGGGTCAGCTAGTAAAATATACAGACACTTCGATCTGAGCTTTAAATTATATTTTTTTTTAAGTATTAATTTCTATAAAATAGTAAACCTAAGTTTTACAGGTAAGTTTGCTAGTAAGTCATATTCATGTTGAAAATGTTTGAACTGAATCGAAACAACGATTTTGGTCTTACCAGACTAACATTTAGGCTATTTAGTCGGCAGCGTTTTGAACCTGTATTGTACCTATACAAATTTATTTATAAAAATTCACAAAAAAAATCTTCCTTAAATCAGAAACTTGTCGTCCAGGATCTCTGAATCAGTTTGCATATGAATGATAACGGTACCCACGGCGGTTTTTATGTGTTCTGTGCAAGCGCCGGGCGAGATCGATGATAGGCTGTTTGGAGGCTTACATCAAGCCTTTCTCATTGGATAATGAGTCTTATATCAGCGGATTAAGGTATATGAGGTTGAAACTTGATTTGCTTGTACCAAAGTTAGGTACTAACCTCTTTCGTGTGATGAAGTATGTAATAAAATTTTGCAAATTGTTATCCTTAATCTTACTATAAAGACACAAGATTTTGTTTAATTTTTTTTATGTTTGTCCTTATACAACTTAACTTCCTGATATGTGCGTTTGCTCAGATTTTTGTAACTACGCTACAACAAAAGGTACGTAAGTTCAATTCTTATCTTTACTGCTTAACCAACGATATAAATAAAGAAGTCACAGGATTGCTTAAAGTCGTTACCCACTGCATCGATTTTTAAAACATTTCCTAGAACTTACAAGTATAAACAAAGTTTGGTGAAAATTATAAAGGACTGATTAAGATTGAAATAGAGAATAGGCAAAAGAAACGTAAGGTTAACTTAACTTTGAACTGTATTTAAACATATAATGCGCAACTTGTCGACATTAATAAGTTAAAACGATGATAAACTAAATTAAATAAATAAAATTATTTCATGTCATGAAATAAAAACAATGTATATGAAGTTGCAGGAAAAAGTAAGTCTCTAACAGAAAAAAACAACAAGTCTGTGACCATCCTTAATTATTATCAGAAATCAAAGTAAGCAAAAACATTTTTGTCAAAATCACATCGATGCTCGTTGAAACGGAAACTCAATCCATTCAAGCGTCAGATGAAGTTTTATTTTTAAAAAAGAAATAAATAAAAATAAGTAAAAACAATGTTGCCATCCGGTTACGGCAGAATATTTACAATGAGTCGATGCTCAGCTCTCTCGATTGTCTCGATTTATTTTTATTCGATTCTTGTCTTTAGATCAACGGGTACGTCAAGTATTCTTAGAGTTAATGTTATTGTTTATTTGTCTTGTAGATTTATCTCGCTTGTTATAAAGAGATCAAACTAGAAACAACTCCTATTTAATCAAAATGTATTTCAACTACAATTCGAATGCAACATTTATTTATACTCATAATATGTTTTAATTTTAATCATACCAGCCTAATAATACTTATCCCACTCAATCCCACTGCATGACGGAATTCCTTCAGTGACAGGGAATAAATCTTGGCTGACTAATACCACGTTGACTAGGTGGATTGGTTGACGGAGTAAAATAAAATGTGTCACCTTTTCATAAAAGTGTGCTAAAAGTTGAGAAAAGGAATTATCTTGACGAAAACGAAGAAGAACTTGATATAAAGCTCAACAGCAACAGGGTTAACCATGTCAGCTATGATGTTGTGTGAACTAATGGCAATTAAGTACTCCTAGTCCATCACAACTGTCTCACTGACAGTGATTAGCGTCTATACAAAGTCATTTTCTCTTCAGTTAATTACCAACTTTATTACCAACTAGTAAAGTTTAAACTCGAGATCAATCAATTATCTAATTGAATGGCTAAGTAACTTCAGACGCTGCTTTTGTACTAGACATTATCCATTTTTACGACAGCAACTTTAATAGAACCACCAAGCTTTTCCACTAGTTTCTGATTAACATCAATTTAAATAATATTGAACTTTACTGCATTAGTAATAAGATTTAAATTAGCCACTGGACCAGTGTACCTAACCGGCATTTTTGATTAGCCATCTCTAATACAGTGAGAACGGTTTTAATCTTATCGTCATTAAAGGTAAAGTTTTAAATGTAATAGTTTCCTTATCTGCAAGCTTGTTTTGCGCTATTAATACTAATTAGTTAGTTTTAATAGGCTGTATAAGTCGCCACCAGCACAGTTTCCGCTTAATCCACCTCTAAGCAGCAGTGTGCAAAGATGGAAGGTAAAACAGCATCCAGTGAAATTTTAGTAAAAATACAGTTTAACTAAACAGTTAACTATGCCTAATTAGACGAATAAGGTTGCTAACTGTTTCGAGACATCTAAGGGACAAAAAGATTAATTAAATACTTGTTGTTATTACTACTGAATGTCAAAAAGTTAAGACATGATTAAATAAGTTTTGTTATTTTGTGTATACGATGGACGATTATTCCATATATACTCGTATGTAACAAACAAAGTACCTAACTCAAGCCTTACGTGGAAAAACTTATGAAAATATTATTTGTGACAAAGAGTTCCAACTTGATGTTGATCAAGTTTGTTTCGTCAATGCCCTTGTCACTGCAGTGGAATTTTTGTAGGCTGATATGATGGTAATCAATTAAAATTTACTATTGTACTAAAATATCAGTAGTGAGTTATTAAGCATCCACCATATTCATTGCAAACTATCGAACTCTATAATATTTTGCAACGCTTTGTAAGTAAGTTTAGATTGGGTATCATTTACAATAAATTTAATAATGTATGAAACAGTCTTCACGGAATATCAAATTTATGATAATACGCTTCCTATTTGAAACTATAAATCCAAAATTAAAGCTTTGAAACACGTAACTTCTCATATCAGCGCTCAGATGTAAGTTGAGGTAAAGTTTGAAACGTAGGATGCCTCAGGGCACTATCCTAGGTCCGTACCTCATGCAATCATATCATCTACGGCTAGCAATCACTAGTCGTTTTGTTTGCTTACCCGCCTGGGGTGCTTGGTGCGCACCAAATTATCCGCAACGATATTCTGTACTTGTAGGTTAATGTTTTTGTTTCCGATTAAATACTAGAGCTAGGATTTGGAAACTATTTACCAATTCAAATAGTCACTTTCAATTTTCATGTCATACTTTTTAACACCAAAAAAAGTTACTCTTTCAAACTACTCACTATTTTAAAACATTGTATGCTAAATTGATTTTAGTGCAAAGTAAGTAAACTTGAAGATGTACGCCAAAGATCACGCATTAAAACTAAATAACTTATCTTTTGTAAAATATTAATTTAAGTTCCCAAGCTTAAGGATATGTTTAGTAAAATACTTATGTAAATAAACTGGTACCTTTATATATTACATTATAGAATTATCTTCAGTAAAGCATACGCAAGCCTCTTAAAATCAGATGCCTCTATTTTCCCAGTACATTTCCATAGATTTACAATTCCCTAACAAGCTAGTATAAATCTTGTCTTGCCTGAGGTTATTTCGCCAACGATTGGTGAACAAGCCCATACAGTAATTACCTCAGTTTACATGTCAGAAAAACTCTCAACCTTCGAGTTGTATGTGTGAAATGTTGTTTGTTCCCCCTGTCACGATTTTGTGTTATTATTTTAAGTGAAAATATACATTAACTTTGATTTATAATATTATGTTTGTACTAAAATATATCTTGTTTTCTTTTACATGTCAACTACATTTGGTGGGAACTTCAATAAATCGACCATTTTATGGTCATTCCAGTTTTCACATCCTGGGCAAGATTATTTTTGCCAACCTGCTAGCATTTCTGCATGCAGTATATGAGCACGTGAATTAGTACTCCACTAATTCACGTGCTCATATACTGCAGCTGTACCTAAGTAAATGATCTCTTTAACATCTTAAGGACATTTTTGTAAAAATGCTGAAAGAATACTGATGTTTTGCGATTTTAACAACTTCTTAAAGATTTCCTTTAACAAAGCGATGGCTTTCCCAATGGGCTTAAACTTTTAAAAGGAGTGAACTGTTAGGGAGTTGTAAAATATCATGATATAATATTCAGCGGCACTTTGTTAAAAGTTGTTGTTCGGTGAAGTTTGAATATCGGTTAGTTATCAAGTGACTACGATTTAAGTTTTATAAGAAGGTTTTAGTACCAACTTGGATTTAGAATAGAATACGTATTTTTTTAACGCCATCTATTAAAGGATATATAAAATAGACATTAGTAAGTAAGTAAGCATGAGTTTTACTTATATTAAATACAGAATATATACACAATTTATATGTAGCTAAGCTATTAATTTATTGGTGCATGCTATGTTGTTTTCTATTATTAGTGAAGTATACAAGTAAAACTAATTCTAATATTATTCTCTTTATTATAGGTCTTTACCTATGAAATTGCTGTTTTTTTTTTCTACGCAGTCCCTTTTATTATTTCCAAACATATACAGCTCAAATTATTATTGTTATTTAGGAAATTTTTGTTTCGCTTTGTGCGGCTCCAGTCTTTCTTTGGCACTGTTCGTCTATGCCCGTACTAGGTTAAACAAACTGCTAACAACTTTATTTTAAAAATTTACAATCTACCTGAAAATTTGTGTGGCGACGAAACTAAAAATATAAAGCTTTAGACTTCTCTTTTTAAGTCAAAATACCAGGCAAAGAAGAAATATTTTTGAAACAAGCCTGAATAATAATAATAAGCACGGTTTGAAGACCAAGTTTTTAGTGGGACATTTCGAGGTTGTTATTTAGGATACATAAGGTTTAATCATGGTCTTCTTCTTTTATTGTATAGGCAAGTCAATTGTTTTAATCCAATACCAGATCCATCTTCTGCTGTAGTAGTATTGTACAATATGCTCTGGGCTAGATCATGAGCAAATTAGCATATTATATAATCATTCACAACAGGAGCCAATAAAAACTATATCAAATTAACTGTTGCTAATAAAATAACAACGTGTAAATCTATTCCAACAGTTGAATTTATTGCAACGTCTCCCCCTTTAAATGTCATTCGTCCGCCATATTAATTCTACAAACATAAAATACAATGTTTCAATTTAAATAATAAATAAACGATGCCACTGGCCATCTTTGATTGCGAAATATAGCTTGCATTCCCATCATGGGTTAAATTACTGACGCCTCAGGACAAAAATTTGTTAAATAAAGGTATGATTACATAGATATTTATGTATTATTAATTGTCGTGGAAAGTGCATCTGACTTGCGATCTATAGAGTACTTTCGCTTTTGAAAAAGATCCTTGAAACTCCTTTAATAGTGACTCATCTGCACTGGCACAATATTTATGATATGGCGGCAAAATGACAAATGGATAACTGGTTGGTAGGTGACAGTATAAAATAGAATGGCACTTTTTTCAAGGGAAAGGAGTGCGAAATCTTTTTGTAAATGTATGCTTTATCTCGATATTCCTCGGAGATACCTAATAAATTGTTTGATCTTATCATTTAAAAAAAACTATAAATGTAGCAAAGAAGCTTGCATCCCGTCTATTGGTAAGCAGTTGTATTGTACCATGTAGATGGTTGTAACACCAGCGAATAGATTTTTGGGAACACCCTGACAGGTAGCTTTTGACTAATACAGTAGGCATGTAAGAATTTTTAGTAGTGCGAAAAAATTCGTTGTCAAATAAATGGTTATATGAGTGATGATAAAATACTGTCAATTCTTTTAAAACAGCCTTAATTATCTGTGGGTAAGTCAGAAATTTACAAATGATTTCTGACAGATTTCTAAGTGATACACCTATTCAAAAAGAAGTCAGGACATTGCTCAATTGAAGCACTGTCGAAGCAGACTGGTTAACAAAATCGGTTTACTTTATAGACTTTGAATTCGGTTAAAAAAAAAGATAGCTTCATACCACTCTCGACCTCGGGTCAAATTATAATCCCCGAAGTAATTTAGCAAAAGAAGTCGTGAGTAGCAAGTCATGAATAAAATACGAAAAGGTTGTATTAAAAATAATTTTCATACCTATCTCAAAACGTGGGTGTTTTATAATATAGAGTATGATTACAAAACAAGAGACAAGAACAGAAGATTTACGTGCTTGTAAAAATCGGTAATAGAAAAAAAGAATGTAAAAGTTTGCATTGGGTACAGTCACGAGCAATAATATGTACACATTTTCGCATTTTGTAAACCAGTTATCTAAAGTTCTGCCAATCCAAAATTGAAAATTCGAAGATTAATTCAAAACTGTACGGAACCTCTTCTAAATTACGAATTCATTTTGATATTGTAATGTCTAGATAAACGTGCAGATAGTTTAGAAAATTTGAAAATGTGTACATATTATTGCTCGTGACTGTACAGTCATAAGTATAATAACTAGAAAAATAAATATTCACGGACATCTCTACACAGCGCCATCTGTTCCCAAAGTAAGCTAGGCTTAACCTACTTATGTTATGGGTAACAGAACAACGGATATTAGTACTAGTAATCATGTTCATGCACACAAATGTTTGCATTGACCGGGAATCGAACCCGAGACCTCTGCGTAGCAGTCATGTTATATAACCACTACGCCACCGAGGCCGTCAAAAAGTTTATTATAATGCTATCCCTTGGCCGCCTAAGTCACTTCTAACCAGTAATGTGCAATTGTTACATTTATGCATTACTAAGCGGCAATTGCTACTTAAAATCAGGTGAGCCGTTTGCACGTCTGCCACCCAAAAGCAATAAAAATAATATATTTTTAATTTTTTAAAAGACAACTCCCGCACTAGGGATCATTCATGCCCTGTGTCGCGGGGACCTTTTACAAACATCAATTAACGGACACAAAGAACACCCAGATCAGGACAATAATTTGTGAATCTCACAAATTATTGTCCTGCGTGGGGATCGAACCCACAACCTCTTGCACGGCAGCCGCTTGCGCTACCGTCGCGCCACCGAGGTCGTCAATAGAATACAATATAGATTCTATTTTTGCACTATTCGTTGCCAATAAATCAAGCAACTAAACACGAGAATCTGTCATTCTATCATATTTTCTATCTATAAGCCAAAGCCGACAATAGTTAGTAAGTATTAGCCTACAGCTAAACAAAGTGGAGGCTTTATAGAGGAGAGCCTTTACCCTCACTTTCGGATGTCTCATTCCATCGCATTTAAAGGCCACACATTGCTGAAAACCATATCGCACGGTAGCGATTCGCAACCGCCAATCGTAGCCAAAAGATATGGTAAGCCAAATTAACTTCTGAAACCATCTGTCTTATGGCACCTCTTACATTTCAAGATAATGTACAAATATATGGAAATTGTAAACCCTAAGGCGCTGAACAATATAAGTACTATCATTAATAATTATTGTTTAAGCTTAAGTGAAGTTATTGAATAGATAATGCTCTCGCTTTTACTATTTATTTAAATGGTTTTACTATTTACTATTATTAGTGATTATTCGCGAAATTATTAAGTAATTGCAGTAGTACCTAGTTCCTTGTAATCCTGAGACATCGAACTTGGTGTTGATTTAAGTTTACTTATTCATTGCAGTGTTATGGTCAATGTACTGCTTTGCCGTGTATGCGGGACGTACGAGGTCGCTGCTTCAAACACATCCCGCGCTAGGATGTTATTCTAAAGCCGTAAACGACTCATGTTTATAGAAGCTTCAGGACACATGACTCACTTCTTGTAAACAATAGTAAATTCATGTCAAATGATCCATTTACTTGTACCCTTTAAAAAGTGTTAATGTAAGAAGTGATTGTAAGCATTCCATGAATTGTCACGAAGTACTTGACTGTTCACCATGTTCGACCCAGCCCAAATTGGGAGCTTACAATACTGCTAACGATATCATTGCTAATAAGTACAAAATTTTCTGAAGCTCTCAGAATTCCGGATGTTATAAATTACTTTACAATTTTTTAAAACATAATACTCCGACAGAATTTCCCTCAAATCGTAAAACCTGAATGTAGTAAGTATCAAAACTGGCAGCCCTCATTCATTCTAGTGTTAATAGTCCATGACATCTGGCAGCCCACCAACGCAATCGAGCGTTACATTTTCTCAACGAGATCTCCACGGTTCGTTCAAGCGGACGTTCCTAAAAATGTAAGGAGATTACACCATTCATACTCCTAACATTAATTCATCCAATAGACCTTTAAAGGTGGTATTACCTTCTGGTTAACTATAAAAACTATTATCCGTGTGGTGACGGAGTAAGAATACAATATGTCACCACTCCATCTCATCCCATGGGTGTCGTAAAAACCGACTAAGGGAATAACCGTAACTACTATCTTTACGAAATAAAAAGAAGGAAAACTTGAAATTAAACCCTATACCAATCCGTCTGGCCACCGTGGTATTAGTAGGCCAAGTAACCCTTCGTCACGAGAGGAGGCCCGCCCCTGCAGTGGGAAATTAATGGGCTGTTATGATGAACTATATAAAGGGTTAAGTTCAATGTATGGAATTGCAGGACATTTTTATCAGTTAGTAAACATTGGTATTGGTGGAACGGACCTTCTTCAAGTATGGAAGAAACCTTGGACTTCTTGTACCTACTTACCACACTGACTAGACGGTATAGGCTTTGGTTAGTAGCGCTGATATGGTATTACCATCCTGTTTCTGTTGAGGTGTGAGCCCAAGGATAAGAAACTAGAAATTAAATGAGCTGCATTCCGCTTGAGGGATGGCTAAAAATACATTAAGCCATTGTAGATATTAAAGAGTAAAATCATTAAAATAAATACACGATAATAATTCTTGCATGAATTATGATAAAGCCCACACGCAAAAATTAATCCTAGAAAAATATTCAATAAGTCATAAAGAATAAAATGAATGCTTCCTTAAGACATTCTATTAATGATATATATTTTTCCTGCATCGTTCTCACAAGGCGGCCATTTAAGTTGACAGTACAAATTACTGGACGCGCATGCGCTCAACAATAATTAATGAGCTCATTTCGCGCGCTTTTTATTTATCGTTTAGTCTTTAGTTATTAGTATGAGGCAAAGGAACGTGTGTCATAATTCCACTTTGATTGTTCATTTGTCGTTAAAATTGTTTTTGATGATGCGAGAATTTCGAGAACATTTTTGTTTTCATTTTTTTTTAGAAGTTTCGTTGAAAGAAATTAAATATGCAGCAGGAAAATGTGTTTTTTTGGCACAGAAGCTTTTTGGTACGTGGTATTTATCGATGTATATTTGATTAACAAACTGACTGGGAAAAAATATTAATAAAACAATATAGGTATGTATATGTTACGGGCAACGTGATTAACTGGGCATTATTAATAAGGACCGGTCTTTATTAATAATGCCCAATAACAATGGGCAAAGTGATAAATTTATCACTTTGACCGGCCCTTATTAATAATGGCCGACGACCCGTGGTCCATGTAATAAGTTAGTGTTTGAGATAGCTTAAAAAAAAGCTAAAACCTAAAATTAAGCCAAAAGTCAGAAACAGTTGGTTAGGTTAGGTTAGTATGGCGACCACAACGCGCACGAGCCGAGCGAGCGAAGCGAGCGGGCCGCGGCAGCGGCCGGCGAGTGCCAGAAACATTTAAGTAAAATGTTTATTTTTTAACTACTATGTCCAATAGTTTATTTTTTGTTAACTTTTCATGAAAATTTTGTAAGTTTAATTTCATTTAATAAACAAAAACACTACAGTTCACCTATTTTATTACTTTGCCCAAGATAGGGTGGGCCTTATTCATAATGGCCGGGAAAAGTGATTAATTATGCTGTATTAATCACATTGCCCAATTGAGTCGGGCATTATTAATACAGACCGGTCATTATTAATAGTGCCCGGATTTATCAAATTGCCCGTAACATATATATAGGTACACGAGGCCGCGAGTTTGACTCCAACACACGGACTCGCTTAATTTGTATACACTTGCTCTGACATTGTCTATGTACTTTCCATGATATAAATGTCTGTAAAATCCCCGCTAAACGCTATTTAAATGTTTTAGACCTCTTGTGGGGAGATGATATTAAAAAAATGGAATATTCAGATAGGTGGATAGCAACATCCTACAAGGTATTATAATTTTGCATACTTTTGCATTACGTGGTCACTTTATCACAACATATCAAAATATCCAAAGCTCAAAGCAGAACTGATAGTCACAAAGAATAATTATGCTTTCTTATTTAGTCTTAGGTACAAGGAATATATTTTCACGTAAAATAATAGGTATTGTTTTATTTTCAGGTAAATATCATTCCGATTATATTCAGCAAGAAGCTTTGCTACTCGATCAGCTTATATCAAGATTCCATCATAATACGTAAGATTTTTTTCATATAGGTACACAAATCTTCCCTGAGGCTGTTTGTACCCACACCCTTCTTAATACAAACTTTATTTTCAAAAATAACTACGTAGTTATAACAAAACAACCAGTAGCCGGAAAAGGAAATAAAATAAAAAAAAACCATAGCCAATTTCCTCAAAAAAACATGCATCTCCCGCCGAAAACTTTCTACCTAATTTCCTGAGTGAAACTTTTTACGTATTATATAATATGTACTAAGCTTGTAAAGTTTCATTAAAAAAAAACTGAAGGTACTTGGAAGTTTTATGCGATGCGTGCAAAGGGCGTGACTAATGCGAGCGAGATGGAACTAATAACTCAATGACCCTACTGGTCTAGCAAGCAGGGCTACCACTACAATAATATTATTTATGGGTCATTCTACTGAGTCAGTAAAAAAGTGTTCGCTTGAAATACCTGTCGTAGTTCCTAAATTTTAATACTTTCTATATTAATTTTATAAACTTTGTCGCTAAGTCTAACAGTTTACATAGGGATCATATTGAATAATAAATACTTTTCCTTTTTTTTGGTGGTACAGTACGTGATTGCTCACGTCCTGTCGAATGTTCGCAAAGCAAGTATCAGCATTAAGATTTTTCTAAAATTATTTCAAAAGGGTATTATGTATAAATAACATAAAGAAACCAATAAAGCATATTACAAAGTAATTGTAGCTTTTATTGATATTTAATATTAATCTTAATTTTTAACTTTATTCAACATTATACATTGTTCGTAAAATAAAATCACACCTGTAGAAATAGTTTGCCAAAATAGAATAATGTTTAATTTTTAAAAATGCAATATAAATTTCTATCTCTGACAACACTTTACCAAGTTCTGTCAGTATCAGTCTCAGCCATAATTCGGACAGGGACACCTGGGCGGAATAAAAATAAGTTGCAACGGCATTCTACACCACTGTCGAAGTTGAAACGTCACCACTGTACTTCATCCTACAAACTAAGTAAGTGATATACGAATATGATAACCTTAGAGTCGTATTAGTTAAGTAGTCAATTATCAATGGCAGGTGAATTTAAATCTTATTACCTTAAATTTTGTACAGGATATGTGTTTTCATAATAAAACTCACTCTTGTAGAACTCACTTCTGTCGGTAAAGCTGATGGTTTGGGGCTTATGCTTACTAAAATATGAGCTTCTATGCAAAATGCACGCTCTCGCTATGCTTTTACATACTAAAAATGCTGTTTTTACAGTAATTTAGTAATCTTATGTTACACGTCACTAATTGAGGGCATTTACCGACAGAAGTGACTGATTTTCTACAATGTAATTTTTGTATATTTATTAAAAATAATTAATAGGCATTTTTGCCGACCGATCCAGCTAAATAAGCATTTTTTTAGTCCTAGGCTCGATCCTCACCTGCCAAATAGGCTTTAAGCTACCGCTATCTGAACAAACTGCATGGCTATTCTTATCTTTATTTACAGGTAAGAAACGGTCTGAGAAAGAGAAGAAAGAACCATATAGGAAGCAAAAATGACTAAAATTGAACTTGAAGAGAGTCCAGGTGGTGGTCAGCAACGTCTCTTAAGTATTACGTCTTTGGACGAAGAGAAAATTTTCTAAAAGAACATTAGAATATAATTAATGCCTTTACATCCTACAGAAATGACTTTACTTATGTAGAAAATATATTCTTTAATTTTTTAAGCCTTTTTAACCTAATTTGATTATAATATCGACAAGTTATAGGATCTACTTATAACCAAAAGCAGTTTAAACCAACTATTATTTTTCTTTTAATGTTGATTAGTTTAATAAAATATTACCTTACGTTGTAATTAGAATCACTCCTGTCGAAGTGACTGTAGAAATGACTTCACTTCTGTAGAAAATTATTTTTTAATTTTTAGAATCTATATCAATCATATTTGATTATTTGTACTAGCTATACTATAAAATTATAAGCAAAATAAGTTAAGATTAGCTGTTATTTTTCTTTTAATATTAAACATTATTCTTTAAGTAAGATTCTGTCACTTATGTTGAAATGAGAATCACTCCTGTCGAAGTGATAATTACTAAAATGTGCAATTATTCTGGTAATGTTTATTATTAAGCTCTGATTTTATTTTTTAGACGATATTTGCGTCGTATATCTTTATTATAACTGAATAAATGACTGATTTATTTTTTGGTATTGTAGAATGACCCTTATAAGTTTAATAAAAGAACGACAAAACATACTTTTAAATGTAATGTGTGGGAGGTTCGCTGTATATAAAAATATATAGCAATAATCAAAATGCATATACAATTCCTCGTGAAACCAACCTTAAACCAATGAACAAGGGAGGCACAAGAAAGAGGTAGGTGGAGACGTTTGAAGGAGGCAGTAGACTTCTTTTTGGATGAGATGAGATGATGTTTGGCCTTATAAGAAAGTCAGTGGTGGAAATAGGACTAAGTACTCAAAATGTTACCTGCTGTAATATTGAATATTCTACTGACTGTATCAGGTCCAAGATCCACTTCATAAAAGACTTATCCACTCCACGTCTCTCATTACTTGGTCGCCATTGTAGATAATTTGTATTCCAAACAAGGTCTGTTCTGCGTGCTGTTTAGTTCACAAAGTACAAAACAATAATTACACTGAAAATTGCTCAAAGCAAATTGCAAACAGAAATAACTGTTAGTTGGCTTTATTAAATTCCTTTTAAAGTAAAACTTAGTGAATAATTTTCCGTTTAAGTACTTGTACTTAACGAGACAAATGAATGTTATTTATAAATAGTTTAGTTAACCGCCAAATTGTACTAACAAGATGGCGACTGCAGTTTCGGCGGGAATTTGCCACTGATCTTTAATCGTATTGTGAAACTGCCAATTGAAAGGCGATTTACGAAATTAAACAAAGCGTGGGTATTGTTTTTATTCATTTTAAAAATGCGAGAACACACGGTTTTTTGTCTAAATTATGATTTACTTATATTTTATTCCACTAAGCTTTACTAAAATAATATGGTGTTAGGTAACATAAAATTAGTGTCATGATACAAACCAATCACAGTTTTTACTGTGTTCTTAATATTCTTGAATTCAAACCAATAAATTTTTCTCATTCATAGATAAGATTTACATGTCTGAATATCGACCTCGAAAATGTGCAAATTTAAGTTTTCTGTAAACTTTTCTGTAAATATTCATATTCTTCCCACACCCTTGAAAATGCAGACATTTAAGTAGCCACCGCGGGCCCAATGGTACTTTTAAAATATTTTGTATTTAAAATAAAAACCGTGTACCGCCGCGGGCCGGTCTACAGTACCTTCGTTTTATTTAATGCGCTATTTTCCTATAGTTAAGCTTTTTTTAAAGTCATGCTAAAATTTATGTATCAAAGAGGTTTTTATATTTTATTTCAAGATCTTTAGAATAATGGAAGTTTATAAATAATGTTTTTACATTATTCAAAGCATTTGCTACACAGCTACTGTTTTTTATTTAGTATTCATATAAATTGTATTTATTTGACTGTTCCTGCACTAGTAATCAAGCCCTATTTCTCAGAGCATTTTATGGATATATCTATGGCATTTATGTTTTTAAAGAATGCACTAGTACTTTTGAATTTTGATTTCGCAAAGTACCTAACATGACAATTTTGTAAACATAGGTAATAGGTATAAGGGCCGGAAATGATTTTTGAGAAATAAAAACAAGTTAATTTTATTAAATGTTATCTTTATTTTACATTAATTTGTAAAATTATTTATAACTTGGTGATTCTACTCTGCTTATTTCTTTATCGATCACACCAACTCGGTGACTTAGAGGCAGCTTAAGACCCGTCTTTGTTAGTCACACCTAAAACACAACCTGTTTTGACACTCAGCTAATAAGCCGATTAATTAGCCCCAGAACTGCAATGTCAGATCGTTTTCCAAATAATGTCATACATAAATAATTACTTAATTCCCCTACAGAGTGTACAGGACATAAAGTCCCTCCTCCAAGTTTCTGGAAAGCCGAATATCTAAATATTCCACGAGTGCAAGAGGGTTAAGCTTCTACAATTTGTCAAGATTACTGTCAACGCTATATATTTGTCTCGATGGACATTTCATTGCTAATTTAAGAATAAAAGAAAGAAAGTGTCTTCTTGTCCTTAAGTTATAAGCACGAAAGAGGCTTACGAATTGTATAAACCTTTTTATGTTTGGAAAGAAACTAAAGAAAGAGATCGCAAGTAGAAACGCTTGCCTACGCCAAAAATGTGAAGGTCAGGATGGCTGGACCAAGAGAGATTTTGGAAGTTTGAGCTATACCAAGATACAGTACCTATTTGATACTATTTGATACCTGACCCATTGGTATTTTGTTTAGATTAAAAAAGTATTACTTAAATACTTTAAGGTTTAAAAATAATATAAAAGTCTTGAGTAAGAACGTGTAATGAAAACTATAACATAAGGTTTTTAAAACATATTCTTTGTGACACTATTTAAAAATCAATAATATAGTTAAATAACAAAAGTCGAACTGGTGTATGTGTGGTGACAGACTGAATAAGATGGTTTCATCACCCCATCTCATAAGATGAGCGTGCTAGAAACCAAATAAGGAAAAGTTTGCAAATAATAATATATTATTAATTTTTGATATATAATTATTTAATAAGTTGGTAAGAAATAAGT
Source organism: Schrankia costaestrigalis (assembly GCA_905475405.1). NCBI lineage: Eukaryota > Metazoa > Arthropoda > Insecta > Lepidoptera > Erebidae > Schrankia > Schrankia costaestrigalis. The sequence goes on along the minus strand of FR997838.1, from coordinate 18,394,874 downwards.
AAAAAAAAATGTATATGCCTAGTAAACTGTCCTATGTAGGTATGTGTGTATGGGTTCGATTCCCGCTCATCGCAAATCTTTGTGTACACGAACATGATTGTTTGCATTGGTCTGAGTGTTTCCATGTATACCTAATGTATTTACAAAAACAATAGTATTTCATTATGTTTATCCGTTGTCTAGTACCCATTGTACAAGCTCTGCTTAGTTTGGGACTAGATGACGATTTATTCATTATTCTGAAATGGTGTCCCGGGCATACAAGTAGAAGCTAGGGTCCGCTTCACTGTTCCTTGTACTTAACACGATCTTCGTTATCCTTTGTGAAGAGATAGTGTTGGCGTAAAAGCGCTAGGTACTTTTTTGGACCACCCTTTCAGACAACAAGACATAAGTTCTCCATTAGTACCGTAGTAATACCATAGAAGTGATTTATTTTACCCTTTCCCTCCCCTGTGTATAATATTGATACACTCACTATTAAGGTATGTGTATTGGTAGGACAGTCAACCTGAGAAGATGAAGTAAATAAGCGCATTAAAAAGCAAACTACAAACTTTCAAAAGTAGGTATGCATTTTAATGTTATGTCATCATCATCATAACAGCCCATTAAAGTCCCACTGCAGAGACGGGCCTTCCCCCGGGACGGAGGGATACTTGGCCAACTATTACCATGTTGGCCAGACGGATTGGTATAGGGTTTAATTTCAAGTTTTCCTTCTTTTAATTTCGTAAGGACAATATTATAATATCATACATAATATCAATAATATAAAAAAAGTTAAGTAAGTAAACAATATTAATTTCAAACAAAAGCCACATTTATACAAGCGCATTCAGTCAGACATTTTATCAAGATTATCTGTCTCCTTGAGTAATTCTCACCGATACAAGCGAGACGTTGATCAATCGATTATTGTACGAGAATCGATACTCGCGAATTGAACTTTACCGTACTGCAACGATCTTTTGTGTCGCAATTTTATTTGTGTTTAAATACTTTAGAGGTGCCATTTATAAGTATTTATTTTATTTTATTGTTTTAATAGCTTGTCTGTGTGCTCACGGATAAATACTTAGTGACATTCCGCTTCTCAAGATAATATGAAGTAAGACGTAACCCAATAGGTACTCTATACTCAGTATCCAGAAGCCTGTTCAGTGTTAGTATTTTTAGCTAAGAAAGATCCTTACATATTCGTACAGTGGGTTTTCCTTAAGTCAACTCTTACGATATCCTTAGGATAAGACAGAGGTTGAGACTTCCTTAAGTTTCCTTATGTTTTTTTTTTATTTCATTTACTTAAAATAGCCATACATCTTTGTGTTATTTAGTCAACTTTTATGCTAACCAGGGCAGTACCTAATTATATTTTTAAAAAAAACCTACAAAATGGACAATGATCTTGAATTACTGGCAACTTTACTTCGAAAATATTGTATGTTCAAGAACTGTTGATTTATTCGAAACGTTTCAGTATTTTAATGTTACATTATGGCCTTTAAGTTCACAGTTCTTTATTTGTGCTTTATCTGGACAAATGGTTTATTTCTGTACTTATGCGAGGATGGCCGGTTACCTTCCTTTTAAAAATGCGCATAAAACTTAAAACGTTTTTGGTGGTATCATCGGTAATTTGTTATTGTTGATCCAACGAAATAATCTCACAGTTGTTTATTTAGTTATATTTGATTATAACAACCCATTTATGTCCCAGTGCAGGGATGGAACTTTTTCAGGCGGATCTCTTCTATGTCACTACGACAATGACAGCCGGAACCGTATTTTACGTGTGTTTCTAAGCACAGGACGGTCAGTTAAATGCTATTCTTCAGGTAACCTATGGAAAGAAAGACCTAACCAGCTTTATTGTTTATAAATCAGTTACTGGCTGCGCCTCATACTCCTTGATATCGCTTTTGTATTCAGATATAAAGAAGTCATGACAAAAGGCCTTTGCCCAGTAGTGGGATGATACAGGCTAACACTAACTCACACGTCTAAATGCTTGACCTCTCAAGACAACTAATCAAACCAAAATCAAAATACGTTAATAGGATATAAACAAAACCCTCTCCTTCAAAGATAAAAGAGGGTAAACTGAACCATTTAATCTGATATATAATTATAATTAAATAATTAATTAGGGACGTACACGCACACCCTGCTACGCAGTCGAATGTTAATTGAACCCCACTTGCAACCCTTTGGGGTTCAATTCATGTTATTTGATACACTCAAGAGAGTACAAATAAGTTTAATAAGGAAATATTATGTAGCCGTTTTGAATTTATGCTTTCATTTTAACAAATTATTGTGTTTTGAATTTGTTTTCTGATAAATATTTTTTTTTATTGAATTGATATAGATAAGTATGAGTAATACAAGTATAATAATATGTTGTTGTCATAAAGATGTACTACTGAAGTCACTGTTGAATATTTTGATTTGTAATAAAACGAACAAATGTGTCTACTGGTTTAAAACTTACATAGTTTATTTTCTATATATTTGGCATTTTATTCATATAGGAAGCACGGGTCTTTTAGACACGAGTTAAATTTATTTTCAAATATCACTAAGGTTACAAACAAGCTTATGTACCCGCTAAGCAGTTAGCCAATGGACGAAGACATCACCAATTTTAATTAACTTCAAAAAGACAAAGGTTCTCAGTTTTTGGTTACCTCAAAACTCAGCCTTAAATTTTAACAAAGTTGATTCTGTTTAAAAATGTTTTAAAGAAATTTAAAAATTACTGACATATGGTTTTAATTTCAAAAAAGTTATGACGATTTTAATGTGTGTAAAAAAAATTATCCATTAATAAATGCGATAGCATAATTATTATAATCGGTATTATTCAATCCAACATAGTCAGATTGTGTCAAGGCTCATTAAAAAAAGATTTTAAAAAATTGTACCAATGCTCTGTTGTTGGAGTTGTTTTTTTTTAGATAATTATTATATTTCCTTTTAAATAGGTAATAAGAATGATATTACACGATGTAGTAAATGGTTAACCATGCCATGCAGAACACTAAGTCAGATAGTTATTTTAAAGACTTCCACCTAACCCCAATCTCCTTCAATCTAAGTTTATATCATTCCGTGGAACCGCTATTTGAACAATACGATCAAAGTTTTTTATTACTATTTGGTTTAGAAATAACCCTTTAACCTCTGGGGTCAAATAGTTGTACTTGGACGTTTATGGCAGTTTTATAAAGCAGATGAAATTGAGTGGTTAACGGGGAGCCTTGGGGTCCATGTAGTTTTTGTGTCGTGAATTTGATGGCTATGTAAACTTTGAGTAGTAGTTGTGTAGTAGCTTATATGGGTTTTATACTACCAGTTTACGACACATGCTAGTTCACAAAAGTGGTGAATCCTAAGTAAAATATCTTGGGCTCCGTAACGAAAATAATCAGAAGAAAATGGAGGAGTTGGAAAGAGCACTCCCGTTTTAGGGATCAAGTCTTGTATCGCGAGGACTTTTACAGATACGAAATTATTCGTTAATTAAAAAAAATATCTTGCATGAAATTCAAATAACGGTCGAGACCTTGTATGTGGATAAGCACCTTGCGTACGGCAGCTGTTTTTACAACAATTTTATCACCGAGGCACTAAATGCAATAATGTTCGTGTCCACATTTTATACTGTAGGAAACGAAATACGTAAATTCTTTGTCATAACCCTAAAATACTACATACATTTTGAAACGTACATATCCTTCTAAATCAAATTTGTGTTACATTAGGTATACTAAAAGCTCGGTCGCTAGACAGTAAGCACTTACTACATAAGAGGGGCATTGTACCTTCTTGCTCTGCATACAATCGTATGTACTAATAACATTTTGTCTTCCTTCTACACAGTCGCTAAAATAATTAGGGAGTACTCATATGCGTCTCCGTGTGGTGACGGAGTAAGGATACAATATGTCACCACCCCATCTCATCCCATGGGTGTCGTAAAAACCGATTAAGGGACTATCCATGAATATTATCTTTATAAAATAAAAAGAAGAAAAACTTGAAATTAAACCCTATACCAAGCCGTCTGGCCAGCTTGGTATTAGTAGGCCAAGTATCCCTCCATCACATGGGAGGAGGCCCGTCCCTGCAGTAAGACATTAATGGGCTGTTATGATGACTCATGTGCGATTAGGTGTAAAGTAAATTAATTATCTGATTTAATAAATCATAGAGAGTCAATAGAGATACATATAAAATGTAGTTTCGTTTACTTAAATAACTTTCACCCAGTAGTTACGTAGTTTTTCAGATGAAACCCAAATTATTGAACCAATGTTAAGAGCATTAATATAATTACCCTACCTCATCATAATATAGTTGACATAAAGGCTGACTAAGAGAATAATTGAGCACATAGTAGAGTAGCATAATTCGCGAGAAGCATGAACCACATTATTAATTAAGTATATATCAGATATACCTAATTAATAATGAAAAAAAAAAGGAAAACGCTGGGTGGGGAGACCCCTCACACGGTGAACCGACGACCTAATTAGGACGGCGGGAAACCGATGGATGAGGGAGGCGCAGGACCGCACAAGGTGGCAATATTTGGAGGAGGCCTATGTCTAGCATTGGACGTCAATTGGCTGAGAAGATTATGATGATGATATCAGATATACAGGGTCTCCAGTACAGAATGTCTAATCCTGAAACACCTTATATAAGACCTACTAAGGACTTCTAAAATTTGTTTTATGTTAAAAATATATTTTAATTTTTTTAAATACTGTTAGTGTCATCCATGTAACTATGGATCGAAGTAGCCTACATATAGCATGCTTTACAGATGGACTGGTTTAGTGGCTGATGTCAAGTTTTCCTTCTTTACTAGAAAAATTTACCATCAAGTAGTAGCCATTTACGACACCAAATTACGTTGTGTTAACAGCATGTTTTCTAACTCAACGAATTCAAATACAACGTAGAACATTTGCAGAAAATTATAGCAATAGCAATTCTCGCACAAAGTCATACATTTTTATCGTTTCACACATGCCTATGGAGCGGTACAAAGCACCTGTCTATTCACAGCGACGCTTATTAGAGGGTTAAGTAATTTATTTCGTCGGTCGTATAAGCCACCGCGTCGACACTTAGGGGTTAAAGCGATTTGACGTTGGAATTTTCTTGTATTAAGGTTTTTTGTACCAAGTTTAGTTTTTTTTTGTTAGTACGTCGGAAAACTGTACAAATGAAGGAGACATAGGACTGCGCAGGGTGGAAATATTTGGAGCAGGCCTATTCCAACAGTAAATCCATCGATGATGATCATACCAAATTTCAATCGGTTTAACTGAAGAGACGTTCTCTGATTATGATGGTTTAGCAACGTCGCTAAGGTCATTCAATGTCATCATCATCAATAGGATGAGCGCTCATCATCATCATCTGAGCGTCTCCGTGCTTCGAAGGGCACGTAAGGGCTAGTTTAATAAGACGAAAAAAATACAAAATACGCTTATAGTAACCTAGTTTAATATGAAGAAAAAATTAAATATACGCTTATAGTAATTTCAGTTGGAACTTTAGCACTTTTTTACCTGGATCTTGCGCCGGAAACTCTCATACTTATTCATGTGAGTTTCGTTTCGTTTGAGTTGGGTATTCACCCAACGGAAGCCCTGTCTCCGAAGCGGGTGATGCTATGACTTCTGCCGACAAAAACAAGTGGTGGTGCCTAGTAGCCTACTGGCTCTTAAACTCATCGAAATGTTTTTGTTAGCCAGCCCAAATAAAATTGTTTACAAAAATAATCAAAAGTGAATACTCTCAGCACAATTTAATTAACCATCTTAAACTTATGAAGTTAGGCAAATTATGCGCAATAAGTGTCAGTAAATGATAATCTCTTATCAAGAACATAGAAAACTTTCATGCATTTTATAGTCCAGGAGCTTGTACACCAAAAATACGCCTGCAAAGTTATTTGTATTACTGACGGGACGGCACATTACGCCGAAATTACATTACGTTATAAACGCAACGTAATTTTGGTCGGGCGTAAGTTCAGCGTAGCGTTCAGCTGTAGTGGACACATTATACGCGACTGAAGTTCGAATACACACTACACAGGCGCAGAGTGGGCGCGCGCTTTCTTATTCACTTTAATGTTACTCCATTATAGATGTACCTAGTAGGTACCTACCCATCTTGATTAATTTTAGACTGGTGGATGGAACCCTAGGATTCCATCACGTTAAAGGCACACTAATCCCCAAGACTACTACTAAAAGTTTTCTAGGGTTTTTTGAATGAAGATGGTGATCTTCATTCAAAAAACCCTAGAAAACTTTTTGCTATGTCTTCAAATGGGTTTGGGCATTCAAATGCCCTGTATGACAAGCTCTCCGACTACAAATCCGTGCGTCCGCGTCGGGCGTGAGTCGGAAGCGATCAGTCAACGCGCTCGGGAGTGGGCGCGCGCTTTCTTAATCACTTTAATGTTACTCCATTATAGATGGGTAGCCCCCAGCTATGAGCTTGTTTTGTTTCTATCACAATATTACTTGCTCCGTATAATACACTATCTGTAAACGCACCTTGTTTTAAGATAGTGTGTTGGAAAAAAATCTTTGAAATAGTTTTGACGATGCAAGGCATTGGTGTTTAAATTCGGTGGAAAAATTGACGGTCCCCAAATGATTGCCCTGAACATGTATGTGATTTTGTGTATGTTAAATTAGTGTTTGTTAAAAGTATCTGCGATACAGAGAACCATCCCTAGTGCAAGTCTCTGAATCTTTGTTTTTTAAGGATATATTTGAGAGAAAATTGGGAAAGTACCCTAGACTGTACAGTCTAGGCAGCCTTAAAATAAGGTTGTCCCTAAAATAAACTCTTTTAAAATTGGTGACATTATGCTTTGATGACTAGCCACAAAGATACCTATTGCCTTTTAAAATACAGTTGTGACATTCAACTTATTTATTAAACAATAACAAAGTATAGTATACCTAATAAACATCCAGTGTACCTTTGTATTAGGTATATTATGTAATAAATCTGATTCATTCGTCTAGGTATGATCACGCGCATCAATTACCTGTATACGACACAGATACAAAAATGTGCAGAAGTCAACTATATACACATGCCATATCAGTGGTTGTATGGCGTGGCGGGCTAATGTATAAATGCCAATTTTAGTAAAACACTGCGTCTGGCCAGCATTGTACTCGTTAGGGAGAATTCCACAGTTTTTTTTTACACTTTCACACAACGCCATCTAGTTCGAAACTAAGCAGAGCTTGTACATACTATGGGTGCTACACAACGGATAAACATACTTAATTACTTTTTTTGTAAATACATAAATATTATACATAGAAAACATTCAGACCAATGCAAACAATCATGTTCATGCACACAAAGATTTGTATTGAGTGGGAATCGAACCCGAGACCTCTGCGTAGCAGCCATGTAATGTACCGACCGGTCGTCAAAATTGGTCCACAACTAAACTCGTTCATGTGATTAGAAATCAATAGGTTATTATAATAATTGTTACAAATATCTATCACTAAAAATATCTAGCGGCAGACGCTTTCGTATTGGTTCTGTCACTAATGTGCGTAAGCAAGTTTTGTTTTTAACTTACTCAGTTAGGAAGTGCTCATTGCGTATAATTATCGACTTCTGTCAATATCTGTATTGTGGCACGTAATATGATATACCGCCATGACCCCATTTTGTAGAATATCTTACTTGCTTCAGTAATCGCTTTTGATCAATAAAATACCATCTGCAGTAATAATTTAGAGATACATCAAAGGTCAATAATTGTCCTGATGCAAGGACGAGTCTCGTCATAGGGCCATCTGGTCTAGTAATACCAGGCTGGTTATAGATAGTGTTGGTAAAGAAACTCTACTTGAATAATTATGTTTTTTATTCTTTGTTATAAACAAGCTATTGACTGCTGCTCCGTCTGCAATGTTCGATGCGATTATAACCGACTTTGACATTTTTGTCCATTCTATAGCATTCCGAGGTGTCCCTTTATAACTATGCAAAGGTACTGTACTGTACTATTTCCGCATGTTCAGAAAAATACAGGCGACGCGACGTACGCGACGTAATTATGTAGGACACTTGTCGGGAGTAGCATCGCGTCGCGTCGCTTTCGTCGCCCACGTAGGACATAGCATAAAAGTTCGCGCATGTACAGGAACAAATAAAACACCCCCTCTCCACTTACAACAACTTCTAGCCGGCCGAGGTAATTGGCTAGTACTGTAGGCCATGCATCTCTATAAGAGATCAGAGAAATATACTTTTACCGTGAGAATTACGGGACAATTACCGAATGTGACATTTACGACGTTTTTCTTGGGAATTCCCCTCCAATATCAAATCATCATAAAAGAATATTGATGTTACACGGTTCGTTAGCATCATAAATAATTATTACATACGCTAATATTATTTCCTGACTAATTATTTAATTAGTAAGTAAGATTAATTAAGTAATCGCTCTGTTATGCGTCGACTGCAAACAATCTATTTAATTTGAATAATAACCACCGAGAACATAATCAAACTAACCCGTAATTATTAGCTTAGGGTTGCCTAATGCGGGGTTGTAAGTTAATACATATTATAATTCCTAATTTCAGTAAATTAATACACTATGCAAAGTAATTAACCATAATAATACTATTTAGATTTTGGCAGATTTGTATTGTAAAAAAAATACTTTATGTTTTTTAAGTCTAAACTTGGACTAACCGCCATGCTCATAGTCGTTAATTTCTACAAACATCACTTTAATTTCCACAAAGAATATAAGTAGCAATTGTTACTTTATTGCCAACTGCGTCTCATTTTGAATTTGAATTATTTAAATTCTATTTGAGAACACGATTTTAAATAAATATAATATGGAATATTGACATACAACTGATATTTGTGGACCAAGTAGCAAGCTTGGCCCCATGGACTAGACAAACAAATGTTTGGTGTTCAATTATAATGATAATTTGCTCAACTTTAATTATCCTTATAAAAATTAGAAAAAGTTAAATTAAAAAGTATATTTTTATTAAACAGTAATGTTAATTATAGGCCGACCGTTTAACTCAGACCCCGCCTGCGGTAATAGAGGTGCGCGGGGGGCGCGGAGAAAGGAGAGAGCTATCTCTTGATTTTTTGGCAAAACGGCGCCATCTAGATACTGTGACCCGAACTACATCACATCACAACACAGCTCTAATTTTTAGCTAGCTTATTTTTATGAAATAAAAAGAAGGAATTATTGAAATTATACCCTAAACCAATCGAAATACCTGGAGAGGTTTTTTATTTTTTCTGGTCAGGCTTTAAATTGTGTAATAATTTAGATTGCATATTTTCTCTAAGAAAGTACGAGTTTAAATGGCAAGATGACGCCACCATCTTTGAAATTAGTAAATTGTATAGAAGACGGACTAGCTTACTGCACTAGTGTCATACTGACATACTGACTAGGTGTCCGTTATGGTAGCGTGTAAAAATAAAAAAGCTCTTATTATTGTTCTTATTATCTGTAAATATTTTCTAAGATTGATTCTTACAAATTAATATGTTTAAATCATACCTGTTTTAATGTATATATGAGTCATATAATTTCAAAACCCCCTAAAGTGATTTTTCTTAAATGTCGATAATTCATGAAAAACGTCTTAAACTTACTAACAACCTTAATTCTGTACGATTTTTAACATTATATTATTATTGTAATCTAGTAATCCCAACAAACATCTTTCTTTATTATAAACAATTTGAAAAACGAGGTTATTTGCAAAAACAGATTCGTTTTAGGGGACTTTGAAGTTAACTTTAGGTTTTAGTGAAATTTGAAAGTAACAGATACCGTTTAAGAGGGTTTTGAAGCAATCACTATTTTGAACTAGGAAGGTGTTATGCAATAAAATTGTAAATAAGACACAAAATAAAAAAGGCAATTATTTTTAAAATTATTTTCTTTCAAAAGAAATGGTTTTTAATTTTTATGTAATAATGAAATAATAATTATTTAATATTATTGTTATTTTTGGAGTCGGTGTCAGCCAACTAAATACGATAATACCTAAGCAAATGGAATGGCGGCCACGAATTACAGATTATATTATTATATGACTTCGACATTATGACATAAAGTTGTTGATTGTTTATGGATTGGTTTAAAAATTAAACAAATATTAAATAACTATTTTTATCATATGTATTTAAATAAATATATTTTAAAATACCTGTGTCACGTTCAAACGTTTTATTATACCTATTTAGTAACTTATTAAAGCTTTCCATAACTTTGGGCGTTTATATAGGTTTAACCAGCACCGTCAATTGAAAAAAATCGTAATTCGCAAATAGGATCAATAATGCAAAATATTGTCTACCAAGTCGTTAGAAAAGGCAATAAAGTTCTGTATAACACATTCTGATCACTTTAAATGGTTTTTAATTTTAGGTAATTGTCTTTGATTCGTAGTACTTTCTCATCTCTTTAGTCTGTGTATAACACGACGCCATATTTCTTTAAATTTTAAGTCAAGAATATAAAATAGAATATAATTATCGTGGCTGACACCGACTCCAAAAATAACAATAATATTACATTATTTGTAATAATTTGATTATATTTTAAAGAATCTACAAATAAATATTTTTGTAGACTCTTCAAGAAATATCCTTAACAATACTTTTTACAATAATTAAAAGAACCTATTCTTTAGATTATAATTAAGTAAAAATAATGTCTGATTTAATGTTGCAAACCCAAAATACAACTATTTATTTTTTAATTTTTAGTGCAATTTTTGTCTTTGAAGTCGGTTTTTTTTGTAAAAACTTATTTTATTGGGCATAGCAACCAACTCGATATAGCTCTTGTGTACGCTACCATAACCGCCCCCTCGTCCCTTTCATACCACAGGCGGGGACTGAGATAAACGGTCGGCCAATAGGGACGAAAGCGTGACCTTACAAAAACTATCGCTTACTTTGACTCTCCGAGTTTCAACCATATGTTTTGTTTTTTAAACCTAAATTTTATAAATATTAATGTTTTACACGGGTCTTACTCGCGGTATTATTACTTAGCCTATATACTATTTAAACTATCGCGATTTGTAGCTAGATAAATCTAGGCTAAGTAATATATACCGCGAGTAAGACCCGTGTAAAACATTAATATGTTTACAAATCGCGATAGTTTAAAATTAATTAAATTTTATAAATCCTTACAAATACATCGGCAACCCTAATGAACGGTGTCGATGGCAAAGTTGATTACAAGTTAATTGTCCGCCATAGGCCGTGCGCACACTATCGCATGTGTCTGCTAATGACAAGTAATCGTACACACGTGCGATAGTGGCCGTAAGGCATCGCAAGATTAATTGAAATCGTGTTGTTTGATATCTGCTTAATTTGTTTGTTAGTTTATCATTGGTTTTGGTATACATTATACAGTTCATTTGGATGAAAAGTGGGTTTGTATGAATGGGTGAAGATCAAAGATTTGTATGAATGTAGAAGGTAGAGTAGAAGTAAAACAGGTTTATAGGGTTCGTAGTACCTACATGACGTGGCTACGTTTCTGTCTACCTCATGACTAACAAACTAACATGACTAACTAACATGACTTAGTGGTAGAATTAGTACATTTTAATTCTAAACGCAATGCAAACTAAAGTACTGGAGCACTTTTACAAGCGGATTGATAAATTCCGTTTAACATTGTGTATATTAAACGAAATTTATTACTTAGCTTGTAAAAGTTTTTTTGTGCATTTTCACTAGCTGAAACTGTATCATTTTACCTAACGGGTACAGCAATGGTAACAATCTTTTGCTGAGAAGACCACCAGAAATCTACCGTTCCCCTTCAATAGTGTTTAAAAGAACGTGTAAGATGAACTTCATAAAAGGATACAACACATAATAAATAAATCAGTGCTAAAGACTTAAGGTGCGATACTTAACCACTCGCATACTTTCGATAATGCAGCGGTCGTTAGCCCAAAGCTTCTTAGAATGTTAACTGATGCACCTGCTTTGCTATAAACTTTGATTTTACTCTTAATAGCTTTGCTTTTTAAATCTATAGAGTCCCCGCTTATGTGAAACTAATTGATATAAGTATATGACAAATATACTGTAAACTAAATTATTCCGTCACTTAAGCGCGATTTACACATCGACTAGTACAGTAGCGAGATAAGTAGTAAGTTGTTGATTAAGTTGATTTAAATAGATCTCCATCCTATTTTTTGGCGAGTTAAGTTGGCGAGACGCTAGAGAGGGGGCTACTACGTACTACTTACCTAACTCGCTACTGCACTTGTCGATTTGTAAATCGGGCTTTATAGAGGGCGTTTTTACATAGTTAATATTTTGTATACATAATTTAGCAGTCATATTGTTCTACATGTTCATTCAATAAATATTCAGGAATCATCAATCGACCTATTATACCCTTACAACTTCTGTTTGGTACCACGGTAAAGAGATCCTAGCGGAAAATTGTTGTGCGTGTCATCAAAATGTAGCTACGAAAAAATAGTAATCACTTTGCAAAAATATACTAGTTTTCCGACAATTCTTCACTGCAGGTGGCCTTTTCCTGCAATGGGACTTTTACGAGCTTGATATGATGAACGCGTGTGGTCTTACAGATATAAAATGAAAAATATCGTAAAGTTTGTAATTAAGGCCGTGCCATAAAACAGTGTTTGTGACGACTTTCTGTGGTTTTTCTTAGTATTCAACGTAAATGTGTTTATTTAGATTTGTTTTAAAAAACGCACTGTTTTACAGAATTCTTGGTAATTATAACGTTTTAAATTATAGTGCGGTGATGGAGGGATGCGATGTGATTGTCATGCACCAGGTCACGAATTCGAAGCAAGCTTTAGATAATTGTTTGTACATTCGATCTGCAAAGCATTATCCTGAGCATTTTTCACTACAGCACTACTAATTATTCTGTGCTGGGATGAGCCTGGAAAGTAGTAAGGTTAGGTGACCTGCTGGCTCGTTTGCCTCCCATCATATAAAAAACAAAAAAAAATGTCTTATGTCTCTGCGTCACGGAATCCGTAAATGATTGTCTTAAGCCTAGATGTCTTTTTATACCGGCACTTATGTCCCACTGCTGTATAAGTAGTTAGAGTACCTAATAAAATTGTATTTAGAACATTTTCCTCTTTTTTAGAGTCGGCTAAAACCTACTTACTAAGGTACATAATTTCTGGCAAATCTTACCAAATGCCATGCATATAATTGTTGAGCGCCTTTCATGGTGTCAGCTTGTTAGCAAAGCCCATGTACGACCAGTGAACACTGATCTAGGTACTGATAACCTATTTAAGGAAACGAGAACTTTATACCTAATTGCTATTGGATTGTGACAATGACTTATTATACTTACCACGTTCTCTCAGAATGTATTTCTGGTGGACTGAAAAGATGTATTATAAGGAAATTATCCCTGTGGTGACGGAGTAAGAATACAATATGTCACCACCCCATCTCATCCTATGGGTGTCGTAAAAACCGACTAAGGAAATAACCGTAATTACTATCTTTACGAAATAAAAATAAGGAAAACTTGAAATTAAACCCTATACCAATCCGTCTGGCCAGCGTGGTATTAGTAGGCCAAGTAACCCTCCGTCACGGGAGGAGGCCCGTCCCTGCAGTGGGACATTAATGGGCTGTTATGATGATGATAATGAAAATTAAAAGTCTTTTGCGTGACGTCGTACTTTTATTAATCACCACATTTGCAATGATTACAGTGGCAAGGTGGAAATCACGGTCGCGGTTTCTAAAATGACGCAGCTTCCGCGAACAATGTCCTTAGTGTCATTATGCTGTTTCTAAAAACAATGCATAGGTATGTAAAGGTACTATTTCCAACGCAGTGAAGAAAACAGCCTTTATTGTTATTTCCTTAAAGTATATTTAAGTCCCACTACTGGGAGGGGCTTCTCCAGAGACATAGTCAACTTGGCAACCACGCTGACTTGCTTCCGCCACATCCGATACTGGCCGGTGCGATGCAATACTGGCCGATGCGGGTCGTTTGGTAAGAATGGACCTTTACTCAGATTTTACAACATAAGTAAATGGGATGAGTTGATATGTCCTTAGTTACACAAGCTAAAAATAACCCCAATATATAATATTTAAACAAACAAAAGTAGGTGTAACAATGAAAGCTTGTACAATATCGCGAGATCACGTTGTATACGCGAGAACAATTGTATGAACCTTAACACCTTATAATATGAGAACTGGTGTAACTACCTACGTGCCTAACATTATCTTTGAATGAATTTTGTTAATCTTAGGGCTGGCACAAGGGCGGATTCGCAAAACTGGTACAAAATTTATTAAATAACCTCCCCCCTTACTCATAAACGCCTCTTAAATTTTAGTCAATTGATTAGCTTAAGTTCTTACGGTTTTGTTTGGCATAAGGTTGGATTTGCTAATAAAATTCTCGCTAAACAGTAATTAAATTTAAGAGGCATTTATGAGTAGGGGGGTTAGTCTTCGTATGAACTTAGTACTTAATGTGCTAAAAATTATCGTGAACGCACTTAAGACGCAAAACTGATGGGGGATGCAGAGGATATCGCACTACCAAATCATTTGAAGGAACCCTATTTGCAATACCCGTCATTTGGCTGATGATATAATAATATTATAATAATAAAACTAAAATGAATGAAATTTAGTTCAAATTTCCTTTTTGGATATTTGACGAAACCGCTTTCTTATAGTAAATTGATCAAGAACGTTTTCTCTAGTTTGAGTCATCAATCCAACATTCATTGCCCTTATTTTTATTGTTCTTTTTGTCATCACAATTTTTTTTCATAATTACAGGGCCCTTTAGTTTTCCCAAAGATAAAATAATTCAATTTTCCCGTTTCTTCCAAACCCCGTAACAACCCTAACACATCGCCATAACGCTCTGAAACAATAGAGTTATCGGCGCAACGCGTTATCGTAACCTATAGCGTTATCGTTATAGCTGTGTTAACGCTACGCTACTGAATTAACGGGTCCCAAGGCGACAATAACGCGGTAACGTTATATACAGTTATTATTGTATAGTAGCTGTTATTGTTTCTGATAAAGAATTGGTTTATTGATAAACGAATTTTTTGTTTTAGTTTTTATATTTTTTGTTTATATACTTATTTATTTTATTTATTTTATTAGGAACACAAAACAGAACACAGTACACTAGGGGTTAGTATAAATACAAGTTATAGGTTAGTTTTAAACTATGCTCCTAAACTATGTGTCCACAGCATGTTTCAAAAAAAAAAAAAAATTAAGGACATCTATTACACTAAGTATTATAAACATAACACATTTTTTACACAAGAAGGAAAACATAACACATATAACAAGCAGACGTAAGCAAAATACATGGTGAGAGCACCAGTGGCCACTACTAATAAGTAACAACCACGAGACCACCCAACTCACAGCCTCACTGTAACTCTAACATAATTTTGATGACATTATTTTTAAACGATATAAAAACACTATTAAATACATCTAGGTCACTATGAGACCCTAGAATTTCGTTATACAAGCGACACATCCTTACGATTGGATTGTAATAGGAAGTATTGTTAACATGTACATTCAAAACAAAACTTTTAAGGTGGGGATGGCGCGATCTGAACCTGGTATTAAAGTTAACAAGGGACAACAAGTCTGGGCAGTCTACTGTAGCGTGAACGATTTTGTGAAGGCACAAGAGGTCAGCACATTTGCGGCGTGATTCTAAAGACAGTAACCTAAACCTATTAAGTCTTTCTGTATAAGAGTTCAAGTCATGAGAAAGTCCATATCTATGACAAACAATTCTCAGACATTTCCTTTGAATCCTTTCAATTCTGTCTAAAAGCACTGAATAAAAAGGCGACCAGACAGGTGAATTGTATTCTAAGATGCTCCGAATTAAGGTGATAAAAAGATAAAGGGTGCTTTGAGGATTCTTAAATTCCTTTGATGTTCGAAGTATAAAACCAAGAAGTCTATTGCTCCTATTGAGTATGTGATCATAATGTGCACGGAAAGTCAGTTTTTCGTCAAAAATAACACCAAGGTCTGTCACAACATTTTTTCTATCAAGCGACTGTCCCTTTAATTTATAATCAAAAATAAATTTGTGATTCTTGCCTGTAAACGATATGACGCAGCATTTTTTGACATTAAGACTCATGTGGTTCTCCTGACACCAGTTGTCAACAGTCTCTAAATCAGCTTGAATAACATTGGCGTCGCTAATATTATTCACGACTGAGAAAATCTTCAGGTCGTCAGCATAAAGTAGGTTTGGACACTTAAGTCTCTCTATAAGATCGTTAATGAATACTATAAAGAAAAGTGGACCCAAATGAGATCCCTGAGGTACTCCAGAGGTTATGATCACTGATGATGAAATACAACCTTTAACAGACACCAACTGACTTCTCCTGTCTAAATAAGATTCCACCCATCGATCTTATGTATTTTTTTTCTGATTTATTTCCTTACTCTTGGGTTTTTTGACTAGTTGGATTTTTCCCTGGGACCTTCTGAGTATCATGTGTAGTGGTTTTTAAATGCCATGCTGGAAGGTTTGGTATAGGGGTAGATCTCCAGAGGCATTTTTTATCGTGTCGGACTGGAGAAACCCATTTTGAAATCGATAAACGTTTTCATTACATTTTTTTATGTATACTTTGGTGTCTAATCTATATGGTGCAGGGCTAAAATTATGAATTAGTTTATTAGAAATATTTAAAAAAAAATCATAAACCCTAAAATCCTGATTGCTCTGGGTTGACCTAACTCCCGATTGAATGAGAAAACATTGTGTAACTTTTTATTGAGAAGGTGCATATGTCCGATGTTATTTTATATTACATAACAAATAGTTAATCTTCATTGTAATATTTTTTTTTAAATTATATTAACAATATTTTTGGCACAATTTAAATTTATCGTCATGACCTGGCATTTTATCTCATCGCTCTGCGCTGGAGTAAAACATCGCGCTCATCCCTCGTTTTACGAAATAGAAACTCTATTCCCCTCCCCCGGGGTAGTGGCTGTAGTGGTCTAACCGCCGAGGAAGATACATTTGTGCCACGGTCCCCCACTACAACATTACGAGGGTAAGTTTATGATTTATCTGGGTTTGGTTCTCGAATTTGATGATTGATATGGCATGTTTTATAAATTAAATAGTAAGGTTGTAAATGTGCTTATTAAGTGAATTAAGTGATAGTAATGGTGTTTTTTATGAGGCGTAAACACAACTTTCTACTGTTTTTATTTTGGGCTATATTAATGCTTTTATGACTTTTTTTGATCACTATGGCTATGATTGCTCTGTCCAAAAGACCAGAGCGATGATATTTTGCAATAATTGTACGTTATAAAACCACTTTAAGTAATAATACCAGATTGTATAACGACAAATGTCACGACTCAGCTGTCAAATATTCTGTGACGTCACGACTCATCTGTCAAAAATTCTATAACGTCACGACTCCCCTGCAAAATATTTTCCCGCCAATATTCTATGACGTCACGACTCATCTGTCAAAATTCTATGACTATGACGAAATTATCAGAATATAATATGATGGAAGCCAAAATTTCAAGTTTTCGGAAGTTTTCCTTTACATGCACTATAAGACCTTGCTTCATGCCAAATTTCAAGTTTGTAAGTAGACTGGAAGTACCCTGTAGCTTTTTGCCAAAGGGCAAAAAGCTACAGGGTACTTCCAGTGAGCAAAGGCTCATCGAAAATTTGCGTCATAAACGGCTATATGTCTTGATTTCGTTAGATTAGAAGTTTGATTTTTTTACAGCACTAAAAGGCAACATACCTTAGTATTTGGTAAAAATTTCATGCGTTCCTGAGATAAATAGTCTTGATAGAGAAACGGACAAAAAAGGGTTCCGTTTTTCCAACATCGGTACGGAACCCTTATAAAACCGGTCAAGTGCGAGTCTCACTCGCGCACCGAGGGTTCCGTACAAACCAATTTACTTTCTCGCCAAATTGTGATGACGTCAGGACTCAGCTGTCTAAATATTATTTTTCCCGCTAAAATTCTATGACGTCATGACTCATCTGTCAAAAATTCTGTGATTTCACGACACATCAGATGTGAATGTGAGAGTTTTTGACAGATTCTGTCAAAAACTCAATGACGTCACGACTCATCTGTCAAAGATTCTGTAATGTCACGACACATCTGTCAAAAATTCAATGACGTCACGACTCAGCTGACGTCCTGTCTCCATCATACGCGTTCCGGTGAAGTTCTCCTGGACGGCAATGAAAAGAGAAGCATCGTCTTTTTAATGTTGTTTTTTTTTGTATGTGTAAACTTATACTCTTACGTACTGAATGTAATGTATTTCACTTGACACTGGCAAAATATGTAACTATGTTCATGACGCCATAATAAATAAACATAACATAACACGACTCAGCTGTCAAAAAAAAAAAATCCGGCCAAAATTATGTGACGTCACGATTTACTTATCTGTCAAAAATTCTATGACGTCACGTCTCATCATTAATAATATTTGTTGAAAATTGATACCTCCACGCGTTCCTGAGATAAATGGTCTTGACAGACAGACAGACAGACAGACGGACAACGAAGTGATCCTATAAGGGTTCCGTTGTTTCAAAATCGGTACGCTGCCCTAAAAATGAACAAGTTTCCAACTGATGAGCTCTCAAAAAGCTCTAGATATATCCCCTAAACATAAAATCATATAATCTTGTAACATGCAAGACTAAAAATGACTAAATAAATAATATATTACCAATTTTATTATTTTTGTTTCACCATTTATGATCGCTCTAGCGCCTATCATGATTGCTCTGGACGCGAAAATGTTTGAACTTAAATATTTCCATAACTGTTTGTCAAAAATGAAGGCCAATAGTAAAAATGTAGTATTTTGATATCATTATTTTCAATGGAATACATAATTACCAAAAAATATCAAGATCTGAAAAGCACCAGAGCGATCACACGAATACGCCCGATTTGGAGATTGACCCATAGAGGACTCGCATGTTGTGAATCTCATTAATTATAATCCTATCGAAGTCATTTTCATCAACGACTTTGTGACATTAATCGATTATTCCATACTATTATACCTATGTATTGTATTATTATAGTCATCTAAATTATTATAGTTTCCGTGTGGTGACGGAGAAAGAATACAATATGTCACCACCTCATCTCATCCCATGGGTGTCGTAAAAACCGACTAAGGGACTAACCGACTAAGGAAAACTTAAAATAAAACCCTATACCAATCCGTCTGGCCAGCGTGGTATTAGTAGGCCAGGTATCCCTACGTCATAGGAGGAGGCCCGTCCCTGCAGTGGGACAATAATGGGCTGGTATGATGATGAGTCATCTAAATATCGCTATCTTTGAAGACACCTACTACCTGATAAACACTTCTGATTATAGCCCTTAATCATATTAGTTCAAATACAGAAACTTTCACCTCGACGCATAGTTGTGGGTCATTATTCATTACGTCTAAGCTGAATGTCTCTATTAGGAACATATTGTTTGAAACGTCAAACAGTTTGTAACTTTTATTGCATTATAAATATAACAATAATTTAAACTCTTTTCTTACTTTGTAAGTTCAAAGAGGAGAAAGTAGCGCTGTTTATTTTAATATGTGGGAATTTTGAGCTACGTTTCTGTGTAGTAGGTATATTTATATAATTTCCTTAGTGTCAAAGGGATTGTGTAGGTAATTTGTTTATGCAACTGCACGAGGTCGCGGGTACGAATATGGAAAATTATTATTTGTGCAATTCACAAATGAATTGTCTACAGCCTTGATGGACTTTGAGACCATTCTTTTCGTTTTTCTAAAAGTTCCAACAAAACAGAGCTCGTTTCCTAGTGTGGGAGTTCCTTTTATAAAAACAGAAAGAAATAGGTATATGTATAACTTATAATAAAATTATAACTATGAGTATATACCTGTTTGCTATTTGTTCGATATCTATGAAGATAAAAAGGACTGACTGTTATGATTCCATTAGGTTATGCTACATTTTGCTACAGTGAATAGCAACCGTGTCGGATTTCATTTGATAAAAAAATAATGTGAATAAAACCGCGAGCTACATTATAAAAATAAAGGTTTTATTTTTAACCGATTCCGAAAAGCGGAGCATGTTATCAATTCGGTTTTATTTTTACTTTTGTTACGTCATAACTAGGTATGTATACCTATGTTAAACATTTTATTTTAAAGTGTTCTGTAGAAATTTTATCAAAATTTATTTTATTAATTACGGATTTACTTATTACCTAAACTATTTGAAATTAATATGTTATAATAAATAAAAAGTAAATTAAATTGTCTATTCTACACAGTACCAACTACTAGTTTCATGTAGACTTTTTTATAAAAACATATTTATTGTTGGTATAGGTAAAGTTAAAGCCTAGTTCTTCGTCATTGCTTTCGTAATAAAAAAAATCTATTTCCCTTAGTCAGCATATTAACTATTATTATTTATTCCTACTTCGTCACCACAGAGAGAGAGATCATTCAGCTATACTAAAGGAAATACATTTGCTCTAAATATTAAAAAAAAATTATAAAGATCATCTCGTACATATCACCGACCTGCATCTAAACACGTAAAAAAGACGTGATTTTGATCCTATTATGATGTTTTCACACTCCAAAAATATGACCAGGCCATCGCGATAATAACCCAGTTTTAGTTTTTATCCTTAAAAAGTTGGAAGATAAAAAGGATTTCGACATATCACTATGGACTGCCTAAAGATTTGATTTCAAGTTTTTCTTCCCAGCCAGTTTTTTTTAAAGTTTAATTACTTTTGCTTAAATCCTACAAAGTATTAATTAACACCATTTGTAAAACAATATATCACACAACGCAATATTATCCCAAACTAAGTAAGAACTAGTAAATGTACGAAGGATACAAATTCACTCATTGGTGACCACTTGATTGCACTTTCACTATAGTTAGCTCACTTCACCGGAATAATCAGACACATCTTAGTACAGTCTAGTGAGTTAGTATCTTTGTTTCATCATCATCATCTCAGCCAATTGACGTCCACTTCACACTATGGACAATCTTTTTTTTTAAATCTCATTTATTTAAAAAAAATAGCCATACATCGTATAGATAAAGTCGGGTTGGACAATCTTCGTTTGTCAAAATTAAATACAGTTAACCTGAAAAACATCTTTTGTACTCTCCGCTTCAGGCATCTCTGCATTTATTGATTCCTAACCATACATAAAAATAAAACTTTTTTACAACCAAATCCAATAACAAAAACAAGAAGTATTCCGTTCAAAACAAACTGAAGCTCCAATAAAATCGTCGAATCAATCAGTCGATTTAACGTATCAACCGCAGAAAGCGGAATCAGCTCAGCGCAATCAATTTAAACAATTTGATCATTAAATAGTACGCAGTACGCGAATACGCGGTACGCCGCCATTCTGCTCTGATTGATAACGGTACGATATTTTAGCGTATTGCACAAATAAAACGCGGATAGCTCAGCTGTGGTGAATAGATAGGTGGTGAAGCAATGGCTTTTTGGTTTTGTTGCTCTGTGGTATGAGTTTGTTTTTGTGATATATTGGTCTGAGTTTTTAATAGAGATTTGATTTTGTTATGGATTAAATTTGGATTACCCAAAGTCCGGGCTGCTAAATTATATTTTACGCAGTTTTGTATTGTATAGACTAGGAACCAATGTAAAAGCCCATTAATTCCGCATCAATTTCGTTTACCTTATTATTTCTTAGCATACAACATGTTCATTTCAATTAGAGAGCTTGTTAACGTCTTTGACATGTTTATTTAAATAATGTTCTTTTTTACAGGTAATAACTTTAAAGTCAAAAAACCTTTGGGGTAAGTAGCCTTCGGTGTGCCTTAGCTTGCGGAGAGATTTTTCAGCTGTCGGATTCGGAGCAAAACACTAAGATATTATCAGCACAAACTACCAGACTGTAGCATGTTCCGGAGCGTAATGTTATTGTATATTAATTTTTCTTTATTTTGAAAATCAGACAATTAGTGGAAAAGTTTAATTTTATACGCAGCATGCCAAGGCTAACATACATGTATGTGGTATAACGTATCAGAAACGTGACTGTCTCATAAAAAATCATAATAAAGCCATGAAGAAGGCTACGGAGAGAGCTAGTCTAAGAAATTTTCCTACGTGATTGAATCACTTATGAAGAAATTGGCAGCTTCACTTGTTTACACTTTGTAATAAACTTTATACTCGTATTAAGGAATCATAACTTTAACACTATCGCGTTGGATGTTTATAAAAATATTCAACGTAAATGGGAGTTTAACGCAACTTGCTACTAACCTTTTTTGCTTGACGTTTCGACACACATTAGCTCACTTCATCAGACTAATCAGACACATCTTAGTACAGTCTAGTGAGTTAGCATCTTCGTTTGTAAAATACAGTTATCCTGAAAAAAATCTTTTGTCATCTCCGCTTTAGGCATCTCTGCATTTGTTGATTCCTAACCATACATTATAAATAAAACTTTTTTACAATCGAATCCAATAACAAAACCAAGAAGTGTCAGGCCCTGAAACCAGTGTAACCTATGCCGAAACGTCAAGCAAAATATATTATGTATGCGCTATTAACGATTTTACTCTGTACCGCTTTGTAAAGCGGGCTGTTGTAAACTCGTAAATTAGATAATGTAAAAGGTTTTCAAATTAACTTCAAGTCTCAGACAGGATGTGGTCGAGAACAGGAAATTGATGTATTTATTGCCTACCATCTTGGTACAATTGTTTTGTAGTAAAGTGTTAAAGCTTACGACGAGAACTGCTAAAGTACAAACTTGAAAAGTTGACTTTCAGGTATTCTCTTAGTTATCTCCGTGTGGTGACGGAGTAAGAATACAATATGTCACAACCCCATCTCATCACATAGGTGTCGTAAAAACCGATTATGGGACTATCCATGAATATTATCTTTACTAAATAAAAAGAAGGGAAACTTTAAATTAAACCCAATACCAATCCGCCTGGCCAGGGTGGTATTAGTAGGGCCAAGGATCCCTCCGTCATGGGAGGAGACCCGTCCCTGCAGTGGGGCATTAATGGGCTGTTATGATGATTCTCTTAGTTGACGTCGTTTTTAAATATAAAAAAGACAATAAAAGTTTTATTAATTTCTGAATATTCCTTTAATTTTATTTTTGTTAACGAACGTTTTAAGTTAAGTTTATTAATCCACAAAGAAGAATGCTAGCAGTGTGCAATTGACGATTATCTAGGTTATTTCTAATTTCAAGTAGTTTAGTTTCTTTGTTTTTTTAAGCAGTTAAGTTTATTAATAATCCACAAAGAAGAATGCTTGCAGTGTGCAATTGACGTGTTAGGTTATTTCTAATTTCCAGTAGTTAAGTTTTTAAGCATGTGGTCTTTCGATCTTTATCCTACTGTTTAACACTTCATAAATTAGAAGCGCATTTTCACAGCATTTAGTCTACTGTAATGGATCTAAGTACTAAAAGATTATGTTAGAGACCAAGCGTGTAGACTCTGTGCTGACTTTAAAAAACAAAAAAAATCCAGTTTTATTTCAACATTTTGTACTTTTGCTGGAAGCTAATGACAAGTCAAATATACTACAATGCGTCTATGTATTTGTCGAACGATTATGACAGAAAGTAAGTCACAGTCGCCATCTATTTTAAGCGCATTTTATGAGATCGTAAACTTGCGCATACACCTGCATGTATGCGTTTGCGCACGTAGCGACAACAACAAAAGTGTTCTTTTTATGAAAAAAATATTGTCGTTATTTTTGAATTTTGGAACGAATTTGCTTTTTTTGAGTGTTTGTTTTGCCTCTGTGTTAATTTGTTACGGATTGTTTACGCGATTTAAAGGTATTTTAATTTTATTTTGCGCCGTGAAATATTGTTTCATTGTAAGCTGGGTCATGTAAAAGTTAACGTAAATACGGTTTCTTGTGCTGACTAATACAAATACAACCAGCCTTTCTTGTCCGAACGAACCTACTGAGCAAGATTGGAAGAACATAAAGTTGACAGCGAACGGTGGCCCGATGCTTGTCGCTGCTTGCTGAGGGAAATTCGGAAAAAGAATTGTTCAATCTATTGTTGTAGGGTTCTATGTCATGTTTTCCTACCACGATGTCTGTGGTATGAGATGTGTTAGTGACACCATATATTCTTACGTCGTCACCACCTTACTTACAGTGCCTGGTAACCTACTCCCAAACTAAGCGGAACATATAGCTTAGAAAACCAATAAACACTACGCTTACATACTTTCTTTTCTGTACCCATACATGCATATAATACATGAATAATATTAAATTGACAACACAAGTCGCTTACCGCGGTAATAATGAGTATAATTAGATTAACACTTGTGTGCTCGACTGTACGTTAGCACCTGCCCACGCGTGCGACGCCGTCGTAGCTTGTGCCGACAAATAAACATCAGATAATGTGGGCGTGGTCTTACTGGTAGCGGATAGCGATAGTGAATGCCGCAGCTTTATTTAGGCTTTAGAAGCTCTTTCCTATTTAAATTTCTCTTAGGAATTTTACTCTTCATCATCATCATATCAGCCAGTTGACGTCCACAGCTGGACTGGTTGATAGTGACACTTGGGTTATGATTATTGCGTATAGATTCTAGGTGAAATTAGCAACACAGTGATCTGATTTAGTAAATAAGGATAAGGGAATAAGATCCAAAAACTATGAAATTATTATAAAAGTTTTATTTTACGATCATTATTAAAAATTACACTTGACGTCCGTGATCCAATGTGGCCAGTGTAGCTCAATTGCCCTTCGTCGCGGCAGCAATATTTAGCTGCCAGTCTCCACTGACTGTCAACCGTCTCTGACATGGCTGTTATGTTAGAGAGCAGATTACCCGCTACTCGCGTACAGTGACACAGCGCCTCTGCTGTATCATGTCGTACGCCACGCTCCGAATACGAACGGTTTACATGCGTCTCGTGTTACATACTGACAAGCCTACATGCACCACACAGATTGTGAGATTTAGTTTAGATCTTGCTTTTTGTAGCCTTTGAGTGTCCCACTGCACGGATAAACTACTCTGTGAAAAGAGAAATTAGCCTAAAGATAGGATTGTGAGTCAAATATAATTCTTTTTTTTTAGATAAAATGTCAGTCTTTTAGTCGCAATATTCTTATCCAGAATAGAATAGAATAATATTTAATTGTACAAAATGTATTTATATTAAGATGGTGGGATAATCATATACAATCTAGTTTATTTTTTTTAATATTTTTAACCGACTTCAAAAAAAGGTTCTCAATTCGGTTGTATTTTTTTTTCTTCAGTTAGTAAGAGTCGCAAATAAGCAAAAGGCAATTTCAACTGTATTTAAATGAATCCTATTCTCTACATCTACAAACACAAAAACTTGGAGTACCTACACAAATACAAAAGGTACACCTTCCTACAGTTTATTCATAAAGTACACAGAAAAGTAAAGTCTGTGTTCCGGGTAAAACGGCACCTAACTCCGGGCACTCGTGTACACAGCGACGCAGTTAACGAAGCGGTCTGTGACTCGATTACCCCAGCACTGAGCAGATAATCTTGTTATCGAATGATTCTACGACAATACCTACGTTTTTAAATATTGTTACATTCTAGACAAATTTACTTTGTCAAAGTTACTAGTTCAGTAATTTGAGTTTGTTTTGTGAATGACTGTATTGGCTGGATGTAGTTTTTGACGGACATCTCTACACAGCGCCATCTGTTCCCAAAGTAAGCTAGCCCTAACCTGCTTGTGTTATGGGTAACAGGACAACGGATATTAGTACTTATTTACTTTTTTTTTGTAAATACATACATATTATACATAGAATTCACCCAGACCAATGCAAACAATCATGTTCATGCACACAAAGATTTGCATTGAGCGGGAATCGAACCCCTACGCCATAGAGGTCGTCAAGTTTAATTCGTTGCGCATGCTATGCTTGCGACATAGCTATTATTTCTTAGAAGTGTTTTGGGCTACTCACAAATCAGTGTATTTATAGACGGGAAAGCTAAACTAACCATGTCACACGAAGTTTCATAGACATTGGTTGGAGTACCTATTTGGTTTTCTTTCAAAAGATTTTTCTTGTAACTCCGCCCAGAATGTTTTCTGTCCCAATGATGGCTATCTATATTTTAATACTTTTTCTCTTTATATTTTATTTAAGTAGTTTCCAATTAACAATAAACTATAATAATATCGTATTTTATTATATCTTCTTATATTTGTTCATGATACAATATTGAGTGTGCAGGGGATGAACGCAAAGCTTAAACTACAAAAATAAAGAGGGTGCCTCAGGGCATAATGTGGGGATTATTTTGCACCATGAACTGTAACGATTGAAGATATTTACTGCACGATATTCTACGGTTAATAAAATTTTGCCTTATAATTCTAGTGACGTTTAAAAATTAACTTTGTACGTAAGTATATTAACTTTTAGAAGTTCAATTTAGTCTTTGATATTTTTTTTATACTTGACCAACAATGACTACGGTTACCGGTTCTCTCTCTCTCTCTGTGATCGATCCCTCATGACTGAGGATCGTGGTCATCAGCGGATGTGGATGATTTGCACCGGCTTTCGATGATCTGCCTCCACCGGTGCCTGTTCATCGTGTCTCGGGCAACAGAGCAAAACGTGGTTGATGATGGGCCTCTCACTTGATCGCTCCTCATTCATACTTACTACGGACCTTGTCCCAAACTTTAGGTAAGTGATTAAGTAAGAAATTCGAACTTAGTCTAGAGTTTTTTTCTTTCTTAAGTCATTCCACGTAGTGTGATTAATGATTCTCACCATCTTCCATTTGTCTTTGTTTCCCTTGGAGACTTCTGGTGAGCAGTTCCACAATTACCTAAATATTTAACCTTTGGTCAATGTCTTTAATATTATAAAGCTGGAAGTTTGTGACTAAACCCCTTACTCATAAACGCCTCTCAAATTTTGGTCAATTGATTATCTTTAATTACGTTTTTGTTTGGTATAAGGTTGGTTTTTCTAATAAAAATCTCGCTAAATAGTGATTAAATTTAAGAGGCGTTTATGAGTAAGGGGGTATGTTTGTAAGTTACAAAGTTCGTCAAGTTGGATCGGCTGTACCAATTTAGATAAAATTTTATCTGCCAGAAGCTGACATGGGTTAACACAGTTTTTCTGTGTAGTGACGAAGGAAGCATAAATAGTGTACCTACTTACTCTTTTGTTGTCATAAAACTCGACTAAAGCAAAATTGGCAGACTTAATCTTACAAGTACAAAATATTCCTCGAATATTCCTCACACATTCACACAACACCATCTAGTCTAGTCTCTATATTTGCATTGAGCGGAAATCGAACCCGAGACCTCTGCGTAGCAGTCATGTTATATAACCACTACGCCATAGAGGTCGTCAAAAAGAAGGATAACTTGACTTTAAACTTTATCAAGCAATCAGTAAGACAAATTAATTTCCTCACTCACTAGAGTAGTCCCTGCAGTAGGACATTAATTGATATAAATACCTACACAGTAAAAAAGTCTGCCATTTGCATTTTTTAAATCATTTTTAAAGTTTTAAAATCCTATTTCTTGGAGAGACGTTTAGTTTACCTGAATACCTATTCATATCCAGTCTACACTATAATTTTAAAAAATAATTTGAAACGTAAAAGGAATGAAACAGTGCTTCGTATGCAGCAAGAAATATAATTTGTTTCCAAGGAATCGGAAACACAGATATAGCTTTAATGATATTTGCTATGTCCTGTGTGGTACAAGTTGTAAACTTAAGCGTGTAAATGAAAATGAGGAATTTTGCGTATTCCCTATGTATAACACAAAATTACTAATAACAAATTGTCTGCAAAAAAGATTAAATGATATCTGGGGTATAACAGATTGAACCGATGGCGTGGTATTGAAATCGAAAAATAAAAAAAGTTTTCTACACTCTCTGTGGGTTTTTACGACCGCCACGAGTAAAAAAGTGGAAGCAATTCTAAAGCCTATAATGGCTAAAAATGTTTTTGTAAAATAAACAAGGAATTTAAAGAGGTAAGCAAAAATTTACCTTTGTAATATTATTACAAAAAAGCAATATGATTCTAACATAACTAGTAACCTATTGCTGATAGATTGTCCGTAATAAGACACCAAGGGGGGGTCCCCTTGGTGTCTTATTATTAGTCTCCATTGTTAGAGGAAAATTTAGTCACCTTAGTGAGTACAGTTTTATAACGGGTTTACTGTACACTTTATATTTATCACTAAAATAACTAATACCAAGTAATTATGCTAATTTTGTGTAATCGTTTCTAATCTGATCACAATTTTAATACAGGAGCGAGGAAGCATGCACGCGTTTTGCGTAAAAGACCCAAAATTAAATTGGGTATTTTACAAACAGTTATTGCAGTCGTATTACATGCCTAGCTTCTACCTTCATCACCTTTAAAGACACCTTAGGGAAAAGGCAGGTTAATGTATCGAATAAAAGGAATTATTTATCTCATCGTTCCCAAGGGTAGCGTTAGTTAGGTTAGGTTAGGGATTAGACATAACTTGGCGAGAGAAGGCATAGAAAAATATTCTTTTATCAACCCGTCTAACTAGGTACCATAATATTACAAAATCAAATCACTTTCTTCGTGTGGTAGATGCACATCCTAGGTGGTTCATAAGTTCTAAGCAAACACGTTTCATGATTATAAATATCATATACGTAAACCGTACATTAACGGGGCATGTTATTAACCTTAAAGGTCATAGCACACTTAAACGCAAGCAAAGTTAAGCTCCAACACTGCTCCCTCCCACCTAACACCGTCCCTATACTGAGACGACTGCTCGTAGTCTACGCGTCGATAGCTATCAGGCACCCTGCAGTCCACGCAGTAACTGTTAGTAGACGACCAGCTGTCCATAGATAGTTTATAGATACTGACTGACCGACTGCTAGCAGTGACCGCGCGGACACCGCACCGACCACTCGCCTGCCTGGCGGCGCGGCGGTAAACTTGCTGACAGCGAGTTTTCTGTTAATTTAGGATGCCAATGTAAAATATATGTAAAGAGCAATATTTAAAGCCCTTACTCGAATCATTTTCTTTTTGCCGGGTGGGAGCAGAGTCGGTTAGGTGTGCTATGACCTTTATTTTGCTTGACGTTTCGACACTGGTTACACTAGCCGTGATCTCAAGCTTACTGACCAAGCAATTATTACTAAGTATATTATTTTCTATTTAAAAAGATAACTCTCGCATCTTGTTCCCTAGAACAAGTCCTGTGTCGCGGACACTTTAACATACATGAAATTAACGGGCTCAAGATATTAATTTATAGATTACATATACAATTATATTCTGTCGGATTCGAACCTTTGACCTCATGCACATCAGTCGCTAATACGACTGCCGAGCCACCGAGGCAGTTAGTCAGCAATGTCAACATTCATTAAACATTGAAATCCATAGACATAATAATCGCTGACGTCCCATGTCTTAACCAACATGGCCTTGTTAATTTCTGTTTGGGAGTTTCCCTTTGATGTGCGGAGGTTGCATATTAAATTCTCTTAGTCGAGGTACTCCGATCAAAGCGCGTAATTATTTTAATGTGAATTTACACACACAATTTCGACAAAATTTCGTGTATTTACCTTTAATACTGGCTATTACGTAAAAGTACGACCATGTTAAATACTCCTTGGAACATTCATAAAGTAACTATACTTAATAATTAATGTTTTTTCTGACTGTGTGGTGATGGACTAAGAAGATAATGTGGCTGCACTCTTTTCGATTGTCGTAAAACTTGACTAAGGGAAATTAGAGACTAATAAATGTTTATAATACAACAAGTCAGTACGAAATCTATACTTATTGTGAATCACACAAAGAAAATGTTTTGCGTAGGATTCGGTTTCGCCACCTTGTTCACGCTAGTCCCTTATCAGGATCGAAGTAGGTACTTAGTTAAACATTCACAGTGCGTTTTTCGCGAAACTTCCTACCGCGAACAACTGCTTTGTTGAACAAGCTCGCTGCGGCGATATTTCCAGACCGTTACGACTTGGGGAGCTTCAATAAACGAGCGTACACCCTTTTTAAAGATTAAGGCAACGCATCTGTGATTCTTCTGGTGTTGCGGGTGTCCGTCACTTACCATCAGGTGACCTGCTGGCTCGTTTGATGGGACTGAGGATTGTTTTAGATTTTGACTCACCGAGCATCATGATCTTGGATTTCAGAAGCTACAGAGTCCAAAGTGTCTGGGATAAGTCCCATAAACAATAAAACAACAAACAAAATCATATCTTGTTTCCTCGAAAGCACTTGAACTTCTTGTTAGTTTTGGATTCGTTCCCTTAGCTAATTATTATTTTATGCAAATGTTACTTTAATTCCCGAAATAATATACACTGAGTCAGCTTTCATGAAAATTTTTGTCGGTTAAATTAAAACGATATAGATATATACCAATTACATTAATTTAACAACATATATTATTACATATAGTATAAATTACCTAAGACAGAGCTTACAAAATAGTACACAGAATTATATAATTAACTAAATATAATATAGCAACAGGATAATTAAATATATCAATAGTAAATTAACAGTAATAAAACTAATAGATAACTGGTATCATTCATACGTCTCGCTCGCAGTACCTACTGTAAGCATACAGTTAGTACACTCTTCCAGTCATCATCGAACAGGTCACATAGAATTCTCCTGCGTAGGAATCGAACCCACAACCGTCGCGCACTGAGACAGTTTATGAAACTGTCTGACGTCCCATGTCTTAACCAACATGGCCTTGTTAATTTCTGTTTGGGAGTTTCCCTTTGATGTGCGGAGGTTGCATATTAAATTCTCTTAGTCGAGGTACTCCGATCAAAGCGCGTAATTATTTTAATGTGAATTTACACACACAATTTCGACAAAATTTCGTGTATTTACCTTTAATACTGGCTATTACGTAAAAGTACGACCATGTTAAATACTCCTTGGAACATTCATAAAGTAACTATACTTAATAATTAATGTTTTTTCTGACTGTGTGGTGATGGACTAAGAAGATAATGTGGCTGCACTCTTTTCGATTGTCGTAAAACTTGACTAAGGGAAATTAGAGACTAATAAATGTTTATAATACAACAAGTCAGTACGAAATCTATACTTATTGTGAATCACACAAAGAAAATGTTTTGCGTAGGATTCGGTTTCGCCACCTTGTTCACGCTAGTCCCTTATCAGGATCGAAGTAGGTACTTAGTTAAACATTCACAGTGCGTTTTTCGCGAAACTTCCTACCGCGAACAACTGCTTTGTTGAACAAGCTCGCTGCGGCGATATTTCCAGACCGTTACGACTTGGGGAGCTTCAATAAACGAGCGTACACCCTTTTTAAAGATTAAGGCAACGCATCTGTGATTCTTCTGGTGTTGCGGGTGTCCGTCACTTACCATCAGGTGACCTGCTGGCTCGTTTGATGGGACTGAGGATTGTTTTAGATTTTGACTCACCGAGCATCATGATCTTGGATTTCAGAAGCTACAGAGTCCAAAGTGTCTGGGATAAGTCCCATAAACAATAAAACAACAAACAAAATCATATCTTGTTTCCTCGAAAGCACTTGAACTTCTTGTTAGTTTTGGATTCGTTCCCTTAGCTAATTATTATTTTATGCAAATGTTACTTTAATTCCCGAAATAATATACACTGAGTCAGCTTTCATGAAAATTTTTGTCGGTTAAATTAAAACGATATAGATATATACCAATTACATTAATTTAACAACATATATTATTACATATAGTATAAATTACCTAAGACAGAGCTTACAAAATAGTACACAGAATTATATAATTAACTAAATATAATATAGCAACAGGATAATTAAATATATCAATAGTAAATTAACAGTAATAAAACTAATAGATAACTGGTATCATTCATACGTCTCGCTCGCAGTACCTACTGTAAGCATACAGTTAGTACACTCTTCCAGTCATCATCGAACAGGTCACATAGAATTCTCCTGCGTAGGAATCGAACCCACAACCGTCGCGCACTGAGACAGTTTATGAAACTGTCTGACGTCCCATGTCTTAACCAACATGGCCTTGTTAATTTCTGTTTGGGAGTTTCCCTTTGATGTGCGGAGGTTGCATATTAAATTCTCTTAGTCGAGGTACTCCGATCAAAGCGCGTAATTATTTTAATGTGAATTTACACACACAATTTCGACAAAATTTCGTGTATTTACCTTTAATACTGGCTATTACGTAAAAGTACGACCATGTTAAATACTCCTTGGAACATTCATAAAGTAACTATACTTAATAATTAATGTTTTTTCTGACTGTGTGGTGATGGACTAAGAAGATAATGTGGCTGCACTCTTTTCGATTGTCGTAAAACTTGACTAAGGGAAATTAGAGACTAATAAATGTTTATAATACAACAAGTCAGTACGAAATCTATACTTATTGTGAATCACACAAAGAAAATGTTTTGCGTAGGATTCGGTTTCGCCACCTTGTTCACGCTAGTCCCTTATCAGGATCGAAGTAGGTACTTAGTTAAACATTCACAGTGCGTTTTTCGCGAAACTTCCTACCGCGAACAACTGCTTTGTTGAACAAGCTCGCTGCGGCGATATTTCCAGACCGTTACGACTTGGGGAGCTTCAATAAACGAGCGTACACCCTTTTTAAAGATTAAGGCAACGCATCTGTGATTCTTCTGGTGTTGCGGGTGTCCGTCACTTACCATCAGGTGACCTGCTGGCTCGTTTGATGGGACTGAGGATTGTTTTAGATTTTGACTCACCGAGCATCATGATCTTGGATTTCAGAAGCTACAGAGTCCAAAGTGTCTGGGATAAGTCCCATAAACAATAAAACAACAAACAAAATCATATCTTGTTTCCTCGAAAGCACTTGAACTTCTTGTTAGTTTTGGATTCGTTCCCTTAGCTAATTATTATTTTATGCAAATGTTACTTTAATTCCCGAAATAATATACACTGAGTCAGCTTTCATGAAAATTTTTGTCGGTTAAATTAAAACGATATAGATATATACCAATTACATTAATTTAACAACATATATTATTACATATAGTATAAATTACCTAAGACAGAGCTTACAAAATAGTACACAGAATTATATAATTAACTAAATATAATATAGCAACAGGATAATTAAATATATCAATAGTAAATTAACAGTAATAAAACTAATAGATAACTGGTATCATTCATACGTCTCGCTCGCAGTACCTACTGTAAGCATACAGTTAGTACACTCTTCCAGTCATCATCGAACAGGTCACATAGAATTCTCCTGCGTAGGAATCGAACCCACAACCGTCGCGCACTGAGACAGTTTCATATTCCATTGTTTCACAAATCATGTTGGTCAGCTATATTGGTAAATGCCCTGTGTTTAACTTTCATGGTAATAGATTTAACCTTATGCTTAACTTAAAATATTGTTAAGTAATTTGTAAAACATTTACATAAAATACTCATAAAATAATCAAGATAGATCATTAAATAGTTATATCATTGTTTGTTTATGTTATAAGAAGTTATATCAAACGTTATGTTGTTAGTTGTAATCGTTATTACTAAGGCTATTTCTCACACTTTCCAAACTAATAAGATGGTATCACGGGTCCCGGTTGTGGTATCAGTAAATAGGGTCACCATGCGTTGAATATAAATGGGACTTAGATAAACAATATAGGCAAAGTCGTATTTATATTAGTTCTGTATTTTACTTATATGATAAAGCTAGAGATGATTAATTTTTTAGGCAATTCCCGCACAAATCTTAGTTCCATAAAACATAATTTAGTGAGCACATACAAAATTAAAGATAAAACTTATGTTTCGTGCAAATAATTGTCTAGTTTTGGATTCGTACTTGCGACTTTGTGGTGCGCACTTTCGTACAAGATCAAACAACCGATTTTCAACCAACGTTAACTTTTTACACAATAGATCTTTAAATTAATAATCATTTAACCCCCTTGCAGTAGGATATTAGTGGGCTATGATGAAGAGTTTATAAACGTTTCCTTTAACTTACACTAATTTTCTGACTCGGTCGTCAGTGCATTTAAAATATTTATTTATGAAACTAATCCCCTAAAAGTAAAACTATTGGTCACTATACAAGGTGTTCAAATTAAGGCTTTTCATATTAACCTTGTAGCGCCTGGTCTTTATACATCGAAGTACCGTCAACAACAAAATAATATTAACTTTATTTTGTTGAAAATTGGTTACTTGTGTGAGAAGGCAGTTAAATGTCTTGATTACTAAATTATTGATGATTATCGTCATTATATGCTGTTATGATGGTGATTGTGGCTATTTTTTAAAACGACGGACGGCTTCATTGCGATGAAAGTAAAAATGTACGTGTAAGCTCTTATTAAACTTATTTATGCGTGGAAAGTATGCTTGAAATTACTTAATAAAAGAGCCAAAAACAGTATTGGTGAGGATAGAAAGGTGCATTGGCTAAGATATTGGTCCTTGTAGTCGGTATCTTAGAAAATGGTTGAACAGCGATAACTGGCTATAGTCCCAATACATGTAGGTATAAAAAAAAACTAACGCCGTGACTGTAATGTTGTATAAAATATTTCTGTGTTCAGTGTTTATTTTTGAAATAAAAAAATCAAGCTTGTACATATTATTGTAATCATCACAACAGTCTTAATGCCACACTTAGGAATCGGACCTCTTTTACAAGGGAAACTTTTTACAATGCTTCTAGTTTTCCATCGTTAATTTTTATGACCGTACCATGAGAGAAAGAAAAAATATGTAATACTTACCTATCTAAATCCATTCTTTTCTTTTTTTCTTTAACAAAAAATATTAAATATCATACAATTATGCCTTTGGTAGTACTAAGTACGTAAATATCACGATTACGATCAACATTTTACGATATTAAGCGTATCATAAACTGTTTAACAAAAATTAAACGCGCCTTTACTGTCCATGCTTAATAATTATCTTTCTTTATTGGAAAATGAGCCTTATTTCAATGTGTTAAAATTGATATTAGATTTGTTACATAATGAAGGTTTATTATCGTTTATGCAAGCATATTGTTATTAATATGATAATTGAGTTTAATAATAAAACTGATTGTGTTTTAAACACCTGTAGCGTTTAAGTGGCTTTTAAACGTGGTGGGTACTATTATAAAATGTCACCATCATATCGCCAGTAAGTCTGCGTATGCGCAGCCAGTCATCGTAATTCCTATCAACTTGGATAATCCACTGCAGTGACAAGAGAGAAAATGATGAAATGAGAACTTGGCGTAGATAAAGATAAAGAAAGAGGTACATAAAGAAATTACTCATATAGGTATGTATTATGTAATTTGTGCTCAACGACCTGTCTGGTCAAATTGACTTATTCTCTTGTTCACTGAATGAATTCACAAGGACTGCTTACTGCCTGTGCAGCAACTAGTTTTTTTTAAATTGTTTACCGTGTATTAAAATAAGTTAAATAAAAGATAGTATAATAATATAATTACGAGTACGTAAAAAAATATTAGATAATAAGCTCAACTTATCTGTCGCATTAAAGACCTGGGCCTGACTGTAAAGATAGATTTAAGTTTATGATTAATAAATAAATACCTTTCCTTCTGTACCTTCTGATGACCCGAATTCTAGCCTAAAGCGAAGCCGCTACCTGCTATAGTATTAATGCTCTCTTTAAACCTCGTTTGAAGAATAACAAATCATAGCGTTTGGAAACATCGCTGCTGGTAATTCATGTCAGACACATGTAATATAATTCTGTCACCAACCGCAGTTATAAAAAAAAAGTTAAATTGAGTTACTTGTAGCAATACTTCAATATCATAACAGCTCATTAATGTCCCGCTACAGGGACGGGCCTCCTCCCGTGACGGAGGGATACTTAGCCTACTAATACCGCGCTGGCCAAACGGATTGGTATAGGGTTTAATTTCAAGTTTTCCTTCAAGTTTCCGTAAAGAATAGTCCCTTAGTCGGTTTTTACGACACCCATGGGATGAGACACACGGAGAATAGTTCAATAGTTTTAGATTCATCTAGTATTTTCCAATACACTAACTTACAAAGTCCTCGATAAATAAAATATAAACCTTTTTCTAATGCTAACCAGCAAAAAACATTAATCGTAGATTTCTTAACAAGAATCTTTTACCCATGGCAAATTTCATGAATAGGCTATTGTGTTCAGTTGCCTATCGTTTTGAAAGACCGGCTTTAAGTCTCATGTAATATTTATTTGGTCGGATAATCACTGTATTGGTTAGAGAAACCAATGCCTTACAAACATGTGGCCTTTGAGAGAAGCGGTAGCGGGTTCTGCTTGTCACAATTATTATACGAACTTATTTTTATTTTTTTATCAATTATGGTTACTTTCCATTATATCCAACTAGCTGATGCTTGCGGTTTCACCCGCATTATATAGGTAGCTTAAATGTTATTCTACATCCCGTAAGTAGTCCCTTAATAGACTTTTGCGATACCGTTCTTGGTCACCACATTGAGTATTCAAGCATTATAGGTTTCATATCAAGCTATTTAGAAATTATAACGATTGTAACATTTTAAGATATCGTAATTCTCGATAATAAACACCTACTAGTTTAGTAATATATATTTATTTATCTCTCGTCTCACCACTGTATCCTCACCACATCTAAGTGGTGGTGGTACAAAGACGATGTTTTATTCATACCTCGCCACGGGGAGTGCTCAGTTGTCGCCAGTTTGTCATTCATCGCCTATTTGAACCTGCTAACTAGAAAATTGACAAGTTTTTCTTTTATAAAGGTGAAAGTATTGGACTTGTTATCGTATGCTTGATGTCTTGTGGACCAGAAATAGTATATAATGGTACTCAAAATATGCAAATCGCCATCGCGGTAGTCCATGTAAGAGGTGGCGTAATGAAATAAAGCATAGAAATATTGACCTTTTAGCCTATGACCGAGACATATGGAAGTCAACTCTTACCTAAACACAAAAAAAGAGTAAAGCCCACACACATAAAATGTATTTAGTTAAATTGAAAGTCTTCCGGATACAAAACCTAATTCGTAGTACCGGACTACACTTAAAAACAATTACAACCATATCTTAAGTCCTTTCCTCAGACAATACAAAACATATTTATTACGATACCTAGCTGACCCGTGCCCACGTCGTTGGGTGGCGAAAAAAAAGAGCGTCCGTTTTGTAACCATATTTTATTACTGCTCCACTTCTATAAGTCATAGCGTGATATTAGATAGCCTATGACACTCCCCGATAAATGGACTATACAACACAGAAATATTTTTTAGAATCGGTCCAGTACATCCAGAGATTACCCCTTACAACGTCACAAACACACAAACTTTACCTCTTTATAATATTAGTATATTATTAGATTAATGTGGACATGCTAACAAGATATTTAAGTCCCAGATAGAACGCAACAGCGTGACGTATGACATCCTGCTTAGTCTAGACTATCTTAATTACCCCACACTATCTGAACACGCAACAATAGCCTGCTATACCCCTTCCAGCGTAAGTTTAGCTTTTTGACAGTTCACGTCCATGAAGTTTCGTAATAGTAGGTAGTGAAGTTTAGTAATTTTTCGATCAAATAATATTGTATTTCATGGACGTACCCATGTTTTTTTCAGTTACCATGGTTACTTAGTGATGGACACTCATAACGATTACCACCATTATGAAACAAATTACAAATAATCGGTAGAAATAAATGCTTTGAATAAACCTGAACTCTTCATAATACGTTTATAAAATGTAATATGATATTTTAGATTAGCTAAACCCGCGAATGTGTCACGATAAATTATGTATTTTAAATAATACCTAAGCTAACTATAATTCTATCATTTTAAGCTATAGCCTAATTCTCTTAACATAAATAAAGAAAGAAACAATAATAAAATGATAATGTAAGGTGATGTAAGGATCCAAATGTGTAAAATAAAGTAATTCGAAAAAGCAAAATCGCTTACAATCGAATGGCATTACATTCGAGATAGTGCTGAACGTCACTAACGTCAAGCTGTCAAATGTTGTTAAATATAGTGGAAAGGGTATAGTGACTATGTTTACTTCAAATTCTTCTTTACGACTAGTGTCAATATATTGAGGGGTAAATTTTAGGACATTTAATTTTATTTTTATCTTTTTTTACGGTAGAGTTATGAATTAATTTCAAAATAAATGATGCACTAATGCTATCAGCTAATGCTCTGCTGGTGATGCAAGTTAATTTGTAATCAAAGTAGATTCGTATTTCGAATTGGCAAAACTGTATCTAAATGCAGGAGGAAGGTTGGGTTTCCAATGCGCCAGAATATTATACTAAGTCGCGATCGGGCCGAATTGTAAATAATTTGTGTCCTCCAAATTATCCTGTTCCAGAAAGGCGAAAAGAATACAATCAAAAACAAGCGTATGTACTCATTGCCGTGTAAAAAATAAAATATAGAAATGTACCAGTTTCTCACAAATCCTGGCAACACTACTCCGACGCACCTCACAATGCGTCTGCTCTCAACAGCGATTTGCAATTTAAATATCAGCAAAGACATAAATATATTTTAACTAAATCTGATACCGTTGTGCTCTGTATCTGTGCAGATAAAGATAAAGAAAGAAGGACTGAGTCAAGTATTGTTTGTTTATAGCAAAAGGTAATTTGCTGTCTATGGTAGGTCGTATGTCTATAGTAGGCAGTATAGATACTTCTTTGTAAGTCTTTTGCCAAATCTTCTATATAAAAATAAGTCGGGATTTCCTTCCTGACGCTATAACTCCAGAACGCACGAACCGATTTCCACGGTTTTGCATTCGTTGGAAAGGTCTCGGGCTCCGTTAGGTTTATAGCAAAGAAAATTCAGGAAAAACTGGAAAAATAATGCCCGTGCGAAGCCGGGGTGGGCCGCTAGTTAATTATAAAGATGACGTCATGCGAGATTGTGAAAGTTTCCGGACAAAATACAGTAGGTACTGACGAAAGTCGTGATATGCTAAAACAAATAATATCTTTCATTCACACAAATATTTGCTTTAAGCGGGAATCAGTGCCAAGACTGTCTGTGACCGTTTAAAGCGCCAATTACACTAGACTACATGTAGTCTCCTACTTAAGGACGTCCTAACTTTTTAGTGTTAGGACGTTCTGTTTACACTGTCCTACATGTGATTACACTAGACTACATGTAGTCTCCTACATGATGTAGTTGACTACATGTAGTCTTGTGGAATCGGCGCTTAAAGCATCTGTTTAACCAAAATAATGATATGCAGACAGTTAGTATTCATAATTCGCACTAAAAATGTCGTAAAACTATTACCACAAGTTAAAAAATAAAATTAACTTCATATTTATTGCATGTAATCTCATCGTAT
Organism: Schrankia costaestrigalis; assembly: GCA_905475405.1. Lineage (NCBI taxonomy): Eukaryota > Metazoa > Arthropoda > Insecta > Lepidoptera > Erebidae > Schrankia > Schrankia costaestrigalis. The sequence goes on along the minus strand of FR997838.1, from coordinate 18,355,174 downwards.
GACAAAGCAGTGCTTGCCAAGTAGTATCCCCTTGATTACTAGTACTTACCATCTATCTTGACTTGGACAGGAGCCAGATCACCGGAACTATTGTATGCACTATTGGTGAAAATCAGTACCTACGTGATTTAGTCAAATAACTTATTTTGTTTGATCTATTGGATTTAAATATACTTCCAGTATATTAATTCTAAGTAACAAAGAAAACAAACTTCGTGCCGAAAGGTCAAGCAAAATAAAGGTAAGTAACATGCTGGCTTAATCTTCTGTTTACATATTTAGTTATAAGTAATGCAATGTCTCCGTGTGGTGACGGAGTAAGAATACAATATGTCACTACCCCATCTCATTCCATAGGTGTCGTAAAAACCGGGACTATCCATGAATATTATCTTTTCGAAATAAAAAGAAGGAAAACTTGAAATTAAACCCTATACCAATCTGACTGGCCAGCGTGGTATCAGCAGGCCAAGTACCCTCCGTCACGGAAGGAGGCCCGTCCCTGCAGTGGGACATCAATGGGCTGTTATGATGATGAATGCAATGCAAAAGCTTTAAAGATATGATTACTGCTTGGAGGTAGGCGGTCTCTTGCTGAATAGACCCTACCATCAATACATGTCACTTATTTGATGACCTCTGTGGCGTAGTGGTTATATAACATGACTGCTACGCAGAGGTCTCGGGTTTGATTCCCGCTCAATGCAAATCTTTGTGTGCATGAGCATGATTGTTTGCATTGGTCTGGGTGTTTTCTATGAATAATTATGTATTTACAAAAAAAAAGTATTTAAGTATGTTTATCCGTTGTCTAGTACCCATAGTACAAGCTCCGCTTAGTTTGGGACTAGATGCCGTTGTGTGAAAGTGTGAGGAATATATTTATTTATTGCATTAGTGAGAAGTTTCCTTTCTATAACAGAAATAATGTTTGTATTCAGCTTTATTTTTTTATATATTATCTGTCACCTATTTTTGTATACTTAATCTGTCACCAACCAATCTAATCCTAAGATTATTCACACAAACAAACAAACAAGCGAGGATTGATGAAGTAAACAAAAATGAAAATCTGTTTACGTGCGACCATTTGTCAATCAATGTCCGCCATGATTAATTACTTGTCAATACTGATGATTTAATTTAACTGCGATTTAACTTGCACGGGTTTCAATCATTTTAATTTTTTTGCGTTTCATCGCCTGTCATACTTAATTATTAATTTATGGCTGTTTTCGTAAGGACATCACTTTTACATGAGATATTTTATCAATATCTCGAATCGATTTAATCTTAAGGTTGGCCTTACCATTAGTCACACTTATGTTAAAAAAAAATTGGAAAGTAATTTTAGTAGTCAGAATCTTTGCGTTGAAGGCCAGATTCCTGAAATTCTGTAATATGGAGACCATCTTGTTAGAAAATGAGACCAAGTCGTGTGCTATACTCCTGAAAATGTAAGCGGGCCTAGAATCATGGCATGAATTGCCTTAAGTTCTACCTACTGGAGTCTGGTCAAAGTCTGGAGTTCATCGTATTCTAGTTTGTTATCCTCGGAGAAAGGTAGGGGCCTGTGGGTATTGTAAAGCTTACCAGTAACCCCTGTGTATAGTTTTTGCAATTAGCACTGACATCTCCCAGTGTCATGAAATTTGAACACAGTAAAAACAAGGAGTGAAACATGCATAGCCTCATTAAAGCATAGTTTAATATTTAGAATATTAATCTACGATTTAATACACTAATAAAACGTTTTACTTAATAATAATGAGCTTAACACGAAGATGTATTAACAAAATTAATATTATCACATTTCGCTAAAATTGTACTAAATTTCTAACATTATCATGTTGAGACAGGGGTGGCAAAATTGCGACGCGAACGATAACAGCTTTATTAATTAGATTAATCCACACTCATAGACGTATATCGGGTTAATAACTGTAAGGTTGGCACCCCTGTAGACGATGTTAATTGAATGAAGCTACAAGATTGTTCAGGAGTGAATAAGCTGTAATGGAATTAGTTCGGTGATGGCAGCTTACGTGAACGTTGAAATACTTAGCTTACGTGCGTTTTACATGTACTGTTGGGAAATTCTGATTAAATGTGTGATGATGGAATACGAATTAAATTTTTTGGTGGTATAGTAGGTGTGTTTGTGACAAAGAATTGGAAAGAAACGTAAAAAAGTGCAAAAGTGAGCTAAATTACCCAGCTAGAGTGGAGAAAGTGTATGCAATGAGACTTTAAATGTTGCACATAAGAAAAAGAAATGTGATGACAAAATTCATTCTTTACCCACCAACCGAAAGTTACAAGCTAAAAACATAATGAAGCCGAAAGAATTCTATACTACCATTTTCTTTGTCTCTTACTCTCATTCAACTACTAACTAATTATCAAATAGGCACATAATCCTACCAAGTACAGTTGTCAAGTCAGTACGTTCATTTTGTTAGGATTCCTGTCGCTCCCGGGGGCGGTCTCGAGAGATTTATGTACTATTCGTAATGACCGGACTATGTCGGGGATGTTGTCATTGACAGATTGAGCTTGTACAACTATTTTATACCATTTATACGTAATTGCAGAGTTTGTGCTTATGTTTTTGTAATTGTGGGTATAGGGCCATCTGGTCTAAAAGTTAGAAAACTGACTTGTACTATGCGTATTCGATATTTGTAAAATATACATTATTATGACTAATTACTTATTCTCTCCGTGTAGTGAATGAACTAAGAATTGGTTCATAAAAGCTTTACCTCATCCGATATATTGTCAATGTATATCTGGGTAATATAAAAAAAATTGTACATTTCTACATCCTTTGTTGTCCATGCAGGTTTTTTTCCAAATTATAGGTGTTTTTTATTCTTGACTAGGTAGAACTCATGGGTTATAGTTCAGTAATGGTGAGTAATATAATTTACGCAACATACTCTTTCATATATTTTTGTAAGGAGCGTTTTATTATCAGGTAGCGGAGTTCTTTCCATACTAATTATTTTGTCCTCACAACTACTATCACTTTTGTGGATGACTATTATAGAGCTTGGGGAAAAATGTAGCCAAGAAAGTAAGGTCACTTTTATAAAATATTTATTAATAAAATATTAACATTTGTTATCTTGCTTATTCAATATTCGATTTAGATATAGTTTAAATAAGCTTTTGTTTAATTAAAAGCTAATAGGTAAAGAGATGCTTTTACCTCTTACCTCTCCTTTCACACACACATTAACTACGTTTAAATTATATCCCCAAACCATATTTACTTACCGAAACCAGACATGAAAGGTAAAATCTAAGAGATAAAATGGTATTACGAAATGCAATTCAAATCTACCCTCATTTAATACTTTTACCCTTAAAACGTTTAAGAGAAGCCACGCACTGAGCAAACGGTACAAAGCAAACAGCCTTGCTGTGAGCAAGGAAATTGCCTTTCTGTGAGTGTGTAACGAATAGAGACGTCATTATAGAAAACCTGGATACCTTTTTTGTTAATTAGAGGTTTTGGAGATCAGGTTTTTTAGACTGGTACTCGTACATAACAATCTGAAAATCAGGGCTCAGTTGTGGTAGTACCACAAAGAAGTATCAAGCTGAAAGTCCCTTTTGTTAAGTATAGACTTGTAATTATCATTGAACAGGAAAGGATAGTCACATTTTCGATACTCAGTAAATCACACAGAATATAGTAATTAATATTCGATCTTAATTCTACTGTACTCTTTAAATAAACGTTTCTTTAACTGGTTTATCAATATTCACATTATATCAAATTCAATAAAAATAAGCAACATACCCAACGTTCTCTTTCAACAAATAATGTGCTTATTTACAGAGTAAGTCTTTTTACCTATTCATTATACTTACGTATAGGTTTTATACATGTAAACAAAAATTAATTAATGCAATGGTAAGTTTTTAAAACGAGAGGCGATGATGCAAAAAATTCTAATACAAAAATCAATGATATTTCTATACGTTACATGGTCATTATACGAATACCAGCAGAAAGTCCACATATGCGACGTTGATTTTAATGTAAGTGGTTCGCGTCCTGATTGGGGCACGTATCACCCAATAAGAAAGCTTAAAGTAAATTAATTAGAGAGCCAACTGATTGGTCAGCGTAACTGAACACTTGAAATAAGGTTGGGCCAGAGAAAAAATTTATCGATATATTGGAATCGACAATTACTTAAACATGTCTTAGAAGTAGCTGTATATAAATACATACCGACGCTTGAAAGGAAAAATTTACCAAGCGACATATTGGTAACTTCATACCAGAGCAGTTTAAAGTTTTTTTTTTCACAAAAAAAATCGTTAAAAATCGCCTATTAATCATAATGATATAATTCCAACGAATTTGAGTTGTACTTTAAAGACTTCATGAATTGGTATTTAACAAAAATAAAAATTTTCAGTAGTTTATGAAATAGTGTCGGTTAGTAATAAATTTTGTCAAAATCACAAACAGGTAATTAGTTACCAACCGGCGAAGAAATTTCATAAACAAATAAGTAAAATTATCTAAATCCCATTACTTTAAGATTGTGTTCAAAGTAAAACGAGACATCCAGAAGTAATGCACGTTTCACGATTAGGTAAAATTATATAAACAGAAAACAGAAACACTTTCCTGCCAGGCAATTTTAGTTATATTACATATTAAATACAGTTCGTTTAGGTTTTTATTGATCAAGTAACAATGAATATAGGTTTTAGTACACAAAATCAAAGATCTTGTCGTGATCTTTCAAGTCATATTTATTATAGATAAATTTATTTAATTAAGTATGAGTTTAATTAGTAGAGTGTAAAAATTAACTAAAATAAAAATGCATTGTAATTATTAAAGATAATTATTTATTTAAAAAAATGTTGAAATCAGTCTTTTTTAGGAATCATAAAATATTGTCATAACAAACCTAAAATAGAACTACAAACGAATAATAGTTTTTTTTTCAAGTAACATTATAACTATAATTCACGTAATTATGTACTTATAAAAACATAAAAAATATTGGCTACAAGTTTTAAAAATAACAAAAACGTTTCTCAAATGAAACACAAAACAGGAGGAAATATTTCAATAAACTATACTTAAATAAAACAATAATAATTATTAGTATCAAGTTCCCACATTTAAAGTTTAGATATATTTGGCACTTTAGGTAAACTTATCAATAACTTTGTAATACGAGTAAGACATAACATAATGGCACATAGAAAATATTATTACTTTGTACTTTTTTATCACAATCAAACAATACTTAACCCTGTGTAGTTACTAATCTTAATAGATGTAGTATACGAACAAAAACTACTATGATTATAAAGGAGATCCATCGAATTCACACATCACAGAATGAGATATTATTAGTAACCTAGGTACATAGTAGATCCTTAACTTACTGAGAAGTAAAGTACTCGTACTGGTAAAATATAGAAAAAAATAATGTACTTAGTACTAAAATAATTATAAATCAAAATAAATCAAGCTTCAAATATTAATTTGCACCACCAGGCGGTACTTCATCTTCGATGTCTGATTCAGGCAAAATATCTTTTGCGGATGCAGGTTAGGTTCCTACTAAGTGCAGAGCGCGAGTGCACGCGGGTCATCCATACAACAGTTCGATGAACACTAATCGATATTTTACTGACCAACCGCCACTAAAAAAACTAGTTACAACGCGTCTAAACGACAATATAAAATAAATGCAACCTGACTAAACTTGTTTTAATACAAATTTCATAACTATAATTGTTAACCAAATGACAAAAATAGTAAAAAAACGGGAGGTAAAGAATAACCAAACGACAAAATTATATTTATTTTAGGCAGGAAAATACTACTATTTAATATTTATAAGTGCATTGCGTTTACGAAAAAAATACTAAATGAAAATAAGTACATAATTACGATAAGGTAAAAAGTCTTTAATATTGAATAAATAAAAAAAATATCCAGGTAAAATTTCCTAAGTATTATTCATTCCGTAGACAGTATTAGGTAAAAATTACTAAATGTGTAAACGTGTTGATTTGAGTCAAAGCAGACATTACTAAGTGTAAAAACTTAAATTCAATACCTACCAATTGAAAGTTATTCAGAAATTGGTTATATTTTTGTCGGTTAGTCACCGAAATCAGTAAAAATGTGACTATTTTAAAATTACCAAGCGACAAAAAAAGTCATCCTAGCGGGATGAGAGCAGGATCAATCGATGCAGATTTTTTTTCCGATTCCAGTGATATATATAACTCAATACTACCCAAAATGCCGCTTGGTCATTTTTGCCATTAAAAGAAAGTACTCTATTAATTGCAGAATAAACATTCGTATAATAATTATACGAATGTTTATTCTGCAATTAATAGAGTACTTTCTTTTTATATTACTTTAGGTGGTACATGGCCAATTAGTCTACTTTTTGTAAAGGGTAAACACAGTTTATGGTTGTTTATGAGCCTAGGGCAAAGCTGAACCACTCCAAACCCAGGAGTTAAGCTTTTTTACAACCAGTTTAATGTTAAAAATATCGTTATAAATAAATAGTTTTTTACTAATAAAAGCATTATCATGCCATGTTTGTAGGTGGACTGATATAATATAATAATTATTCATATCACTCTATGAGCATCCACTGCTGGACATGGGACATAGGCATTTATACATAATAATAATTAAATCGATAAATTAAAAAAAACTATCGATTTTTTTATCGATATTTTTCCCCCATGCCTGATTCTCTCCGGACGTAATCACGGGCACTCTGCCCGGACGTGCCGGCCACGTGGTCCGGACGCGGCGCGGACGTGAGCCGACGTATCCTAACTTACTTGACGAACAATACGAGACGTGATCACGAATATATGTTTAATGAAATACTCTTTCATGATCCCATTTTACGGTTTTTTAATTTATCTTTTGAATTTTAGTGAAAGGTTATTGATTATTTTTTGGCGCTTCTTTTTTGTACCATATTTATACGACAAAGGGCCAAGACGTCAAGGTATTTTAAGTCTGGTCTTACTAGTAGTATCATAAAATTTATTTGTAAATTTGTCTGACGGGGTTAGTCTTTAAAACTACCGCACCGATTTTGAAAATTTTTACGTTAGTTGCAAGTTCCTGACTGCTGAAATACCACAAATGACAACTAGTTATAGTTAAAGAAATAAAATGTTTGCCACTTTTGTTAATGAAAGAAACATAGGTTTCTCTGTTTGAGCCGGCATTAAAATTTTATAATATTTCGGCTAAATTTTAGTTTTATATTGATACGGATGAGCCAGTATGAACATATTATGTATGTTTCAAGATATTACCGAACAATAAGTAACAAAATCATGGGATTTAGGTCTCCATTGCTATTTTTATAAACATCACACCTATATTCCACACATACCACAAAAATGAAATTCTTTCATTAAAAAGCCGCAACAAAAGTTTCCATTACTAATAGATGTCATAAAAAACTAAAATTTATGTCATTCTGTCAGTGGGCTGTCATGAGTGTTAAACAAATCACGTTTTTACAAAGGGATGTAGAATATTTGTGTAACAGCGCCATCTGTTTTCGAATGTGGTAACATTCAACAGATCTTACGCGATGACAGTTTTATAGTAGTGGGACGAAATGTCTAAAACTTTTTTAAATGTTTTCATTGTTTTATTGTTGGGGGAAAGATTTTTCTGGTTTGGTCATATCTTAATTCCACTTTAAGTAATTTCATTATGGTGATACAACCATTACATCTCGTCTTGAATCTCCCATTGAATCTGCGGGATAAGGCATAATTGATTGAAAACCCTTAACTTACCATTTAATATTTTTGTGCTTTCTCATACTTATGGCAAAGTGAGTAAAAAGTGTCACTAATAATTATTGTATCATTGGATTCTAAGGGAACCCTTAATAATAAATAATAACTAGAGTACACGACATAATTGCGAAATTAATTGTAGGGTGCCCTATGTACACATATTAAAATATTTTAAGGTAAAAATGCTAAGCCATATTTTATTAAACAACTAGCTGATCCGTGCCCACATCGTTGGGCGGCGAAAAAAACGCGTCCCTTTTAAAACATATTTCATTACTGCTCCACTCCTATTAGTCATAGCGTGATACTATATAGCCTATGCCACTCCCCGATAAATTTACTATTCAACACAGAAAGAATTTTTAAAATCGGTTCAGGAGATCCAGAGATTACCCCCTACAACGTCACAAATTTACAAACACACTAACTTTACCTCTTTATAATATTAGTATAGATATTGAGCCCCGGGGCAGTCATGAAGTAAGTAGGCGTGCCCTCCTTATCTCTTAAGTACTGACGAAATTTGGATTTTTATATGAGAGGTAAGGGCCCTCGTAGTCTAAGTGATAAGACATCTGGGGCACCACCCACAAAGATGCGAGTTCGAGTCCTGCCCCGGGCTTAAAATGTCCATTCTTTTTAGGTTTTACTTAGGAATTTGATTTTTATTTATTTTATGTTTCCTTAAACATTGTTTTTGCAATATGACTAAAATTGAAAAAACCCATCGTATGATATTGGGTCGTTCAAACGTAGTGTAAAGAAGCATTTGGCCAAACCGGCAAGGTGATTTCCATCAGGTTCGATATTGTCAAATTGCCCTGTTTTGAATAAAACAAATCTATAATTGAAGAGTACGGCTTTATCAGCCAATAGATGGATATGACGCTGGACATAGTTCTCCTTTGAATATTTCTACTAAATGCTGTAAAGCTTCTTCTATCAGCGGTCCCTAGCAAGTCAGATAATCCTGTCATTTACAGTACAAATATAATTATCAGTTATAGTTACAATTTAAGAGACTATATCACTGCAAAGACAGGTCTTCTCTTGTGGCGAAGTCAAAATCTTACTAGGCCTTTTTTACACCCCAAGTACTGTAACTTACGTAAACGGTCTAATAGAAAGTTCACCATATATATACTACCGTATATATACAGTTATATATTTTACTATAATTATTTCCTTGTAACAATATCAATAACGTCAATAAATATAAAATGTCTTACGTATAGTAAGTTGCCTGTAGTCTGTATCTAAGTTATTGCCATACATTAGATGCCATTAATATTATCCTGGTCTCATAATATTGAGTAAATATATCTTTTCTAATGCCTATTGGACCTTGCCCTTCGGAGTATGGACTTATTACATATCATTTAACTTGATAAATGACCACTGTACTTATTGCCTCCGTGGTAAACTGGTAGTGTAAGATGTAGTGGCTTCGAATCCCACGCAAGATACTATTTGTGTCATCCAGAGATGTGTCATTTTCCCATAGTCTTAGGCTTGGCTGTTCTTTGTCTCAGTTCATTTCGTGTCTGTAAAATAACTGTGTTAAAGAGATCAATACCAGATATGGGAGATGCCTGTTAAAAATAAAATACATGTGACTTAATAAGAATCATAATCATCATCACTAATCAGCCAAAAGTGGTCCACTGCTGGACAAAAAGCCGTGTTTCCTAATCCATTGGTGTCCTGTCGGCCTAAGTAGGTTGGCGGTCGTGGTCACAATTCCAGAACCTTGCTACCTCAACGACTATAAAAGTTTTTCGCCCCATGGGCCCTGCCCACCGCCACTTTAATCAAATACAAATATTACATTACATCAGTATCATTTACTACATTTACAGAGATTACTGATGCTTATGCATATCATATTATATATACATAAGCATCAGTAATCTCAAATAAATATTTTTCTTCCAGAATGCAACTGCAACGGGCACGCCCGCCGCTGCCGCTTCAACATGGAGCTATACAAGCTGTCCGGGCGAGCGAGCGGTGGCGTCTGCATCAAGTGCAGGCACTACACTGCTGGTAGGCACTGCCACTACTGCCGCGAGGGGTACTACAGGGATCCTACTAAGCCCATCACTCATAAGAAGGCTTGTAAACGTAAGTGGTTTTATTACATAACTAGCTTTTGCCCACGGCTTTGCTCGCGTTAAATTCGGGGTAGCACTGTTCCCCTTTCCTGGACACAGATTTCCTGTACCCTATGTTTGGAGAGTACTCCAACCCATCAGATATCTCCACTTAAAAAATGACGACAATTCGTCAATCCATTTTGCCGTGAAACAAAGACAAACAGACACTCTTTCCCATCTATACTTATAATAAAACTGTAGAGAGATCAATTCTGTACATTGAATATATGTTAAAAATTAATATTGGAGGATGAATGGTGATCGATACTAATGCCAAAAATGCAATCAATAAATTTTTTGTCTGTCTGTCTGTCTGTCTGTCTGTCTGTCTGTCTGTATGTGCACGCATGGGTCAAAAACTACTGAAGGCATTTTAACCAAACTTGGTACAATTGTAGTCCATACTCCCGGGCAGGTTATAGGCTGTATAACATAACGCTAAAACACATAGGTGCTGAGCAGTGACGAAAAATTTGAAGCAAGTCGGTTGAAAAAAAGCGCGTTCGAGCTCTTATCGTCGCATACGTTGATCATACGCCAAAAATATGTATTACAAAAATAAAGGTCTTCAAAAGATGAACAAAAAAGTCCTGAATAGTATATATCTATCTTTTATATATTAGCCACAATAACCTGTTTAATCGTTAGGGTTTTCTTCAAAGTGTATTAAATACATAAATATATTGTAATTTGCATAGACATATCTTTTTTAAACTCCCATATTTCAAAAGTACACTTTAATACCTTATTCATAAAAAAAAAATTATAGAAATCGGTTTATAAACACACAAGATTTAGATGAAAGAAAATTTCCAAATGTCGCCGCGCCAGTATGAGTACGGCTGTACGGTTGATTTTTGTTTAACGTCCGAAGCGGCCAACCGGTGCATCTATATAATTTCATTCACATTGACTCTTAATGCGAACGGACGTGGTTCTTATTGACTCTTCTCGGAATAAGCGCGCTTTAGATATTACAATACATAGATACGTAGTTTTTAGGTATTAAGTTTAAAGTAGGTATCTATCTATACTATAATAAAACAATCGGAATCGGATAAGTAATACTCGAGATATCGCTAGATCTCTTTATTAGAACAGTCCAATACAAATCAGGGGTCATGAAAAATGTATTTGGTTCAATGTTGAATGAATTTAAATTTCGTTTCTTTTGTTCACGAGATGGCGTTACCAGTAGTAATCATAAAATAAATGAGTTTTTAAATAATATATAACTATTTTATTATTAAGTGCTATTAATAAGTTATTCCTTTTAAATGTTAATAAAATTAACCATGAATCGTATGTGTAATATCAATTATAAGTCTTCACACTAGCCTTTAAAAATATCAATTTAACGGACACAAAGAACATCCAGACTAAGGACAATAGTTTGTGTATCACAATTGTCCTCCATGGTAATCGAACCCGCGACCTCATGCACGCCAGCCATGTAATGCGACCGCCGCGCCACCGAGGCAGTTATTTCTGCCGCACCATAACGTGGCGTGCAAATGTATTCATTTATAATTAATTAGCGATTATCCGTGTGGTGACGGAGCAAGAATACAATATGTCACCTCCCCATCTCATCCCATGGGTGGCGTAAAACCGACTAAGGGACTATCGGTGAATATTATCTTTACGAAATAAAAATGAAGGAAAACTTGAAATTAAACCCTATACCAATCCGACTGGCCAACGTGGTATTAGTAGGCCAAGTATCCCTCCATCAAGGGAGGAGGCGCGTCCTTGCAGTGGGACATTAATGGGCTGTTATGATGAAATAAGCGATGTCATTTATTTTAACTTACAAATTTGACAACATATGGCATTGTGCCTGTGACGTCATTTTCAGTATCGCGGTATTAAGATTTTACTTGAAAGAATGACGTTCGCTCATGTCTTTCAGTATAAGTTTAGACACAGTCTTCATAGATCTGTCTTTGTAAAGATCTGTTTTTGAAAAGGTTTTGGTTCGTTCGTTAATTTTACAATTCGTGTGTAGGTATATCTGTTTGTTATAAGGTTTAAAAAACGATTTTTCAGTATTAAATCGAATTGCGAAGTAAGTAACATCCGCCACGCGAACGAAGTCGCGGGCACAGCAGCTAGTTTATAATATTAGTATAGATATAATTAACTCCCTCGGTAGATGGCTACGGGTTTGATTCCCACGCGGGCAATCATCTGTACGATTCACAAAGTATTGTCCTGAGTCTTGGTTTTATTTGTATGAGTTTGTGTAAATTGATGATTGAAACACTGGACACTTGGAAAGATATTATGATCCCTAAGAAAGTAACTTCAAAACTTCAAACTTCAAAATACTTTATTTCATAAAATTTATTACAAATTGTTTGAAATCGTCGTTTACTTAAAATTGAAGCTACATTTAAAATTATAGATCGACACAGACAAACGCTACAGCACTAAGAAAAGCCGCGTTGTATTGTCAAATGTAAATTAAAGGAGAAAAATAAAACCAATCTACTACTCGAATCTACTTGTCTGTCTGTGTTGATCTATAAATTCCAGTTTCCAAATGGTAGGGCCAATGAGAAGAAACCTGGCAAAGAAACTCATGGCAACTCTTTTAAAATTCAGTTGTGTTTACAATTTTTTTTTTACATTTTTTTTTTTTTTTTTTTTTTTCGACCCCCTTACACCCTCAGCACACCTTTCAACTATCAGAACATTCAGTGTTCATCTGGATACAGCGAGGTATAACTATACCAATTTACACGTGACACGAATTATTTTCCCTGAATTTATTAAATATCTTGAATAATATATTATATAGGTAAGAGAGAGCTTTAAATAATTAAAAAACTTAAAATAATTATGGTTCGTAATAAAATTGTTATAGCTACAAGATAATCATCTTTATTTTATTAAAACACCAACGAAACTTTGTCCATATTTGTTTGAAGGAAACATAAAAATAGCGAAACTTTTATTACGTCAGCAGGTCGACGTTTCTGAACGTAATAAAACGAATATTTTCTCGTTTTATGACGATATATTGTTTACATTGTCATCAAATTTATTGTTTAACTCATTTTAAACGGCTTTATTACATTCGAATTTGAATTCTTAATTTAAAAATCAAGTAACAATCATTTTCTTTGTTCTTTTTTCAAAATGAATTTGTTGAAATTATGTCAAATGCTACGTTGTTGTTACCAAAGCTTGAATGACCTACCGCAGGGACGAGTTTTCTATAGTAATGGACGGTATTATGATAAATCGACCATAATGGCTACAGTGGTATTGGGTTTTAGGTTAAGTTTTCTTCTCTTTTGTTCTTGTAGAGTCGCAATATCTTCGACCTTTTGCTCAGAAGTGGTAACATATTCATTCCTACTCCTTCACTTTTCAGTCATGATGAATAATTTTAACTAATTTAATTTTAATAATCTAACCATACATTTACAAAGCCATATCTATTTGTAAACCGTCATCTTTACTATAAAGATCGTTATCAGTTAGTTAAGTTCCACAGGTGTTAAGTTTTATCCAGTCATAACTTATCCTTTATCTGAACTTAAACGTGTCACTTATACAAATAAAATGGCCGACAAGCGTTTAACTTAATGACTTAGAAGTAATTGCGTAGACATATAATGTATTAAAAAAAAGATCATTTGAAATATATATGAAATAAAAATCATAATGGTTTTAATGGCGTAAAATAAGTTAGTTTTATTTGTAAGAATAAAATGGTAGAGTCGTTATTATTGTACTCTTTTAACGTTCTCGGTGTCGTAAATGGAGACTAAAAAAAATTTGACAAGCATGATTTCATTGAAAAAATAACTATACTTAACTTCAATAGGTACTACTTCAATAGGTACTGCTTCAGTAGGAATACCTATTCTCAAAACAAGATTGCGGTCATCACGAGTGTAGTTATTTCTAAACTTATTCCTAACTAGATATAGAATAAATAAATATTCCTCACACATTTACACAACGCCATCTAGTCCGACTAAGTAAAGCTTGTACTATGGGTACTAGACAACGGATAAACATACTTGTATACTTTTTTTTGAAAATACATACATATTATACATAGAAAACACTCAGATCAATGCAAGCAATCATGTTCATGCACACAAAGATTTGCATTGAGCAGGAATCGAACCCGAGACCTCTGCGTAGCAGTCATTTTATATAACCACTACGCCATAGAGGTCGTCATTGCCATTGAGTTTTACGTCAAACTTTGTTTCGTAGAAATAATATTAGCAAAATTTAGCTAAGTTGGCATTTAGGTACGTCACTCACGGGGTTAGTTTAAGTGGTGACATCGTGTATTCTTACTCCACTCCGTTACTACACGGGGAAATCAATCAGCTTCTAGTTAGAATGATACTTTTATTCATGAATTGCATATTGATTCCTCATAACAGCCTATTCATGTCCCACACCAGGGACGAACCTCCTTCCGTAACAGAGGGATACTTAGTTTACTAATACCACGCTAGCCAGACAGATTGGTATAGGGTTTAATTTCAAGTCTACCTTCTTTTTATTTCGTTTATATTCACGGATAGTCCCTTAGTCGGTTTTTACGACACCCATGGGATGAGATGGGGTGATGACATATTGTATTCTTACTCCGTCACCACACGGAGATTAATTGGTTACGTGTAATTCCTCTAAACATTCGTGGGATGAGAAGAAATGGTGAAATCATAATATTCTTACTCCGTTATTACCCAATAGGAAGCTTTGTCTGAAGTATAACCCCGATTTATATCTCCTTCAATCCATATCAGCCTATGGATGTTCACTGCTGGACACGGGCCTCCTCCTGCGCCTTCCGGTGCGCGGTCGCCATTCCAGAACTTTTATGTCCTTACTATGTTTAAAATCTCCACCGAAACAATGCCTATTCAGACAGCTGAAACTAAAATACAACTCAAAACCCCCGGGAGTAATCAAAGTACGTAAAACATATTGAAAAGTTGCTTCAAACAATTTCAGATTAAACCATTCAACAGACGCCATTTTACCAACAAAAAGAAAATGAGATTTGCAAAACAAGTAGGCGTCACTTATAAAATAGCCTTAGTCCCTGTGGTCAGGCTACTTCAAATAGTTTTCACATAAAAATGGCCATTCCTTGCTGCCCTCACTTGTCCGCAATTGGCCCTGTGGGACCATTCCGTTTTATTCGACGACAGGGTTAGCATTTCTGCTGATTGAGTCTGGGGAGTATGGAAATAGGGAAGCTTGGGGGTCAGCAGTTATATGTTCGATTTGATGAGCCAGCTAGTGATATATTTCAATCTCTTGGGGTCTTGGAGGTACCTACTTACTAGATTTTGGTCATAGTGGATTTATTTATTTTTATTCTTTCTTTTATGTTTTATTCTTTCTGTGACGGAGTAAAACTCGACTGGAGAAAAGCTAAAAGGAAATTTTACTAATATTGTCTGTACAACAGAAGGAAAACTGTACATAATACCCTATATATAGGTACCCTTTGCCAAGACATGGGATGGCAAGTATTCTTACCTTCCTTCTTTCATATTAGCAACACAGTGGCAGATGGTTCGTAATCCAACATAAGATTTAGGGCGTGACAATTACATATTTAAACTGATCTGATAGCCAATCTCTTCATTACTCATGATATCTATTACTACAAAACAACTACTAAAAAAAACAACACAACACTAAATACAAAAAAACAGGTTTCATATCAAATCAACCATCTAATCTCGCGTAACGCATGAACAGCAAACACAAACAATTTACACAAAATGTTTTCCAATAAAAACCTTTTCAAGAAAACCTATACAGTGCCGATACGATTCCACACATTATTTCGTTCACAATCCCTAGACATAACGCAAGGACCGTCATAAAACGGAGAGGTCACCCCCAAGCTTCCTTCATTCCTATAATTGAGTCAGTCCCTTGTCAGCATTGGTTTATTCGAACTATCGTATTAAATGAGGAATGTCTATTTTGATAACGAATTATTTGTAACAAGAAACTGAATTAGCTTCCAAGTTTGCTCTTGTTTGGGACAACAGAAAGGCACAGAAGGCAAACTTCATATAAACGAGTTTATACAACGCAGATATGGCATCGTTTGGCACCTCCCCGCTGTGAATTTATATAATATATAATTGTGCTTATTTGTGAAAAAAAACCATGAACTATTCACTGATAGTCGTGCTAGACATAAAGAATTTACCAATAATTAAAACAGAAAAATTTAAAAAAAACTTTAAATAGGTATGTGTAGGCATTAGCAGACCAAATAAAAAATACAGCATAGAACTAAGTACAAGAAAATACAAGAAATAAGTATGTAATTAATCAAGTTATTTTGATCAATGCCAGGCCTCATTCAAAAGAGCATTTTATTGCAAGGATTATTAGGCGACATCTTTTACTTACGCAATATTAGAAAGAACACATACCAAAACAGACAAAATAACTGGTAACATACTTCCATTTACAAAAACTTATATGAAAAGAACAACAAAACTTCATTACATCCAAGACCACAAACCAACTAGGTAGTTTATCTAACTGAAATATTATATAGTATTTGACTTTATATTTAGTTACGTTATACTCACAAAAACTATGCCATACTTACTTAATATTAAACAAATGAAGAAAACTAGATAAAAGTTCCCGCCAAATTTTCGCCGAAAAGCATTTCATACACATGTGACTTTCTACTGAAACTACCATTTCCTCGAACGTTCTCGAACTTCTGTAGTAGCAAATATAAGTTCGAAAAGTCGATGTTCGCCGAAGGTTCCCGAGTTTACCCTAAGAGCACTTGCAAATAAAGCTCTATCTAATTTACTTCTGTAGACAAACAGCCTGAGACTTGCCAACGAAGTTAATGCGAAAAAAGGTAGAAATAGAAGATGGATTCTCGCTACTCTTTGTTTGAAACAAGTAGGTTTTTTTATTTGTGTTGAATACGAATAGAAGAATATTGGAACGGGGTTTTAAAAAAAAAAGTTGAATGTGAATAATGTTTTGCTAGTGAAATGCTTTTTTGGTAATACTTTTTTTTCAATAAAATATACCTAGAATTACTCAAAGAGCATTTAAAAATTTATTCTGAATTCAAAAACAAACAAATGAAATTTACAAATAAAAATTTAGATTTATCAAGAAATCTAAATTTTCATTTGTATTTTCATTTGTTTGATTTTGTGTATGAAATAGTATTATATTATTCTGTTTTACTGTTTTACAAATATTTATGTTAGTGATCCGAAAATTTTGCTATCAAGTGTACTTGATGAGAAGAAGGAATGGCGATTTTTTTACTGCGGGCTGATTTTTAATTTCTAAACGATATTCATTGTTGCAGCATGCGATTGCCACCCAGTAGGTGCTAGCGGGAAGACCTGTAACCAGACTAGTGGGCAGTGCCCGTGCAAGGACGGCGTCACCGGCACCACTTGTAACCGCTGCGCCAAGGGGTACCAGCAGTCCAGGAGTCACATCGCGCCATGTATACGTAAGTACCTACATTGTTTTTATCTTTAAATCTAACAATTAAAGTATTAAAAGCTTGGCAGAATTTGAACCTACCCTTGTTTGAGTGAAAAGATGCCTTCGACATGCCTTGATGTCTTATTCAGACACTTTAACTAGGTACTAAGCTACCTAAACTGTTGTTTTGATGTTTTAATTAATCTTTTACTTTACAAAATAGTAAGAAGCGACGTGAATGACGCTAATATTTCCATATGCCATTTCACTTAGTCGACTCCTACGATAAGGTGTGATGGACGTTATGTATTCTTAGTTTATCACTGGAATAATTAAATAATTTGGTTTATTTGTATAATAGGTCGGGGAAAAAGTCTTTTCGCATAACGTAGGTATAAACTTATTATAAAATTTCTTTGACTGTACTACTTGTGTCTGGCTGGTTTTGGGAACATTAAAAAGGTTACATTATAAAGAAAAGAAAAAAAAAAAAAAAAGTTGTTTCCCGCTATTTTTCATTTGTTTTTCTCTCCGTAAAAATGAGTGAATCTAATGAAGAAATTCGATACATTTTAAAATTTTATTATCAAAAAGGCAAAGTCCCAAAGTTTCTACAGTAACGGGATAATGTCTCTGCCCACAAAATGGCAGAAAGTTGTTCAACAAAACGGTACATATATATTGTAAATAAATGTACCTAAATAAACTTTGAAAAAAATGTCTTGACTTTTCATACAAAAATACGAAAAGACTTTTTCCCCAACCTAATATGTAAATTAAACTAAAATTTTCACAATTTCGTTTTTTTATGTTTTAGAAAAGTTGTATTGAGTACTCCACTACTTTTAAGGGGCGGTTAAAAAGGAAAGGAAACTCAAATTCTCGTGTATTTACTTAGCTAATATACGTTTTCAAATCCTGCAGGTATACCGCGCATTGTGACTGCGGTTCAAGCCATGGAGGCTGTGGAAGGGGAGCCGGGCCGCGGTAAGTAGTAAGTGTACCATCATGCACTCTCGCCTCACCAACACCCACGCATACAACCCATACAGCCACTTAATCACTTATACGAGTACATTGATCATTTTGAAAACCTCAATAAACATGATAATATTTTTTTTAAACAGCATGTCAATTCTCGTTCCTTAAAATCGTTAAAAATTCGGTTAAGTTAACTTTTAGTTGTCAAATTGTCTTACCTATTGTGTGACAATTTCACAACTAAAAGTTAACTTAACCGAATATTAAACGATTTTAAGGAACGAGAATTGACATGCTGACTAATTTGCAAAAGACAGAGATGCTTAGAAAGCAATAGGGAACTCTTATCTCAGAAGTGGAACTTAAAAAAAAAAGATTTTACAAGTGATTAAGTGACTGTATTAAGGAGTTTACTGTACTTTAAATATTCAAAACTACACACATCAAAAAAGTCTAAGCAACATGCATGATATTACAAATTTACCATTTATATTAATTTATTTTACCATTTATTTTAATTATAACGTTGTATTTTATTTTTAAAATAATATTTTTAGGGTTCTATGATGTAAAAATAACAGCTGTTTTCTTTATAAGTTCTTTTAATAACAGAAATTAACAATATTAGAATATACAGGTACATAAGAAACTAAACTTTTTTTTTACAAATTGAAATTTCTTAAGAAAATGAATTTATTGTGAAAGAATAGGACAATTTAATACAAAGTATGGCCTCCTCTGCTATTCAGAACTTGTCGGCAACGATTATTCATTGAATTAATGAGACTGTTTATGTCAGCTTGCGGTATTCGCTCCCAATGGAATTGTAGCAAATCCTTCAGCTGTTGGGTTGTTGTCACTCCGTCCAAGTCCTTCAAAACACGTCTCTGGAGCATGTCCCATGCGTGCTCGATGGGGTTGAGGTCTGGCGATTGTGCAGGCCAGGGCAATACCTGGATGTTCTCCGTTGCCAAGTATTCACTGGTTCGCCGAGCTGTATGTGAACGCGCATTGTCATGCATTAACGTAAAATCGGAGCCAAAGGTTTGTGCAAATGGATGGACATAAGGTCTGAGAATATCCTCAACGTAATTTTCAGCGTTCATGTTTCCATTTACAAAAACGAGCTCAGTTCGCCTGTTCTTCATAATACCCGCCCATACCATAACTGTTGAGCCGCTGTATGGATGAACTTCCTGAACGCACCTGAGTCTTTCAGTATTTCCGGGTCGACGGTACACTCGCACCCTTCTTGTATCAGGCCTAAACCCGAATCGCGACTCATCGGAAAACATAATTTTATCCCATTGTTCCTGGGTCCATGTTATGCGTTCTCTACACCATTCATTTCGACGAGCGCGATTCCCGTGACGTATCGGTGGGCACCTGATAGGGCGTCGAGCTCGTAGGCCGTACTCATGCAGTCGATTTCGCACAGTTTGGGGACTTACATCAACACCACTTGAATTTTGTAGCCTCAAACTTATCTCTCGAGCGGTTAACATCGGCTGGCGTCTTGCAGTCAGTTGTATGTACCGGTCTTGCCGAGTGGTTGTACTCCTTTTACGGCCTGGATGCTGTTCAGCGGGTTCCCCTGTATTATTGTAGCGCTGCCAAAGACGACAAATAACACTTCTATGAATACCAAAATGTCGAGATACCTGAGATTGATTACTTCCCGCTTGCAACATCCCTACAGCTCTTTGCATTTCATCTGCCGTCAAATGACGTCGCTCCATGACGTAAAGAATATCTAACAATTCAATTTTGTCGCCAACTGTATTTAAATGGTTGGTAAAATTATAAAATCAAGACTAAAACGTAGCAATTAACATGCACTCAAATTCAAACAAATTCGCAGTCATTTGAATTTTATGAAAAAAAACAAAACATAATCGAAATTTTTTTTTTACAACCAGCCAGTATGTCATCAATAACAAAAAAGTTTACTTACCTATACACTTTGAGTGAGTAAATACTTAGAAATTAATTAATATAAATGGTAAATTTGTAATATCATGCATGTTGCTTAGACTTTTTTGATGTGAGACATTCCTTTTTTTTTTTTAAATTCAACTCCCGCACTAGGGACCATGCCCTGTGTCGCGGGGACCTTTTACTAACATCAATTAACGGACACAAAGAACACCCAGACCAGGACAATAATTTGTGGATCTCACAAATTATTGTCCTGCGTGGGGATCGAACCCACAACCTCTTGCACGGCAGCCGCTTGCGCTACCGTCGCGCCACCGAAGTCGTCACTTATTTCTGTAACAAAACCATCGTCGAGCTATTTAATAATGAGCACTAATTAAAGTAAGCTATATTAAATCTAAACTTACTATTTTATACGTCTATATTTCCTTACATCGCCAATTTTATTGGTTATTAAAGTACAGTTACTCCGACTTATTATTAATTTGCACTTTAATTTTTAATTTTCTTTTTATACTATCTTTGGTAAATAACTAAATATTATTATAAATCTTCCAAAACTTCAGCAAAAAAAAGGTTTTTTTTAACCCCCTTACTCATAAACGCCTCTTAAATTTAATCACTGTTTAGCGAAGATTTTTATTAGCAAAACCAACCTTATGCCAAACAAAACCGTAAGAACTTAAGCTAATCAATTGACTAAAATTTGAGAGGCGGTTATGAGTAAGGGGGTAAATGTTTAACTATGGTACTTATTATATACTAACCTTTATGTACCTATTAGTAGAATTATTTAAATAATTATGACCCAAAGGTAGTATTTAATATCATTCTCACAAAACATGACTAAAACCACGTAATCATGAATTTTACATTAATAAAACTAATTTATTAAAAATTATAACTTTAAATTAACCAAGATTTAACACTAAAACCTAAATAAATTAAACAAAATATGCATTGCCTAGAATATAGTATTAACAAATTAAATAAATGCTATTAATATTTCTATGAATACTGATGTAAAAATATTAAGTAAATACTTCATTATTATGTGTACTGAAGTACCTAAGTTACTGATATTTCAAATATTTAGTATACACATTAAAGTAGGTATAACAAAATCATGTACTTAGAACAAATTTATCGAAATATTATTTACTTATTTCTGGTATGCAATGAGTTAATTAATTATTAAATTAATTAGTTAATTACCTATTTCGTGTATAATCTGTTAAATCATAGATTACATGTTCTGTGAGAATGTAAAGTTGTTCGTATAATATTAATTTGCTTGTTCTGTTTATCATTCATTGTGTCTCATCTGTGTGTTTTGTTTTATCAGTGCCGACTAAGAGGTAACGTTTAAATTATTATTATCACTGTATGGTCTAAAGCAGAGGCTCTTAGTCATCATAAAAGCCCATTATTGTCCCACTGCAGGTACGGGCCTCCTCCCGTGACGGAGAGATACTTGGCCTACTATTACCACGCTGGTATAGGGTTTTTTCCTTCTTTTTATTTCGTAAAGACAATATTTCCGGATAGTCCTTTAGTCGGTTTTTACGACACCCATGGGCTGGGATGAGAGGCTCTTAGTAAGACAATATTAATTATTCGTGTGAACCAGGCCAAAGAGGAGACGTAGATGCCCTTTAGGATATATAATACTCTTAGATATACACAACCAGTGCACAACCTGTAATACCTTGAGAAGGTTTGCTGTCAAGTGTCAAGACTTTTGTAGGCAGGTTATAACAACTCTATCGGTGCGATGGAAAACTAAGGTAATTGGACTAATTGGGGATATTATCTGGTTGCGAATGTTAGGTAGATGCAAAATTTCTGGATAAATAAGAAGTTGCAAAGTAGATAGGAATTGCTTGGTAGATGGGAGATAACTGAGTACATAGGAGATTGCAGGATGGATAGGAGACTCCTGAGTAAAAAAGTAGATACATATTATGACATTGATGGGTAGACCGGAGATTGATAAGTGGACTGAAGATTGCTGAGTAAATAGGAAGAGCCCGCCGTCCATCATACTTATATACTTAACTAGCAAAACCGGCGAACTCTGTTTCGCCACCAGATGTTTTCCCGTTCCCGTCCGCCACCGTTTTCCCGCTTTTCTATTGAAATTTTTCCTGAATTTCCTTTGCTATAAACCTCACGGAACCCGAGACCTTTCCAACGAATGCTAAACCGTGGAAATCGGTTCGTGCGTTCTGGAGTTATAGCGTCAGGAAGGAAAACCTGACTTATTTTTATATACTTAATTATACTCCCATTATTATGTTATGTTATGTATGTTATAAGAATGCTTATATGTGTGATGTATGACGACAGTAGCGGAACAATGCGGCAGGTGTCGCGCCGCCGCTCGTACGCTAAACCTCAACAAGTTCTGCAGCCGAGACTACGGTGAGTTCACACCTTTATTACTTTCACTCAATTTGACCCTTAATTCTCTCCCAGTGTTGATAAATAATAGTAATAGGTAAGCTTTCTCGATGTGGTGCTTGTCGTGTAAAAATTCTCGCGAGAGGCATTCTTCTGCGGAAATTATATTAAAAAAAAAGGAATATTAACCATTTAAAAATTAACAATGTCCATGGGCGGCGGTGGTCACTTACCATCAGGTGACCTGCTGCTGGAAAATTAAAATTCGGGCAAATGAAATTCTGGCAGGTGGAGGTATACCATTAACATGATGTTCTGTTGTCAGTCATAATGGGCAAGGTGGTGGGTCGCGAGGCGAGCGCGGCGGGCGAGTCGTGGGTGCGCCTGGCGCTGAGCGTGCAGGCGGTGTACAAGCGCGCGCCGCGCAGTCGCCTGCGCAGAGGCGCCACCGCCCTGCACGTGCGCGCCGCGGACCTCGCCTGCAAGTGCCCTAAGATCAAGATTAACAAGTAAGTATAACATTTAATTGCAACAGTTATGGTGGGCATACACGATCCTTCCTATCGTCCAATCAGCATGACACTGCTGGCTTGATCCAATCTCGAATCCAATCCAAGAAACGAAATTCGATAATGCCATCAATTCTAACTGTCATGCAGATCCACTCGCACACACGGTCAATTCTAACTGATCCAATCGGTAGCGTCATGCCGATTGGACGATAAGAAGGATCGTGTATGCCTACGTTTACAGTTTACTGCCTTGTGCCTAGATGGCGTTGTTACAGTTAGGTGAAAATAGCGAGGGCTTATGTCAACTTAGAAAACAATGTTTTAATTTGGTTAACAAACAATGATTTGGGTTCCTAGCAGTCTGGCGTCGGAGGCGTAATTTCCATAGACGCAGATCCCTACCTCGAGAATCGAACATTTTCCATTTTCCTTTGTACTTCTTTCGATTAAAAACATAACAATTTTTTACCAAAAAAGCAACAAAACACAATTACTCAGACAAATAGCAATTTTTTGCGACATTTTAAAATAATCGAAAATTGTTATGTCTGGCTACACAAATTACTTTACAATTTATACCAAAACCTTTATAAAAGGCATTAGAAGTCAACGAGCCGTCACTAAGTTGGTCTGAGTGTATTTGCAATGAAATTATTGTACAAATTAATCTTAAATTATAGCCTGCTTGAGTAAAATACTTTGACAATGAGGCGTGGGTGGGGGTTTATAATATTTATTGTTATTTTGTTCGATAGCTATTAGATATTATAAATAATAATTAGTCTTGCCTTGATGTTACTACTGTCCTTGAAATTGATATTTTTTTAAGATAATACGTTATTATTATTAAATTTTATTTACCAGTTAGTTTGGAAGCAAAATGTTTTATTTATTTATTTATTTATTAGGTACATCAACAATATACATATTAAAATCTGTTAACAATAAATCTTAGAAATAATAAACTTATATGAATATCAATTACAGACATACACAACATTATTATAATTATAAGACAGAATTATCATATTATTATATTAAAATAGAATTTGTAATTTTAACAAGATAAATCAGTATAAAATAAGAATTGAAAATAAAATAACAGAAAGGAATTAAATTAAATTACATTTAAGAAAAATAAAAATACAATTGATATAATTAAGGAAACAATTTACAAAAACAATTTATTACAATTTATTAGCACGAAATTATCTGCGCCAACTTGCGCTTAAATACTTTGATAGAGTCATGGAAAATATCAAGCTCAAGATCATCCGAGCGCCCACACAATGTATTGTACTCTAAACAAATACGAACCAGTGGCGAGTGCCTGCCAACATTGGTCCTGCAAAATGGAACGTAAAGAGTTTTTGTCACTGGATGACGTGGAATTTTATAAGGCACAGACAAATTAATGTTGCTTAGTAATTGACTGCAGTCTACCCCACCGTTAAGGATTTTATGGAGGAAAGCGAGATCCTGAATTTGACGTCTATGGCTGAGGCTATTCATTTTTAAAAATTCAAGTCTATCGGAGTATGGAGCCCTATGCGAAATGCCAGACGATATGTACGCCAAGTGTCTAGTAAATGCTATTTGGATACCTTCAATTCTTTGCGATTGTACAGCATACGACGGACACCAGACTACACATGCGTATTCGAGATGGCTTCTCACCAAAGCATTGTAGAGAAGCATCTTTGTTTGTTTTAGACGAAAGCTGTTTGTGTTTCTTTTAATAAAACCGAGCATTTTAGCTGCTTTTTTCACGATATTGTTTACGTGTGGTATAAAAGTTAGTTTGCTGTCACTATTGACAGCAAACTAACTTTTGAAATAAGAGATCTCGGTGGTATTTCAGGGACTTCTTGTAATTCTGTCCTCTCTATGTAATATTTCGAAGGGAACGGAAGTTTTTTACTTTATATGGTAACATTTTGCCGCGTTTAGTGTCATGTCATTATCTCGGCACCAGTCTTGGATGCGATTAAGATCACTTTGTATTAAATCTACGTCTGATTGAGATGCAACCGTTTGATAAATTTTGAGGTCGTCAGCAAATAAACAAAATTTTGAGTGTGTTATTTCATGAGATATATCATTAACAAAAATGGAGAATAATACAGGTCCAAGATGAGATCCTTGCGGTACGCCTGAAGTAGCATAGTACATTTGTGAATTATATCCCTTTACCGACACCGTTAGTGGTATATTTGAAAGATAAGAACGGAACCAGTTCAAAATGTTACCATGTATTCCGAGCGCCTCAAGTTTTTTTAATAGCAGGCTGTGATTGACTTTATCGAAGGCATTAGAAAAGTCTGTATAGATTGCATCGACTTGTCTGCCCTTATCAATGTTACCGGATATTTCAGAAATAAATGTAACCAAATTTGTGTCAACAGAACGACCGATCTTAAAGCCATGCTGAGCATTTGTAATAGTGTTATTCACATGTTGTCAATGTTTAGTTTAGTAGCAAAGTGCTACTGTAGTAATCGGTCTTTTTCTACGGCAAAAGTTGGACCTATGGAAGATAGATTCGAGTTTTCCTTGTTTAACTTTAAGTAGCACGAGTATCAATTAATCTACTTTTATTATGACACCAACAAAACAAAAGTGTGTTTTATACAATGTTTAACATAATTATAGAATACATTTTTTTCTCCTAACAGGTCATACCTAATCCTAGGAGTGGAAAAAGAGGGCGTTTCAGCCGGTTTGCCGGGACTGACAGTCGGCGATAGGACATTACTGTTGGAGTGGCGCGACGACTGGCACCGACGCATCCGCCGGCTTCAGCGGCGCGCGATCAACTGCCACTAGCCGACCGCCATCTTGGAAATAGTGGGGATAAAGCAACCAATGAGGACGCTTCGTTCTCCCAATAATCCGTCGTTGCTAACTTATGTGAATTGATAACGTAGTTGGTCTAACTGTTACTGCCATACACGTGCTGTCTATTTAAATACATTTTATGCGTCAGGAATGAATGTTTGGATATATCTTAAGACTGATTGTAAGTCCTCATTATGTGATTAAGTGCTTTGCTAGGCTTTTCCTTGCAGATTACTTATCATAATAGCCGATTATGTTACAACGTCCTCCTCTAGTAATGGAAGGAAATTTGGCCTATTTAAGCCACGTTAGCCAGACTGATTTGTATAGGGTTTTACGCCATTAATTCCTTCTTTTGTTTTAGTTCAGGTATTGTCTGAATATTATGAACCCCATTGTATGACTTAGGGTTTCCACGCCGTGTATTTTTACTCTGTCACCATACATAACATGGTGATTTATATTGGTTACATAAGTATAAAGTATTTTAGTGTAGCAGTTGTATTATTATCAGCTATTTAACATACCTTAATTATTTTGTTGTCTGTTTATGCATTTTTCTTGAAGGTGTTGCTGAAGGTTTTTTGGCCTACTAACTAATATCAATCTCAGATAATATCAGATTATCTGTTTTCATATCACGTTTTTCTTCTTTCATCATCATAACATCCCATTAATGTCCTACTGCAGGGACGGGCCTCCTCTCGTGACGCAGGGATACTTGGCCTACTAATAAATAATAATTTTCTTCTTTAATACCGAATATTTGCAAACTTATCCTAAGTCGACTTTTGGCACTATGTATTTTTACTCCACCACCACACAAAGAGAAGGTAGATACTTTTACTTTCAGCAACACCTTTAAAGTATTTATACTTACTTGATAGTACTAAGCAATAAGTTTTTAATTACTGTTAACGTAAAATGTAGCTCCATTTTTATTAAAATGCTTCTGGTATATTCATAGCCATCTTTTGTATTTTGTAAGGGCGAAGCGTTGTTTAACCTACACGTGGATATCACATTTACAATTAACTTTTACCTCTTCTTTTTTATAAATATGGTTATATATGGTAAATTGTGTGACTAAAACAAATAATAATATAAGCTACTGTTATCACTTGAATAATACAGAAAACCTTTGCCTTGTCATTCCATAGACTCTTCATGCGGGTGCTGAGTCCATTACATGATTAAGGAAAGAACTGTCCACTTCGCTCTTTCCTCTATCTATCAAAATTAAAACAAGCCGAGAGATTTTACCCAATCTCTCGGCAAGAATAAGGCCGTCATAGCCGTCTATGATTTTAGCTAACTTTCAAAAAATATAAAACTGAATACCAGTAAATTAATCAAACTAACGGTCATTATTATATTCTGTATAATTAAACAATCTCGTCCTGACGAAATACAAGAATCAAACTATGTCTTTATCGTAGATATAACATGTTAATACAAAACTAAACGATAATAAAACTGTTCATAATATACTTAATCGCCATACATTCATTCCTGATGTACTCATAGTACATAAACGTTTACCTAGTCTGTTTTAGGAATAACGTTATGATTAATACCTAGTAGTTTCAACTGTTATTTGTATCTACTTACCAACTGTTTTATGCCAAAAATGCAGAGACAGATCCGGACACACGGCTTTAATCTTATAAGAAAATAAATATAGCTTAATTTTTATTAAAAAATGTTCAATTTCATATTAAAATGGCATAAAAAAACCTTTTTTTATTTTATTGGTAACAATGTAAACGGTAAACAAAACTGTACTTTACTATTCAATATAAGAACAATCAGTAATGTCAGCCTGTCTGTTATTATTATTACATCTCTGATTTATTTTTCAAAAGTTTTATTGGTTTGTTGCCAGTCATTCTTTAGAAAGTTAATCCTGTACTTTATTACTAGATAATTAATTTAATGAAGGCCTAATTATTACGAGTTTTAGATATTAGTGTCGATAAGTAATTTTAATTCTGCTAAATAACAGAAGGGGCATTATTACTGCTAATACAACAGTATATTTATAATCAAAGTAAAGTCAAAATCCGTGTGTCTCGGCCAAAACAAACTTTTTAAAAAAATATTCCCTTCCTAGGATTTTGTTGATAAATGATTGTACATTAATATTATTTATTTAATTATTTTAATTTTATAAGGCAACGTAATGTATCGTTCCATTTCTTGCATTTTTTGTATAATTGTTATTTTATATTGAAAATGCTAATGTTGATATTGTTTTTTATGTGCATATGCTTAGCTTTACGATAACTGTCAAAATAAATATACATTCAATTACTAATTTACCCCCTTACTCATAAAAAAATTCTCAAATTTTAGTCAATTGATTAATTAGCCTAAGCTCTTACGTTGTTTGGTATAAGGTTGGTTTTCGTAATAACAAATCTCGCTAAACAGTGAATAAATTTAAGAGGCGTTTATAAGTAAGGGGGTTAGATTAAAACCTTTTTGCAGCATGCACTGTTCAGGTGCCTAATGTCAAAGTGACAGTTTTGACAGATGTCGTGAGCTAAGCACGTGAGCACTTTAGATGTAGGACTCATTTGGAGATGATCACTACATAGTCACAATGGTTTAACGTACCTCATTTATCATAAAGTAAGGTTAAGTGTTTAATTTATATCGTTAGTGCTTAGATTTTATACACTTGTAAGCTAAAATATCAACTTCATTAATTAAATGTGTTCGTTTTCCTTTTTATTTTCTGTAAATTAAATCATTTAAATATTAGATCTTGCCAAAGTGACATTTTTTTTGTATAGAATACTTAGTTTTTTCCTCTTTGATGTTTTCGCTTTCGGGGACACAAACTTTGAACAAAAGCGTCGCCTAACTAAGGTATGTATGTACAGTATTACTAGCTTTACTAAGAAGAATATTTATAAGAATAATTTTATTTCTGAGAAAGTATAATTATGATTGTGCTTATGGCTCGATCTTTTGTGTTACGTCACAATGACGCAGCGAGAGATTAACCCATGTCAAAGAAACATTTGATGAATTACCTCTTCATAAACCTTAATAATACTATAAAAAATCTTTTTGAAATTCATATTAAACGACTCAATCGAATATTAAACTCAAAAAGTATGAGTTATTTTACAATTGCGCTGTCAGAATTTATTTATGTTATCTGCCCGTGCCCTAAGTACACAATGACATAAATCAACATGGCGGTCGGTGCGCTTTACGATAATAATCAATGTTGTTGACCGTACCTGCATAAAAAGATCGCGCGAAATGAGAATCAAGCCAAAGGGCAAACTTTTTTTTAATATACTGGCCTAATCAAGGTTATTTGATTTTCTCAATAGTATTTTATGAATAAGAAATAAAATACCTATTACTGATAAAACTCAAAATTAATCATTTTAATAACAGTTATACTTTTTCAGAAAAATAATATATAAACGTAATCTATAGATAAAGTTAATATTTAAAACGAATTAGAAGTTTCGCTTGATTGTTCTACGGATTGTAAAAAGTGTATTTAGTTAGTAGATGAAACTATTAACCCGTTTCTAGTTATGCATATCTTTAGATTTCATAATTGGTATACTTTTTAAATTATATATAAACGCATAAATAATTATTCAAATAAATAATTAATTGTTCAAATTATAAATGAAACTTATGTCAATTTGAAACACCAGACTTTTTAAAATAATCAGATAATTATAAAATGAAAATGTGCGTTATTATATAATTTAAGAATAACAAATAATTATTATTATATCAAAACGTAATTGTATCTATAGTTATAGTCAGTTTGTACTTTTACTGAATGTAATATTATATGTGAATAATGTTTTATTTTCTAATTTATTCAATAATTCAGATATTGCTATTCAAATCTGTCCATGAAAATTGTCCAGTGTCATTATAAATAAATGAAACTTATTGTAAAATAAGCATACAAAGAAAATACACAATATTAATACGAATAAACATAAATTCAGATTCATTAATTTACAAGTATAATTGGATAATTATTTCAATATACTGAACGCTTCATCGAGTCAACAATTAACTAATTAATTGTAAAATTACTTGTCAAAAGTTATGATTGGCCACAAAACTATGAACAGTTAATCGTAAATTTTGAAAAGTAATTAACATTTCGATGGTGTTTTGTTTTGATATCAATTTCACAATGTCCGCATTTTACGAAAAAGAACTGCATTATTTCTCTTAAACTCAATTCGTTCTTTGTTTGACAGTCACATCTCTAAATTTAAAAAAAATATATAATGTGACGCACAATTAAAGGCCTATTATGCTTCCTATCGTAAATATTAATTAATAATTATAATCCAATTCAGTTTGCTAATTATACGCTGTTATAATTTTTAGTATAAATATAATTTAGTTATTAAACTTATTTGTATTTTAAGAGATGTCAATTGAATTTAAGGAATGCGCGCGAACGTTTGCTTAATCTCCGACCATAGATAATAAATGAGCGGCTTATGTCAAATGGTTTAGGAACGTTTAGAGCGCTAATGAATTGTGTTTTCGAGATACCCTGCTCCTGTGATGTAATAAATGTTATTGGTTATATTTATTTAAAAATAAAACTACATTAATATACGGACCTGATGGTTTTATTTATCTGTATTTAGTTATTACCTGCATCAATTTATTTTATTGGAAGAGAACTAGTAAGTATGGATTGTCTCTCTAAAAAGGCACAGTGCGGAGTAGGTACTTAGCACTCAATAACTCATTTAGCACTCTGTAAGGTTTCTATGTTTGCCCACCAGCCTTCCAGGTCCATCGCATGAGGTCCCGCTGTAAAATTTTAGCAAGATCAGCCATCTAAATTGTTTTTAAGATTATAGTTTGCTGTGCTGAAAGTATTACTTATTAGGATACGAATTTTATTAGAGAGAAAAGGTTCATTATTTGATTACAATTTTTATTACAAAGTATAAAAAAAACTCAAGTTTATTTACCCTTTATTTACTCCAAACATTATTATTTATTTAATAAAAATAAGATAAAAATCCTGAAAATTACATTAACTTTTAATTTTGTTTCGTCTCCCCTACAAAATAAAATATTACACCTATTTAAATATTGATATTAATAACATCAAAATATAGTATCTATCTTACGTGTTATCAAAGAGTACGGCGTTGAACCTTGTCCCTTGGGAAATTATTCGTGAGCTCCCTTAACTGTGCTGTAGGTATGTAGGTACTAGAGTGAAGTGATTTATGACTGAGTGACGTAGGTACGTGGGGATGTTACGTTTTAGTGCCGAAATTAGTTTTTTTAGTCGAATGTAAAATGTATCGGAATTATTTTACCTTTGTTCGATTTGAAGAGTCATCGCATCGCTACCTCTTTTTAGCAGATAAGTATTTTGCGACACCGACAGTGAGAGACAGTGTGATGATGATACCGTATATACGGGACATTAAACTGATTAAAGGAACCCTTTTAAACAATAAAGTTTTAATTTAATTGGTTTACAAATTACTAGTAAGTACTTAACAAACTATAATATTAAAGTTACTTACCAAACAGAAAATTAGGTAAATATTACTATTATTATTCTCTTTTTTTACATTTTTCACCATATTTTACATTTTTAAATATAAATATAGGAATAAAAACATTTAAAAATATAAAAAAAGGAAGACCCACCCCCTTTTCACCATGAAAGTAACATTACAAAAGCGCTAAAACTACTAGAAGGTTTCGACTGAAATTTTGCTGTAATACAGATACTGAATGCAACAGAATGACATAAAATATAAATTTTCGCGATAACCACCAACATACGGACAGAGCCGCGGGCTAAATCTAGTAATTCATAACACACGAAGCTATATAATATATAACTGTGAAGCTATGTATCATCATATCAGCCCATGGACGTCCTTTGCTGGACATAGGCCTCCTCCAAAAGTTTCCACTCTGCGCGGTCTTGTGCCTCCCTCATGTAGAAGCTATGTATACTGTGTAAGTATTCATTGCATTAGAACATGCTGATTATTTAGTGTAAACTGTTTGTTCCATACTATATCATTTTAAAAGTTTCACACTAAAAGTTCAAGTAAGTATCGAGGTAATCCTTAGTGATGTGTCTGGTCATTCCTTTAGCAAAAGGTGAGTAAAAGTTCAAGTAAAACTTGCGAAATCAGGGCTAAAAAAATGTTTTTATTGAAATTGTTTGATAAAACTGAAGTTATAAATATTTATTTTGTAGATTTTTCTTTTATATTTTGTATTGTCGACCTCGATATAAGAGGTTTTATCTATACTTAATATTATAAAGAGGTAAAGTTTGTGTGTTTGTGTGTTTGTGACGTTGTAGGGGGTAATCTCTGGATCTACTGAACCGATTTTAAAAATTCTTTCTGCGTTTGATAGTCCATTTATCGGGGAGTGTCATAGGCTATATAGTATCACGCTATGACTAATAGGAGAGGAGCAGTAATGAAATATGTTTATAAAAGGGACGCTTAAAAATGTTTATTTTGCTTCTGCTGCTTAAACGTCTGGAGATAATAATATACTGAAATGATGTATTAGAGAATTGTACCTTTAAAAAAGTTTTACAATTAAGTCAGCGATAGCATATATCTATCTTCTAAGGTTGACTCACTACGACCTTTTTTATAATAATCAAATTTGATTTAAAGAAATGCATTGTTTGTAAAGGTATTTTGTGTATATGGTATCGACCCTTATCAAAATAAATACGTTAATCATTATATTTATTTAATTTTAAACATAATTGACCTTTACAGCGATGAGATCCGATTATTAGTTTGAAAGATATCTCAGTTTTAAAATAATGCGCGAATAACGTAATATATCTGTAACGCGATGTTAGTCTAGATGAATTTTCTAAGTATCAACATTTTGGTTGGAGTAAGATTTTTATTTTAATTTTAAATACCTGTCATCATCATAACAGCCCATTAATGTCCCACTGCAGGGAAGTGCCTCCTCCCGTAACGGAGTGATACTTGGCCTACTAATACCACGCTGGCCAGACGGATTGGTAAAGGGTTTAATTTCAAGTTTTCCTTCTTTTTATTTCGTAAAGATAATATTCACGGATAGTCCCTTAGTCGGTTTTTACGACACCCATGGGATGAGAAGGGGTGGTGACATATTGTATTCTTACTCCGTCGCCACACGCAGTTAAATACCTGTAAGTACTATAAATTAATTCTACCTCAAAAAGATCGCTTGGTCGGACTAAATTCGGAGGGCGGAGGACCCTGTTCTGTGGCGTTTGTTGAGAGAGGCATTTTGTCCAGCAGACTGCGATAGGCTAATTGGTTTATTGATTAATACCATGTATTCTTAATCCATTTTTACATGGATAATACTCTATACCAATATTATAAAGAGGTAAAGTTTGTGTGTTTGTAAGTTTGTGACGTTGTAAGGGGTAATCTCTGGATCTACAGAACCGATTTTTAAAATTCTTTTTGTCTTAAATAGACCATTTATCGGGAAGTGCCATAGGCTATATAGTATCACGCTATGACTTATAAGAGAGGAACAGTAATGAAATATGTTTAAAAAGGGGAAGCGTTTTTTTCGCCGCCCAACGAAGTGGGCACGGGTCAGCTAGTTTATTAATATAACATCTATTACTTGTCAAAAATTGCAAAGCATACTTTATACAATAAAGTTATAGGTACCTACATAAAATATACAGTTTAGTATAAACTCATAGCAATGTTAAGATCGTAGAAGACCAGAGCGAGTCGAACAAATTTCTCTAATGCCCGATCACGATGCACTATTGTACGATTGTATACCGATTTAGTAAGGCCGGCTACAAACTTGCGATTTTGCTACTTAAATTAAAATATAAAAACTTAAGAAACTTTGTTATTTAACGATTTTCAAATTTAAAAAACAGAGGTTTATGTTTGCATAGGTTTCATGTAAGGTTGAAAAAAAGAAGTTACTGTAATTATTTTCGATAGATAAGATAAGAATCGTACACATTTCAATGACAAAGTATTGCAAGTCTAAATAAAAATAAGGGGAGGAAAAAATACTAAAAAAGATAAATATATTGCCGTGTCCTATATAAATACTTTCTAGGAGAGTAAACAGGAAGGGCTCTCTATATTTTACCTGTCTCTAAGTTTATGTTTCTATACAAATTACACAGGAAGAGATCTCAAGACCCCAAGTAAATGGTATAAGTGTAGGCAAAGAAGAAGAGTTTTAAATATGACTGGTGAGAAGAAAACTTCGATTTACTCATATAAGTACGTAAAACATCACGCCACCCATTTTCGTCCTATGGGAGCATTTGGCTTAGTGTGTGGCGACTAGGGCATGCAATATCGGAAGGTTTTCAATTCCGATACTGACTTCCGATATTAGATCTCAATATCGGAATTCCGATATTAATATCGGAATTGCGTATTTTTTTTAGAAATTGCACTTTTTGTTAAAAAATGCACAAATTCGGTGTGAGGTTGGATTGAATGCAATAAAAAATATTTATAAATCATATTATTTAATTTGGATTGCTTGTTTTATACTCGTATTTAAGTTTTACCCACAGTATTTACTAAATCAGATATTTCTCATTATTTTTCTGTACTTATTGCTTAGTTTAACTATCTCACTCAGAGACTTAAATCTGGAATTAAATCATCAATTAGGAACAAAAAGTAATTTATAATATCCTATTCTTTAATCTAATATCTTATTACTTATTAAACTTATCAACAAAGCTTAAAAGTTGAATTGACGAACTTCTTAGAATTTAAAATATTTTATTTATTTTATTTTATTTTCTTCGGAACACTAACAGTATAATTTACAATCGGTTAATACATAAATATACTTATACACAGCCATTAACAGGTATTCGCAAATATAAACTAAACATAAAACCATTGCATGACAGAAAAAAATTGTTCAAAATAAATTGTAAATTTAATTTGTTGCTTCTCTGGGATTAGGACCAAAATAATCTGTAGTAAATAATTTCTTTACCACTGTTGGCTTAGACCTAAATATCTCAAATTCGCTATGCCTTTTGGCAATGTTGTTAACGGAACTACTCCCACGAATGAGAAATGAGTTTTGTCTAAAATTAGTGTTGGCTGAGGGTAGTACTAAGGGTTGAGTGCGCCTAACTGGCAGTTTTCTAGGGACCCAAATGTTTAGTTTTTCAAATAGGGTTGGACAGTCGACCCCACCATTGACAATTTTTACAATTGTTACAACATCAGATATTGTATCGTCTATTCTGTAGGGACATAAAATGATACCTCTTACATCTTGCTTCATACCCATGATCGATGCACCTATACCTATACTGTAAATATCTTAGGAACTTTTTCTGTACGGATTCAATGCGCTCAATATAAATGTCATAAAGCGGGTTCCATACCACTGATGCGTATTCGAGGATACTGCGCACGAGAGCACAGTATAGTACCTTAATTTTTATTTAATTATATAATATGCCAACAACAATAATTATTGGTAATATTTTTGTCTAATTTTTATCTATACTCATTACTAATATAAAACTAACAAACTCGGAATCAACAAAACTTTAAGAAGTCTTGTTGATTCTAAGTTTAGTAGTTTAAATTACAATCAACTGTAGTAAAGGTTCCCTATATACATAGGTTTATATTTATTTTAAAATCTCGTTTTTCTTGGTAATATGTCAAACATTTTGTCGGATAAATAACCGCCCGACGAAAAAACATGCTCACTTTCAACATTGGTGGGCAAAATTTATGTGAGATAAGTGTATGTCTGTGACAAATAAACTCATCTTTCACCTCTGTTAACGTATGTTGCTTTTTCAGTAATTACATATCCCAATAGATCAAATTCGTCGGACGGAAGCACTGCCTTCTTCTTTTCTTTGCACTTTTCTATTTCCTTCTCAAATTCTTGGTGCAGGGTCAGCTCACTCGTTGTAGCTAGACTAGCTAGTGATTCATCATCTTTATCTGAAGAGACAGAAGCTGTCGGTTCTTCAGTCTTTCTTTCTGTGAAGTTGAGAGTGCTAGTATCGTTTTGTTTATATTTGAGGCGTTTTAACAACTTTACAATAATATCACATATTATTAGAGTAGGTAAAGAGTGAGCGAAACAGGTAACAATATTATTGTTCTTGTAGCACATGCATAGCGAGCTGGCAACATTAATACGGTACCTACTGTTTTGCTCGGCGATACACAAGGATCGATATATGTATAATTTAAAACTCAAAATATAGAAAAATGATCGAGTTCCGAGATTCCGATATTCGATCACCCAGTATCGGAATTGTAATATCGGACTTAGCGTTCCGAGATTCCGATATTGCGATATTCCGAGATTCCGATATTCATGCCCTAGTGGCGACCGTCACCGCCGGGATTATTTTTAATATTTATACAGGTACACCTGACCACACTCTCCGTATGGTGACGGAGTAAGAATACAATATGTCGCCACCCTATCTCATCCCATGGGTGTCGTAAAAACCGACTAATTATCCGTGAATATTATCTTAACGAAATAAAAAGAAGGATAACTTGAAATTAAACCCTATACCAATCCGTCTGGCCAGCGTGGTATTAGTAGGCCAAGTAGGTATCCCTCCGTCACGGGAGGAGGCCCGTCCCTGCAGTGGGACATTAAAGGGCTGTGATGATACAGGTCACACGATTTACTAGTGATTATTTATCACTTATCTATTTAACAAAAAATATTATCAATCGCCACAAAATCGCAGTAGTTCAACCAGCCTAACAAAACCACGAGCTCACCCCAACAATAGTCGGTAATAACTTTCTTTGTGTTCCAACATACACAGTGTACGCACATTTTAATAACGCATTGTTGTTCTAATACACAGTACACAAACAAACATACATACCGTTACTATTGTATGTATGCGCAATTTTCCGGGTCTATTGTTTATGAAAGAGATGGAACTCTAAGATGTTAGAAGGGTAATAGTCGACTTATTGCGATTTCAGCATTTAGCAATAGTATTGCAACACCTAGTATTGGTAACGGACAAAGCTTTGGTTTAAATCGGTACTACATACAATGTATATGCAGACTACATAAATAGGTAAAGCAGATCATACAGCTGGGCAAAAGTGATGGAATCACCCTTGGTAGGCATAAGCAGGCATAAAGGTGACTTTATTTTTTTACAACAATATATACTATATATAATACTATTTTTTTACAATAATAATACGTACACAAAGAACATCGAGACTCAAGACAGTACTGTACAGTAATGTAGATCTCTGAAGAATTGTCCTAAGTGGGTATCAAACCTGCGACCTTATGCACGGCAATCGCTTTCGCGACCGTCAAGCCACTGAGGTAGTTAAATATCTTGAAGAGGCCTACAGCAATTAAATGTTGGTTAATCCATAATTGGCAATTGTATCAGTCAAACTACTTGTATTTATTATTTGTAACAATGTTAATACTTTTGCTGTGGTAAACCCTCATAAATAAATAACATGCAGACTAGATTTTATGCCCTAATTTACAGGAACTTTGTTAACATTAATCTGACGAGCACAAAGAACATCCAGACACAGGGCAATCATTCGTGTATTACTTATGCAATATTTTTTTTGGCGTCCACTAGCCGCTAACATCACGGCCATGCCACCAAGGCAGTTAACATTATATTTACCTAAAAAGTTGTAAGACCCCAGATGTTCACGACTTTAAGCAAACTTATTACAAAAACCTCTTAAAAATATCTTACGTTAAAAATCACTTAACCTTATTTCATTCATAGCACTAAAAGTAGTAAAAGATGCGCATATTTATGAACGTGCTCAAACAAGCACTACGGCGTCAAAACACCATGACTGGCCACTTGGGGGCGCACCACCATAACAATCCGACTGCCATAATATTTGCTCACTTTGCGGTTACTGTGAACGAATAGAGATGCCAAAATTATTTGAAAAGGATTTGAGGAGGATAACGTTTGTTGTAAGAATAAAGAAGCAGGAAAGCACTAGCGTACGCACTTAACTAGATCCGACGAGATAGAGATATTTTTTTGTAGCCATAATATCTCTACGACTTTCCCTCAGATTTCACAACACCGAGCTAGTGTAGGATAGGACACCATGTATTTTAATTACGTTTTTACACGGAGAATGTTGACAAATAAATGTTGGTTTCTTTCTGTCTATTTATGAGTATTATTGTAGTTTGTTAATCTAAACCTAACCTATTACTAACGACAGGCACTGCTTGTCAGAACAAAATACTGCATACGACATCTCTAAGCGTAATACAATATATTTGCTCAACTAAACACACAGTCAGTAATCCTTTGGAACTGGTTTGTTGTGAATGATATGATTGAAGAGTTAAGGGACGTGATCATCAGCTTATTTTACATTAAGAACCTACACAATAATACTAATTATAGCACAAAAGGTTAACTTTATTATTTTGATTTTCCCCGCTTTACTTATTTTTACAACTGCTTCGAAGGCAAAGTTTCATTCAGATGTCGAAGGTCGACATATTCGGAATAATCTCCAGTTTTTTGGACAAATTGTAAGAAATGTGTAGTGCTGTTTTCCTATACGTATCATGTCTGATCGTTAGAGTCTAATTGTCAGGCTTCCATTTTGTTCGGTTTGTTAGCTGGAAAGTTTTAAGTTAAGTTAGCGGTTACTAGCTTTGCACAACAGTCATGTGGTAAGATCGAAGTCATGTATATTGTATTTTTCAAATCCGTGGTACAAGAATTTCATTTAGAACCTACTACAACTACATATATTCATACTACTAGAGTAACTATACAAAAGTTTACCTTATTGTGTGGTCTGATTCGAGTGTAGAGTTTTTCAATGAACTGCCGCTCTAATACAGATAATATAACCTTATTAGTTTAGTACTACTGTTGATTTTTTCCTAGAGTCCCTGTCTTTTACGATCTCTGGCCAATTTTTAGTACTAACAGACATCTAGATCTTCTCGCCTGCGTTTTGACGATAAAATACCTGTGTAATAAAATTTCACTGCTAAACATAATAAATAATATAAAGAGCAATACTTAATGTTATTAATTAAAATGACAAACAGTGGCAGGTGTTAGTTTAAACAAATCTGCGATTAAAAGTAACAACATTATTGTACTGACGCAAGCTTATCGTTTACCGTTTGCGTAATGCCGTTGTGATTTAATTTAAACGTACTGCGGGGAGATGTTATGGCTTATTTATGTTTTGTAGCAAAACCTATTATTTTTGGAATACTTTTAAGTATTTTTCATTTTCCCAGAGGTGATTTTTCGTCCCCAAAACATACGGCTGAAAAAAAAGATAGCCTTAGGAGCAAGTAGTCACGTAATATGATTTTTTTTAATATATAACAGTGTCAACCACCAGTGTGTGTAACTACGATCCTCAGCAATGAGGGACCGATTAGAGAGAGAGAGAGAGAGAGAGAGAGAGATAACAGTGTCATGACCAATTAACAAACCCGATTTCTGGAATTATCTAAATAAAGGGATTTGATAATCGGTATCAACGCTCTAATTTTGGGCACGGTTTTTTAAATAACTAGACTTTTAATAACAGAGAATATCGGCTGATGAATAATATTTACAATAATATTTAAAAAAAAATTATGTATAAAGTATATAAAGCAAATTCGTCAAGTTCGACGATGCGCACTAAACCTGTCCGCTCTTTTTATGTTTTACGATTGTCCTCACAAAAACATTACACAAAAAGGGTGTTTATGATCAATTTACTATTGACGACACGATACCGATACGACTTTGGTTTATAATCTTACTGATATGTATAATAAATGCTAAAGTCTGTGTATGTACCTAGTTACAAACGCAAAAGAAAGAAACTTATATTTATTTAATGTGGTAATACAAAACCAATTATTACTTTGATAACCTTTTTTTAGTTGATGAGTCCTGCTTTACAATAGGGCCTTGAAGGACGGATAAGAGAACAATGTATCACAGATAGTCTCTGTCTGATTTGGAAAGAGATAAAGTGAAGTGGAGTTTCTTTTGAAAAATTCTCGCACTAAGAATTGAGGCTTGTTTCGATGGGACTTGTGCAATTAATGGACACAAAGAACATCTTGGATCAATAAATCATTTGTTGTTAATAATTAAAACTAGAAAAAACGCGATTCTAATCCGTCTAGCTATCCTGGTATATATAAGTCGTTTTGCTTTTAAAAATCACTCATGGACAGCTGCGAAAAATTTTTGCCCAATAAATCACCCGTTGTAAAAATCGTGTAATATAAATATCCTCGAAAGGGCAAAATAACCCGTGTCCCTAAAGATTCAATTTGCAGGGACGAGATTCCCATAGAATAAAAAAATAAAATATTACCGTTATATTCAGTAGGTCAGCTATGAACCGTCAAGGAAAACGTCCGTTTCAACCGGACATGGGGTAATGTAGTTTTATGATTAGACTTGGGAATACGTATGACAGGGATTTTGAGAAAAGTTAAGTGGGAATTGAAGTTAACATGAAATATTTTGGAAAAAGAAATAGTTTATGTAAGATGGCAAACGTAAAAAATAGTAACTTAATGGCAAGGAAGTTACATAATACGAGTTACCACTTAAAACGCCAAAGAAGATTTTAGTAACTTTACTAAAGCATCGTCTTTGCAATTAATCTTAATTTGTTACCACCATGTATAAATAAATATGTATTTTCAATTTTTAGTAATTAGATCATAAAGACTTTTATATATAGATTTATCACAAGTCAGATATAGATAGATACACTATCTTCATCATGCAGACTCTCGCTTACACAAGTCCCACCTTTTGTAGTAAAGTATGTGGGATGCAGACATTAATACACCAAGATACAATCATCATCATCATACCAGCCTATAGACGCCTACTGCTGGACATAGGCCTCCTCCAAAAGTTTCCACCCAGCGCGGTCCTGTGCCTCCCTCATCCATCGGCTTTCCGCCGTCCTAACCAGCAGGCTTACTCTTGAACATAATTTTAATTTCAATCTAATACCAATCCAATTACAATGTCAATTATGAAGTCACGTGATTTCGTACTCTTGAAAACAATTTCGTCAACATTGGATTGAAATCGGGATTGGTTCACGATTATATTTTAAAGTGTGAAGTTAGCAACACATGACATTGGAGAAGTGATGTTCAACTACATACTAAATTGAGAAAATATTATTACTAAGGTTGATATCTGCTATTTAAGAACAATAATAAATAATATTTATAGAAAATATTGTTTTAATATATGATTTTTAATTATTTACTTTATTTCGGATCGATAAATAATTCATTTTCATTAATTTTGTAAGAGTACCATTTAAAATTCAATCACAATTTCATTTAGTTCATCAAATAGACACCTAATTTGAAAACAATTTGGCGCTAGTGTTGATTTCAAGAGTATGAAATAGCGGTAAACGTCATAATTCCAATCCCGATCGATCGGAATTAAATTCAAGAGTAAGGCTGCAGGTCGTCGGTCCATCCAAGATACAATATTGTTATCAAAAAGCTCCTAGGGTTACAAATTGATAACGCAATAGCATTTGTCAGATCTAATACCTATCTATCTTGCAGTGCGTCAAATTCAATCAATATGTCTCTCACGTATGGTGTCTGTAACATAGACTTAATTAGCGCCATCTCTCGACCGGGAGCACATCTAAATACCTAAAATTAAACATCTAACATTAAAATACATCCGTTCAAAATATCTAAAATTAAAATACATATTGTATCAAAATACCTTAGCTTAGCGTGTTATAACCTACATAAGAAATACCTAAATTCAAAATACTTTATGTTTGACTAGATGGTTAAGTACGCCGTACGCGTGACCATGGTCGTTTTCCATTAAGTATTTTGAATTGAGGTGTTTTGAAGCGAGGTATTTTAAGGTTAGGTGTTTTAATTTTAGGTATTTAGATATGTACCCCTCTCGACCACATTAGTTATTCATGAATCGAACTCCTCCTGAAAGGAAGGGTGAATAAATAATTATGTGATATTTGCGAACATTGCGTGCTTATTGTTGCCATTACTTCTATGGGGACTCATCTTATGGTTAATTTGATTAATCAGGATAGGAAAACGTGACGATTTAGTTAATTAGTTTAATGTGATTTTATTTGAATTGTAAATAATTCCTTGTATTTGTTTTGTACTAAGGGACAATTCTTTTTATTCAATTTGTTGATGTCTAAATGCATTATACTTAAATTGATTAATGTTTGTATAAGATTTAGGTTATAAATCTGGTAAACTAACAACTTTTCTTCGATGATCACATTTCAAAATTAATTATGAGTTATAATCTACGTGTGGTGACGGAGTAAGAATACAATATGTCACCACCCCATCTCATCCCATGGGTGCCGTAAAAACCGACTAAGGGACTATTAGTCAATATTATCTTATCGAAATAAAAAGAAGGATAACTTGAAATTAAACCCTATACCAATCCGTTTGGCCAGCGTGGTATTAGTAGGCCAAGTATCCCTCCGTCATGGGAGGTGGCCCGTCCCTGCAGTGGGACATTAATGGGTTATTATGATGATGATGATGAGTTTTAAATCAAATTCATTTATTTTGAAATGAAAAAATTAAATATAATACTTAATTAAAATCACGCACAGGGCAAAGAAAGCTGAATGTATAAAACTACGGATCAGAAATGAGGAGTGCTCAGTCGCCATGTTTAGCTCTAAAGATTGCCCGATTAAAGTAGTAATGGGCAAAGCACACAGCTTGGAGATACGATAGCTAATGTGGTAGAAAGGTTCTTTTCTAGAATTGAGACGGCAAAGCATCGATGAAGTTTTCCTTCTTTTTCTTTTGCAGAAATAAGAATGGCGAACTTTCCCAAAGGTTTTTTTTAGAAAACAGATATTCAACACACATAGATGTTTCCACACGTTACATATCACCAAAGAAACCTAAACATGCATCACTCCTCTATGGCACATTCTTATAAGACTCGACAAGTAACTGGCAAAGCAAAAAAAAAATAACGTTTTAAAAAAAAAATCTCCAGTTCATTTAGACATAGTAAAACCTTTGTAATAGTCCTCAACAATTACTTTGAGTGGATGAGACTATTGCTAACGAGGAGTGGAGAAAAAACATACAAACAAACAAAAAGGGGGAGGGGCTTAATACCTCATTAGAAAACGATTGGTATTTAATGTGTTTCCGTGTTTTAAGCTAAGGGATGTTAGGGTTGAACGAACTGGAAAATATTAAGGAAACGTCTGTCTGTGTGGGATAAAAAAAAAGAAATATGCTCTATTTTCTCATTTTGGGTTGTCATAAAAGGAGATTAAGGTTCTTCTTTGGTTACACTTACTACTAGAATCAAATCCGACCTGTCTGGTTAGCGTGGTTTTGGGAGGCAAATTTTCTTCCCTCACTGGCGGAGATCAGTATAATATCAATTTAAATGTGTTGTGTTTTAAAATTATGTCTTTCGTAGTGCATTTTTCGGACTCAAAGAACTTCCAGGTGCGGGACACTACATCGTGGATCGCATAAATAATTGTGCTACGTGGGATTATAACACGCAATCAACATGTAACGGTATGTTACGCCATCTTGTCCTCAAATTATAGCTAAGTATACTGATTACGATTACTACTTTGTATTAAAGTTTTTGTGGCAGCCCTAGTCAAGGACCCAAGGGATGACATCTCCACTAATTCTATCCGTGATTTATACGTTCACGCGGAGAGCCTGCTGGCGGATTATTCCCCAGGATTACGGGTTCGACGTCCGACTAGATAATGCTAGATTTAAACCACCGATCCCCAGAAACAAATAATGGATTAGGCTTAAATTGTTTCTTCGAATTGTAAATATTTTGGCAAAATAAATAAAGATTTGTTTGAAATATCTTAAGTGGATTGTAAATCGTTTGTGCTAAATATACAGGGTGGCTCATTCAAATGGGTCAGTATGGGAAAGTCTTAAACTATAAGTCATACGAAGATTTGTTCTTAGGAACCATGTCACCGATTTTGATAAAAAGAAAAACTGCATTCATACATTTGAAAAAGATACTGTACCCAGTCGGGAATCGAACCCGGTTGTTTTGCAAAAGTAAACTTATACTTTTTTTTATTTAAATATCGATTCTGTAGGTCTTAAGCAGTAAATATCTCTATGAAACATTATGTCTAAAATGAATAAAATGCACTGTTTTGACATACTTTAATTTA
Source organism: Schrankia costaestrigalis (assembly GCA_905475405.1). NCBI lineage: Eukaryota > Metazoa > Arthropoda > Insecta > Lepidoptera > Erebidae > Schrankia > Schrankia costaestrigalis. The sequence continues at coordinate 18,310,738 of FR997838.1, read as the reverse complement.
TCATAGTAGCGTACTCGCGGTATATTTATTTGTGACCTTTTGTGGTTGGATCTCTTTCTGTTATTTCACACACACAAAAACTTCAGCCAGATTTAGAAGGATCTACAAGAAGTTAGATACGTCGCTTAAAAGGGTAAGTACTTATTAAAACCTACCTATTAAAAAATACCTCTATGAAGAACCAAGTCCAAAAATTTAAGAGTCAAACTTTACATTTGAGGTCATTGACTTCCATGAAACATCAATGGCAATCACACAAACAATATATTTCAACACTCATACCAAATTATGTATTTATAATAGCAATAAACAAAAGTGGCAATGTATATCTCAATTTTTTATTCAACAATAAACATACAGACAATTTAGATATAACTATTAAGAATACTTGATGACGTCATTGAGTGAATGATTGATTGATATGAATGAGTTGTGAATGATATCATTTTAAACTATTAGTTCACTTGTTGATGTATGATAGAATAGTTATGGTTCTTGTCGTTGTGGTTTGATGATAGGTTATTTAAACAATGATTGTCATCTCGAAGTTGTTGTCATAAAACTAAAGGAATGGTATTCTGTCCATCTTGACGTTGGCAGAATCATTGGAAAACAATGGGGCCATTTTATTAAGAAAACAGAAAGGAATGGTAAACGGGCGAATCCGTGTCCGAATGGAATTGTACTAAAGTAAGACGATTTTTTTATGTTTCATAGACGTCTTAGAGGAGTCTTTGTTAGACGAAGCCTAAATTTATATTGGGTTCATATTCTAGTTCTATAAATCAAACACAAATTTAAAGACAACCTATTGACTTAATTATTTTACAATGCCAAATTATTTAACCAACAATTTCTGATACTTTTTGGAAGCTTTTCCCTCAAAAGAAAAATCGTTTCATTAAAATAGATCATATACCTAGATCTCCATGTGGTGACGGAGTAAGAATACAATATGTCACACCCCATCTTATCCTATGGGTGTCTTAAAAACCTACTAAGGGACTATCCGTAAATATTATCTTTACTAAATAAAAAGAAGGAAAACTTGAAATTAAACCCTATACCAATCCGTCTGGCCAGCGTGGTATTAGTAGGCCAAGTATCCCTCCGTCATAGGAGGAGGCCCGTCCCTGCAGTGGGACATTAATGGGCTGTTATGATGATATACCTAGATCAAGAAAACTATTCTTTCGAAATCAACTTTACAAAAAAAATATCAATCAATCAACTAGCCTATTGCAGTCCACTGCTGGACATAGGCCTCTCCCAATACACGCCACAGAACTCGGTCCTGCGCCTTCCGCATCCAGTCCGACCCAGAGACCTTTATGAGGTCGTCGGTCCACCTAGCTGGGGGGCGTCCTACACTACGTTTGCCGAGTCGCGGTCTCCACTCTAGGACACGTTTGCTCCAACGGCCATCGGTCCTTCGACAGATATGACCAGCCCATTGCCACTTCAGCCTGCTAATACTACGAGCTATGTCGGTAACTTTGGTTCTTTGTCGGATAACCTCGTTCCGGATTCTATCCTTCAAGGAGACGCCGAGCATAGCCCGTTCCATAGCTCGCTGCGCGACTTTAAGTTTGTGGACTAGCCCTACTGTGAGTGTCCACGTCTCGGCACCGTATGTCATTACTGGTAGGACGCATTGGTTGAAGACTTTGGTCTTCAGGCATTGCGGTAAAGGCGAAGAGAAGACCCGACGTAACTTGCTGAATGCTGCCCAACCCAACTGGATCCTGCGATCGATTTCTTTCTCGAAGTTGTTTCTACCAAGTTGGACAACCTGTCCCAGGTAAACATACTCTTGAACAACTTCGAGCATCAATCCGTCGATATAGATCGGCCTCGGCGTTACATGTTTGTTAAACATGATCTTCGTTTTGTTTAGGTTCATGCCGAGTCCGACCCGTCGAGAGGCTCCATTTAGGCCCTGCAGCATCCCGTCAAGCTGTTCCAGTGACTCTGCCACGATGACGATGTCGTCAGCAAACCGGAGGTGTGAGATATACTCGCCGTTGATGTTGATGCCCCGTCCAGTCCAGTCCAACGTCTTAAAGACGTCTTCGAGTGCGTTGGTAAAGAGCTTAGGGGAAATAACATCCCCTTGCCTCACCCCTCTACGCAACTCAATAGGTGGGGTCTTTTTGTCCTGGAGCTGGACGGTCATGGTGGCAGTTTCATATAGAGATCTCAACACCTCGATGTACCGCCAATCGATGTGACATCGCTGCAGAGCATCCAGAACCGCCCAGGTTTCGATTGAGTCGAAGGCTTTTTCGTAGTCCACGAAAGCCATGCACAGCGGCTGATTGTACTCCTCAGTCTTCTGTACAATTTGCCGAACAACATGGATGTGGTCCACGGTGCTGTAGCCTTTTCGAAACCCGGCTTGTTCCGGTGGTTGGAAGTCGTCGAGTCTTCTGGCGCGGCGGTTTGTGAGTACTCTCGAGAACAACTTGTAGATGTGGCTCAGGAGTGATATGGGAGTAGGTGATTATTGGTGTTCCTAGATCTTTAAAGAAAGATCTAGGAACCCACAATAATCACCATCAACCATTCATTCATTATTTCGTTTTGTACAGCTCCCAATGCACCACAATAATAAACTCTAACATGATCTGTGATCAGGTATTTAACATTATTTCATTAATACACACATAGTCACACTGATGGTATAGTAACAAAGGTGTGCAATTATCGTTCATACTTAGAATGATATAATATAAACAACATTCTCAAGTTTGGCGCCGCTCTGGCGCTATGATGTTATACTACCACATATTTAATTTTATGTGTGGTCCTATGCGCACAAACAACATGATCTACTTAAAAACGAAACAAGACCCTAAAATAAAAATATGGTTGCATTCCTACTATTTAAATAAATGTCTTGAATTAACTTGGATGTTACTATTGAATCGATATGTATGAGAAAATAAAAACATGTTTTATTTTAGACACGTTTATTTTTGTTTATTTTATACAAATAACTACGATCTACTAATAACAATACATACTAGAAAACTAGTGGTTACAAAAATCATTTTATTACAAATAGTCAGACTTACACATTTTTTTAACAATTTTATTGACTAAATCATTAGTCTCGTTTAATATGTTATCATAATCATTAGTTATTAAGTATTGTACGTTTACATCCGCATCGTCGGACCCAGTTTCATCCGATGAGTGACTTATGTTATGTATTGTTATTCTTATCAGGTGGTGTATATGCCCGGATTCCTTACGCTGGATAAATGATTTATTTTTCATAATTTTTGGTTTTGTTATTCGTTTCTTTTTTGATATTGACTCTTCAGTGTTTTCTGCTCGACTTTCTCGACAGTGACAATTATGTGATTTCGCGGCAACTTCAGCGTACCAACTCTCTCTGTCTTGAGCATAATAAAAAGGGTTGGTAATTGGGTTATCATCTCCTCTCACTAAAGTAGATTCTTCCACTTCTTTATTAGAAAACATTGTGTTATTCACGTTTTCTAAATCTAAAACAGGACTATAGGATGGTGAGTGTGACATTATTCTGAAACAAATTAAATATACAAATGTTAAATTCACCTTATTATAACAAGTAAATACCTATTTGAGATCTTAGTTGCATGATTAATTTGTTGTGAAAGTGAAACATATTTTATATCTTACATGCATTAAAAGTCTCGGTATATATGTCTTATAGAAACGTAATTATTTCATTATTAATGTGTTAGGGATATTATTTCTAAATATAATAAGTAGGTACTCACTTGTATTAAGCTGTAGCGGTGCACTTTGCTCACTAGTGATACAAAAATCAGAATTGAAATAAGTTTTGATTTATTTTGCCCCCTTATATATTTGTCGTACATGTGTGTATAAAGTTCAAAATCCATTAATTTCCATTATTTTAAATATGGTCATCAATAGGACTTTTTGATGCATTAGCAGTTTTACTATAAATCCATAATAATGCTAAAAAAGAAAATTATGACTGTTTGTTTGTTGAAGATTTTATTATACATTCGTTCCTCATTCATTTATTAATAGTCATAAGGAAAGTCAGGATATCATACTAGTATATGAACATTTGGAGTATATGCACATCGCTTAAAGTAATAGGACTCTCAAAGGATTGATGTTTTGTTTATTGTAATTCAATAACTACTAAGATAAAATATCTTTAAGTGTGTTTGTTTGTTGAAGATTTTTCCAAACATTCGTATTAGCTAAAAGTAAAGTCAGGATATAATACTTGTATTGAATTCTGATAACAAACGTATTTACACACACACACACACACACACACACACTTTCATATGAAATTGTCTTGTCACCAGTTCCTTTATTTGAGCCTCGTATTTGACTCAGCATTTTTAAGTCAGATAGATTTACCATCCATATTTGGATTAAGTGACGTAGAATTGAGGGGTATTTAAATGCAACCAGTGATACCTGGATCATCACTTCGTTTCCCCGCAGTCAAGTGACATCAACCAACAGTTTAAAAAAATGTAAGTATTACTTTTAAAATATTTTCTTTCATTATTTCATTTTATTTAAATTATTAATAATTAACAAATGTTTTTCTTAAATGCAGGCTTCGTAAATTTGTCTAGATAATATGAACTATTGTCTGTATAAGAACTAATTTATCCATCCAATTACTTAAAATGAATACACAAAAATTATGAAGTTATTAATTAAACATTTTTATATTCACAGTCACACATTGATACGAGCAGCATCGAGAACCGATCTTCTGAACCATTCACTGGCACCTGTAACAGCACCGTTTAACACCACCATTCAACAGCACCAATCAACGCCACAATTTAGCAGCACCGTTCACCAGCACCGTTCAACCGCCCCAGTCAACACCAGCATTCACCTGCACCATTCAACATCAACAAAAAGTACACACGTCATATAAAATGTAAGTCTATTTTAATTTATTTACTTACTAGTCGTGTAATAGTGTTTATTGTGATAGTGAAGTGTGTGTGTGTGTGTGTGTGTGAAGATTATAAACAAAACCGCGTTCAAGATTCACTTTAAAATGTGAACGAATAATGAATTTTTATCTGTCCTTCTAAGACACCGGCGTGGGCATATAAATTAGTATTAAACTGGCATGTGCACATTTCAAATATATTCGGTGGTTAGCTCGCCACACTGTGCGGAGTTGTTGTGGGTTCGAGTCCCACACGGGTCAATCATTTGTGTTTGTGCGATCCACTAATTGTTTGTTCTGAATCTGGCTGTTCTTTGTGTCAGTGTTATGATACTTTGATAGGTATTTATTACTATTTAAACAGAGCAGATACCGAAATTCTATTGTGCAGTGGTATATAAACCAATTTTTTGTTGTTAAATACCTATTACATAATTTACTGTATGATAACCCTATAACATATAACATAACATATTTCTAAATTAATTGTGAAATCGTCCTGTAATATTATATTATATTATTAAGCTGTTTTTTATAAAACGTAATGTTAATTTAAAATGCTTTTGTACATTTTAGGTCTCACAAGGGAAACGCCGAAGCATTATTTCCATCATCTGATGATGAAAGCTCCAGTCAACATCCACCCGCACCCGTGAAGAAATCAAGGAAGCGTAAACACACGTCACAAGCGGAGCCAAGCACATCATCATCACCATCCACTCCGGTTCACACCTCTTCTTCAAAGAAGAGACCACTTATAAAGCCGATTGCTCCAAAGAAGCTGACTGTTCGCGACATCTTTGGTAGTGATAGCGAAGATGATGCTGAAGGACAGCAGCCACTCCTCGGTAAACCCATTCCACCTCTCCATTCTTACATTAACAGGAGACTTGCTAATGGATATTCACGACAAATAAACGAAAATAATAAAGGGAGTCATTTTATAGAGCTAAAGGTCTATAGTTGTGATGAAATTGAGAAGGTACAGCCGCTGAATAGGTGGCGCCATGCCATTGTCTGTGTAAAAAGTCGGACTGACCAGAACACAGACGCGTGGCAGCACCTTACCAATTTCATTACATCTACGAGAAAGGACTTTAGAAATTGTCCCGTCAATTTTATTAGTAATTATTATTAAGTAGGTATACCTAATTACTAATGAAATTCTCCATTCATCATACAACATTCCTAATAATCGTTTTTATCAATAATAAAAATAATAACTTTTAGTTACTAATAAATTGTGTTCCTTATTTACTATTTAATCATGTAATCATTTTGTATTTAAGATTGTATCCATGTATTCACCTAAACATACTTATACGTATACTTGTAATTTACAATAAATATCCTTTAATAATAATTGTGTTCTTTTTTCTTTACAGTTACACAACCCTCCATAGCAAGCTATGATTTATTGAAATGTTTATACTGTCAAATTGAAATACCTAAAAACCATTATCAATACCATTTGAGAACGAATTTGCATAAATCTAACTGTTTATTAAAATCTGAATTTGAGAACATTGATATCATTGCTACGGCATTTAAGAACAGAATAATAACATATCGAATTAATCCATCTGAGGAGTACCTCACACCAGAGGTATTCCTGATTGATAATCACAAACATGTTGAGAATTTAATTACTATTTGGCTTGTTAAACATAACTGTATTAAAGTGAATTTTGAGCTTTTTGCTCATTTTGTGCAGCCTAAGACCGGTGAGCAAAAGCTGAAATCATTTAATACAAAATATGAAACAGTTTATCATAGTACTGATATGAATGAATTTTATAATACTATTATTCATACATTTGAAAGAAAAGTTTCTGAATTCCAACACTGCGAATCTGGATGGACTTGTCTCTTTATTAATCATTTAGAAATTAATATTAATAAATACATTCCTTTAAGAGGTGGATCATATATAGAACTACCATACGTAATAAAATGCACTAAAAGTTGTATTAATATACAGAATAATGATAATCACTGCTTTCTCTGGAGTATTGTTGCAGCATTATTCCCACAAAAGAGAAATGTCTGCAGAATGAACTCATATCCTCATTATTCTAGTGTTTTACGTATAAATTCTATGAAATTCCCACCATCAAACATTGATATTAAAATTTTTGAAGAATTAAATCCTGACGTAAGTGTTAATATTTATGGTTTAGATACTAAAAATATTGTCACTGGTCCTTTATATATAACGAATAAAAGAAAGCGCTATCATGTGAATTTACTGTACATTGAGAAAAATGGTAATGGTCACTATTGCTTAATTAAAAACCTTTTACGACTAGTTAAACACCAAATTACTCGTCACAAAGGTAAAATGTATTTATGTGAATTATGCTTACAATGTTTTAAAAGTGAAATAAAATACAACTCCCATATGTGTAATAAAATATTAACTATACTACCAAAGAAAAATACAATATTAGAATTTAAAAATTATGAAAGGCAACAAAAAATAAACTTTGTTATATATGCAGACTTTGAAAGTCTTCTTTTAAACTGTAAGGAATCTTTAACAGAGCATACTCAAAATTACAAAGTTCACAAAGCTTCTTGTTTTGGATACTATATATGCTGTTCACATGACCGTAATTTAAATAAATATGTAACATATAGAGGACCGGATTGTGTTGAAATATTTATACAATATTTGTTAAAGGATATAGAGAATATTTATCATATATTATCAAAAGTACAACCTATGTCTTCTTTAACATTGGATCAAGAAAATGATTTCAAAAATGCAACTATATGTTATATTTGTAAACAATTACTATTTGATGACAAAGTGAGAGATCATGACCATATAACATCACAATACCGTGGTGCTGCACACTCTCATTGCAATTTAATGCATAGGTTGTGCCCATTTGTGCCAGTAATTTTTCATAACTTAGCAGGTTATGATTGCCATCTTTTTATCAAAGAGCTTGCAAAGTATGAAGGTTATTTTAAAATTATACCCCAAACCAAAGAAAAATATATGTCTATTACTAAAGTTGTACCTAACAAGTACTCATCACATCCAGCACAGATTAAATTTATAGATTCCTTTCAGTTTCTTAGCACAAGTTTGGATACGTTAGCCAAAAGTTTAAGTGACAATGATTTTATTAATTTAACACATGAATTTCAGGATACAAGCTTTTTAAAATTGTTGTGTCAAAAAGGCATTTACCCTTATGATTATATGGATTCTTTCTCGAAATACGAAGAAAATAATCTACCTTCTAAAGAATGTTTTTACAATAGTTTGAAAGATGAACATATTACTGATGCTGAATACACACATGCACAAAACATATGGCGAAGTTTTAAAATTGATTCTCTCGGTGAGTACACCGATTTGTATTTAAAAATTGATGTATTGTTACTCTGTGATATATTTGAAAACTTTAGATACACTTGTTTACGTCACTATAACCTTGATCCTGCTTATTATATCACTGCACCTAGCTTGAGCTGGGATGCAATGTTGATGTACACAAAAGTTCAGTTAGAATTAATACATGATTTAGAAATTTATGAGCTAATAGAAAAAGGAATACGTGGGGGCTTAGCACAATGTTCACTTCGTAACGCAAAAGCCAACAATAAGTATTTACCAAATTATAATGTTTCTAAGCCATCAACTTATTTGATCTATCTTGACTGCAATAATCTGTACGGCTATGCTATGATGAAAAAATTACCGATATCTAATTTCCGATTTTTGCCATATGATGAAATAGCTACATTTAATGTAACTAGTATACCAGACGATTCTGATTACGGATATATATTAGAAGTTGATTTAGTTTATCCAGACAATTTACATAAATATCACAGTGATTTACTGTTTGCAGCAGAAAAATTTACTCCCCCTGGAAGCAAATTCAAAAAATTAATTGCGAACTTGTATGATAAACATAAATATGTCATACATTACGTTCATTTAAAAGAATGCATTAAAAATGGACTTATTTTAAAAAAAATTCATCGTATACTAACTTTTAGACAGGAAAACTTTTTACAAAAATATATTAACTTAAATACACAATTGCGTCAAGCTTCATCATCATCCTTTGAGAAAAGTTTTTTTAAACTATTAAATAATGCGATATTTGGTAAAACTATAGAAAATAGACGAAAGCAGGTTAATATTAAATTAGCATCAAGATGGACTGATACAAACAATATAACAAACAAATTTCTTAGTGCAGCGAATTTAATTGCTAAACCTAATTTGAAAAATGTTACCATATTTTCAGAAAACTTTGTTGCTATTCATTTAGGGCCTGAAAAGGTATGTCTTGATAGACCTATCTACATAGGATTTACGGTTTTAGAATATGCAAAACAACATTTGTACAAATTTCATTATGATTTTATCAAACAAAAATATAAAAACAATGTTAGATTATGCTATACAGACACTGATAGTCTACTTTACTTCATAAAGACTCCGGATGTATATAATGACATAAAAGAAAATCTATCAATGTTTGATACCAGTAATTTTAATGATATTAATAACCGCTGCAATATGCCTAGAGTAAATGCACAAATACCTGGTTTATTTAAAGATGAACTAGGTGGTGATATCATTACAGAATTCACTGGTCTTAGAGCAAAGCTTTACTGTATAAACAGTTTGAATGCTCAAATTAAAAAAGCAAAGGGTGTAACCAAGGCCGTAACACAGAGATTACGATTATGTAATTATAATAAAGCATTATTGGGTGACAAAAAGTTGAAATGTAAAATGAACACCATAAAATCAATAAAGCATGTACTATTTTCTCAAGAGGTAAATAAATTAGTTTTAGATAAAAATGATGATAAGAGACAAGTCCTACTAAACAAAGTAGATACATTACCCTGGGGTCACTGTGCCATGATATTTTAAGATAATATGTTTGTACGTTATTGACTGTCATCAATAAGTTTTGTATTAAGTCTACTTTGTATCATTTAGATTTTAAAAAAATGATTTGTTTGTACTTTAATTATAAGATATTTTTAATTATATATTATATATGTGTAACTCTAAAATAAAATAAAATAAAAAATCGTGTTGAGTACAATTATGATGTTTCCTTTTTTATTTAGATCATTTTATTTAGCACAAAGTATATATTTATTAAATATACCTATTGTTCGTACCTATACGTTAATTTAGATATAAATATTGAGGTTACCCATTTATTACAGCAATATGCAGAATGAAGTTGATCAAGCAACCCATATCCCTGAAAGTTAATAATATAAATTTCAATGAATCTGCTCAGCAAATCAGACATAGTGCTTTACTACCTAACACGATTCGTTGTGTTATATGTGGTCCTTCAAACTGTGGTAAAACAAACGTAATGATTAGTTTGCTGCTCCATAAAAATGGTTTAAAATTTAGAAATCTTTATCTTTATTCAAAAACAAGTTTTCAGTCAAAATATCGTTTCTTAAGCGATGTCTTAGAAAGAGTGCCTCAAATAAAATTCTATGAGTTCAATAATGAAAAAGACGTTATACCTCCGAGTGAAGCTTTAACAAACTCTGTATTTATTTTTGATGATGTTGCATGTGAAAATCAAATTAATATCCGCAATTATTTCTGTATGGGTAGGCATAAACAAATTGATTGCTTCTACTTATCACAGACATATTCAAAAATTCCTAAACAATTGTTACGTGATAATGTTAATTTTCTTATAATTTTTAAACAAGATGATGTGAACTTAAAACATATTTATGAAGAACATGTTAGCTCTGATTTACTGTGGAATCAATTTAAAGATATTTGTAAAATGATTTGGAAAACTCCTTACAATTTTTTGATCATTAACCATGAGTGCACAATTAATAAGGTAAAAGCTCCTATTACGGCGGTAGTCAAAATCGCGTCCTATTACGGAGGTATTTCTAATTTAGTGTTTTATTCTGGTTTTATTCAGTTTACGTACAACAAAACGAAATCAGTTTATTCTACATCTATTACTTCATGATTTACCTGACTATTGCAAGTAAAGAACATGGATAACTAATCAAAATCAATCAATCTGTATAACGGGATCGACGTGAAAGGGATTTCCATACAAACGCTGAACAACAAAATTAGGTACACTAATATTTAGAAACTAAGTTTTTCGTATTAATAAGCCGTTTAAAATGGATTATTTCTTATTCATAGCATTTTCTTACTATTATACTCACTATTTCAATAGCTTGTTTTATATTTGTAGCTCGTTTTATATCCAAAAAATAAGAAATAAAATAGCGCCGTAATACGACACGATTTATTTAGTTTCGTCCTAATTCGGTGGTATAACTCCGTAATAGAAAAAATACTGAGTATGTTTAATTGCTTGTAACTTTCAATTTATTAACTTAATGAACTTGTTTCAAGGTTTTTTGAAATAATTATTAATCTCATAAACTAAAAACCATATTCTGCGGTATGTATTCGCAGTTAGAAATCTAATTAAATACGAAAATGGTTGAGTATAAAATGTGGATTTCTTAGAAAGAGTAAAAATAGGAAGCTGTATTTTAACTTATCATAAATCATTTATTTTGTATAACTGGTGACTACTGTTTACACATATGAGCCAAAAAGCTGTTATAGTTTCATTAAACATTTACATTGTTCCATTTATCGAAGTTTTGATAGGTCCGAATTAGGATTATTAAAAACAGGAGTAGTTTTCCTATTGCGGTGGTAATTATTTCCAAGTAAGTCTGTGTTAGGATCTATGATTTCCTTTTACGGCCCTATTCATAGAACATAAAATTACAAGTTTTAGGGTACCGTGATTATTTTTTATTTTTTTATATTATTTCACATTTTAATAATAGGTACAATTAGGTAATTAAATAAAAGCAATAATATTGATTCTGAGAATAGAATTGTTATGTGATACGTAAGTTTTTTTGTTTTGTATAAAACCAAAAGCGATAAAAACTTTTAAATATGCATATTCTTTTTATGTAAAGTTATGCAATCTATGTAATTTTATATTTCTGTTTTTATTTTACTAAGCATAAAAAGAAAAGTTAACCTTATTTTAATAATACAAAACTCTTTTTAGAACGTGTATTTCTATGTGTACTTATTACCTATACATAATATTATAAAGAGGTAAAGTTTGTGACGTTGTAGGAGGTAATCTCTGGATCTAATAAACCGATTTTAAAAATTATTTCTGTGTTGAATAGTACATTTATCGGGGAGTGTCATAGGCTATATAGTATCACGCTATGACGAATAGGAGAGGAGCAATAATGAATCATGTTTAAAAAAGTGACGCGTTATTTTCGCCGCCTAACGAAGTGGCCACAGGTCAGCTAGTAAAAAATAATTTCATTAAAAAAGATACAAATCAATGGTCAATGAATACCAAAAATACAACTTACTTTACTAATACATTTAAATTATTTGATAAATATTATTTGTACGGAACTTGGATGAATATAATTTCTGACCCTCCGTATTAGGAATCGTCTACCGCAGTAATAGGCTCTGACGAAAAAAATACCTCCGAATTAGGGAAAATCGACCCGACTTTTTAAATCTTTTTTAAAAAAATAACTATATCATAGAAACAAACTCGACAGTAATACAAAATATAAATTTCATTTTTGACGATGACATTTTTTTGCACAGTTAAAAATATTTACAAATGCTTATTTTTGTTTCTTACTTTGAAATGTTGCGAAATACCTCCGTAATAGGGGCTTTTACCTTAATGGTAGATACAGACAAAATTTTGACACCTTCTTTTACTTTGAATGATGTTACATGTTATTTATAAAGGAATGTCAAAGAATACAGTTTAGTGCAAATCTATCCTTACTTGAATTCACTTGTTATAAAGAAGATATGGAGAAAAATATTAAAAAAGAATTAATGAAGTCTGTTGACTCAATAAAAACTAAAATAAAACAAATGAAAAATCAGGAACATGAAATCAAGTTATCGGTAGATAAAATCTTTAAACCTGTTTCGGAACCTCTTAATTACCTTGTGAGATCTAAAAAATATTCAGAAAGTGATAGAAAGCTAGAAAATGATATATCCACAAATTCAATGTCAATTGAGCCAGACGAAAATACTTCAAGTTCTTCAACTAAGAGTCACGATTTCCATGATGCTGTAATAGATTCTGTAAGCACTCCTAAAAAGGAAAAACCAAATGACATAGAAACGTCTTTGGAAAGTGAAAATATTTATGATATTTACGATGGAGTCAATGTGCCTTTTGGAATAAGGTCCCAAAACAAATCTTTTATGATGGGCAATGAAGTAGTTTTATTTTCCAAAAATGATAGCTTAGACAACGACAGCACGTTTGTGGTTAAAATTGGTGGCAAGATTTATAATTTAACCCGAGGGCTCAAAGAACTTTTATTTCGAAGAAAACCCGATTTAAAGTTAATAACAAAAACAGATAAGCTTGTATATAAAGATATGTTAATTCACACTAACGCTCATAAGAGAGATTATAATCCTAGCGGTCAGTTAAGAGGTGATAAAGGAACTAAATATCGTCATATAATAAAGCCATTATTTAGCGAGACTTTAATAGAAAAAAAACAAAGTAAACTTGGAGGTAGCTTGCCAAAGCTTAAAAAATATAAAATAGATACTGACTTGGTATATTGGGATGATCCTAATGAATTAGTTGAGAGATTACAATTATTGATAGCTTCAAGAGACGCAGGCAACACCAATCATGATAATGAAATTTTATCAATAATAGAAGAATTAAAAGAAGCTAACATAATTAAAGAATAAATACTGCTAACAAACAGGTTTTAATTTAGTATCACTAAATCATCAGTTATGATATTAACTAAATATTCTAAAATTTGTTTATTTTAATAACATGATAACGTAAAACAATTATTAGTAAGAAAATAGTGGTAAAAAATTTTCATAAACCATAAAATTACTAAATATGAGTAAAGCTGATATAGTAAATGAAATTCATAAGAATGCAAGGGTGAACTTTCCACGAAGAAGTGTTATTATGAAAGATATCGATGATTTATGGCAGGCAGATCTAATTGATATGCAATCATTATCTAAAGAAAATAAAAATTGTAGATTTATTCTCACAGTTATTGATACATTTTCAAAATATGCTTGGGCATCCCCCCTGAAAAATAAGAATAAATATGACGTATGTGACACTTTTAAGAGATTGTTGAATGAGGGTCGAAGACCTAAAAATCTACAAACTGATAACGGTACAGAATTTTATAATGATATATTCCAAAAACTTATGAAATCTTATAACATTAATCATTACTCAACTTTTTCTACGAAAAAAGCTTCCATAGTTGAAAGATTTATCAGAACATTAAAATCAAAACTATATAAAGAATTTAGTTTAAAAGGTAAAACTACAATTGGATTGATAACACTCTCAAAAATGTAATTTATGAATACAATCACACTCATCATCGAACAATTGATGAAATGCCTGCAAAAGTGAATAGTACAAATAAAAAATGCATATTAAACCGATATGAGAATAATGTAAAAAAAAAAAATAGTATAAAAAACATGTTTAAAGTAGGAGATTACGTGCGTATTAGTAAGTACAAAGGAACATTTGAAAAAGGGTATACACCTAATTGGTCAACAGAAATATTTAAAATTCGCAAAATACAAAGAACAATTCCAGTCACTTATTTAATTGAGGATACGATTAGAGGTCAGCCAATTTTAGGAGCATTTTATGCACAAGAGCTTCAACAAACAAAACATCCAGATATATATTTAGTTGAAAAAGTTATTAAAAAGAAAGGTACTAAAGTCTTCGTAAAATGGCTAGGTTTGCCTTCTTCTGAAAATAGCTGGATTGAGAAGTCAAATGTTCTATGATATTCACTAAACTCATGAAGTTTGACAAGTATTGGACTCATTTGTATTTTGATAGCTATTTAATAAGTATTTAATCCTAAATTTATCAGTCTTATTATGTGTATTCAAGAGAGTAGTCTTCTCAATTGGGTTATAAACCATTTACCATTTGAATTACATTTACCCGGATACAACTATTGTGGGCCTGGTACAAAATTAACTAAGCGTCTTGAACGTGGAGATAAAGGTGTGAATAAATTAGACGAATATTGCAAAGAACACGATATTGCATATCACAAGTCGTCTAAGTTAAAGGATCGACACAAGGCAGATTTAGTTTTGTACAAAATGGCGAGAAAGCGCGTATTTGCCCCTGATTCGGATATGGGTGAAAAAATCGCAGCGCACTTAGTTAGTAATGTTATGTTAGGGAAAATTAAAACAGGTTCTGGTTTTAAAACATGCAATCAAAAGATTGTGAAAAAATCTGAACCTGAAAAAAATCTTAAAAAGAAATTTAAAAATATAGTTACTCTTGCGAAAAAACATATGAAGAAAATAAAACCAAAGAGCAAGAAAGTGGCAATAGAATTAGCAATGGCGGCAGCTCGAGACTTAGCTGAAAATTCATCCATTAAACTACCTCGTGTTATTGCTATACCAAAAACTGGAGGAGTATTACCTCTTATTCCTATTTTTGCGGGATTGTCAGCCGCAGGCGCTTTAGCAGGCGGTGCAGCTGGTATTGCAAAGACCATAAATGAGTTTAAGATGGGCAAAAAACTGTACGAGGAATCAAAAAGACATAATGAAAAAATGGAGGCTCTATGCATCGGAAAAGGGCTACAGCTTAAACCGCATAAAGGTGGACTTGGAATTTTTGTATCGAAGGCAAAAAAAAACTAATAAATCGGCTACCCAACCGCGCCTTGACTAACTTGGATATTATGAAGTATGGAATTAGTATTCCTTATTTTAGAGGTGTTTTTATGAGAGATGAGCTCCCTGCTTACCCCTTTAAACACGAATGTGGAGTTATTAATTTAGATAGTTCTAAAAATCCTGGTTCTCATTGGGTAGCCTATGCAAAATGTAATAAATATATTGAATATTTCGATAGTTACGGAAATCTTAAGCCCCCTAAAGAATTTATAAAATATGTTGGCTCGAAAATCAATTATAATCATGAAAATGTACAGGGTAATCACCCTTTTAATTGTGGACATCTTTGTTTAAAATTTCTAATGAAGTTTTGGAATAGGGATAAAATAAAATAGACAAGCATATAAAAAAGTGTTCAGTATGCAAATATGTCTATAACAGTAACGATCTCGGGTAATAAATCTGAACTAGAATCGTATTTTCAACAACCTCTAAATTTATCTGGAAAATATGAGTGTGGTTTGCTATATTATTCAGTGTTTAACTCGGAATCAAGTACGTGTTTAAATAATAACAAAACTCCCTCTGTGATTAAAATTGAATGTGATTTAATATATGGATCCTACACTAACGGAATACCAACTCATATTATTCATGAATTTGTACCTAATCCTGCTGCAGGTCATCAGTACATAGAAACACCGCAGACTGTTATTTACTTCCCAGTGAATAAAAATATAATCTCATCGATATCTATTAAAATCGTTGATCAGTTTGGTTTTTGCATTAATTCTATAGAACATATTCAACTACGTCTCCATTTGAGAAAAACAATATGATATTATATAATATAATCCCTACAGAAAAAGTAAAGGGCCTTATTACTTCTACAACCACTAAAGAGTATAGACGTAAGAGAAAAGTGAAAAAATTGACTAAACCGAATATAGATTTCCTTAAAGCTTTAGGATTTAAAACATGAATATACTACAGATTAATGAATTGCCGCACTTCGATACTTCCATCGAAAGTTACGAAGTACATTCTTACAATCCTTATAATAATTGCTTTAGGGAAAATGATGAAATTAGAATTCCCATACACCAGCAAGACATATACGTGTTACCATCAGCTAGTTCAATTTATATTGAAGGGCAAGCTAAGCTAATCGGCAAAGATGGAAAACCGATTGAAAAGGCTGTTTCTTTTACTAATAACCCTATTATGTTCTTATTTCAAGACATCCGGTATGAAATAAATGGTATTGAAATAGATCGTATAAAAAATTCTGGAATAACGTCAACAATAAAATCATACGTTTCATTAAACCAAGCAGAAAACAAAGTGGCTGCCTTATGGGGTTGGAATATAAGGTAAAAGCACCTAACTACGAGGGGTTCTAAAAATGGCAGTAAAATCCGAGGTATTTAGTAAAACGGGTTTTTAAAGTAATTCACTAGTTATTTTGGTCTGCATGATAAAATAATCAATTAATAATTTATCTGTTCATATTTATATAAACAAAAGAGAGTTAATTGTGTTCACACTGTAGAATAATCGGTCATTTTGCCACGGGAAGCCGCCTTTAAAGCACACTTCATACGTTTAGGACCTCATGCATGTGAGTATTACGATTTGCCAAATAGTGTTTTACGTGATAATTTTATACAATGCGAGTTTTCGTTTAGGTTGAATTATTGAAAAGACAATATATTTTATCGAAAACACTTAAGATTTGAGTATTTTATTTGCAAATTAGCAAGAAAATACGTGTTGAAAACACCACGGCATTAGGTGCAAAATATTTTAGTGTGTTCCTAAAAGCGATGTATACCACGGAAAAACAAATTTTAAGACATTTACTTTTTTTAAATTTTCGGTGTGTGTTTTATGATTACAAAGTTTAATGTGTTAGTTCTGACTTATTGAATAACTCATGCATTTAATAATGTAATTCCGAGGTACACCTTGGCGTCGGATTCACTAATTATAGCAGGTTAAAAATGACTATTATAGGTACTTTCTTAATACGTTGTACGGGAAAAAATTTATGAAGACGTTCGGTTTTTGATCTGTTCTGTTATTATATGTATGTGTCTTATATTTGTTTCCCTTTCATATTGCAACTATCCACTATTTAATTTGCATAATATCAAAAAATCTTTTAATTTTTATTACTCGGAATTAGAAACTTTGATTTAGCATCATAAAACGCTATTCCGATGTATATACGTCGGAATAAGGTTATATGAGCACCTAATTGCGATGTATTTACATCGGAATAAGCTTACATGAGTTCCTAATTCCGATGTTTTGACCCGGTCATAGAGAGTATTGACCCTGTTTAAATACAGAGTGTTCCTTTTTTTATGTGCTCAGTACGTAGTAACTGAAAGAATACTAATCATCTATAGTACAATCACATAAAATTGGAGTTTGCGTGTATTCATATTTCTTTAACCCAATTATGAAACTACAGCAATTAAATGATTTTTTGTCTGTCAGTCTGCCTATTTGAAGACTATTTTCAGCGTGTGTGTTTATGTAATTTTCTTTGTATCCTCCTACACACTTAGTGACTGGACCTGGATAGTTTTACATACATCATTATTAGGTTTTCTAAGTCATTTTTTTTATTGCATAATAATCATTCATGATTTATAGTGCTTCAAAGTTTAGCATAACCGCGCCTAATAAGTTATTGCCATTTTAGTTTCACTTATTTATTACTTTTTAGTTTTTTATTTAAGTACATGTTTAGATTATTTTTGTAATCATGATACAAGTAGATTTTTATGTTGATTTTTACGTTGATTTTTATAGGATTAAGGATTATGATTAGAAAACGAACTGATTTAACATAAAAAATAAACTCCTTTTATTTTTGAACATCATGTATGAGAACCCTACATAGGTAGTTCCCTTTCTATTTTTATACTCGGAATTAGGAACCAAATGCATCGGAATTACGATTTTTACATCGGAATTAGGCGCATCGTTCTTTTTCATATTTTTATTTATTTTATCATTTTTAATAACCTTTTACTGACAAACTGCATATATTTTTCAAAAATTAGATAGTTAACGCTTCTGATAAAAATATATAATTATATATAAAGGTACGATAATTACTTAATTTTTAATGTTCTTTTGTGTTTTGTCAAAAACACCACGGAATTAGGTGCCTTTACCTTAACTGGATTTAAAAATGATGGTCACTTTAGTGCTGTAATACCGTTAAATAAAATTTTAGGATTTGCGGAAGATTACAATAAGATTGTGATTAATTGTAAACATGAGCTTATATTGAACAGAAGTAACTCTAACTTAAACAGTGTCATGCTCACTGAAGATATTACCCATTTCCAAATCAATATAGAAAGGATGCAATGGAGAGTGCCTCACATAAAAGTATCTGATCGGGAACGACTAACACTTTTAAAACATTTAGAAAGAGATAAATCTATTCAAATGGCATTTAGAAATTGGGATTTGTATGAGTATCCTTTACTACCTCAAACCACAAAGCATTCATGGTCGGTTAAAACTGCATCACAATTAGAAAAGCCTAGATATGTTATTTTTTGTTTACAAACGAATAGAAAAAATAATAAATTGAAAGACAGTTCACTGTTCGATCATTGTGAAGTAACGAACGTAACTCTCTTTTTAAATTCACAATATTATCCATATGAACCATTGAGTTTAAAATTTTCTGAGAGTAAGTATAATATATTATATGAAATGTATGCCAAATTTCGCCAGTCGTATTACAACTGTCCGATCGACCCTTTGCTCAGTCTAAGGGATTTTAAAGAAAAAGCTCCTCTGTTTGTCATCGATTGCTCAAGGCAAAACGATAG
Organism: Schrankia costaestrigalis; assembly: GCA_905475405.1. Taxonomy (NCBI): domain Eukaryota; kingdom Metazoa; phylum Arthropoda; class Insecta; order Lepidoptera; family Erebidae; genus Schrankia; species Schrankia costaestrigalis. The sequence goes on along the minus strand of FR997838.1, from coordinate 18,291,168 downwards.
TATAAAATCAGGTCCAGTAGACGTACGATTGGAAATTGAATGTTCAGCATCTATACCGGATAATACTGCTGCATATTGTTTAATAATAAACGATCGACTTGTGGAATACAAACCTCTGAGCAATATAGTGCGGAGGTTATCATGACCGCTATTGTAGACGTTCAAGGCTTTAAGACAGAAGCAAATGAATTTATAATAAAAGAGATTGCTATATATTGTAATAAAAAACTGCAAGTGTTTTTAATAAGCCCACCATTCCCTTATTATAATTTGACAAAACAAGAAAGAAGGCAAGTTGCATGGATTGAGCGTAACCGGAAGATTTACTGGAGTGAAGGATTTGTACCATATTCAAATTATCAGCATTTAATTTTAAATGTTTTAAGAGATAAGTGTATATATACCAAAGGTAATGAAAAAGTGTTATGGTTAAAAGGAATTTTAGATAATAGCAATAAGAGGATAATTAATTTAGAAGATAAAAGTTGTCCTAGTTTATTAAGCCTTCATGATCGGTATAAACATTCTGAAGATTTTTATAGTTGTATTTATCATGACTCAATATGTGCTATGAAAAATGTTTTATGTTTAAAGAAGTGGTGTTTTGAGAATAAATTGTTTTATTGAGACAAATACATTTTTTATTACTTTCCTACCCTCTAAAAGATATTTATAAACTGCTTGTAACTATTATGAGAATTCATTACAATCTCATAAGTGTAACAATTAACAACACAGTAAGAAAAAATACACAAAACCCTTATTATTTTGTTTAAAGTTCTACTATTAACATTATGTTGAAAAATAACAAGAAAAAATTAAAGAAATTTATTGAAGTTCCTATTCGAGGATGGGATGAATGTGGTCTTCACTCATTATCGGCATCGAAGAACCAAAGAACAACTACTTCATCGTTATGTGATCGTGATGATCAATTATTCCAACCTCAATATCCTGACTATAGCTGTAAATCAGGACGATTGATAACTTTCTCAGACTGGCCTCAACAAATGCGCCAGAAACCGGATGATTTGGTAGAAGCTGGTTTTTTTTACGTTGGTCGGGGTGATATAACTCTATGTTTTCATTGTGGTGGGGTTTTAAAAGATTGGGAAGATGATGATGACCCATGGCAACAACATGCTCAGTGGTATAGTCAGTGTGCTTACGTAAAATACTATTTGAACTTAAAAACTGTCCATTCAGTAATTGAGAAATTATTAATGTCTTTCTTAACAGTTTAATTTTGAATTAATAAATAAAAAGATTCAGAAGGAGAGTTAACTAGGTGTTGCGATCTTGATTTGTTTGTTGCATAAGTAATGATGGTGATTATTGTGGGTTCCTAGATCTTTCTTTAAAGATCTAGGAACACCAATAATCACCTACTTATGGGCCTATAGTTCTTTAGTAAGGATTTATCACCTTTTTTGAAGAACAGGACCACCGCACTCCCGCTCCACGCCTGAGGTGTTAGGCCCTGGTGAATGACGGAGTTAAAAAGCGTTGTGAGCTCTTTAAGGACAGGTGTTCCGCCAGCTTTTAGTAGTTCTGTAGTGATTCCGTCATCACCTGGACACTTATTGTTCTTAAGTTGCTCGAGAGCAGCTCTGACCTCGCCCCGGTTGACATCGGGGATGTCCTCCGTATAATGGCGCGTGAGTGGGGCTCTGTGGTCATCCTCGCTAGGTCCCAAGGGTTTAGTCATCCGTGATGCGTACAGGTCCTTGTAGAAGCTCTCTATTTCCTCGAGTATCTCGAACTTGGAGGTCACGGTTCTGCCGTCCGCAGTGTGTAGTTTCGCTAGATGGGATCTACCAAGCTGGCGCGCAAATACTTTGGTGCCTCTATTCTGTTCGATCGCAGCCACAACGGCGCGGGTGTTGGAACATCGGAGGTCACGTCGCACCAGCTTCCGGATCTTCCGGTTGAGGTTTCTCCCATCCGACGAAGAGGACCGCGCGGATGACATCTCGCGTCTTTGCCTCATAAGTTCGAGAGTCTCGGGGGAGAGCTTAGGCTGCCTGACTTTGCTTTTTCCGGGGAAAACCCTTCGAGACACATCCTGTAGCGTTTTGACCACTGCGTCGGTTTTCTGGTCAACGTTGCCATCGGTTTCTAACAGGTCGAAACGATTTTGAAGCTCTAGTTGGAACTTGTCGAATCCCAGAGCTATTTGGGGCGCGGTAGGTCTGAGAGTAGACTTCACCATGCGACGCCTCTCGGCTCTGAAATTCATATTTAGAGTGCCTCGAACAAGTCGGTGATCACTCCCAGTATTAAACCTGTTAATCACAGAGACATCTCTAAATATGTATTTCCTGTCGGTCATGATGAAGTCTATCTCATTCTTCGTCACAGTATCGGGGCTTTGCCATGTCCACTTCCTATGTGGCTTTTTCTTAAAGAAGGAGCTCATCAAGAAGAGCCCCTGCGACTCCAGGAAGTTGACTAGCATCTGCTACCGTAGGATCCGATTTTCGTTTCGCCGTATCTTTGTACTCCCACTTTGGCATTGAAGTCCCCCATAACAACATTGTAGTGAGCCTTGGTGGTATTATGTAGTGCCTTAGCAATGTCTTCGTACATGGCTTCGGCTATGTCATCGCTGTATGTCGAGGTCGGTGCGTACACTTGTACCACCTTCAGGGAATACCTGTCGGTGATTTTGATTATGAGGTACGCTACCCGTGTCGACACACTGCTGACTTCCACAACGTTGTCGGTCAGGACTTTGTTGACCAGGAAACCAACACCGCCTTGAGAGGGCCGATCACCTTCCCGAAATTAGAACAGGTGACCTGACTCGAGGGTTATCGTGTCCTCCCCCTCTCTTCGGACTTCAGATAACCCCAAAATGTGCCAGTTTATACGTCCTAGTTCTACCTCGAGTTCGGTGAGATGTTGGTCCAGCCGTAGAGAGCGTCCGTTATAGGTTGCCAGGGTCATTTTGGTATGGTAGCCGTTTGCCGTAGCCCGGAGATTCTTCGCACCCCCCATCCCACTGTTACCGCGACCGCTACCGTAGCAACGGGCAGCAGGACTGCCGGGAACTGGGGGCCGTTTATTTGGGCGTGCTAACATTTAGGAGGGGGTTTGCCTTACTGGACCACGCTGGCAAGACGGGTTGGTACAGGGTTTGCTTTCGAGTTTTCCTTCTCTGGCAGTGGTGTTGTCTGCTAATTTGTTATTTCACCATTTGTCGACTTTTACGACACCCATAGGAGGTAGGGGGTAGCGACACATTGTATTCTCCAGCCGTCGCTACACGGCATCAAAAAAAATATAACTTTACGATAATTGACAACCTCCACTTTTGAAGTCAGTTAAAAGCTACTTGGAAATTAAACTAAGTATAATTTCACACGATACAGCACACGCACACAAAGAAACCAAAGAATGTTGTCCTGTACTTGTAATAATTACTAAATAGTGTTGTAATTATTGTTTATAATTACAATTTAATGTTTGTTATTACTGTAAGTGCCCTGCCAAGTTACATACAGGCATAGTACAAATATATACAGTATTTCGACTTCATAGAAACGGACGAAACGCGAGATATACCTACACGCTCACGATAGCGGTGGCTTTGCGGAGTAAACAGTCGCGACTGTGCCGCAGTAACGGGGCGTGAAACTATGTTTTAATTAAAAAGCTGGAGGTGGGCAGCCCTATCGCATGTTTACGTACCGCGCAGCCGTAGGCATTTATAATAAATATTCGGCCGAGAAAGACTACTGGTCTGGTTGTACCGTGATACAGGTTAATATAGTAGTTACAACGACAATTCAAACTATTCATGCAGATAATTGTAATTTTATTGTAATTTAGTATAATGATAATTTACTGGCGAATAAGGACCTACTATTTAAATATATAATGTTATACTTACTTACCATTGTAGAGTCTATAATTACATATACAGGGTGTCCCAAAACCTACAAAACCAAACCAACCCTAAACCGAGTGGTAAACACGCTGGTTATCAGAAATATATAAAAAAAATCTAAGTTGCATGGTTTTAAAGTTATAGGCATTCAAAATACTAAAAATTTTATTTATTTATATTTGTATAAACTAAAGTATGTTTTAAGAAGTTGGTCTTCTAAGAATCATCAATCATCATCAAATTAATTGAGTGAGATATTTTTTTTTACATAATTATAAACTTCAATGAGTCATTTTTAGTAAATTTTTAAGTTATTCTTTTAATTAGAAAATATAACAAGTTCTGTTAAAATAAATAAATAATCCTCATACATTCACACATCGCCACCTAGTCCCAAACTAAGCAAAGCTTGTACTATGTACAAAAAAAGTATTTAAGTATGTTTATTCGTTGTCTAGTACAACGAATAAACATACTTAAATACTTTTTTTTTGTAAATACATACATAAGTTTATTTAAAACCTAACCTTAATAGAGACATCTATCGATCGAGTAGATTCATTATTTCTATTGGTACATATACCTACGTCTACGTACCTATAGCGCAATTTGTCCTCCTACAGACCAGAGAACAAATAAGAGACAGAATTAAATGGCACATTGTGTGTGTTTCGAAGAGAACATCTCTTGTTTATCGGATTGTCTCGATTTGTTCTGTCTAGGCAAACAAACCTGTACTCGTTTGAAGATCTCCTGAAAATGATACTGGATATAAAAGAAACGGTTGAATATTAGAGAAAAAGGCAGGCACAGTTTGTTTGTTGTTTGAAATCAGTGATTCATAAACGATAAGTGTGTTTAAATCCGTGTGGTGACGGAGTAAGAATACAATATGTCACCACCCCATCTCATCCCATGGGTGTCGTAAAAATCGACTAAGGGACTATCCGTGAATATTATCTAGACGAAGTAAAAAGAAGGAAAACTTTAAATTAAACCCTGTACTAATCCGTCTGGCCATCGTGGTATTAGTAGGCCAAGTATCCCTCCGTCACGGGAGGAGGCCCGTCCCTGCAGTGGGACATTAATGGGCTATTATGATGAAGTGTGTTTAAGTTACTTCGGCGAGGTCATTCCACAGATGGATGACCGCTCAGTGGTATTTCATCAAAGCGTATTAATCAGTGGACTAGTGGGAGAAGAACTCTCCCCCTTTTTCATCCAAATTGATACTTAAAGTTCCAAAGAAGTTTAATAAATTTGCAAGAAAGACAACCTCGAAACCGACTCAACACCAACTCGTCTGGCCAGCGTGGTATTATCCATCCCTGCAGTAAAACTTTTAAAGGTTGGTAAGATTGCAGGACTATCGTCTTAAGAAAATAAAATAATAATAAGTAAAGTACTTAATTAACCACATTACCGCAAATATCAAGTCTCCTCAAAATAATCAAAAACATTTAAAAAAATCTCATCACAATCCTTTTAATGTTATAATTTCCATAACATTTACAAACAACGCAGTATTAACCCATTTTGTTCATTGTCAGTCGGGCGTCAGAAAAATTACAATTATGCAACCCCCAAAAGGTGGAAAGGGTTGGATCGTTTTGTGGGGTCACTATTATCATAATGAGGAGGGCAGACGGGAGGAGTAACAAGCTGCAACATTTTTCATAATTCCCTCCCATTACCTCACGGGTTCAGTCAGACACCCGTGGAAACATACGGTACTATAAACTGGAAATAACCTTAACAGATATAACTTAACTCTTACCTACAGATAACGCGCGAGTTGAATGCAGAGCTTAGGAATGCGGTAGTGCTGTGACCTAATTATAATTATTGATTGACATTCATGTCGATAAATTTAAACAATTTTATAAGTTTAATTTTATTTAGTACTCTAGGTTTACATGGTGGAAAAAAATAAAATATCATAATTATCACATGTTTTAATAATCATTTCACAAAACGGAATAAAAAAATAACACGGGAACTTCAGTATTACTATATTAACACAATAACACGGCAAACGTACGATAGTTGACAAGGATGGCACAGCACTACACTGCAGGCGCGTAAAGTGGGTAACCAGTGCGTGTATAGTGCGTGCCCAGTGTCCTGCGTGGGCGACCAACGCGAGGAGACGCGACGCGACGGACGCGACGACGTACGCGTTTAAATCAACGCGTACTCTACTTGTGTCCTATGTGCCCGTATGCGACGAGACGCAACGTAGCGCGTTCTTGTTTTAAGGGGGATCAGACGCAACACCACAATTTCAAAGCAAAATTGTAATGTACTTCTTCATGAGGTAATGACAAAAAACACGTAGGACACTTGTCGCGCCGCGTTCGTCGCCCACGCAAGACACCGCGTAAGTTTGTAAGCATGGATGGATGTTTGTTACTCTTTAACGTAAAAAATACTGTACGAATTTTTATGAAACTTTCCGACATACCTACCTTATACATCAGAATAACACATATAATGTAGGCTACAATTAATAAAGCCATTATTAAAATTTAAGCTACTCGAAATACTAATCATAGGCAGACAGAGTCGGCTAGCTAAGTAGTATTTTATAATTAAAAGCTCACCGGCAAAGTCACAATTACACATTCGTATGCCATCACAACAAGCTCCGTGGCAAAGGTAATCGGTTTACAAGGAACGGATCTCAGAGCGTTTTGATCAAATAATCGCCTGAACGCAGCCACCGATTTACAAATTGAGACTTATTTCTCTACCTGGGGCTTTTACCACCACACCTTAGACTGTTGTTATAACTTTATTTTCTTTATGACGACCTCTGTGGCGTAGTGCTACGCAGTGGTCTCAGATTCCCGCTCAATGCAAATCTTTGTGTGCATGAACATGATTGTTTGCATGTGTTTTCTATGTATAATATTTATGTATGTATTTACAAAAAAAAGTATTTAAGTATGTTTATCCGTTGTCTAGTATCCATACATACAAGATCTGCTTAGTTTGGGACTAGATGGCGTTGTATGAAAGTGTGAGGAATATATTTTATTTTAAGGATTGTAGTATTCGGAACTCAGAAGACCCTGCCTACCCCTACTGGAATAAGGCGTGAGTTTTGTATGTATAATTTCTTTTTTTTAAAGACATTTCTCGCACTAGGGATAATACCCTGAGTCGTGGGGACTTTTACAAACATACATTTAACGGACACAAAGAACATTTAAGCTCAGGACAATAATTGGTTGATGGCAAAAATAATAGTTCTGTGTGAGGTTTGAATCCGGAATCCGCGACTTCCTGCACAGGCACCGACGACATCACAATTATAGTGGATCGCAATATTCAAATCCCACGGGTGTCGTAATATCCGTCTTCACAGATTTTTTTCTACGAAAACAAAAAAAAGGAAAAGTTGATCAAAGGCAGTGAGGTATAATTATATTTTTCACACAACGCCATCTAGTCCCAAACTAGGCAGAGCTTGTACTATGGGTACTAGACAACGGATAAACAAACTTACATATTATACATAGACAACACTCAGACCAATGCAAATAATCATGTTCATGCACACAAAGATTTGCATTGAGTATAAAATATATTTCCCTAATTATTTTCCCAAATAATAAGTACATAATATTTCAGTTTTAAATAAAGTACCTAATTAGTCTTTCATTACCAGGGCTATCGTTTCAAAGGCACCTGCGACGTGTGATTGATCGTCGCGCTAATGTGTGCGATACGGTACAGTCACGAGCAATAATATGTACACATTTTCAAATTTTCTAAACTATCTGCACGTTTATCTAGACATTACAATATCAAAATGAATTCGTAATTTAGAAGAGGTTCCGTACAGTTTTGAATTAATCTTCGAATTTTCAATTTTGGATTGGCAGAACTTTAGATAACTGGTTTACAAAATGCGAAAATGTGTACATATTATTGCTCGTGCGTGACTGTACACAGCTATGTGTGCGCTGTGTGCGTTGTGCGATACAGGACCTATTTGTCACTACCCTTGATATGGGTTAGTATGGGCGTTAACTGGATTAAGCGTTACCTGTGTTACCGTGAATTGGTGCTATGAAATTTTTAAAAAAATCTGTGTTAACCATACATAGGCATTTTCTATGCAATTTTCAGCGTTATGGTATAAGAAACGCTGCTCTTGATTTGATCTTGACTTACTTAGGCGACTTCCCATGGGTGTCGTAAAAACCGACTAAGGGACTATCCGTGAATATTATCTTTACTTAATAAAAAGAAGGAAAACTTGACATTAAACCCTATACCAATCCGTTTGGCCAGCGTGGTATTAGAAGGCCAAGTCCCCGTCACTGGAGGAGGCCCGTCCCTGCAGTGGGACATTAATGGGCTGTTATGATGATGGTATTAGAATCGCTGCTCTTGATTTGATCTTGACTTACTTAGACGAAGTGTTACAATAGGTAGAAATTAAAGGAGACAAAATATATTGATTTGTCTCCTTTAACTTGAAATTATCAATTTTATAAAAGTGCATTAAAAGTTTTTAATAAAAAAATGCCTTAGATTAAGTAATTTTACTTAATTGATTACTAATCTACCCAAAGGGTAGTTAATACAAAGCTTTATAACTTTAAAAAAAAATTGCAACAACGTAAAGTTTTAATAAGTTTTGTGTAAGACAGATAAAAAATGTTTTTCCCAAAGAGGTTACCGTGCATTCTCTATGGGCGCATGCCGCTATTGTTTTCCCGCGTCTTTTGTCGTCATCCATGACCAGTCATGTTAGAAACGTGTATAACCACATTTTTTATATCTTTTGAGCTGTTAAATTTTTATGTAGGTACCTAACTATTAATTAGTTAGGTAATAAATGACTAAGGAAAAGAACTTTGTGTTATGTTTTTATATCGTTAGTGCCTAATTTATGAGCAATAACAGTTTTCCATGTCTTCAATGGATATGTAACATGAGCTAGAAAGGTGAAAAGTAGAAATTCTCTCCGTTGCGGTAAAGCCATACATAAATGAAACGGGCTTGTAAATCTCTGTCTGTCAAAACACGATAGTCTATTGATAAGTCATAATTTAACCTGAAATATCAGCCACAGCCTTTGAATTTTTTATATTTGTTTAAATAAGTATATTATTATCAAAACCGTGACGGAGTAAGAATAAAATAATGTCACCAACCCATCTCATCCCATGGGTGTCGTTAAAACCGACTAAGGGACTATCCGTAAATATTATCTTTACGAAATAAAAAGAAGGAAAACTTGAAATTAAACCCTATACCAATCCGTCTGGCCACCGTGGTATTAGTAGGCCAAGTAACCCTCCGTCACGAGAGGAGGCCCGTCCCTGCAGTGGGACATTAATGGGCTGTTATGATTATGATGATCAGCCACAGCCTTAGAATTTTATTAAATTAGTTTATATTATTTTCAAAACCATAGGTCTGAGTCAGACATTAATTAATCTAACGGACTTGAAAGGATTTCAGGCATGAATGCATGCATCAGGCAATAATGAATAATCCGTAAATGTCTGAGATTTACGGATTGTTCATTGGATTCGAACACGAACCTTTGGATTTACATACCCCATGCCTCAAAACTATAGTTAATAACAAAAATTAAAAACGTTTAACTTCCCGGGTTATCTACATATTGTTGGACAGAGAGCTCATCTTACACTGGTTCTTTACTTCCACTCACCAACCCACTTAACACAAGTAGACCTAAGAGCACGTTTGTTAGAGCTACACGTAGCCTCGAGATATTTCCAATAAATTGCTATTCATACACTAAAGTTTTATTAACTATAAAATGACAAAAGGATTCACGGACATATTTACTAAAAAACGGTTATTAGATTCTATAAATAGCGTTCAAGTGTGTTTAAATTAATAATATTACATTCCTTACATATTTACACAACGACATCTGGTCCCTAACTCAGCAGAGCTTTTTCTCAAAAAAGGGTAAACATACTTAAATACTTTTTTGTAGTTCCTACATATTTTACCTACAGGGAAAATACCCCCAGATGCAGACATTTTCTAGAATAGCAGGGTGGGGAAACCCCTCACAGGGTCTACCCTGTCTCGTAGACCGACGACTTAGGCAGGACGGCGGGAATCCGATGTAAGAGGGAGGCACAGGACAGCACAAGGTGGAAATATTTTGTGTGATGGACGAACATTTGCTGAAATGATGAGAAAAACACTAGACAAATACAAAAATTCATGTTCATATACACAAGGATTTGCATTGAGCGGGTATCGAACCTTACACCTCTACATAGCAGTCATAGACTATAACTGGACTAATCAACATTCATCATCATAACAGCCCATTAATGTCCCACTGCAGGGACGAGCCTCCTCCCGTGACGGAGGGATACTTGGCCTACTAATACCACGCTGGCCAGACGGATTCGTATAGGGTTTCATTTCTAGTTTTCCTTCTTTTTCTTTAGTTAAAGATAACATTCACAAATAGTCCCTTAGTCGGTTTTTACGACCCCCATGGGATGAGATGGGGTGGTGAAATATTGTATTTTTACTCCGTCACCACACAGAGTGTATTACTACTAATAATTTATTAACAAAAAGAAAAGCTCATTTTTACACAAAATGCAATAATGAACAGCCTTGCGTAACCTAAATAACTAAACAACAAGTTATAATGAAAATGAGAGTCTTCCTCTTTGTTTCATTCATATTAGTTTGATTAAAGAGGAGCAAAGCAGTATTGTTCCAAAGAGGTCGGCCATACAAAGCTTTCGTTATGTAGGTTCTCAATTAACTCCATCTGTGTTTTTATTGCGACAACTGTTGGAAAGGGACCTTCGCCTATGTGTATTATTAGCTGCGAATGTAAAGGTGTGTTTATACGCGTTACATTTTAGATTTCAAATATTATTTTATATCCCTGAGGCGGCAAAATAGCAAGCGACGCACCTGATGGTAAGTGTTAATCGCTGCTCATGGACGCCAGCAATACCAAGGCACAGCCAGGCCGCTGCTGCCTGTCTAGGAATTAATAACACGGTAAGTATATGTATTATGTTAAGGAATAAAAAAGTCAGCCTACGACTAGCTGTCAAACCTATATGGATACTGAAACAAAAATTCCTACTGGACCAAAGAATCTAACTATTGGTCTAACCAACGGAAAACACCCAAACTTTAATTGGAAATTTACATAAGAAGAATTTTTGAAAACATTATTTTTGGTATTAAAGTCGTATAATAGTAAGTGCCTATGCGATGCCTACCTGAGTCAGTTATTTTTACCTGATACAGAGATGACGAATCTATAACTTTGACTGTTCTCATTTTCATAACGAAATACAATAATTGTAGCGACAAAATGACCTCCAATTTAGTAAACTAGTGAAATTTCACTCGATTATTCGTATTCTAGTAACTTGTTAAACTAATTAAACTTGGTGTAGACGTAGCCTAAGTTTAACTGATAACTTGGAACTTGTTATCATAGTATTGTTTAGTTATCTAGTATTGTTGGGACTCGTCTTTTGTGCGAAGAATATTAAATTAAACTTGTAGCTTATCTATGAGTGTATGAAAGTACTTTATATGTGGTGTGTGGTGTGGTGAGAAGTTATCATACATACGTAAATACGTATGTTATTCTTCAGATATTATAACAATATGTGGTTTTAAAGTTTATTACAACAACGCTCGACATATAGGCTTCTTAAAAAACAAAAAAGTCTCCGTGTAATGACGGAGTAAGAATAGAATATGTCACGACCCCATCTCATCCCATGGGCGTCGTAAAAACCGACTAAAAGACTATCCGTGAATATTATCTTAACGAAATAAAAAGATGGAAAACTTGAAATTAAACCCTATACCAATCCGTTTGGCCAGCGTGGTATTAGTAGGCCAAGTATCCCTCCGTCACAGGAGGAGGCCCCACCCTGCAGTAGGACATTAATGGCGATTAAAGTTATGACGAAAAACAGAAAAAGGTATCTTTTTTCACTAAAATAGAGAAAAGCTAGAAATAATGATTTTGTCGAAATTTCTCAGGTAGAATCAGACTCTATTACAGATGCTACTTTAGACTCCAATACCGAAATGCCATCGCCTCACCAGACGCTACTCTATCGCCGCTTACTAGAAAACACAAAACATAATTTCTTATATACTTACTATGGGGAAACATGACCTACTAACATCACACTAACCAAGCCGATTATTACGAGAATGGAACTAACACCAAAAACTATATTTCTATAATGTCATCATCATCATCATTTCAGCCAATCGACGTCCACTGCTGAGCACAGGGCTCCTCTAAGCATTTCCACCTTGTGCGGTCCTGTGCCTCCCTCATCCATCGGCTTCCCGCCGTCCTAACTAGGTCGTAGGTCCACCGTGTAAGGGGTCTCCCCAACCTGCGCTTTCCGGTACGCGGTCGCCATTCCAGAACCTTTCTGCCCCAGCGGCTATCGGTTCTCCGCGCTATGTGCCCCGCGCATATGTGTGAGCGCTATGTCGGTTACTTTGGTTCTCCTGCGGATCACCTCATTTCTGTTCTATATTTATAGCCTTTATTGTCAAAAACACAGATTTTCTTAAAAACCGATATCCTTATATCAAGCAGTGTCAATGATGTTATATTTAAAAGAGCATTTCATTTGAGCAGTGTACATAACAAAAACTAGACTAACGAGGTAACAGATAAATAGTATTCAATCTATTTTATTCGTATTAGGTGTATAATGCCGGTAGTGTAACGGCAATGGTGGCTTGATCCCGTAATTTGGCTCACGTATCGCTGGCGTAGTCTTACGTGTTACCCTTACTATTTATAATACTCACGTTGTTTTCAGACTAATCTATGGGCGAATGATGTCGTGTTTCCGAAACTTAGCTCGTCACGTCACAATTGATAAATGGATCGATAACCAGAAAGGGCTAGGAATAAAACGGTGCCACAAACTCCACTGCGGCCTTTTTTTAGGCGTAAATTTACAATAAATAAGTTTTGAAACTACTACAATCAATTTAAAGAATTAGGACTAATGTAGAGGAGGTCAAAGTATCATTCTTAGGATCCTATATAAATTTGACTAGCCAAATCTAGATAGAAAAGGGAATATGGCGGACTGTGAAGAGTGTAAAGAAGCCTCTCTAACATAAACCTATATCTGTGTCGTAAGCCCAAGACACTGTGTTGCTTCCTAGTTAAACCAGCCAACCAAACCAAGAAGTCATAGAACTGTCAACACTATACGATCAGAACCAGAAGCATGCGAATTTGGTTACCACTAATTCATAACAGCCCATTAATGTCCCACTGCAGGGACGGGCCTCCTCCCGTGAAGGAGGGATACTTGGCCTACTAATACCACGCTGGCCATACGGATTGGTATAGGGTTTAATTTCAAGTTTTCCTTCTTTTTACTTCGTATAGTCGATCGATAGTTCCTTAGTCGGTTTTTACGACACCCATGGGATGAGTGGGGTGGTGAGTGACATATTGTATTCTTACTCCGTCACCACACGGATTTGTAATATACCACTACTTAAACACACTATACTACTAATTACCTAATTAAAAAGGTTTTTACTAAATTAAACATTATACTCGATCGTAAATATTAAGGAATCGTTTAACCTTAAGTAGGGGCAAATGATTCATTCCCCTATCGAGCTGAGTTCGCACGCCCCCGCTGTGCATATTTGTCATGTTAAAATAATTGCATTTTCTTATTAACACAAGCACAAATTGCGTTTACTACATTTTGTAGATAAAATGGAAGTTAGGAAAGAGAAAAACTGTATTCGTTAACAATCTGTAATGAAAGGTTCTGTAAATGTATTCATTACAAAACGGTCATATAACAGGCATGTATGAATGTCGAAAAGAATACAATATGTCACCACCCCATCTCATCCCATGGGTGTCGTAAAAACCGACTAAGGGACTATCCGTGAATATTATCTTTACAAAATAAAAAGAAGGAAAACTTGAAATAAAACCCTTTACCAATTCGTCTGGCCAACGTGATATTAGTAGGCCTAGTATTCCTCGGTCACGGGAGGAGGCCAGTCCCTGCAGTGGGACATTAATGGGCTGTTATGATGATGTTGTGTATCATCATAACAGCCCATCTGTATCTGATGCTCAGTAGTGTCTGTTTACCACCATGGAAACGGGAGACGAGTTAAGTATTTTTTTTATATTAAACATTTTGTTTTTTTTTCTATTAAATTGATACAGAAACAAATTGACTATCCACATCATATGACTATCATCTATTGTTTATAAACTTTATACTACTTCTGTGTTTTGTAACAGGTAAGTGCGTTGACCTTTCATGATAAATAAGGGAACCCTGCAAAATAGAGATGACACGAAGACAAACGTAATATTAATTTTTGTAACTAAAATATTGGAGTACGTAATTAATTAAGTATTACTATTCTGTATTTTGTTAAAATTTTACTTCTTTATAGATTATTATGGACTGGATGCGGAAGGCGCAGGACCGTGTTCTGTGGCGCGTGTTGGGACTCATGGGAGAGGCCTATGTCCAGCAATGGACTGCAATAGGCTAGTTGATTGATTGATAGATTATTATGTGATATTTACTTAGAGGCCAATCTTAAAAAATATTTATTAATTTTTAACAAAATAAATCAGTTTTGATTCAACAAACAAACATTAAAACAAATATTACCAAATTGAGAACTTCCTTCATTTTCCGTTGTTGAGTGTATCGGCAGATATGATTTTATTTTATAATATCGTTTGAAAAGTCACAACACCAAAGATTATAATAAAATACCTATATTTCGTTAAGTCCTACGTATCATGAATAGGAAATAGCTATTGCAACTGGAAAATTACTTCATACAAAGAACACTGCGCCCTTTGGCACCACTTCGAATAGTTTTGGATAGGACCCAACTCAGTCAGCGGCCTAGTAAGCCGCAATAACTATAACAGATCTTGATTCCACATGTAGAGACACCAAAAGACGTTACTTTTAATCATCATGAAGATTAAGCTGCTGTGAATATTTAGATAAGAATAGAATGGTAGGTATAGGCTTTATCAATTTGTATCCTGACGGATGACTCAAAAGTTCAAAAAGATTTAGTTAATGTTCATAATATTATAGTCAATGAGTATGACATACAAAATCGAATAAATATATAAAATAGATAGATTGGAATATTATGATTTTTCCTCGGACTAGCCACCAAACAGCGGTTTAGCAATACTGTTTCAATATTCGGTTATAATCGTTTTTTGAGAGATTTAACATAAAATGAAGAGTAAATTAGACTAGTTACTGGAGTGTTAAGAAAGAAAAATCCGAAAAGAAGAAAGACAATGGAAAAAATTGGTACTCGGTGCGGGACTCGAACCCGCGTCTCTAAACTATACGCGTCCAGCGCCATGACCACTAGGCCAACCGAGTAACCGTTTCGACTACCAAATTTAACCATTGCTTTGCGAGTCCCGCATCGAGTACCAATTTTTTCCATTGTCTTTCTTCTTTTCGGATTTTTCTAGTTATACCTAAGCTTTATAGGTAAAAATTATATGTAATTTAATACAAAAACTTATAAACCATTACGTATACTTTCAATTGCAACATTGAAAGTTTACGGCTGTCGCGCCTAGATGGCTTTGTACAGTTGAGTTCTAAGTTGCGGCCCGGTGCCGTATAAAGCAATGGTTAAATTTGGTAGTCGAGACGGTTACTCGGTTGGCCTAGTGGTCATGGCGCTGGACGCGTAGGTATAGTCCAGAGACGTGGGTTCGAGTCCCGCATCAAGTACCATTTTTTTCCATTGTCTTTCTTCTTTTCGTAAGACTTAAAATAAGTAGGTTATTATCAGATAACACCAGATCGCGACAGCAATGTAGTCGTTTTAAATAATTAGTTAATTGTTATAATATTCTTTAATTAATATTCATTTCAATAATTCCATTTTATGATTTAACAAGAAAAAATCACTATAATAAACCATCGTTTAATTTAAATTATCTTATATCTATTAACATATCAGTTTGCTGTCTCTAAACATTTTATACCCATCATTTTACTAAACGAATAATTAAATTGTATAGAATGAAAACATTATAATCCTTGCTTTGTCGGGTTCTCGTTAGGGAACGAACCCCGGAGGCTACTGTCCGAAACACAACTCAGCAACCACTGAGTTTACATGTTTATTTATCAAGGGTATTTGATTTTATTTTTGTGTAAATACTAGCTGGTACCCGCGACCTCGTCTGCGCAGAATTAGTTATCAAGTAGGTAGCATAAGTTATAAATGTTTATAAATTGTAGCCCGTGTTATACAGATGTAAGTATAGGAAAATTATTGTAAAGTTTCATAAAATTCCATTCAATAGTTTTTACGTGAAAAAGTACTTAACAAACATCTTAGATGATGATACAAACAGCATAGGTTCTGTATTAAATACATATACAAAGCTAGATCTCAAGAAAAAAAATCAACTATAACTCCTTGCAACATTATGCTACGTTTTCTCCGTACTACCTACTTCCAAACAGTGAAAAATAGCAAGAATTTACCGCCTGACGAAACAATCTATCAAGATGATAACTTCTTTGACAATATACAAGTGCATACGGTATCCTATTTTAAAAGATATATCCACAATTTATATGTAAGATGCGAAAGGGGAAGTCTATTGTCAAACATAAAATAGCAATCATGATTCATGATAAATAAATCGACCGTATCAATCGTAAGTTTGATCTTATGGATAAAGTTTAAACTTTAACCCTCTTAGAACTTGCAGTAGCTACACTAAAAAAGAAAACTGTGGTACACACAGCAACACGTTAAGTTAGACACCCGATATAACTTTAGCTATGCATAGTATAGGTATAGAAAATCGTTCGAAAGGGACTTCGCACGAGCGACGTCATCAGCCAATCACTGCGCTAGCGCTTCTTTCACACATAGATTTAAGTCTCGTGAATGGGTGGTAGCCCACACACCTACATGCGTACACACACCTACAGTCCTACATGCACACACGTGGGCGCGGGCGCTAGTTTTCTTCCCATAACTTTAAAATTTAAATCAGTCGCCTCCCGCCATAGATAAGAATATGTACTAACGTACCTCCCGCCTCCCGGTCGTTGGATCGCTTAACAATCACTAGTGCCAAATATTTACTTCGTTCGGCGTTCATGTTAGTGAAAAAATAAAATGGCGCCACAATTAACACCAGTCACCACAGCAAACGCCTCCCGGTCGTTGGATCGCTTAACAATCACTAGTGCCAAATATTTACTTCGTTCGGCGTTCATGTTAGTGAAAAAATAAAATGGCGCCACAATTAACACCAGTCACCACAGCAAAGGCAAATAATTGTAGTTCTACGAGAAAGTGGTTACAGCATTAAGGAAATAGAAAGAAGAACAGGATAAACGGTGAGTGTCACAGTTAACATTTTTTAAATTATTGTTTAAAATAAATGCATATTAATATTCTGTCTGTTTATCTAAATAACGGTAAACTATCTTGGTATTCCTTTTTACATTATAGAAGCATTTAAAAGAAAAGATAAACTAGGTAATAGTTGTATTACAGTTCAATAACAGAGAAATAACTCTATGTTATTTACTCTACTCTTTTTTATTAGACCTTTATTTAATTACCTAAACAGACCTAGAGTTGGTAATAATATAATAATTTATAGGAAGGTTGTTTCTTTGGGCTCATTAAAATCTTCAGTTATCACATTGTTACAGTTACGATTATTTATTGAATCTTGATAAGTTAATTCATTTTGGCAAATGACGGAGTGAAACTTGGTTTGGTTTGAAATAGGTGTTAGGACAATATATAGAAGACATTTTATGTTACTAGTTACTAGGCAGCTGAATTAAATTGATATAGTTGGTTTAAAGTTAATTAAACATGACAGGCTCGGTAGACTGGCGTTAGTGTAATCGGCTGCCCTGCATGAGGTCGTGGGTTTGAATCCCACGCAGGATATTAATTATTTTTAGAAACTTACTATAATTATTGTTATAGAGAACTACAATTCATTTCTGGTTGCGACGAAATGAGGAAACCGGGTGCGATTTGACGCCTCATCACAGGCAACTTTATCAAAGAGCTACCACCGCTGACCAAGATTTGAACATTGTCGCCGCGCATACTAGACAGCCTCTCTTGAGTACGCTAGTTACAGCTACTACATATAATGTAAGTTTATTTCTATTATTTGTCAAGGCATTATAATTTTATTTAAAAAAGAGGTAAGTAATAATTTACCGAACTATGAACTTGTGCTCGTTAATTTCTTTTTCTATACTTAAATAGACAATTTCCGCACTAGGAATTAATTACTCTTATGTCGCGGGGACTTTTACTAACATTTAAAAGCTTACACAAAGTCCAGGCTCAGGACAATAATTTGTTCACACAAATAATTATGCTGTGTGCGATTCGAACCCACGACATCGTGCACGCGCACTACTGCGCTTGCACTACTGACCGCGCCTCCTTTATACCTACCTGTTTGTTTTTATAACATATAACATAACAGACGAATAGACACCTTAATGGTAAGCGATTATAACCACCCATGGAAGAGCGGCGCCCGGGCGCCCATGGTGCCAACGCGTGCTTTGCCTGTCTCTTCCACAAGAAGCCCTCGTTTGAGCCTCTGAAATCTGTCCCAAAGATAATTCCTTAAACCTTTTGCAACAATTTAAATACTTACATAAGTTCAAATTAAAAACATTTAAACTTTGTAAGTAGGTATTGAAAATTTTTATGCATAATAAAATGAAATAATGTTGAGTTAAAGTTGAAGTAGCCAATACATACTATCTATTACATACCTATTTCCATCGTAGTTTGGTATTTTTGACGTGTTCTAACAAGTTCCGCTTCGAAATTCCCAACGTTCAGTATATTATTCGCATAACATGTTTTATTCTTTCATTTCAGTTGCATTTTGAAACAATTTGACTTTAATCCTTACACAATTAACATTAAGTTCAAAATTGCACATCAACATATTCTGACGGTTATTTTTATTTTTATGAGTTGCAAAAATCAACTTAACATTATTGAGTTAAGGTTGAAAACTCCTAACACTCTAATTTGTTTGTTAGCTACCTAATCGACGTGTTGTATAACATGCTCCGTCTCGAAATTTTCAATGTGGCTTGATATGGAATCTCAAAGTTTCCATCGAAGTTTGGTAGGTATCTATTTGGCGCGAGTTAATAATAGTTTCTTATTAGTAGTAAAAAAATGGATTCTACTTGAGATCTAACATTTTATATTATTAAAAAAAAATATGTAAATCAAATATAGGTAGGTATTTTTGTCCGTACTGTTACAGAAATACGACATAAATCTATGCTTTAAAATGGAAAATGCCGTGCGATAAAATCCCTTTCAATGCCACGACATCATTTTAAAGCATAGCAATTTACGTCGTATTTCTGTAACAGTACGATTGAATTTCCATTAGTAAAAATTAAAATCCCTTGCCATGCCGTCCCGGTCTGTGTAGGCCTTTACTAAGCTGTGAAAATGTATCACTAAATTTGATCGCTATGCGCTATGCAATCTAGATTGTTTTTTTTTAATATAGGTAAATGCCATTTTAGTAGATGTTATTAACTTAATATTGCGTAGTATAGTAGCATACCTAACAGATACATAATAGTGCGCAAATCGCTCGAAATTAATCCCTTAAACTTTCTACATTTTTCTTGTTTAGAACTTTCGAGGTAACCTACCAATACTTATCTTATTTAAAAAAAAAATGTGAACATGCACTTCTTATTGTTTAATAATTTATTGGTAAAAGGTATCATTTTAAGCAGTCTCTACGTTAGTAATGAAAGCACAAGAGCCTTTTAAGTTCATAAATAGAATCCACTCCCAACTTAATCGAGTTTACATGAGTTTCGGACTCGTAATTCTAATGTATTCGTAGGCTAATCATACGATGTTTTATACGGTGTCCAATCATAATATTATGACAGAAAACTAATCACAAATTTTCAATTACAAAATAACATTTGACAAAACAATACCTACTTACTTGTTAAATTTACCTTTTTTAAAACTGTTCAACAAACAAAAAATGTTTTTAGGTATATAAAAATTTAAATCATCATTTCATAAAAGGATTATTTAAAAAAAACACGTAGGCAAAACAACATACCTATAGCATTAATAACGTTTGACAAATGCATTGCTTGGTAAAAGTTTTATTTACTAAAATTAACTTTAATTTAGATGACATGAAATAATAAAACAATCATAATCGACTCTTGATAGAATCGAAATGACTTAAATTCAACGACAAGGTAGTAACGACTGCTGAGTCATGCATAAATCAAATAGAGAAACACGCTGCATTTTATTACAATGCCACACTTTTTACTTGCTTTTTTAATTTAAATTGCTTTTAAGAATACTACTAACTAACTACTAAGAGTTTTCTTAAAAGCTATAATCAAAATTACATGTTAAGATTGAACATGATTTTATATTTTACATACTGTGGCGCGATGTGTAAGCGTCGGGATTCCTTTTTTTCTCATAATGGTTTTTGTCCTAATTTTCATTGTCATTATGTTACGCATAATTTTCTTGGTCATAATAATAGTATGCCATAATTGTTTTTTAGCATACTGTGTTATTAATCAAAAATATTGCATATGCTATTGTTTTTATTCATAACTTAGAAATGCATAAAGTTGTAACGCATATTGGTTATTTGTCTATTAGTTAATTGACAAAAAATAGGTTTATGTTATTGATAGCTATTCTGATAAACAAACATAAGGTTTTAGGTTAGGTTTATGTTATTGATAGATTAATAGCTATCTATTTGAATTTGAAAAACAAAAATTATGTAATAGGCATGTAAAACAAAAATTGTTATGGTTATGCATCATAATGCTTAAGTAAACTTATGCTTTGGGATAGTATGCTTATTAAATATTATACTTAAAGTAAATAGGATGAAATAGTTATGTTAAATAAGTATTATGCGTCTTATGTAAGGACAAGTAACATAATGCAATGTTAAATTTAATAAATTATAACATAATCTTATGAATGAAAATAAAGAACCCAATAATACTGATATTATATCGATCATTTACCATAATATCTTGTTAAAAAAGTTAAATTTATAATATTCTTTTATTTCAGGTAACAATGCAAACAATACGGAGAAGACTACACGCTGCGGGACGATTACTTAATAATATTACAAAGACTTTATATTGTGATGTTAATTGGTGTTAAATACCAATTGTTTTAACTTTTGTTGATTAATATTAGATTTTTTTATAACAATTAACATTGCAAACACTTTATATTGTGATAGGTATTTAGTTATTTGGTGTTAAATACCAATTAAAATTGTTTTAACTTTTGTTGATTAATATAAGATTTATTTATAACAATTAATATTACAAAGACTTTATATTATGATAGGTATTTAGTTATTTGGTGTTAAATAACAATTAAAATTGTTTTAACTTTTATTGATTACTTAATAGATTTTCCTATAATGTATTATTTTCAAATTATTTGTTTTATCTTTCAAGTTTGTAAAATAACGAAAAATGTTTTTATTTTTATTATTAAATATTTACTTTAACTAGTAGTTTTAATATATTCCTCCTAATATTATAAAAGGGAAAATGAGATTTATTGTTTTTTCTTTGGTATGGAGATAGGTGGGAGCCTCGTGTAGGATATAGGCTACTTTTTATCTCAAAATCATGTTCCGCGGGCGGAGCCGCTTATAGTCATTTTGGAACCGATTAGGTAATTCAAACTAGAAAATTGTGTCAGCTCTTTAAAGCCCCATTTACACATCGACAAGTACAGTAGCGAGTTAAGTAGTAAGTTGTTGATTAAGTTGATTTGAATAGATCTCCATCCTATTTTTTGGCAAGTTAAATACGAAGTAGCCCCCTGTCTCGCGTCCCGCCAATTTAACTCCCCAAAAACTAGGACGGAGTTCTATTTAAATCAACTTAATCAACAACATACCAATTAACTCGCTACTGTACTTGTCAATGTGTAAATCGGGGCATAAGTTCTTTTTACACTGTTCTATAAATGTCGCCAAATCATTCCGTGAATATAAGACAAAACATATATTATAACTTACTCTTTAAAAAAGGTCGTAAGTATTCAAGTATAAGACAAAACATATATTATAACTTACTCTTTAAAAAAGGTCGTAAGTATTCAAGTTTATTAAAATTGCTAATATTTTGTTAAAAATATTAATTTGTTCAAGATCACAATTAAGACATTTTTGAAGTATAAGTAGGTATATAATTCTTGACACGAATCGACTTTTCAGTCACGGGCATTACTTGCACGTGTCCCAGGACTCTCTCAACTCTTTATGGGCCTACACTTGTCGTTGGCCCGGATGGGCAGGTGCTTCCCACGCGACGCCGTGGCCCGCCTCAGTTGCGGACTGCCCATTCAGCACCGCAACCTACTGAACCGCTTTAATATGAGCTGTCTGGGTTACAGCCCAGTGAAGAAGCTCCCTTCGGGGGATGTCACTTAGTTTTACGTGTTACGGGTACTCAGCCAACCACCACGACAAGGCGGGAACCTCGGTTGATGTGAATAGTTTGGTTAGCTGGAGCCATAAACACGCATCTACTCTTCGTCTTGAAAATTTATTTTCTTCCTATTCTTAAATATATATATTTTTATAACCACCATAAAGGCTGGGTAATTTGAAGATACTATTACAATTAGTATTAATAGAACTATTAAAGAGAGAAAACTGCTCTGTGGATGATATTTATTTACCGAACTTCAGTACAGATATGTCTACACAGCTGTTTCTTTCTGACCCATAGTTAAATGTTGCATGCAGATCAATTGACTTATTCCCATTGAAAAAACGTGTAGGTATGAGGTTCGATGGGACAATGAAATCTGCCAAGTGATCAACATTAATATGTTAACTATCGGGCAGTGACCGGTCACCGCGAAATAATTTAATTTCTATTGTGTCCGAAAAACCGGATTTGACGGGTTAATATCAAAAACACCTCATTAAAACTCTTTGAAACTGTTACAATAATATTTCTTGAAAAAACAATCCTAGTAAGTATTTAAAAAGAATCACTTTACTTTTTGGGCAAAACATTTACATTAACGGTCAAGGTTAAATTGTTAAAGTTAAAATGCATCATTGTAAATTAATCATACAATTTTGTAAGCATTTTCACGTAAATGTGCTTCATTTTATTAATATTAATACATTTGTAGTTCAGCAATAACAAAACGAAAATAGTATCGCGTGTTGGCCACATCGTGCACTGGCGCTGCTATCTACGTAGTAAGAGAGGAAACAACAAAAATATATCGCACACTCTCGCACGATTCGCAGCGTTCAACTTCTAATAGTTCAAAGTCCAAACAGTCTAGGTTGATAAGTCCGTGACTTATTCCTTAAAAATATAAGAAAACTGTGATGTAATGATACATGACTTATTCCTTAAAAATTCCTTGTTTTCCTTATGGCATGCAATTCGAACTTTTGAATCCCACGCAAGAAGTTTAATCCAGTGTAATGTTTGAGCCTAAGTAGATGATTTTTGTGAGTGTAAAAGGCGTACTATACGCCTGCTTTGCTACTGAAGCACTTAGTACCTAAATAAAAATTAATGGCATTCATGCAAACGTAATACATAAAGAGAATATCAAAGAGGAATAAAAAAGATTAATTTCATACGTTTGATACTTATATCCATAGGTACATAAAACTCGTATTAAACATCAAATGTACCCACTTATATTCCACCATTTGTAGGGGTAACTACCAATAAACCGATTTTCCGATCGTTACCCTATTTTTAAAGTTACAAAGGCAATGATACTCCACTATCGAGGAAAGTGATCCTAGAAAATTCAGTACGGCACTCACTATTATCCGAGTCATTGGATCGAGAATTTCGCATTCTTATGTAAAACGATTTCGGTACGAAACGTTGCATTCATCCTGCGTATTCAAAGCACGCGTTCCAATCTCGCGAGTGTTGTTTTCCTACCATTACTGAACGCAACGATTTATCAAAATGGCGGGGCTTTTAGTTTGGTAGATTTGGAAAAGATGACTCGTTTTTAACTGAATTAAAAAATAAAAGTTTTTACATATTAGATTCGGAATCATTTATAGATTATTTTATACCTATTGTGAATCATATTGATCACCAATGAAGACCACCAATAGGTGCCGTTTGGAAATATAAGAGACGATAGTCACAAAATCTTCGGCTCAGATTGACTACCTGATAAGGGGTTTGGGGCATTTACTCAGAGGACAGGTTTCTAATTCTGTCTCGAACATAATTTTTTCGATTTTCTTTACCGGCAGCGTAAGTTAAAAATATTTGGAATAGGCATACCTAACTATATTCAGCAGCAGTGGACGTCCGTTGCCTGATAAGAAGATGACTATAATCTTTATAATAGCTTACTTAAATATCTCTTGAATAATTCAACTTTCTTTTGACAAAAGAAGAGCAAAATCTCTTTATAAAATAAAATAACTAGATTATTATCAAGCTGTGCATTCAGTAAGTATAAGTACTTATAGTTCAAACAAGTTAAAAGAAAATAACTGAAAGTTAGTAATACGTTTTATTTTCCTTATCCATTTCAACTGTCTACACTAAGCCGAACCTTTCACTTATACGTAACTTTGTAACTAAACCGAAACATTTCAAAAACCGATAAGTTTCGATTGAGATACCTGAAATCCCTAAAGGAGATTAGTTTAAAAAGTAAAATAAACTTTCTTTAAATCTTCAAGCTTGTTATTTCCGAAGAAATAACCGTTCGAAAACGTAGACGAATCAAAAGGATTCATCTTTCTCGATCGCAGTGTATTTCCCGCGCTCGGTGCGGCCATTAAAGCTGAGGTGAACAGGTTTACGCGACAAAATACAATAAAAGTTTGTAACAAAGGAGATTTTACTGTTATCCAACGTGAGTCTAACCTCCAGAGACAACAGAGATTGCATAATTTATTTTAATCTTGTTCTCGAGTCACCAACCTATGGGTTTCGGCTTTGATTAATTTAAACTTTTTTCTTTTATTATTGTTTCAAGATTTCTACACGTGTTTTTGTCCTTTTTAGAGACTTGTCCAAAATTTGATGTTACCTCTTGATGGTTACATCAAGTAATTAATCATTTAATTACATCAATTAAATCGAAACCATTTTTAACTGCCGACAGGTGATGGCTTTTAGCAATTGGAATTGTGGGTAATACGTAAAGTAATACGTCTAAGAAATTCTGTAAAGCAGTGAAAAATAACAAGGCAAGCGTTCGGGTACCTTTAATGGTAATGTACCTGACCCATGTAACTAAAAGATTCAACACATCACAATTTTTTTTTTTAAATTATGTAAGTAAAACGGATTTATAAGGAAGAATTTCGTTGATCAATTGCTACACATCTAACAAGCTAAGAGAGTTATGAGTAAGACCATTATGTATAAACGGGTAATCGTGACATAATAAAAGACCAATTTTCTGAATGGCTTACCCAAGTTTTCTCGCCGAGATGAAAAGTGTATAGGTTACCTGTGAGCTCTGAGTGTAGCCGAGTATTTCGTGGCCACTATCCGCATAGTATCCGCTTCTTCGCCGCTGATCGGAAATTCGTCTGTCTGCAATCCTGTCTCACATACTACTCCTAAATGAAAACAGATACTAAACTAGACAATATTTATTAACTATAAAAATAACAACATTTATTTATCCATTACTTAAGTAATTTATTTTGTTGTTATCATCATAAATAAATACCTACTTAACCATTTACCCCCTTACTCATAAACGCCTCTTAAATTTTAGTCAATTGATTAGCTTTTAAGCTAATCAATTGACTAAAATTTAAGAGGCGGTTTAATTTCGGTTGGCGATTTACCAACCGAAATTCTTACGGTTGGTTTTACTAGTAAAAAATCTCGCTAAACAGTGATTAAATTTAAGAAGCGGTTATGAGTAAGAGGGTTAATGATTCACTGTAGGGACTGGACTATTTAGTTAAAAATGTAAACTTGGACTAGGTACTAAGAACAAACTACATCTACTATATAAAAATAAGTCGGGTTTTCCTTCCTGACGCTATAACTCCAGAACGCACGAACCGATTTCCACGGTTTTGCATACGTTAGAAAGGTCTCGGGCTCCGTGAGGTTTATAGCAAAGAAAATTTAGGAAAAATTTGAACAGAAAAGCGGGAAAATAATGCCCGTGCGAAGCCGGGACGGACCGCTAGTAAACCTATAAATTGCAAAATATCGCTACCTCGGACAATAAAGGCGTTTATGCACATACGGAATTTTTTTTTTATTTCGCCTTTTGATGTAAAATACTTCGACTCATGTTCCATATTTTTTTCGTAATTTTCCTTACAAAAACCATAAAAATAGGTCAAAAAAATACAAAAGCTACTTCCTTAAGAAATATTATAATTAACTGGCAAAAAAACGTAAATATAGATGCTCGATGCATAATTTATTTAAACCATTAACATTAAGTACGTAATCGCAATCAAGTCTTTATTGCTCTATTATGCCTGTCACCTTAAGTTGACTTTTACAACACCGTGTGATAATGATTATGGTTGGTTAATTTTCTTTTTCTTTCTTTTTTTTATTATTAGTCCTTTGCCGCAAACAGTATCAACTAATAAAGCTTACGACACTCCTGACACCTTTTATCCTTGCTCTATCACCACACGAACCCTAGCTCTAATAGGTATATACCAATCGGAAAGAAAATAATAATAGTACAAAACCATTCACAGAGATAATAAGTAAATGCCTCGTTCAAGTTTTCCCATCACGTCTCCTGTAGGAGTCCCTTCATCTTATTTACATCCCGAACCTTAATGTTGACGTGATTACGAGCTCGATCAACATTCTATTGATAAAGGATGAAACGGGAACCGAATTATATATCGGAGGATAAAAATAGATTCTTTCGTTGTATTGACAGAATAAAAATAGAATTTAGGTTATATTTTATTAACTGCTCTTGGAAGGCTCTGTATTTTATTGAAGATTGTCGTGTTAGGCTTCTATACTTGTGTCGTGAAAATATTTAGAGAAGCTCATTTAATGGCCAAAAAAAGAGTGTCTAGGCTCAGATTAATTATTTATGGATCGCACAAACCATGTCCTGCGTGGAATTGTAACCTATGGACTTGTATCAAATCAATCAACTAGCCTATTGCAGTCCTATGCTGGACATAGGCCTCTCCCAAAACGCGCCAAAGAACTCGGTCCTTCCCCTTCCGCATCCAGTCTGACCCAGAGACCTTTATGAGGTCGTCGGTTCACCTAGCTCGGGGCGTCCTACACAATGTTTGCCGTGGACTTGTATACGGCAAGTATTTTTTAAAAGACTTAATTCAATAGCATTTTAGAAATCTGGCATTAAGCCCCGTCTCTTTAAAGTCACCATGGTGTGGGTAAAGCAAATCTTTTCATTTAATTGATGGCCTGATCCTCCAGCATGACGTTCATGAACTCTTACGTATTTTTAAAGGAGATGATACTTAATAAGACTAAAAAGCCGCTCGCCTGCAGAAAACTATTCTCTACAAAAGAAACCATGGAGTCCCTTTGGACTGCCCTCGTCCTATAGCCTTGACGACCTCTGTGGTGTAGTGGTAATATGTTACATAACATGACTGCTACGCAAAGGTCTCGGGTTCGATTCCCGGTAAATGCAAATCTTTGTGTGCATGAACATGATTGTTCGCATTGGTCTGGGTGTTTTCTATGTATAATATGTAGGTATGTATTTACAACAAAAAAAGTATTTAATTATGTTTATCTGTTGTCTAGTACCCATAGTACAAGCTTTGCTTAGTTTGGGACTAGATGGCGTTGTATGAATGTGTGAGGAACATTTATATTTATTTTATTTATTTATAATTGAACTAAACCCTTTCGCCCTAAACACAGTAACATATCCACACTGCTACTTGTGTACCTTTAAGCCCGATTTACACATCGACAAGTACAGTAGCGAGTTAAGTAGTAAGTTTAAGAGGAGTAAGATTTGAATAGATCTCCAGCCTGTTTTTAGGCGAGTTAAGTACAAAGTAGCCCCCTCTCGCGTCTCGCCAACTTAAATAGCCAAAAAATAGGATGGAGAGCTATTTAATTAACTTAATCAACAACTACTACTTAACTCGCTACTGTACTTGTCGATGTGTAAATCGGGATTTAGTTCATGACCACACAAAAATATAATTATATCTGAGAGTGATATCTCAATTACCGGAGTGTCCCCTCGACGGTGACTACTTATGTAGATTTATGAACCCGCATAACCGTTAGGACATGCCCTCTTCGTAATTACACGAACGGTATTTCAGCTCGCTACTTACTTTTGCCAATGTTTTTTAAGGCTCATTAGGGTGGTAATATTTAGGTACTTCATTGTTACAGGTTAATATTTTAATTAATAAATTCTCCGTGTGGTGACGGAGTAAGAATACAATATTATGTCACCACCCCATCTCATCCCATGGGTGTCGTGAAAAACGAATATAGGACTATCTGTAAATATTATCTTTACAAAATGAAAAGAAGGAAAACTTGAAATTAAACCCTATACCAATCCGTCTGGCCAACGTGGTATTAGTAGGCTAAGTATCCCTTCGTTACGGGAGGAGGCCCGTCCCTGCAGTGGGACGTTAATGGGCTGTTATGATTATTTATATTAAAACTTTTTGAAATTACCAAACGCTGAGTTAAAACTACTTATAGGTATAGAAAAAATACTTCTAGTTTTAACCTCATATAAAACATAGGGTTAGTAGTTAATTAGTATCTTTGACGTTATTTTGTTAGATAACTTAAAATTGAATTGTAAAGCGCTTTCTTGACTTTACTGTGAGTGTATAAATGTTGTGTAACCTGTGTGTGTAACATAAATCGTTTAGTTTTAATCGCAGCCTTAAGCCGAGTAAGATCGTAGCCAGCAAAGAGTAACAACCGTACAAACTAGAGCCAAGGGATTGCTGAGACCTTACAACTACATATAAACGATACAAATAATAACTTAAAGTATTTATTGTATTTCTTTGTAAACTGTGATAGGAGCAAGGATCTAAAAATTTTCATTTCATTTTCAAATATCTTTATTTAATAAATATACATACAAATGCACTTACCAAAGTAACATTGTACCGTGTAGGTATTCAAACACTTATTAGGCTAAGAGATCGCCTCTTAAAGCTTATAAATAGAAAACTTATACACTTTTTAAATACATAAAAGTTTCACAACACATCAATGGAATATAATGCAAATTGATTAGTGATTCAATCTTGCTTATAACATAGTTTAAATTTTAATTATAATATTTAATTATTTTACTATTAACTAGTCGCACGGTAGACAACAAATTTCGATACGTAAGACTTGTTATCGGCCGAGCGACCAGTTAAGACTCAGCGAGCGGAGCTCCCCTGCCGCCCGCGCTCCTGCGGATCTAAAAATAAACTTTACCAAATAGTTCTATCTATCTTTATATTCTAAATTCAAATTTGAAAATGCTTTATTTCATAAAATTAAAAGACAAACGCCACAGCACTAAAAAAAACCGCGTTGTATTGTCCAATGTAAATTAGAGGAGAACAATAAAACCAATCTACTACTCAAATCTACTTGTCTGTCTGTGTTGACCCTATGATTATTGTACAAGTAGTATCTACGTGTCAATTCTCGTTCCTTAAAATCGTTAAAAATTCGGTCAACTTAACTTTTAGTTATCAAATTGTCTTACCTATTGTGTGACAATTGATGCTTGTTAAATTACATAGCTATGAGACATATGCTTAACAACTTATGTCATGGATAGGCAACAGTCTGTAGGTACTCTGTGGCGTATATTGCCGACGTCGGCGGCGGTTACTTATCATTAGGTGCGCTAGTTGCCATCGACCATCTTAAAGCAACTTAAATTATGATAAATCCTATTTGACGCAGCCATCTTAAAATATCAACAACACTAAAATGGCTGTCACAGTTTTAAAAATAAGCCACGAAATCAATTCTCTATCGGATAACAACAGAATTTAAGAGGAGGCAACAAAATTTTACTGAACATTGAATACAGAAGTTTCTCTTGTACATTTTAACATACAAATGGTTGAATGGTACAAATTGAATACCAATAAAATAGCAGTCCAATAACCTATAAAACTCCACGCAAAAGTTTGAAGCGAAATAGGTTTTACTTAACATTCTGGATGCGTATCGACGCGCTCAATCAGAGTTATAAAAAGTAAAAGTTAAAATTGAAAAACGCGGGAATTGATGGTATATATCTGATAGCTACATATTGGATGGATTGAAGTCAGAAATACGAAGCTGAATTCAGGCAGGAGTAGAGATAAAATACTGAAAGCTATTACCCAAATTTTTCGGCGTTTAAAGTAAGCCGGTAATTGAGATTTTAGTTCAAACTGCGCCATCAAAGTAGTCAAAAACTACACTAGTTTGCGAATAGACTGCACGTAGAGATTGAAAGTACTACGGAATCATGTAATTAACTGAGAGAGTTTATTAAATTGGTTATCTAAAATCCCATAATACCTACCTTTACTTATATTCTGCTTCCTTTTTACCTCTGGTGACAGTCTGACAGACTTATCACCACCCCACCCCACCTCATCGTAAACTTAGGGAAAATTCGCAGTTTTCTTCTCTACAGAAACAGGAGGGAACACTTGACCACCTTTTGGCCAGCAGCTAGTAGCAGGTCAAGTTTTCCTCCGTCACCGGCGGAAGCTCATCCTTGCATTGGCTCAGTAGGCTTTTACCTAAGATATTTTGTACAACTCCAGCAAGAAAGTACATAGAAATTTTACTTCGTTACACATAGTTGACGACCTCTATGTATAATGTGTATGTATTTACAAAAAAAAAGTATTTAAGTATGTTTATCCGTTGTCTAGTACCTACGTATAGTACAAGCTTTGCTTAGTTTGGGACTAGATGGCGTTGTGTGGATGTGTGAAGAATATTTATTTATTAGTTTGTTTGCCAGAAATGTCAAGGAACTCCACCCAAACTTAACTTCAACTTTGACTGAAAATCAGGATAGGCATGTTTACTGCACGTCGCTGGATTACTTAGAACTTACTTACTATCTGTTTTAAACTTCACGACACTTAAATAATGGGTCTAGGTAGTTAGGAAACTTGTAGGAAGTTCCAACGAATCCTAGAAACACTTTTAAGTTAAGGCAAAGTTGAACGTCAATTAATACTCTCGGTGGCATGGCGGTTGCGGTATGCGTCTGCCGTGTAGGAGGTCACAGTTTCTGATCCTACGCAGGAGAATTATTGTTTGTACGATCTACGTCGAGTCACTGATGTTTTCTCTACGAATATAAAAGAAGGAAAACATAATATATACATATCTTTCTCACACATTCACACAACGCCATCTAGTCCCAAACTAAGCAAAGCTTGTACTATGGGTACTAGACAACGGATAAACAAACATACTTAGATACTTTTTTTTGTAAATACATACAATCAATCATACATAGAAAACACCCAGATCAATGCAAATAATCATGTTCATGTACGCCAAGATTTGCATTGAGCGGGAATCGAACCCAAAACCTCTGCGTAGCAGTCATGTTACATAACCACTACGCCACACAGGTCGTTAGTAAAATAATATTATTAGACTAAGTTTTCCTATGCGGAAAAGCTTTTTTTTTCGGGCGGCCTACCTCTACAGTTGTACATTATTGAGCTATATTGGTGATAAATCAAAGCTAAATTTTCAACTTCAGATTTTATATTCCCACGGTAGTTTGACGCTACAATCAAAATACGTTTGTTTTGAACAACTTTGCCTTAACTTTCAGTTACAGTAGGTATTTTATTTTACTTATCTAATAGGATAAGATATTTTAGTGAATTCTATTTAAACGATTAATATTGACATACTTTAATATAAAATGCCTTACTTAATATAAATTCCCATTGCTTTGACGACCTCTGTGGCGTAGTGGTTGTAAAACATGACTGCTACGCAGAGGTCTCGGGTTCGATCCCGCTCAATGCAAATATTTGTGTGCATGAACACGATTGTTTGCATTGGTCTGAGTGTTTCTATGTATAATATGTATGTATTTACAAAAAAAAATATGTAAGTACTAATATCCGTTGTTCTGTTACCCCGCATTCACTGCCCGTTGTTTTCTAGCGGTGCCCACTTACAGCCAGTGCCCCGCGTTTAAAATGACTGTTCACCGAGCGCCCCCGCGTCTCGCATACGCGTTCGACAACTTTCGCCCAGTGCCCCACGGCGCGTATGCGCGTTTTCACAAAATTCATATTATTATTAGAAGTACCTATAAAATAAGGTCCATACACACTTACCCGATCGTTCGAAACCTTCTATCGATGTACCCAGGTTATTAATATTGGTAATGTTATAACATTCAATTGACTTACTTATATTGTTAGAAAAATTACTACCTAAGCACTTTGAATCTTTGTGTACTTTTTTAAGTCAATCATTATCATAGTTATACCATAGTACAAAATTTATATATATAATATATATATATATATAAAGTACTATAACTTAAGAAAACTAATTGCAGAAAATAATTATATTATTACTCAGTATTTCCATAAACAAATAATAAAAAAACAGTTTCGTTAAGTTTTTTTATTTTTGCTCTTTTTTCCTACGCCCTTCCCCTTGGGCGTAGGAACCACACATTTCTTTTTGGCCGGCGGCGACGGGAACTCCTTTGAAGGACCAGGGCAGGGGGAGCAGCCTATACTGCCGAAAAGAGTAGAAAAGTCAGTGACCGCTGGGCTGGCAACGGCCACTGACGGCACCCAATCGCTGGGCATGGTGTCTTCATCATCCCTAGCAAAAAATACATGGCTAGAGTAATCTGGACAACGAAAAATAAACTAATCCAAGTAGATGTACCTAGGTCTAAGCCTACATTTGTTTAAAGAAAAAGATGCTCTTTATCTATAACTAGTTACCTACCATTATGAATTCTAAATCATGAAACGCGAAAATTATGTTGGTAAGTACAGCAATCTATTTCATTCCGATAATATAAATAAATAATAGCTGTTCGCTTGACGTGAGCCGGGTGCAGTGGCGCGACCTTAGCTTTGTGCTGTTTTATTCCGGAAATAGCACTGCTTTTTCTATTACAATAAACACCTGATAACTTTTATTACGGTCAAATAGCATTTGGAAGCTTCTATTAAAACTTGTCCCTATTTTAAAATAAATATCCTGTTTGGCCAAATCTGATGCAGCATGATGCATAAAGTAAGAGCCTAATTTGACACACTCAGAGACCTAGTAAAGATTGATAACTATTATTAATACTTACGGTGCTGCATATACTTACATACTTGTGTATATAATTATGTAAATCTTGGAAAAGTTTAAAATGAAATAAATGTTTCGTTTCAAATAATATTTATTTCCAAACAATATTTATTTCTATATAACAAAGTACTATTCTTAACTTATTGTGCCAACAGAATAAACACAACTATTACTATGTAGCACTAGATAAAGACACAAATCATGTGCTTAGGGCAAATACTCGTTGGCCTTATGATGGCATAGCGCGATTAATAGACGTGACGAACGGTTACGATGTCTGGATGAAAAACAACAACTTAGAAGGAGAGAAGCTAGACAAACCCACCCGGAAATAATAAATAATATTGGCACTTAGTGTTTATCTGAGAGATAAAGTCGTAATGTATATACATCCATTCATCTTCATTTATCACAGTCATACATTACCATTCACTCCCAATAAAATACTTCACTCATTACGTCTCCTTTTTCGCCCACGAATTTCTTGTCCTTCGAGACGCTGAGAAGAATGCCACTTCTCCCAACAGTTCTCAAAGCACAAGAAAACGTCACAGGTGCGACATTGTGAGTGAACCATTTTATTGATCTTCATTCGTAAACAAAGTACACACCGCTTTCTGTTCTTCCCTCCACTCACATACTTTGGAACGTGCATAATATCACCTCTTAGCCTCAAAAGGTCCCCTACTGGCTTACTAATCTTTGGTTGACCGGGGCGATGTGTGTCAACCAAAGATTTAGCAAGTTCATAACGAAACTCACGATGTGTTACAGACATTTTATTGCGCCGTTTCAAAGAACTAACATACATAATAAAGGAATTATGTATGCTAACATTCAATAATCTTTTAAACATCTTTATATACCATTTCACACCTCTCTTTCGCTCCAACAAATACATGGAGAGTTTTTGATCTTTAAGATCAATACCCCCCATAGTATTGTTATAATCTTTCACACACACAGGCTTAACTAGAGTCTTACCAGCCTTCGATCCAACGAAAGTATCGTCATCGTGATAGGTAGATATAATATTCACCAATTTGGAGTCTTTCCATGTCACAATGGAAACGTCTCCACATTGGCGAGATATTATAGTCCCCTTTGACACGTTTTTCGGTACTTTCGCGATGTCATTAGGCACATTACGACGATTAGGCCGCAGAGTTCCTAAACAATCAAAGCCCAAACTCTTAAGGTACCGTGCTAACGAAGGACAATTATAAAAATTATCCATCGTTACACAGTGACCCCGACGTTCAAGGCCTTGTAAAAGTTCAAGAACTACCTTGGTGCTTTTACCTCCCAGATCAACACTAAGGGACGGATCAGTTGCGTCCGACTTGCCTGTGTATATTTGGAATCGAGCCATATAGCCGGTCTGCGACTCGCAGAGCTCATATGACTTGATTCCAAACCGCGCAGCCTTTGACCTTATTGTCTGGACCCAAGATAGGCGGCCCTTGAATAAGGTCAAAGACTCGTCGATAGACACGTTCGGCGCTAAATTATAAAGGGAATTGAATTTCTTTCCGAGATATTCAATAATAGGCGACAATTTAAATAACCGCTGGGACATCACTTGTTTTGCTGAGTCTATCTCTCCAGTTTGGTGCGAATTCTGACGCGAATTATCAACAAAATGAAGAAATTTACTCAACAAAACGTAACGGTTATAGGACATTAGACACTTGAAATTAGGCATTTCAAGAACGCCTGATCTCCAATATTCGTCTTGTGATGTCCGTGGATCAATGGCCATATACATGAATATCCCGAAAAGGCACATCATCTCGTCTGCATCAGTGTCGATCCACTGGTGCATACGAGACGATGGCTTCAATTCCCCTTTTTCTTTCAAAGCGTCGATCGTTTGATTGGCATACCGATTAGTTTCCAGTACGATTAGGTCTATGATACTTTTATCCCAGATATCGGTAAAAGCTTCATAGGCCGAATCGTAGTCTCTGATTGGTCCAGGGGGAGGTCCTGAAAACTGTTCAGGCACTCCCCTGAACGAATCGAAACCCTCGACCCACGTGAAACTAGACGATATACCAAGCAAACGATCGGCTTCGTCATCCATACCTCTGCCAATATTATTTATTATGTCTCGGGTGGACTCATCTAACTCCTCGTCGTCAGGAATGTTCTTTCCATTACCCGGGAAAGCAGGGATTTCGATAGGAGCTACGTCGAACTCGTCGTCAAACTCACTATCAAAATCACTGCCATCACCTGCCTTATTTCTAGGCACAGGCTTTGACCTTGAGGTCACTCCCGATGTTGAAGGGCGAATTTCAACATCGGGGATGACGGCAACGTCAAGCTCTACACACGAAACCTCGCGGTTTGCGTCTGTACATGTGCTAGACATAAGTGGTAATGGAAGAGAACATTCTTGACCCTCCATATCCATGCTTTTCATCCAGCGCCGTATGTGCCAAGGTGCTTTCTGAAGCAGCTCGTCGGCTTCGTCTTCTGACACGTCCATGGCCTCTACTCGCTCCAACACATTAGAGCTGCAATGAAACAAATATGTCGTGTTATATTTATATGCAAGATGAAATCTACCCTAAAAACTGCAACAAGAAATAAATTTACCAGAGGGGCACATCGCTTGTGACTTGAGTGGCACGTCGCATACTATTGCCAGGGGTTCTCTCAATGTCCACGATATTTTCAGTAAGGTGGAAAGAACCACCTGGCGTGCAGGCTACTTCGATACCTCGGATCTTTTTGCTAAAAAACAAAAATAATGATTAAATTACTAGTTAGTCAAAACTGAAATAATAAATGTAGGAAAACATATTAAAGATGGACTTACCGAGGTGGTGATACATCGGCGGATGGCTCCCTCCGTGCACTGCTGGCGACTAGACCCATCAAGAGCGCCCGACGACGCGCAACTGATGGCCGCTCCTTTACCCTCTCTGGGGTCGGCGTCACCGAACGCGACCTTTGGTCGGTACTTATTGAGCGCAGTCTACCCAATCTAAAAATTTAGTTAAAATATAATAATTGTCCATGTTACTCATCATTATTCAATATATAATAATAATAATACAGTTTTTGCCATACGCTTTTAAAGAAAAAGAATTATATTAATTATGAAGCAATCTTGGGCTACGGTCACTCCTTACCATCACCTAAGTAATTTTTATATAAGTTAAAATGATAAAGTAAGTCTAAAAAATATTATAATTATCAAATTTATAAATATCAAATTATCACAAGCATTTTTTGTTCCGACCATACTCTATATAATAATAAGTACTGTGTGACGTAATAATGGCGGCAATCTCGCTTGTATGAATATTATTATGTCTTCTTTGAAACACGATTACAATACGAATATAGAATAATATGAGATATTATTGATAAAATAATGTTTGTAGATAAATTATCTAGCAACTTATGTGTATATTAGACTAACTAAAAACATAATACGACAGATATCATGACAAAAATTAACAAGTTTTTACATTTTTGTGCAAAACCTTGATGACATCAAAGTTTTTAACTGTTTTCACAATAACTCCTAAATTTTTGGAATGTATTATCACTTTATAATTAATCTACAGTTATTTCTTAGTAATTCTGTATAAATATTTTACAAGAATACTCACCGGTTCCTTCTGACATTCATTGTTTACAATTTACTAACACGCACTTCACATAAAACAAATCCAGTATGGCGGCCGCGGCTCGTCTGAATCGGTCTGTGTCATTTCTTTTTTCTTTTTGTAGCGACGTTTAGTCACTGGCCACGTTCAAAATTGTTAAAATTCATAGAGTATAATACGTATGAACTGACTGCACAGTGCACAGTCATTTTTTGTGAACGGTGCTACTAAACGTAGATAAACCACGGCCAATAGGAGCGCGCTCCTTACGCACACACGTCGGTGCGTACGACAGTCAAGGCCCGCTTACCTTACGCACTGCGTCTGTGCGTTTGACACTCAAGGGGTTAAAAGTTTTTCGTTCATTCCTTTGCACCGATTGTCAGATTTCGTTTACTTACGAATTAAGGAAATAATGTTGCCAGCATCTGAAAAAGTTCCCTATTATTTGGGAAAATTTAGTTAAGATGTGAAATAAAACAAGATATTAATAACCAATCATTATATTAATTTTTATTCACAAACAAAAAAAAATATATACATATATATAGATAATAATAATAAAAAACTAAACTATATTAAATAACTTATAATAGTATCACATAGAAAACAGATTACTATCCTAGTCTAGTACTAGGGTAGTAAACTGTTTTCTATGTGATAAGGGCCGTAACAAGAAATGCACAGCCCTATGTTACAGTCAGGACAGTATATGCCGGAATCTTTTCTTTTTTTATTAATATTCCAGCACCTAGTGCATTTCCTCCGTTTGACTACCCCATTTGCATTCCTCTCTATTTCTTTAGGCATATGCGTGGGCAGCTGAGGAGGAATTGGCCTAGGTGCTGGCGGTAAAAGGCCCGACAAAATTTCATCCCTGAAAGTTTCCAGGGATAAAATTTTGCCGGTCCCTTTTTTATACATTAGGTACGCATTTAGCATCATTGTCTGGAATAAATGTATACCTATCTTCTTGTACCACCGAATGCACTTCTACTCGCAGGGGTAGTACGCCAGCATTTGGTCGTGCCGGTCGACACCTTTCATATATTTATTATATTCTACAATAATTTTTGGTTTCGACACAGCACGACCACGCCTGTTTGTGACTATACAAGAGATAGGTGTATGCTCTGTGGAAAGAGCAAGAACATCTCTCTTGTCTTTCCACTTCATAACGCATACACCTTTCTGTTCTTCCTGTACACAATACTACCCCTAGTCAACCTTTTGCTGGTCACCGCTAAAGGATTTCCTCTTCTTTTTGGCTGAAGAGTTCCTGTACAATATGTTTTTTTGCTCAGTAACTCTTCAGCCAATTCTACACTATTGTAAAAATTGTCCATGTAAAGCGAGTGACCAGCATTAAAATAGTCCTCCATTAATTTGAGGACGACTTTTTTGACATGGCCAGTACCACCAACTTCACTATCAGCTGACCCTTTGTACATATGGATTCGATGGATTAGTCCATTAGGGTCAGCTAATACGTACAGTTTTACTCCAAATTTATGTCTTTTATTTTTTATGTACTGGCGAATCAAAAGTCGTCCTCTAAAGAGTACCATGGACTCGTCGATGGACAATTGCTTTTCGGGGTACACAGAGCTTTTCATTATATCATTAATATAATTAATTAAAGAATCAACCTTATCGTAAATATTAGTAGAAGCATTCCTTGATTGAAAGTACAACATTCTCATGATTAATAAAAATCTATTCCGGCTCATATACTGCCCTAAATTAAATTTTAGTAAATGGGATTTGGCCCAATAACTTTTAAAGCGGCTTAACCTTACAGTGCCCATAAAAAATAACACCCCCAAAAATGTTAATAATTCCTCCGCGTTTGTTTCATGCCACCTTGCCAAACGACTTTGAGGACTATATCCTTGGCTTAAAATGTCTTGAGCATGCTCATTAGTTATGTTTGCCAAGGTGGTTAAAAAATTAATATTAAAAAATATTTTAAAATAGTCCATGGCCGTCATGGATTCTCCGTTGGGAATAAGGAGTCCTGGATTGCCCGACAGCGTTATGTTTTCCGGAACTACGGGCTCATCCACCCAGTCGTCATTATTCACATCAGTGACTGAGTCGAAATCGTCACCTGGTTCTTCTGTCTCAGACACAGCAGTCACTACTGAGTCACTGGTTCTGTAGAAGAATAGGATAAAATTAGTTTTTTAAATTACTGGTTTGTTGATTGACGTGGTTATACAGATTTTATCCTAACGTGTAAATAAATAACTTTAGAAAACAGTTTAAAAAGGGTGGTATTTAAAAGCACATCAAAAAGTATACAAAATAATCTGAATTCACATCAAATATGCTGATTAAGCAACAAAATTCTCAACTCAAAATATTACTAAATTAACATCAATTTAAAGTCGTGGTGTACCGCTATTCATTTTAAAGTCAAGCTTTTTTATTTATGCATAGCTAATAATTACTAACGCGCATTAAACCAATTAACTGATTAAAATAAAAAACAGCATCTATTTTCATAATAACATAAAGCAGTTTAACTTAAAGAATTTGAATATAGCACTTCGCCGGCCGCAGCTGCCGCGGCACGCTCGCTTCGCTCGCTCGGCTTGTGCTTTATGGTCACAGTTCTAACTAAACCTAACATACAGAAGTTGTAAACCTGGTGTTTTTTAAAACCTATAACCAAAATTAAGTATTTTGTTTCTGGTAGTAACTTGATTTTAGTAGTGTCGCATTTAGGTATATGGATAAAACACCTGATTAAGAAATGTATAAAAATGAATATTAGAATAAACAAGTTTATGAATATTATAGAAATTATTAAAAAAATATAGTTAAATCAAGACAAATATGATGAATAAGTTTTGAAGTGCTTATTAAAATATACGCTACTCGCTCGTGTAGTTATTTTGGTGTGAGAATGAGACAATTTGATGCGTAGTTAGTATTTTTGATTCTACATGAATTTATTTGTCTCGCATTAGAGAAAAAAAGTAATGTAGCTTTGATGTACATTTTCGAATTATCTGCACCACTAGTTTTGGTAAACGTTTAGTTTATTTGTTGATCACGGTAGAACACGGTTCCTCCGTGATCATGGCGCTTCAGTCATGGCAAGTCAGTTTAAATTAAATTAAATATGAAAAATACCTGTCCAAATCATCCGCGTCCGAGAGTTCAGCGGCATGGAAGGTCGCATCAGATGACGTACTTGCAGTACGGCGACGCCTCTCTTGCCTGAATATTTCAGCTTCATCCTCGCCGAAAATCATTGCTAGATTTTCCTCAACATTAGCCATCTAAGCGAAAGAGTTATTATTTTAATATAGTCATAATAAAATATAAATATTAACTTTCGCCTACAGTGTCGAGAAAAAACACACTAACTACATAAATGCTGGCAAGTAAGAAATAAAATTGAATAACTAATGTTTGACCAAAAAAGTGATTGACAAAATGGTCATTTGACAAATAACGTTTACCAAATGTTCATTTGACAAATGAGACATTTAAAAAAAGTATTATCTTACAAAAACTCACTTAGCAAATAATCTATTAGCAAACACTACACTTGCTAAATGTGTTAAATTATTAAAAATTTCAATTGTTTTTTTTACATTTTACCAAATAATAAGTTTTGCAAATAAAAGATTTATTCAAACGTTATTAAAAAAAAAGTCCTTTAGTTGCTTTTGGCACTCCCCGACCGCTGCCGAGGTGCGCTCGCTTCGCTCGCTCGGCTCGTACGCTGTGCTAAACTAACTAACCTAACCTTACCCT
This sequence comes from Schrankia costaestrigalis, assembly GCA_905475405.1. NCBI lineage: Eukaryota > Metazoa > Arthropoda > Insecta > Lepidoptera > Erebidae > Schrankia > Schrankia costaestrigalis. The sequence goes on along the minus strand of FR997838.1, from coordinate 18,250,411 downwards.
ATATTTTATTAGATTTATTAATACTTGTCCTTTAATACTTTTGTATGAAAGGTCAAGGTAGGTATTCGTTTATTAATTAATATAATATTAATATTATAAGTTATGGTTAGATTAGGTTTAGTTAGTTTAGCACGATCCAAGCGAGCGGAGCGAGCGTGCCGCGGCAGCGGTCATTTAATTGCTTACTCGCGATAAGTTATTTTCATGACGCTTTCAGCAGGGGAGCTTTTATAAGGTATTTTTATGGTAACGGGCCGTAGTTAATATCGAACTAAGTTAAAAAGTATAAAATCTAGTAGGTCTTCGCTAATAAAGCAAATAAAAAACACATTATAGCTCAGAGTACGTTTTAAGTAATGGGTATAGTTTAGACTGTACACAGCCTGGTAAAATAAAAAGTACTTACCTTAAAATATCTTCAGATATTCTCCGGAAATCGTCCGATGCACAGTATAGCACAAGCCAAGGTCGTCAGGAAAGCAAGAATCAGAACAGTATACACAGCCGGGGTCGTCAGAAGTTGTAGAATCGGAGTACAGTGAAACAAGCCGGGGTCAAAACGGTTAAATCACACTCACACAAATCCACAAAGCAACGAAAACTGGCGTGTGCCTTCTACAATAAATTGCAGAAGACTGAAGATCATTCGTTTATTGTAGACATCTATCCAAAGACTCCTTCCAGTCGAAACAATAAAACGTGCGCAAGAGACAGCACATGACATTTTCTCTCTCGCACTTCCATTGTTTATGGATGTCGTCAAGTCAAACAGTGCAAGTGCGAGAGAGAAAATGTTATGCGCTGTCTCTTGCGCACGTTTTATTGTTTCGACTGAACGGATGTATTTGTGTTGGGTGTCATAACAGAGTATACAAATGTAGTAAGAATTACAACAGCTTGTGTATGTTTATTTTTGTAAATTTTATTATTACGTATTACTGAAATCATTTTTTTATTTAGTAGTCATATTTTTTATAGACATAGCTACTTTACTCAGCACGACAATACTGATAACAAAGCATTGAAAACAGTTCGAGTACGGCACTCGTACGGAGTAAACGTGGTTCCGTTATAAAAGGTTTTAATTATACCTAATATTCCCGAGCGACATAGTCTTTTGTTTTCAGCGCAGGTGTGCATTCCGATCTGTCTAGGTATTTACCTACCGGCCGACCGGTTTGTATTATCTTATCCGTAAACAATGCACGTACCTATTACATAATAAAAGAATATGAATAAAAATAATGAGTTTAATGATAACGAGACAAGTGAATTAGAAATTTTGATGGAGCACGATATGGAGGGGGAGAGTGAAAATTTTAGAATTATGGAGGAAGATGTTACAGAAGCCAGAAGAAATAACAAAAGAGTTAAAACAGTAGAAGAAGAAGACCAGGAATGGAAAGAGGTTGGATAAAAAAAAAATGGTCAAGTGCGAGTCTGACTCGCGCACCGAGGGTTCCGTACAAACCTATTTGCCAAATTGTGATAACGTCAGGACTCGGCTGTTTAAATACTATTTTTCCCGCCAAAATTCAATGACGGCACTACTCAGCTCTGTTAAAAAATATTTTCCCGCCAAAATACTATGACGTCACAACTCATCTGTCAAAAATTCAATGACGTCACGACTCAGCTGTCAAAAGTGACAGCTGTCAAAGTGACGGGTGTCTAAAATATTTTCCCGCCAAAATAATATGAAATCAAAATATAATGTGATTGAAGTCAAAATTTAAGGTTTTCGGAATTTTCCCATTACATGTACTACAAGACCTTGCTCCATGCCAAATTTCAAGTTTGCAGGTAGACTGGAAGTACCCTGTAGGTTTTTGCCCTTACCCCTCTAAATTTTGCGACAAAAACGGCTATATCTCTTGATTGCGTTGGATTAGCACTTTGAATTTTTTACAGCACTAAGAGGCAACAAGCCTTAGTATTTGGTGAAAATTTCAGCTTGATACCTTCACGCGTTCCTGAGATAAATGGTCTTGACAGACAGACGGACAGACGGACAGACGGACAGACGGACAACAAAGTGATCCTATAAGGGTTCCGTTTTTTCAAAACTGGTACGGAACCCTAAAAAAGAAAATACCAAACTGCGATAATTTACAATTATACGTTTCATGCCAGGAAAAGTTACCTAAGCTTTTTGCATTAGCCAAGTTGTTTAAATCTCTCGGACTAACGGAGATAGAAAAAGTTAAGTTTCTGTCTCCTTACAAAGTTCGTGTCGATGTCGGTGATGAATTTAGTGCGGGAAAGCTCGAAAATTGTAAGGAGCTGACAGATAAAGGCTGGAAAATAAGTCGCGCAATGGAGACCAGCTATTCATATGGCGTTATCAAAAATGTCGACCTGGAACTGACTGAAAAAGATATTTTAGACAGTATTATCTGTCTTAATGATGCCGAACCACTATCCGCTTACCGTCTCAGCCGCCGTGGTCAGTTAGAAGGTTGGGTTGCTAGTGAAAGCGTGCGCCTGTGTTTTAAAGGCTCATACCGTCCGGCCTTTGTTATGGTAGATGGATTGCGCATCAGAGTTGACCCTTACGTGTTTCCAGTCTCACAATGCAGCTTATGCTGGAAGTTGGGGCATAACGCAAAACGTTGTCCTACCAAAAAAGTTATATGCGTTAAATGTGGCGGCCAGCACCACAACTGTGAAACCACTAACTTTAAGTGCGTTAACTGCAATGGTAAACATATGGCGTTACTAAAATCATGCCCAGCGTTTAAAAAAGAGAAAGAGCTGAGGGAAATCATGGCTGAATTTAATTGCACCTATAGAAGAGCCATAACTATGTATGTACCTCCTCATCCTAACACAGGCACGCAAGAACAGAACCTGCATACTCCCGCTGCACCCATCAACCAGTTACATACGCAAGGGGAAGTTTCAGACCATCCTACTTTTGCAGAAGTAGTAAAGACGAAGGCAGAGGTGCACAATAAAACATCTATCCGACGGTCGACAAGAAATCCACAACGCCGACCTGCGTCACCATTTAATTGGACGGAAGACTTTTCTGTTAACTTGCAAACGGATGCTTCATTTGTGGCGCCGCCCAACACCAGGACACATGAAGAGACCAGGGAAAGAACTGTTCATTTTAAAGAGTTGTGGACGAAATTAAAAGACATTTTGTTTCTTAGAGGTTTAACATTACATGATAAAATGAAGATGGTTATTAAAAGTTGTATTGAGTGGATAGTTCTTGTAATAGCAGATTTTATTCCTGAATGGCCAATTTTACAAGTAATTATTGACTATTTAACTAATAATGGATAGTACATCGAAAAAACATATTAAGCTTAACATTGTTCAATGGAACGCTCAAAGTTTGAGGCCAAAGCTACTTGAATTAGAACAATTTTTATCTCAAGAAAACATCCACATAGCTGCCCTTAGCGAAACTTGGTTGACACCAGAGGTACATATTAAGGTAAATAGTTATACTATATATAGACAGGATAGGGCGGACGGGTATGGCGGTGTTGCAGTTCTTGTTCATCGCTCTATCCAATCGAGTCAACTTAACCTGAACGTGGCCAACGCTAGTATTGAGATTATAGGTATAAAATTATATAATTGCGAAAAAATTAAAAATCTTATTTCAGTATATTGCGCTCCGTCTGCGCGCACGAATCAACACGATTGGAATACTTTATTTTCATCTTTTAGTAATAAATCTGTTGTACTAGGTGATTTCAACGGCCATCACCATAATTGGTCTTGTAGGACAGACCAAAGAGGTAACCAAATTTTTGAGGCTTTAATAGATAATACATTTGTTACACTAAATGATGGTCAACCCACTCGTGTTAAACTGACAAACGGTGTGCTACAAAAATCCAGTCCAGATTTATGTTGTTTAACCTCAGATTTATTATTCATAGAACTGGCAACCCTGGCTAAGTAAACAAGTCTGTGCAGTATTATATTATATTATAAATAGTAAAAGTGCAAAAATCAGTGCAAAAGTTATTTAAAGTTATACATACATAACCTACAAACCTAATATCAATCAATTATCAACAATACCTGGTGAAATTGTGAGTAAAATCATCCAAATATATTTCACTTAGACGTTACTTTAATACGAATGGCACTCACACATACGTAAACAGCTGTTATTTTTTTCAAAAATTACCTAAATTAACGAAAAAATTGCACTCACACGCAGAAAATATAAACAAACTGATTTTGACAAACAGTACTACCAACATCGGCAGAACGATAAGTGGCTGATATTCTCGTAATCGGCATAAAAAGTTTGTACCAACATTGATATTTTATAAAAGTGTTAAATATAAGGCTGGACATTCAAGTGAACGTTTTTGTGGTTAAACATTAAAATATTAAATTGTTCCTTCTTTGCGAGATTCTGCTACAAGGATGAGTTCCTGTAATGGGTGTGGCCAAAGTATCAACGGTACGGATAAACTTACTTGCTTGGCGTGTAATTGCGATTACCACTACGCGTGTGTTGGAATTACAAAATCGAATTTTACAAGACTTTCTGCTACAAAAAAGTCCATTTGGAAATGTCCTGAATGCAAGGTACGTCCTAAAACAAGAGAGGAGACACCTAGTAAGACCGCAGAAATTGTGGAGGAAGAGACTTTGATGCTGTCTCCTGTAGGCTTGGAGACTCGTTTTGCACAGTTAGAAACATCTTTAGTTAGAAAAATTTCAAGTATAATCAAATCACAACTGAATGATGAGTTAGAGCCAATTAGAAAGGAGATTGCATGTTTGCCGGAACTGATGAGGTCTATGGAGTTTATGTCAGGCAAGTTTGATGAGCTGAATAAGGAAGTGACTCTTTTGCGTTCTGAGAATAGGAATCTACATAAGGAGAATGAGAAACTTCGTGAAGAGATAAAGAACATAGATTTTAGATTGTCGTCAGTTGAGCAACGAGCAAGGGATTCTAATATTGATCTTCAATGCCTCCCAGAACATCCTAAGGAATACTTAGTGTCGGTTGTTATGCAATTGGCCAATGTTGTATCTTGTCCCCTTCAGGAAAAGGATATATTGTCGTGTTCTAGAGTGGCTAAATCAAATCGATCTTCAACCAGACCTAGATCTGTGATTGTCAAGATGACTTCTCCCCGTGTACGTGACTCTATTCTTGCAGCCTGCTGGAATTATAATAAAGCTAATAAAAACAACAAACTAAACAGCTACGATTTGGGTCTGGGGGGAGATAAGACTCCTGTTTATGTCTCGGAGCACCTTTCTACGGCAAATAGAGTACTACATGCTCAAGCCCGAATCTTTAGAAAGGAACAACAGTTTAAGCACCTATGGATTCGTAATGGTAGAATCCTATTGAAGAAGGATGATTTTTCGTCTACAGTGTGGGTTAAAAATAATGATACTTTCGAAGGTCTCAAGAATAGCAATAATAATTAATCTTATCTAAGTAATATCTTTACACGCTTACAGCTAATTGTTAATAAATTCAATAACTTAAACATTTATTATCAGAATGTTCGTAGTATTCGTGGTAAGTTAAATGATTTGTACTTGAAAAGCCTTACCTGTGACTATGATTTGATTGTTATGACTGAAACGTGGTTAAATGATAGCGTTAACAACTATGAAATTTTGAACGATAATTATGTAATATATCGTAGAGATCGATACACTACTAATAGTCCTAAGTCTGACGGTGGTGGAGTTATGATAGCAGTAAATAGAAATATTGTTTCTAGTAGGAATTGTTTTTTGGAATCTGATAATGAAGACTTGTGGGTTACTCTTAGGCTGCAACTTAATAATAATACAAAATATGTGACAATTTGTGTAGTGTATATACCTCCACCAACGTCTGCTTCTGGGCTGGAGTCATGCCTTGAAGCCATTACAAACTCTGCTTCACAGTTGATTCATCATGATTTATTGATTATGGGTGATTTTAATTTGGACAGATTGCAGTGGAGTACATTAATACCTAGTGCTACATATGAGTCCAGGGGTGATTGTGTTTTGCCCGACTCTTTTAGGTCAACAATTGGTAGGCAAATTTTGGAGTTTATGGGGGTTCTGGATCTACAGCAGTACAGCTTAATTAGTAATAGTGATAGTAAAATGCTTGACCTAGTTTTCTCGTCTCACAAAAAAGTTACAGTGCAATTGTCGGTAGATGCTCTTACTAAAATAGATAATTACCACCCTCCGTTAATAGTTTCTCTTGACTATCCAATAACGCGTTTTTTAAAAAAGAATAAAGTAAATAAATTTAATTTCTATAAAGCTAATTACGCAGTAATAAATAATGAATTAGATAACTTAAACTGGCATGAAATATTATGTCAGGAAGACATAGAGGATATGGTTTCAAGTTTTTACGATGTTTTGTGGAGTATCATAGCTAGATGTGTTCCTATTTCTACTTTTACCAAAAGAAGCTATCCTGTGTGGTATACCCGGCAACTTATAAACCTCATAAAGGAAAAGGATAAATACCGTCATAGATTTAAGCGTTTTATGAATCCTAGGGATGAGATTGATTACCGCTTGGCTAGGGTTAGAGTTCATAGACTAATAAAATCTTGTTATGTCAAATACTTAAATAATATTGAAGTAGAAATTTCTAATAATAATGTCAAACTGTTTTGGTCCTACATAAATAGCAAGCGTAAGGGTGGTTCCTCTATTCCTAATGAAATGACACTAGGTGGAGAAACATTTAATACATCGCAGTCAATCTGTAACGCTTTTGCTAGAAATTTTTCATCAGTTTATATTAATCCTGATCAACTTTCAAATGTTTACACGACACAGCCAGACCCCAGTACGATGGTACATAGTACTCTAGGTACGATTGAAATAGATGAAAGTCATGTTGAAAATGCTTTAAAAAAACTTAACAGTTCCCTTGGAGCGGGTCCTGATGAGATCCCGGCTGTGTTTATTAAAAAGTGCTCAAACTCTCTTATAGCTCCTTTAGTACGGATATTTAACTTATCTCTTTCCACGGGAACTTTTCCGTCCAAGTGGAAACTAGCGAATGTCGTACCTGTACCTAAAGGTGGCCACGCGGGTGAAATTTCCAATTATAGACCTATCTCACTATTATCTGTATTCGCAAAATTATTCGAATCTCTTATTTGCCCTTTTATAAGTAATCACATCAAGCCTATACTTTTACAAGAACAGCACGGTTTTCGGAGTAAGATGTCAACTTGTTCTAACATTGGATGTTACATTAGTGAATTATCTGAATCCTTAGAAAAAGCCTTCCAAGTGGACGCTGTTTATACAGATATAAGTAAAGCGTTCGACAGAGTAGATCATAATTTGTTACTTGCTAAGTTGTCGAATATTGGCATCCATGGATCATTGTTTGGATGGTTTTTATCTTATTTAACGGACAGATCCCAGAAGGTTGTACTTTGTGGACAGGAGTCTGAATATTATAAAGCTGCATCGGGAGTTCCCCAAGGTTCTCATTTGGGGCCTATTTTGTTTTCTATTTTTATAAACGATCTGGGTTGCGTGATAAAACATTCAAAATATTTATTTTTTGCGGACGATCTCAAAGTTTTTAAAATTATAAATGACGATAAGGATGCTGCACTGTTGCAGAGTGATTTGGTTCGAATATCTAATTGGACAAAAATAAATAAGCTCCCACTAAATTTAAGTAAGTGCAAACATATAAAATTTCATCGTAAGAGACATTTTTTGCAAACAAGTTACATTATAGATAATATCAAGCTTGAGGAAGTTGATCAGATTAGAGATCTTGGTGTGATTATTGACTCTAAATTGTCTTTTATTCCGCATATTGATGATATTGTCACCAGGTCATTTAAAATGTTAGGTTTTATTTGGCGTAATTGTAAATTCTTTAGAGATAGGCGTGCCCTGGTTACTATTTATAATGCACTTGTGCGGACTTTATTGGAATACTGCTGTAGTACCTGGAACCCTCACTACCGGTGTCACATTGACCAAATTGAAAGAGTTCAGAAACGGTTTCTGTTTTTCTTAACGGTTCATGCGAAAGAACTATCATCTCTGGGTACCTATAATGAGAGACTAAGTTTTTTCAAAGTAAATTCTTTAGAAGAAAGACGGTGGGTTGCAGATCAAATAATGCTTTATAAAATCTTAACTGGTAATCTTGACTGTTCATCGTTGTTGCAAAGGATTAATTTTAATGTACCACGGTCAGGCCAGAGACTAGCTAATTTTCTACCCTTTGCCTCGAAAACTTACAGAACTAATGTGGGGTTTCATAGTATGATTCCCAGGCTGTGTCGTGAGCACAACAGATTGTATAGGCATATAAAGGTTGACATGAATGCTGTGTCCTTATTAGTTTTCAAAAAAGAGCTGTATAATTTTAAGTTAACTCAAACGTAAATGTAAGTGCCCTTTCTTGTGTTTCTTTTTCTTTGTGTTTCTTTTTGTTTTTGGTTTTGTGAGTTGTTCCCTGAGCTTTGCTCAATGTAGGTTATGTTCTTAAATAGTCTTTAGTTTTTGCATTGTTTTTAAATTTGATGCCACAAATAAGTAGGTATCACATGAGTATCCCAATGTAGGTATATAATTAAAAAAAAAAGTTTTTTTTGCCTAGTATTGGGTTTACATTCTGTGTAGATTGTTAATTATATTTTATTATAAGGCATGTAAATAATGTTAAATCTGTTGGTAAGCATTATAAATAAATAAATAAATAAATATACACACATCAAAAAAGTCTAAGCAACATGCATGATATTACAAATTTACCATTTATATTAATTAATTTCTAAGTATTTACTCACTCAAAGTGTACCTATAGGTAAGTAAACTTTTTTGTTATTGATGACATACTGGCTGGTTGTAAAAAAAAAATTTCGATTATGTTTTGTTTTTTTTCATAAAATTAAAATGACTGCGAATTTGTTTGAATTTGAGTGCATGTTAATTGCTACGTTTTAGCCTTGATTTTATAATTTTACCAACCATTTAAATACAGTTGGCGACAAAATTGAATTGTTAGATATTCTTTACGTCATGGAGCGACGTCATTTGACGGCAGATGAAATGCAAAGAGCTGTAGGGATGTTGCAAGCGGGAAGTAATCAATCTCAGGTATCTCGACATTTTGGTATTCATAGAAGTGTTATTTGTCGTCTTTGGCAGCGCTACAATAATACAGGGGAACCCGCTGAACAGCATCCAGGCCGTAAAAGGAGTACAACCACTCGGCAAGACCGGTACATACAACTGACTGCAAGACGCCAGCCGATGTTAACCGCTCGAGAGATAAGTTTGAGGCTACAAAATTCAAGTGGTGTTGATGTAAGTCCCCAAACTGTGCGAAATCGACTGCATGAGTACGGCCTACGAGCTCGACGCCCTATCAGGTGCCCACCGATACGTCACGGGAATCGCGCTCGTCGAAATGAATGGTGTAGAGAACGCATAACATGGACCCAGGAACAATGGGATAAAATTATGTTTTCCGATGAGTCGCGATTCGGGTTTAGGCCTGATACAAGAAGGGTGCGAGTGTACCGTCGACCCGGAAATACTGAAAGACTCAGGTGCGTTCAGGAAGTTCATCCATACAGCGGCTCAACAGTTATGGTATGGGCGGGTATTATGAAGAACAGGCGAACTGAGCTCGTTTTTGTAAATGGAAACATGAACGCTGAAAATTACGTTGAGGATATTCTCAGACCTTATGTCCATCCATGTGCACAAACCTTTGGCTCCGATTTTACGTTAATGCATGACAATGCGCGTTCACATACAGCTCGGCGAACCAGTGAATACTTGGCAACGGAGAACATCCAGGTATTGCCCTGGCCTGCACAATCGCCAGACCTCAACCCCATCGAGCACGCATGGGACATGCTCCAGAGACGTGTTTTGAAGGACTTGGACGGAGTGACAACAACCCAACAGCTGAAGGATTTGCTACAATTCCATTGGGAGCGAATACCGCAAGATGACATAAACAGTCTCATTAATTCAATGAATAATCGTTGCCGACAAGTTCTGAATAGCAGAGGAGGCCATACTTTGTATTAAATTGTCCTATTCTTTCACAATAAATTCATTTTCTTAAGAAATTTCAATTTGTAAAAAAAAAGTTTAGTTTCTTATGTACCTGTATATTCTAATATTGTTAATTTCTGTTATTAAAAGAACTTATAAAGAAAACAGCTGTTATTTTTACATCATAGAACCCTAAAAATATTATTTTAAAAATAAAATACAACGTTATAATTAAAATAAATGGTAAAATAAATTAATATAAATGGTAAATTTGTAATATCATGCATGTTGCTTAGACTTTTTTGATGTGTGTAGCTTTAAATTTCAATTGGGCTGTTTTTAATGAGAATTTAGGGAGCGATCACCTCATAATAAAAATATCGTACCAAATGCATAATTTAAATTTAATAAAACAAAAGAGAAATTTTAAGAAAGCCAATTGGTGTTCCTATACTAATGAGCTAAAAGAATCACTTAGTAGTTTTATTTTGTACAAAAATCTACAACTTTCTTATAATACATTTATAAATTGCATTAACTCTGCTGCTAATAATCATATTCCTCTAATTAATCTATGCCAAAATCCTAGCTCCAAGTTTACACCAAAACCTTATTGGAACTCGTTATTGTCAAAAGTTGTAGCAGAACGGCGTTTAGCTCTTTCTAAATTCCGGAGGAACCCTACTCCACAAAACCTCACTAATTTTAAAAATAAATCAAATTTAGCGCAAAAAATAATTCGTGAACAAAAGTATAAGGCTTGGCAAGCTCATTGTTCATCAATTGACAGTTCCACCTCTCAGAGCGAATTTTGGAACAAATTAAAATGGTTTAAAGGTATTTCCAGATCCAACAAGTACATTGATGAAAATAACGCCCTACAACTTCTTACAAGTTTAACTCCCGATTACGTTCCCTCTGAGACACCCACGTTTACATCAATTAATCGTAAATTAGAGGTTCCAATTTTAAGACAAGAAGTTATACGAAGTATTAAAAACAAAGATACATCCCCAGGAAGTGATAAGATAACATTTCATATTCGATGATATCCAATCTTCCTGAGAACGGTTTAGATATATTAACAGACCTTTTTAATAAGTTTTATGAGCATGGTTTCGTTCCTAGTGAATGGCGTGAAATCACTATTGTGCCGATACCTAAGTCAGTCCGTGACAATGTTTCTGTTGCCCTACGTCCTATAGCAATGATTTCGTGTTTTTGTAAAATTTTTCACAACATACTAATCAATAGACTAGAGTGGTTTGTAGAAAAAAATAAGCTCCTATCTTCGCATACTACTGGATTCCGCAAAGGATTTTCAACTTTAGATAATATTACTAGCTTAGTCTCTCATATACAACTGGGTTTTCTTCAAAGACGTTCTACAATAGCTTGTTTCATTGATATTGAGAATGCTTATAATAATGTAGAAATAAGTTGTCTGTTAAAAACATTAGATAGTTTAGGGGTGGGTTCTTATATATGTCAATATCTATATAATTTTTTAAAAGAAAGAAGGCTTAAAATAAATTTAAATACATCTGCTATATGTCGGAGTACTAACCGGGGACTAGCTCAAGGTGACCCGATATCCCCGTTACTTTTCAATATTGTGACGGCTAGTATATGTAAAGAAATTAATAATGTTTATATATCACAGTACGCTGATGACTTCGTGCTCTTTTTAAATTATAATAATATAGAAGTAGGCTCTAAAAATATACAATCTGCACTAAATAAATTAAACTATACCCTCTCTAATATTGGGTTAAATATATCTCCATCCAAAAGCAAAGTTTGTATTTTTTCTAACAGTTATACAAGACATTTACCTAATATACAAATTAATAATAATATGTTACAAGTAGTTGAGAGTTATAAGTACTTAGGATTATGGTTAGATAGGTCGTTACGTTGGACAAAACATATAAACGAGATGAAAGATAAAACTAATAAATTCTTAAATATTTTCAAGGTCTTAGTTGGTCCAGGGTGGGGTATGCATCCGTCTCACTTAAGGCGACTATACTTAGCATGTCTTAGGAGCAGACTAGACTACGCGTGTTTCATTTATAGCAATGCTTCTAATAGTCAATTAGTTAAATTGGATAGAATGCAAAATCAATGTTTACGCGTTATTGGAGGATTTATAAAAAGCACAGCTATACACGTCATGGAAGCAGAAATTTTAATCGAACCCTTAAGAGTACGTAGGTATTTTTTAGCAGGTAAATATTGGCTTAAGAAAAATTCAGATGTAAATAATAATATAATTAACTTGCTAGATAAACTGAGTAGGTATTATGAAAGTGTAATGTGGCGGCGCAAAATAAAACCTCTTTTAACTATAATTCACAGCGAATATAAAGAGTTGTCAATATACAGAAATCGTCAAAATTACATGTTCTCATTAAACAAGTGGGTTAGCAGTGTGGATGTTTCGGTAATCAAACCTTATATAGATTACTTGGAAAATAATAAGCGTGACTATGAACCTTGTACCATTAAACTATTATGTGAGCAGTATATAGCCGACAGATACCTAGGTTATTATAAAATATACACTGACGGGTCTATAGATTCTAATATCTCAGGTCTGGCCATGTTTGACCCACAAACCAATGGATATATTAAAATAAAAGTAAAATCTAAAATATCAATTATGTGTACAGAACTATAGGCCGACCGCTTATCTCAGTCCCCGCCTGCGGTATGAAAGGGACGAGGGGGCGGGGTAGCGGTGTGCGTTATGGTAGCGTACACAAGAGCTATATCGAGTTGGTTCTATGTCAAATTAAATAAATTTTGACAAAAAAAAAACTGACTTCAAAGACAAAAATTGCACTAAAAAGTAAAAAATAATTATATGCCGACCGCTTAACTCTGACCTCGCCTGTGGGGTGACTGGGGGGCGGGGAATGACGACAAAGGGGATCGCACAATTTTGATTTACAATGACAGTGCCCAGCACAACATAGATAAGTATAAGTACTAACGTATAGATAGCTATCTCTTGATTTTTTGGCAAAACGGCGTCATCTAGTTACTGCGACCCGAACTACATTGCATCAAAAGACGGCTTTATATACCTACATAGTTATTACTTTATATGCACGGAACAAAAATCAAGTGGAAATGCAATACAACTAATTAACAATTGGGAACCGCTGTTCCCAATAAAATTAATATTTATAAATTTTTATAATTTTATTTCTTACATTTTTAGTGAAAGTGCATACTTAATACGTTTCTTATGAAAACGTATAGGTATTCAATTTTCATAAATACCTTAATATAGTGTAGAAGTAAATTGTATAGTGTAATATTGTATGTATTGCTGTAAATGTGCCATATTTTTATTTTTCTTATATTTTTAGTGAATGCGTATAGGTATACGCATTCACTAAACTACGTTTCCGTAAAAGTATATACAAATAATTAAAATAATTATGTTGAATGAATTTAAATTTCGTTCCCTAACTGAGTAGGTATTTGAAAGTCGTTCATAGACAAATGGTTAAAGTAGGAGCTGGGTAATAAGGTTCGTATCCCATGCCGACGAATTTTTTTGGGCAATTTTTTATTTACACAATTTTTTTATTTACAATTTACATGCGCACATTACGCAACCTTGGATGCTGCTGGTCTACGGAATATATAGATTTCTTTTCAAAATTATTATCAATGTACATATATTTATTATTATTATGTCAAGGATTCTCTGCAAAGTGCGTCTATCTGATAGTTCCAAAATCGTAACATAAAGAAGTTGTTAGCACAATGGGTGGTAACAATATTGTACAATATGGATTACTTGAGCCAGTAGTCATTCCAATTCAGCCTAGACTTAACCGGGAATATATTGAAGAAACAGGATTTAGTGCAGCCGAACTATGCTCAATTCTTAATAATAATATTTTATTAATAATTGTTTAAAAATATATTTATTTAAATATAATAAAAAAAGTTATTTTTTTTTTAATTTATAAACTAATCCTTAAACAATCAACAATTTTATGTCATAATGTCGAAGTCATTTAATAATATAATCTGTAATTCATGGGCGGCATTCCATTTGCTTATTATCTTATTTCGTTGACTGACACCGACTCCAAAAATAACAATAATATTACATAATTTGTAATAATTTGATTTTCTTTTATAGAATCTACAAATAAATATATTTGTTATTTAAGAAATATCCTTAACAATCCTTTGTACAATAATTAAAAGAACCTATTCTTTAGATTAAGAATGGCTGATTTAAAGTATATAATTATAACTAAAGTCTTAGAAAATATTTACAAATAATAACAAAGTACAATCATTAGTTATATATTAAAATCACAATATAATCACATTTGGTGTAATTACAATAATTTACATTAAAACAGATATGATTTAAACATATTAATTTTTAATAATCAGTCTTAGAAAATATTTACAGATAATAAGAACAATTATGTACTAAGAGTTTTTTTTAATTTTTATACTATTTACGCTACCATAACGGACATCTAGTCAGTATGTCAGTATGACACTAGTGCGGTATCTTAGTCCGTCTTCTATACAATTTACAAATGTCAAAGATGGTGGCGTCATCTTGCGACTAAATCTCGTACTTTCTTAGAGAAAATATGCAATCTAAATTATTACACATTTTAAAGCTTGACCAGAAAAATAAAAAAACCTCTCCAGGTATTTCGATTGGTTTATGGTATAATTTCAATTTTTCCTTCTTTTTATTTCATAAAAATAAGCTAGCTAAAAATTAGAGCTGTGTTGTGATGTGATATAGTTCGGGACACAGCCTCTAGATGGTGCAGTTTTGCCAAAAAATCAAGAGATCGCTCTCTCCTTTGTCCTCGCCCCCCGCGCACCCCTATTACCGCAGGCGGGGTCTGAGTTAAACGGTCTGCCTATAATAGCCATCGCGGAAGCCATTTCGTACATTGAATCTTTTAGTCCGGGTAATTATGTAATTTTAACAGATTCAAGAAGTGCACTGCAACATCTCATCCATTGTACATCTAGTTTTAGAGGGATGCCGATAGCATATAACATTTTAGAAACGCTTGATTTTTTGTCAAGCCAACGTAAGAATGTGACACTTCAGTGGGTCCCGTCTCATGTCGGCTTAGACGGAAATGAAGAAGCTGACCGACTGGCCAGAGCATCTTTATCCGATGGGGTTGACATAAACTGGATACCCTACTATGGTGACTTTCTGTATTTATTTAAAATAAGATGTAAACAAATGTGGAAACAATATTTTGACGAAAGATCGCTTAGTAAAGGTATCTGGTACAAAACCATAGAACCTAATTTAAGAGGATCTCCTTGGTTTACTGGGTCTAACATGCCTAGGCCTAACATTGTGTTAACGCTGAGGCTACGTTCTGGACACATTCCATTGAATAAATTTGCCCACCTCATGGGCAAAGTGAACTCGCCGATGTGCGCAGAATGTAATGTGGTTGAAGACGCATATCATATTTTGATGGAGTGTGTCCGTAACGAGGTAGAGAGATTGGATGTAATTAAAAGGTTAGATTTGGAGTTATTGAATGTCGGTGTGTGTAATAGCATCTTAGCTTCTCCTATGTCGGAGGAGGCTAGAATGTTAATTAATATTGTAAATATAGGTTTAAGACGTAGATTTTAAGTTGTTAGTTGTTGTAGTATGTTAAGTTGTTGTCTTCGAGGGTGACATAATCTTTAATGATTAAACCCTCTATAAAAAATAAAGATTAAAAAAAAAAAAAAAAAAGCATTGAAAGAGATTACCCAAACTGTCGAGATTTAGTTCCAACAGAAAAAAAAATGAATATTTCAATTTACAAAATTGAATAGTAAACTAATTTTATTTATAATATGAGTATGATTTTGAAAAATGGGACTATATTAAACATCTTACTTTATTTTTTACATAATCGTAATTTTCACCAGGTAACACTAATTTCGAATGAACTAAATTGTCTGTAGACACTGACTAAATAGTGAACTGACATTTTATAACCGTAAAACTTGAAACAACGTGCGCGTGCGATTACAACGAAATCGAAATGAATACAGAGAAGTAAGTAAATTTTGTAAATACGACCTCACCTTCGCTTGTATTTTATGCTCATATTTGCACATTATGTTCTTGTGGTTTGTAAACGAAGTTTTAGCTACCTACTAACATTAGAATATAGGTTACGTTACGTTATGAACGAACACAATAACTTTATGTGCTTTATTATGCTTAGGAATCATGTATGTGGGTACTATTAAATCAAATAAACAAACAATAAAAAACAAAAGAAAACCAAACTTTCTTTTGTTTGTAAGGGCTCCTCTTTTATCGCTTGAATGTCATTATGATATGAAGCATGTCTAGCTTTACATGTGAATGTATTGTATTGTGTGTGTTTAGCATGTTGGCAAGGGTTCTTTTCTTATTTTCAGTGAACCGTTACTGGGACATCAATCCCTCCCGTGGTGGGACTGCTGTGGGCTCCTATGCCTGTGGCGGTTGTGTGTCAAGTAAGTAAGTATTATTTTCATTTTATCAAGTAATACCTACAGTTTTATTTATATAAAATGTGAATAGTTACATGGTAATAAAACATAAATTTCTACTTATTGAGATTTTACTTATGTTTGAAGCCAGGTGGAAATAATATAGTGTAGTTATGTATCTATTTAAAACATCATAATGGGTTTTTGTTGTCCTTATCATAGTCATTGTCCCAATATTTTTTATTATCTTACTAATTACTTGCTAGCTGTTATTATTACTTGGCTAGGTCTTATTAGTAGATGTCTATATTACTCTGAGCTATAATGAAAATCTCAACAAATGGGACATGAATATATTAGTTTTGGCTAACTAATGTACCCACTAATAAGAAGATTTTTAACTATATTATTATATTGTTAATGTAATATAATTTTTTGTTACAAACAAGGAATTCTGCAGAAACTGCAAAGTTGTCGCCGCCGCCACCACCGTCACCACAGCCACAGGCTGCACCCAGGCGGCCGAAAATTGTGTGGCGTCCCCAGGAGCGGCGTCGCTTGTCACAGGAGGAGGTCACTGCATCCCAGAGGCGGTGGCGGGATGCAGTGGCAAAATGTACCCCGATAGGGAGCTCTACTGGCAGTAACTAATATTACTTGTCAGTAGAGCTCCCTAAATAACTTAATGAACTTATAAGTACCTATTTATGTATATATATTATATTTGTGAATTGAATTCTATTGTTTTATTTCATACATAAATTAAAATACATACTTCATATCTTCTATACCTAATTTCAGTGTCACTAAAATATTTTCTAATTATTTATTTGTGTCAATGAGTTATAGCAGTGTACAGAGAATCTTTATATGCATTCCTCTCTACTACAAAATGTAACAGCTCAGGGTTACTCTACTTAAACCTATGAATGTTTAACCAACTTCAAAAAAGGAGGGTCTCAATTCAGCTGTATTTTAGTACAAACAATACAATTAATAAATATACTTATGAGGTAAGTTATTTATTTAAACCATAAAACACCTGCAGATAGACAATGAAAATTTACTTTGGAAAAAAACAATTAGCAACAAATAAAACCGCAAACATTTATTATTGTTGTACTTACAACTAATATTTTAAACCATAAAACACCTGCAGATAGACAATGAAAATTTCCTTTGGAAAAAAAACAATTAGCAACAAATAAAGCCGGAAACATTTATTGTTAAGTGTATTATACTACATAGTATTACTAATTGTTCTTTTACAAAGTTTAATAATAATAATTGTTGGCGGCTTTATTTGTTGCTAATTGTTTTTTTACTGTTTCTTTTCATTGTCTATCTGCAGGTGTTTTATGGTTTAAAATATTAGCTGTTGTTAAACAATAGGTAATAAGTGCTTGGGGCTTTATTTGTTGTTGATTTTTTTACAAAGTTTCTTTTCATTGTCTATCTGCAGGTGTTTTATGGTTTTAGATAATACATAGTTGTACTATTATAATAAGTGTTTGTGGTTTTATTTGTTGCTAATTGTTATTGTAACGACAAATATTGATTAATAATAAAATCCAGAACGAGCTTACAAAAAGTGGATTAATCCATTTCCTATAGTAAAATTTTATCCGACCGACTACATTACTAAGTGAGCGACTTGAAATACAGAGAGGACAACTTCAATATTAGGATAGAATCGGTTTTTCATCAATTTTAATCTAACAAACATTAGTTTGCATTTCATCGAATGGTTTAGGTTACGTTAGAACAGTGACCATAATAGCGTGAAGGCGAGCGAGAGAAGCGAGCGTGCCGCGGCAGCGGCCGCTGAGCGCCAGATCCTCAATATATAGACATAAATTCTTTACACTTCGACTTCAACATATTATTTTTAAATATATGAATGAATATTAATCATAAAAATTTTTTTTTATACATTACGAATGTGTTGTGTGGACTTAAATTGTTACAGTTCTAGTGAGCTCCTTGTACTCTGCTCATTAGAGTATTTTTTAAAGTAGTTTTCGTATTCAAAACACTTTATTTTAGATAAAATGTCGCTTAGTATAAATAATACATTTGCCAAATATTGAAAAAAATGGAGCTACGTCCTGCGTTGACGCTCAAACAAATATTAAGTCTCTCATATAAGGCTGCTCCTTTTGTATTTTAAGTCACTTAAATTAATGTTACTAAGATACTGTTCTGTTAATTTCTCATCATTTACAGTCAGTCGCTCACTTAGTAACCCAAATAAATTAATTTTAACACTTAAATTTTTAATTTATGGGTACAGTCCTTGTTTTATTGCTACCTCTTTCTTTTTTTTTGTGTAATTACATAACTAATTACCCATAGTACCTATACATAAACTACCATAAATTTAATTTAAAAGGTGGTTATGTACCTACTTACCCATGACCTGCATACAAAATAACACGCATAACTTTTTGTTTATAGTCTTTGTTCTTATTTCTCTTGCAACAAATTAAGACTTTCTGTTGATATACTTACTATTTATGTGCATTTAATAATTTTTGTGTAATAAGAGGCGGTTAGTTCGGTAGCAAATAGGTACCTACGTCATTATTATGTATTAGGTATAGTCGAAAACTAAATGGCTTTATCACCTCTAGAGTTAATGTTAGTTGCATGTCATAAAACTATTAGGTTCAATATCGCACAACAAAACATCAGCTAAATCATGACGCTACTTTGACATATCAGTTCTTTTGTATTACCAAATATTCGTTAGATAGATTCTTGTTTCGAATGTCGGGGTGGAAAGTTCTAGAAGCGATTGATCTGTCAAAAAAAAAAAAATTGAGTGTGATTTATTTTTTGACATTTTTCTTTGATTATTTTAATATATTTTATTTTATAATTATACATATTTAAGGTATAGTTTTTTTGTTAATTATACAGATAGCGCGCGAGTTGAATGCAGTCGGGGTCTGAGGTAAAGAGCGGGAGCATCTCCCCCCGCTATCCGCACGCCCCACCTCACGCGCCTGCAGTATAGTGCTGTGCCATCTTTGTCAACTATCGTACGTTTGCCGTGTTATTGTGTTAATAGTACGAAAAAACAAAAAATAATAAAATAGATACAGTCGTGGGAATTAAAAACATTTATGCAAAGACTAGACTAAAATAAAACCGTGGGGCACGTCAATTGTCTACAACTTATCGACTTTGTGCGATAGAAGAATCGTTTAATTCGTCGTTAGGCAGTTGGCCCGCAGACGGTGAGGTAATTACTTACTATTTTCTTGCTCATAGAATTGACGTGCCCCACGGTTTTATTTTAGTCTAGTCTTTGCATAAATGTTTATAATTCCCACGACTGTATTTATTTTATTATTTTTTGTTTTTTAGTACATTTATCTTAAACATTGCAATGTATGTTTAACATAAAACCGTTTAACTTAAAAAGTTTTTTACCTATTTTTATTTTCTAGTTTTTAGTTTTTATTTCGCATTTTGTTTAATTCATTTAGTGCTTCATTATTGCAAGGTTTCTTGCCCGTAAGTTTATTGCAGTCCAACTCCTCTATACGTACTCCCTGCAAAGATTTTACTCTACTAAGAGCCACTTAGGCTCACCTTCTTCAAACAGTTTCGCACCTAAGTATACAACTGCGTGATCCACAGTGCTGCCCTGCATTTTATGTATTGTACAAGCCCATGATAGTATTAAAGGCAAATTCTTCTTTCAGCCTTCCCGTAATTGTACTCAGCTGGAAACTATATGGCTTTCGGGTGTATAAGATGTACTCCGTCTCTTGCGAAATCAATTCGGACGTAAGGTACATCTGTTGCATACATCTGAGTTCCCACGAGTAATGTACATTTAAACGGTCGACCCCCCTAGAGGTCCAATAAAGGGGCAAGGCTATGTACAACAATATGCGCTTGAGTCTTGAGGGGAAAACGCTAACGACATATCATTTTTATCTACCTTAATGCCATACAGTTCTCGGCGCGTTTGAACCTTTCACCTTAACTTGGGTGGTGTACCGCTAACGACGTATCATTTTTAGCCACCCTAACGCCACAGTCCTCAACACGATACAAAATCTTGACTTGGGTGGTGGATTCAGGCCGGATTAATCAGATACCTACATTACAGATTCAATTTCTAAATTTAAATCTTATTATTATACGCCATTTAGTGGCTGCGCCCATCTTAAGTATTGAGGTTGTATAGTGCACTGTATTCTTCTTGTCAAGCCCTTTTATTTGATACCCATATTGGTGGGATTGATAAAAAATTGTTATCAGCCATTTTGTAGCGGCCGCCATCTTGGATTTCAATTTTTTATAGTATATTGTATTCTGCTTGTTGAGCCCTTTCATTTGATACCCATATTGATGGAATTAATAAAACCTACGTTATCCGCCATCTTGGATTTCAATCTTTTATAGTATATTGTATTTTGCTTGTTAAGCCCTTTCATTTGATACCCATATTGATGGGATTGATAATACCTACGTTATCTGCCATGTTGTAGCGGCGGCCATCTTGAATTTATAATGATAATGAATAAACATAATTGTATTGTCACCGAAATCTAAAGAGTATACAAAATTTCAGATTAATCGGTTGACAGGAAGAGGGTGAAATTTGAATTACTAAATTTGACCCAAGAATAAATAATAAAACAAACGGGGTGAGCTAAATAAAACCGTTTAAAAACATGAGATAATTATGATATTGTTTTCTTTTTTCATCATGTTAACCTAGTGTACTAAATAAAATTAAACCTATAACATTATTTAAATTTATCGACATGAATGTCAATCAATAATTATAATTAGGTCACAGCACTACCGCATTCCTAAGCTCTGCATTCAACTCGCGCGCTATCAATAGTATAGTGGGAAGTGGTTTTACTAAAATGGAGGAGGATGATATTCCTCCTCGACCGCCAGACCCTCCGGATCCCGGTAAGGTTTCTATTTCTAATAATAAACGTCGACTTGAGCCTAGCTCTCAAGTGCCTACTAAAAAACCGTCATCATCTATTGATGATGTTCCTTCTATCGACACTCAATTTACGGATCCAGCGATGGTTGTGGGGGCTTTAAGTTACTCACAATCTGACGCCGGCCCCTTTATTATCCATGTATCAAAAATTGATCAAGATGCAGGCTCTTCCATTAGACCTATTAAGTTTGGCCAGTTTTTAAAATCTAATAAAGTTACTGACATTTGTCGTGATGGCGTTAGGAAGGTTGGAAGAAACAGAATTTCGGTCCAATTTACTACTGCCGATGCGGCCAACAATTTTTTAGCCCTTCCACTTTTGGCTGCATACAAATACGCTGCAATTATTCCTACTTTCAGCATTACACGAATGGGTCTTATTAGACAAGTCCCTACGGACATCTCTATGACTGAATTTGTTCAGTCTCTTGTTTTACCGACAGGTTGTGGCAATATATTAAAGGCGCGACGTCTCAATAGAAAAGTCTGTGACAGTTCTAATAATACTACTTGGGTCCCGACACAGACAGTTGTTGTCACCTTTCGTGGGCAAATGCTGCCTACGAAAGTATATTCCTACTACACAGCGTTACCAGTAGAATTGTATTATTTCCCCACCATTATTTGCCACTCATGTTGCAGATATGGTCACACAAAGGCTCAATGTCGTTCAAAGCCCAGGTGCTTTCGTTGTTCTAAGGAGCACTTTGGTGATACATGTGATATTGAAGAAACAGAATCTACGTGCTTACATTGTTCTGGTCGGCACTTTGCCACTAAAAACTCCTGCCCAGAATTTGCTAGGCAAAAGTCTATAAAAATGTCAATGTCACAAAACAATATTTCGTATATTGAGGCTTCTCAACAATTCCCGAGAGTTGATAGGTCGTACGCTGCGGTCACGCAAGAGGTCAGTAGACCTCGATCATCTTTATCACCTTTAACTCCATCTCAGTCCTCGTCTTCCTCTTTTTCTTACAGAAACACTAAATTCCTTCCACCTAAATCCAGAGCTCCGTTGGGTAACTCTTATGATAGGGTTGCTCTTCAAAATATTGTATCAACACCTCCATCTCAGCTGCACAATGGTTGTGCAATTAATAACAGTTTGCAATCAGAAACAGGTCCCCAATGTGCCAATACGTTGGAATCCCTGATCACTCTTCTTCTCGAATTTATTCTTTCTAATTCTCAATCATTACCGTCCAACGTGGCATCTAAACTTATACATTTAGTTTCTCTTTCTTCCAGTAATGGAACAAACTCATCTCCTGCAATGGAATTGCCAAAGCATGCGTCGCAAGAAGCATGAACTTTTAGATCTTATTTCTCAATTTAATCCCTCAGTCATTGCTATCTCGGAGACTTGGTTGAAACCTGGTTCCCGATTTCGGGGGCCTGGTTTCTTCTGCCTGCGGGATGACAGGGCTGACGGGTATGCGGGTTGTGCTTTGCTCTTAAAGCGCGCTCTTTCTTATCTTCCTATAACCTTTCCCTCTCACCCTCCTAATATAAATATTGTTGGCGTGAGAACTGTAAATATCTCTTTTATTTCTTTGTATATTTCTCGCCCTCATTCATCCCTTATAGCCGATATCCAGTTGCTTCTTTCATCTGTATCGTCCCCAATGGTTGTGATGGGTGACTTTAACGCCCATCATACTCTTTGGGGTTCCGCGAACTCTGACTTATTTGGTCTTTCTCTTCTAGATTCCTTCTACGAAGTTGGTCTGTGTGTTATGAATAATGGTGCTCCTACTCGCAGGGTATATCCTTCCCAGAATCCTAAAAGTGCGGTCGATCTTACATTATGTTCGCCATCGCTTACCCCTCTTTTTTCATGGAGCATCTTGCCTCTAACTTTTGGTAGTGACCATTTCCCTATTTTGAGCACCCTTACTACCAGTGTAATTCCCTTTTGTAACTCTAATCCCTCTCTAAAATACAAACTATCTTCTGCTGATTGGCCCTCTTATTCGGCTACCCTTGATTCAAATTTACAAACTGTTGTTTTTGATCCCGTCGATGTTGATCCCTTAGAATCATATAACTCTTTCGTTGATGCTATTCTTTCATCTGCTTTGCTTCATATTCCTAAAAAGAAACCTTCCAAGTCTTTTAGGATTTCCCCCCCGTGGTGGGATTCTGAATGTACAGAAGCCGTTCGTGCTCGAAAAGAAGCTGAATTGTTATATAATTCGTGCATGAACGATCAAAATTTTTTCAACTTTCAAAATGCTTCTGCTCGTTTCAAAAGATTAGTTTTATCTAAGAAAAGACTTGGTTGGCAAAAGTTTTGTGAAAATCTATCTCCAAAAACACCATCTACTATAATCTGGAACCAAATTAGGCGCTTTAGAGGAGCAATGAATAGTACGGATGTGCCTTCCATTGACTCTTCATCTTGGCTGGAGGTATTTTCGGACAAACTAGCACCTAGTTTTGTTCCTTCAGATGATTTCCTACCTTCTCAGAGTTCTTTTCTCGTCTCTACTAATACATTCGATCGTTCCTTCTCCTTTGATGAATTGTCTTTGGTCCTTTGTAACTTGTCGGACTCTTCTCCTGGAATAGATGGCATCCCTTACTCATTTATCACTAAATCTTCCGTTCGCACAAAACAAATGTTTCTAAACCTTATTAATTATTTTTTCGATTATGGTATTGTTCCACTACAATGGAAGTCTCAAATAATTATCCCTATCCTTAAGCCTGGTAAAGATCCTACGGATGGCAATAGCTACAGGCCGATTGCACTTTCCTCAGTCTTGTGCAAAATTACTGAACACTTGCTGAGAATCCGCTTAGAGTGGTTTGTAGAAAACAAATCAATTCTGGCGGATTCTCAGTTCGGGTTTAGAAAGGGTCTCAGCACAATGGACAATTTGTCCTTACTAACGGTAGACATTATAACAGCCTTTAAACAAAAAAAATATCTTACGGCTGCTTTCCTTGATGTGGTAGGTGCCTATGACAATGTCCAGCTTCCAATATTAAGAAATAAGCTTTGTCAGCTTGGTGTTGCTCCCAAGCTTATCCGCTTCATCTGCAACATTCTGATGGAACGTTCGGTAGTAGTAAGGTACCAAAACATTCTTCTTCCGCCTAAAACTGTCTGGTGTGGGTTACCCCAAGGTTCGGTCTTGAGTCCTCTGCTGTACAATATTTACACATATGACTTGGAGCAGAGCGTACAATGCTTCTGTTCCATAATTCAGTACGCAGATGATATCTGCCTTTATGTGATCGATGATTCTATTGAGATTGCGTCAAATAAACTAAATTCTGCCTTAGGTTACCTTAATTCCTGGATGTTAGATCATGGCCTCTCAGTGTCCTCATCTAAAAGTTCTTCTATGGTTTTTACAAAAAAAAGATTGATTCCTCCTGTTGATCTGTTTATCGGTGAGGATCTAATTCCCCAATCTAATAGCTCAAGATTTTTAGGCGTCGTTCTCGACAATAAATTTTCTGGCTCTTTCCATTTTGATTATGTTTCCAATAAAGCCGAACGCAACCTCAACATTCTCCGAGCTTTGTCAGGAGTATGGTGGGGTTCTCATCCCTATTCTCAAAAACTATTATATAATGCAATAATTCGTAGTCACTTGGATTATGGTTCTTTTCTTTTAAACTTGTGTAACAAATCTTGCCTAAATTCTCTTTCCAAAATTCAATCTAAGTGCCTTCGTATTATTTTAGGAGCAATGAAATCGTCTCCAATTAATGCTATGCAGGTTGAAAGTGGAGAGCCCCCTTTAAATTTGCGTAGACAGTTTCTTGCAGACAGGTTTATTTTTAAACTTATTCAAAATTCTAGTCACCCTCTTATTCCTAAGTTAAATATTCTATTAGAACTTTTTCAAAATTCAAACCCTGACAAACTCCCTTTTATCCTAACTAGTTATATTAAATTTTCCAAAATTCCTTATTCGATTGTTCAATTCCCTTTAAATCCGCTATTTAGTATTGCGTATGAGGCGCTTATTTATCTGCCAAATATTATTTTAGATTTTGGTGTTGATAAAACGTCTCTCTCCCCTAATACAGAATTCTCTAATATTTTAGATAATAATTTTAAAGATTGGTTTACATTTTATACTGATGCATCAAAACAATCTGTAAATAGTAATGTCGGTGTAGCTGTATGGATCCCTTTTACCAGAATTTTTTTAAGCTATAAATGCCCTCCTCTTTCCTCAGTTTTTACTGGGGAAGCTTTAGCTATTCTCGAAGCTATATTGTACATAAAATCCCATGGTCTCAATAACTCAATTATCTTTTCGGATTCTAAAAGTTGTCTCCAGGCCATCTTATCCAACCCATTTCATTCCTCTTCCAAACCTGTAATCCTTAAAATTAGAGAATCCTTATATGATTGTCATTCTTCCAATATTCTCGTGGCTATAGCATGGATCCCTAGTCATGTTGGTATTCCTGGCAATGAGACTGTTGATTCCTGTGCTAAATCTGCGTCCCAAATTGGATCCCTTGAACTTTTCAAAATTTATTCCCATGATTTATGCCTCCTTCCTAAAACCATCCTTCAAAAGTCTTGGGCTCAGTATTGGGCTTCTTCAAAACATACAAAAGGCAGATTCTATGGTGAGGTCCAACCGGAGTTACCATCAGTTCCTTGGTTTTTTAAGTTTCGACATGCGAATAAATTAACTACGTCCACTATTTGTCGTCTCCGGTTGGGTCATTCATGCACTCCTGTCCACCTGGCCAAACTTAGGATTAGGGATAATTCATTGTGTGAATGTGGTCTAGACATAGGGTCTGCAGATCACATCTTTTTCAATTGCCCTGTTTATAGATTTTCCCTCTTCGACTTTCTCCCTTCTGATATCCCTCGTCCTGTTTCCTTAAAATGTCTCCTTTCCCGTATATTTAGTCCTAATATTGCTTTATGTTTATGTAAATATATAGCGTTTAATAAAATTAAATTGTAGATAGTTATGTAAGTTTGTGTTTTTTTTTTTAGCTTAATAATTTTGTATTTAGTTATCTTATTTATTTATTTTCATGTATATAATTATGTTATTCTGTTTAAAATAATCATCCTGAACAATTGTTTCTGATTTGTTTTGGTTTACCATTTATTTGGTTATTAGCATGGATCATGACACTTCTTGATTAATGACATTACGAGCCCCTCGACAAGACACTGGCAAAATATGTGACGTTTCACATGAGGCCATTCACGAAGAAGTCAAGTCAAGTCTATTCGTTAGATATTTATAAAAACAAATAGTAAAGTCAACGTTATTGACTGTTACTAGAGTATATTTTCGGTAAAACGTTTTATTCTAATGAATTTCTCTCTTTTTTCCTTCTATGTCCATCCCTATCATTTCTTGCATGACGTCATGGTGCATATTTCAATTTAAAGTTTTCGTAATTTTATAATATAAAACAAATTAGGGTAAACCACCTAATCGTTAGAAGTCCTACAATTATTGGCACTTAAGAGTTAAAAGTGAGTAAAAAGAAAGAAAACACTATAGATTATCCAAGTTCAGTATGATTATTCAAGTTCAAATATTACTTATTTAATATTTTTATCATATTTTATTTATTTCATGTGTCAACATAGCAACAATAAATTTATCAGAATCCTTTTATTGGCATTAGTGCCAATAATATTTATTTAATACTATTCAATCACATAATAATGATTAAGTATAAGCAAAGATTAAAGTATTTTATCATTTTATGATATTTTAGTCTGACACGAAGTCCACTCTTAAGGTGCCAACAATTGGGTGGCTTACCAACCAATATTTAAATTCTACATTTTCAGTTTTTCTGAAATGACAAGCTTGTAATGTCACAAGTAACAAGTTCACTTTGGTTTTAAATTATTTAATGGTTTTTCATGGTTTTTCACATACAAACTCTACAGTTTAATATAGTGACATTTGTATTGTGGTAGTAGATATTATTATTTATTGCGTTGAAGTGAAAGTATAAAATAGATTGCACTTTTACTCTAAGCATAGTTTTATTACGGTCAACCAATGACGTCAAGCTCACGCATGTACATTAAATAACGATCTTAATGAATTTGAATTATGATAGAATTTTTTGTCAAAACTGATAAGGCCATTTCGTTTTCGGGTATACATACGTCATACATACCTTAAATAGTGTGTACCAACTCAAAGGGAAAAAGTTTTATCGTTGCCTATTTTTTTGTATAGACAAGGCCCGCACTACGGCGCTAGTCCTGTATCGCGGGATCTTTACTGACATGATATTTACGGGCACATTATCCAGGTTCAATATCACACAAAAAATATTTTGCATGCGAATCTGCGACCTCATGTACGGCAGCCCCAAACACGACCGTTTTGGCACCGAAACAGTTAGTTTTATTTTGTTTTTTATTTGTAGTTTTATTTTAAGTGTAGTTATAATAATGCACCTACTAACGCATTGAAACTTAACCAAAAAGTTATTATTGTATACTGTAGCTCGGTAGGTACAAATCTATTGTAAAATTGTCTTTTAAGTTAAACATGTACCTATATCTGCATTAAAATAAATAAAATTAAATTATTTACTATCAGTGAGTATGGTCCTTTAGTTACGATACTGTGGCGCTCGTTATAAACAATAGACGAGTCCAAGGACAGTGAGCGGAGGCTCGATAAGACAATAGACGCACATACGCGTCGTGGGCACTGTGTGAACGCCACCAAAACGCGCATACGCGTCATGGGCACTGAGTGTGAACACAAGCAGCTTTTACTTTGGGAACACAGCGCCATCTGGCGCTGTGTAGAGATGTCCTTGAATATTTATTATTTATTTATTGCTATTACAAATAATCAGTTAAATTCATAACGGAATCTGGTAGTATCTACAACTTTGTAGAACACGACTAGGGGTAACTAAGAAGCTAAATCAACTTTTTTTGATACAATTATGTACTTAAGTATTATGATTTCAGTTGAAGGGCGATTTTTTAATTGCTTTGGCCATCATCCCTCATGGTCCAACCCGCCTTCTCATTCCACAGATACTTGTCGTAAAAGTGGACTAAGGTGAAGTTCGCAGCTCTACGAATTTTTTTTTTACATAAATTCTATATTAATTCTTCTCCACCTACTGTGCGCTAATTAAATGTCAGTTACAAATCTTTACAAACGCATCCCTGCATTGGGACTTTAATACGCTGCAGCTATAATCATTTCTAACCCCTGGTTTCTGAATGAATGATCAAGTCAAAATCAACTAATCTAGTGTCAAATTTTCAGGAACTAAAAATATGACAGTTTTGACACTTGATTAGTTGATTTTGGCTTGATCAGTCATTCAGAAACCGTGGGTTAATCAACAAACACTGCACAAAGATTAAAATATTGAACTTTTAAATATTAAATGGAATCAATTGAAACAGCCAGTCACCATCCCCCACAGACTGTTCGAAATTAAAAAAGAATTCAATTGAAATTTTGTGAGTTTTGAATACTTTCGCGCGGCCAGGGGTTGCCACCTCTTGACTAACTTTACCCATAACATGCAAATGGGGAAAGTTTGGCTAATTGCTTGCAAGACTGTCGCCAGTTGCTGCCGGCATCGACTTAGTTAATTAAACGCACAATCTTTGCTACAGATTGCCATAAATTTAATATTAATTGCACTTGTCTACAAATAAATATTTTCATAAACAATGATCTCCGATCCGATGAATGATGAATCTCCGTGTGGTGACGGAGTAAGAAAACAATATGTCACCACCCCATCTCATCCCACGGGTGTCGTAAAAACCGACTATCCGTGAATACCTATTATCTTTACGAAATAAAAAGAAAGGAAAACTTGAAATTAAACCCTATACCAATCCGTCTGGCCAGCGTGGTATTAGTAGGACAAGTATCCCTCCGTCCGTCCCTGCAGTGGAACATTAGTGGACTGTTATGGTGATGATGATGATAAACAATGATATAAACAGTTACATACACACTAAGTTCAAGTTCGTTATTATATTACATTAAGTTAGAGCCCATAGCAAGTTGCTTCCACTGATCGGTAAAAAATAGAAGACGTTAAGGTTTTTTTAAAGGCAACTCTCACACTAGCTTCGTCGCGGGACACATACATAAAATAAACGGTCACAATATGTCTCCATACCATCATTTGTAGATCGCACAACGTTAATTGCATATTTGTACAGATACAGAAGATGAAAAAAAATACCTTGGAGCATTGAGCCCAGGACATCAAACTATGTTATTAAAACAGTCGTTTGTATCAAAATAACACTAACGGTAAACAGGACTTCTGGAGTTTGTGTTCATTTAGTTTAAGTACCTTAACTATTCCAAAAATAAAACGCATAAAAAGTTACCTACCACAAACCCTCAAAATTTACATAAAAGTTTTATTATTTTTTGTTAAAATGTGCATAATATTTTCAATGTAAATCTCCTTTCCCCTCAAGTTAGGAAAACTCATAATTGAAGTGTAATTACCAAAAAGATGTCGTTTGAACTGCATTTACCATAGAGTTGTGGTTAAACGAGCGGAGGGGAGAATTTTATAATATTATGCTTGTCTATGCCCCCGCGACTGAACATCGATTTTCTGAAACATTAAATTTAGAAGGTAAAAGCTTATTTTGTATGTTTACTATATTGTTACTAAATAATTAAGCACTTTGAGTTAGTAAGCTGATGATATCATTTTAAAGCTCACATGGTGGCATGTTTTAGTTATTGGTCATTTCAAAATTCACATACTTATTTAGCTACTTAAAGGAAGTAGGTATAATATTGAATTTTAGAGTCACAGATATATTACTTCAATAAAAATGGTTTGATTTGACCACAAATATAGGCCACCTATATTATTTTTTTTATTTTCCTTGCTTGTAACCAGTGCATAGATGCTAGCGGGAAAAAATCCGAATAATTCAAGTTGATTAAATCGGAATAATACCGAAATATACCGGAACTTTGGGATTTTTTCAACTGATCGCACTGTCACGTGATTTATTTATTTTATTATATTTATTATATTATTTATGTGCTATAAAATTTATATTATTATGTTTTTATTTATTATGTGTATAATTATAATTTATAGGTAAGTATAAATAATTGTAAATAAACTATATAAGCATTTTGTACCGATAGTTTTATATTATTATTTTAGATTAGTTTAATATTCGGGCGATATATTTGACGGAATTCGATCGAATTTTTCACTCACTCGCGGGGGGAAAGCTCCTCCGCAAAGCATGTCCTCTCTCTCTTACCGCACCAGGCACCGCTGCCGAACAACTCGAGAGTCATGTCACAACGTGAACCACTCACGTCGTGACATGAGTCGTGCAGACGGGCTCGCGCACGTGACGCTGCGGCCGGCGCACAAAGTTGTAGCGGCGCCGGCGCGGCGGTGATCGACGATCGATGCAAAATACTATTTTTCAGCAAATAAAACATAAAAATATTTATTAAATAAATTTTGAATAAATCCGATTTTATGAAATTTTCCCTGATTTTTTCCGGTATTATTCCGTATTAATCAGAAGTTTTGCAACTATAAACCAGTGGCCTTACTCTACCTGCAACAATGCTTTTCCACTTCGCGCGATACTGTGCCTCAATCAAATATTAACCTCATTATAAGGTGCTATCCGCTTAACGTCTACTGATACGCGATTCCCAACCTTTCCTCAAGACCGGCTACCGCGTATCCGTTGCCAGCTTCTACTTAAATTATAAAGTTTAAAGTAATCAACCAATATCTTGCAAAATCCACGGGCATCATGTAGCCTTGAGTTAAATAAAACAAAACAATGGAATGTCATTGAAATAACATTAAATAACAAAGAAGGTTCAATACTCCGGGGGCTGTCTCCCGTTTAAATAACAAACTTCAGTTTGCAGAAACAAAGTAACAAATTTTACGACATTTTTCAATAGCTAAGTACATACTTACTCAACAATAGTATTTTCCCCAATGCGCGGGAAATCTTCAATTTGGTAGGGATTTAGAGTAATCCTACCAGATGGAGTAGGCAATGGGAACTATTCTTTGAAGCTCGGTGGAATAATGCATGTCAAATAGGTAATGGCTTTATTAACGTAGGATGTTAGAGCTACTGTCATTACGTGAATTGGAGCGTAATAAGCGAATGTAACCTACCTCTTTGTTAATGTGCATAAGGGATTTTTTTTCAATGGGAACGGTTTCAATTATTGTATTATGATTTTTGATGTTATGTTTGTATTCATTACATGACTTATGTTCCTAAGTCCCCTCGATGGGGCAGAGGGCGTCCACAGTGCGTCTCCATCCCGGTCGGTCTTGAGCTTCGCGCTTTATTTCGCTTTAAGTCTTCCCTATACCCTTCACTTATACATAGAACACACTCTGGCAAAAGTCACTCATTATTTTTAAGTTTTCTTTTTTTATTTTTTTATGTAAAATCGTTTAAGCGGAAATATGTTTATTTTTATACTCCTCAACGTCAAAAGGAAATGTCCAGCACCCGCTCAATAACCCCTGTGTTCTAGCGACTGGAGGGCCCCAGAGAACCGTTCATACTAATTTGTTCGCAAATCAGCAACTGGCTCTGGTCTCTCACAACGTTAGCAATTATTTGTGATTATTAAGTGTAAGACTTTAAATTTTAAGAATGTTGTGAAAAGAGAATAAATAATTTATTTACTTCTGCAGCGACAGTCCGACGCCAAGTCTGTTTTGGACGGCCACGTTTACATCTTCCTTAGGGGTTCCAGTCTAGTGCTCGTCTCGGTATGTGTTCCTGGTCCCTTCGGAAAGTGTGGCCAATCCAATTCCACTTGCGGCGTTTTATCTGTTGGTCGATCGAAGTTTCGCTGCAGTGCTTCCACCGCGCCACTTTGTAGATATTGCGTGATGCATCACACCATCGAGGGCGACGAGTAAAAGGATAGTAGACATCCCTGGCGCACTCCTGCATGTACTGGTATGTCCTCCGAAACGAGGCCATTGTGCGTACCTCTACAAGAGTAGCTCTTGCCAGTTGCAATCAAAGAGCAAAACTTTAACAATATACTTTACAAAAGAGGAATATTTTTAACAGGCGCTTAAGCCTGTTTAAAATATACTTAAGTATGCATTACCTATAGAGAAAGTATTTATTACTGAATTCATCACATATTTACATAATGTCATATTTAAAGTATCTCTATAAGTATTTTTGATTAGACTCTCGCTGGTTACAGCATAAACGGGACAACTTAATCGGGGCAGCACCATCCTTTCACAGAAAATAGACGAAAAGCAGCAATTTCTTTTTCTGCTGCATTTTCTTCGGTGAGTGTTAAATACTGGAGGCCCAGCTATGCACTTCCCATTCTCTCTTAATAGAGAGAATGTAAAAATTCGTAAAGTAAAAGATAGACTGGCTTGCTCGTCTGACGCCTAGTGGCACACTGGCATTGTGATGACGACGGAGTAAAGTTCTTTGCGGCTACCCTCGGTTTTCTGGACTGTATGAAATTCGCGCTTTCCATCAGATTCGGTATTGACGTGTTTCTAGAAAATAAAACCCATATTATCACCAAAACCCATAGATTAAACAACAAGTGAAGTAGGCATACATGGACACATACACCGAGTACCTACAGAGACGTTGTTGGCATAAGGAAAAAGAAAGAGAACGCTGCAAAACAGATAGATAAGATAAGTTTTTTAGATTGTTCCTCTAGTAGCCGAAGAATAGAAACAGAACAGAGAGGATGAGTAAAAACCTACCTAACCCTCCTAGCTGAAAACAAGACCGTATAAATGTATGATTATGTTACTAATTTACTATCAATTACTACAACATGATAGTTTATCATAGAATAATAATTGCCCGAGTAAAATTAATAATTATCTACGTCTAAATGATTGTTCATTATCAGCACGTGTGCAGTTACCCCCGATACTATAATAAAATCTACTTTCAATTGGCGATTAAGATACTGCGTAATTTATATCAATAAAACTAATCTGAGAATAACAAATACATTTTGTTTATTAAGATTTCAAATTTATACTCTTATTGATTTTTAACAAAAAATGTGCGTGTAACTAAACGTATCAATCGTTCAAAAACATAAACATACAAATTGTCAAATTTAATATTATAGTGGGGCTATATACTGATAATATTTAAAAACATATTCTATAAGATAATTTTGATTTCCAAATCATTTTATAAATAAATGTACCTACATAATCTTTCGAAATTATGCCCGATTTACACATCGACAAGTACAGTAGCGAGTTCAGTAGTATTTTAAAATTAATTTGATTTAAATAGAGTTACATCCTATTTTTTGGCGAGTTAAGTACGAAGTAGCCCCTTCTCTCGCGTCTCGCCAACTTAAATTGCCAAAAAATAGAATGGAGATCTATTTAAATCAACTTAATCTTAAAATACTACTTAACTCGCTACTGTACTTGTCGATGTGTAAATCGGGCATTAGATCGACCCTTGCCTTGAAGTTTCACTTCACAATACCATTTTGACAGTTCTATACGACGCACGTCTGTCGTGTGACGTAGGTTATTTCAGAACGTATTTATGTCAATTGAATTGACTACTTGCGTGTGCATACAAGTCGTGAATTTTACAAAATTAGCACAGATTTTTATGAGAACTTATTAAACCGTGTGATTCCAAATAATGGCTGGGAAGCTGAACAAATTTGAAACGCCCAGCTCTGCCAGCTCCGATAGGTAAAACGAGTGTGTTAATAATAATAATTGTTTGTTTAAACAGCTGGGTCGTGTCATTTATTAATGCGCTCAATAAGAAACGCGTTTTTCAGTGTTAGCTTAGTCATCGTACGATTTGCAAGGTGTTTTCGCGTGTAGTGTTATTGTGCTAAAAGTACTAAATCACAAAGTCGTGGAAGCAGCGTTGCATTATAACCTCTGCAACCATTGTTATTTTTAGAAAATCATTTAGTCCATTGGCAGCGAGTCTTACTGAATGATCGCGTCGTGAAAACACGTGGTTGGGACTCAACGTGTTTCCTAACACGCCGTGTCGTGCGTGAATTACGAAGAAATGGAGTCAGGTTCATTGATCTTCACAAATCCGTAAGATTTTCAGTCATTAATTTATCTAATTCGTCCGTGTGTCTAGCAGCCGGCTTCCTTATCGCTTTTGTATAGTGAGAACACGCAATGATATATCATTTCTTGCATTATATTTTAAGTTAACTAGTGTATGCACTCTGTGTCCTAATAATATTTACAATATGTTATGTAGATTGTCATGTGTTAGAAATGTATGATTGTTGACTAAACAAAGTATGTAAACACAGTGTAAATGACCTTCATTAGATAATTCTGATTCATATAAACATGGTCATAAAATTTACATGTTTTATCATTTATATTAGTTATCTTTCTCCTGAATTAAAAGAGAAGTATTTTTAAACTGTGGTTCTTTTTTATTCATAGTAAATTGACCTTGAACCAGAATCATCAGGATTGAAGCCACCATACCTATTCCTGTTTTGGCCTTTACATACTTCATATAACATCTTTTTTAGTAGTTAATATAATATAAGAATAAATTGATATTATAGTAAAATTAATGTTTTGGATAATTATATTTAAAAATTAAAGTTATTACTTTATTAGGTCTAGTAGATGTTTAAAAATTAATGCTCTTTAATATTAGACAATAATAATTAAAGATAAAGATACTTTTATTTTTATTTAATTCACACATAAATAAAATACCTTACCTTACTAATAAAAAATTATAAAGTTTAAATGAAATCAATTCTAACACAATTTAATAAAATCAAAATCTAGTGTAACATGAAACCCTCGGTATAAAATGAAGGAATAGTTCCACATAATCTCCTTCAAAATACTACAGTGAATATGTTGTTAATAATAAATATAAATTATGTGGTAATTAGCGACTAAATTTATTAGGTATTGTTCATTTTCCTTAAGCTTAATAACATTAAACAAAGTTTATATTAATTACAACCGTTTGGGTATAAGATTGTTAGTGTTCTTTTGTTGTTTGGAAAGAACTGTTTCTCTACCAAAATGTGAGTAGCTTATATAAAATTTAAATGTAGTCTTCTAAGGTAGCTTTTAAATAAAGTATTCAAAAGTTGAATGCATTGCTCAGTGCTAAGCAACTACACAACCATCTAATTTGTGAATGTTAATCAATAGATTTTATAATTATATCCATTTTTATTGAAATTATCGTAACAGCCCATTAATGTCCCACTGGAGGGACGGGCTTCCTCCTATGACAGAGGCTGATACTTAGCCTACTAATACCACCCTGGCCAAACGGATTGGTATAGGGTTTAATTTCAAGTTTTCCTTCTTTTTATTTCGTTAAGATAATATTTACGAATAGTCGTTTAGTCAGTTTTTATGACACCCATAGGATGAGATGGGGTGGTGACATATTGTATTCTTACTCTTGTCACCACACGGAGAATTTTTTTTTGTTTCATTGAAATGGTCTGTAGTAATAAACATTAGTTATCTAATTTTAACACATACACAATAGGGATGCCTAAGAAGGACTTGCAAGGACCCATTAAAGATAAATATGTATTGTATGTCTGTCAGTTGTCTTGTACCAATATAATATAGTGTACAGTTGGTGCTTGATTTTGAACTAGAGTGTATTGTGGTAAAGTGTGAGAATTATTATGTTT
Organism: Schrankia costaestrigalis; assembly: GCA_905475405.1. Classification (NCBI taxonomy): domain Eukaryota; kingdom Metazoa; phylum Arthropoda; class Insecta; order Lepidoptera; family Erebidae; genus Schrankia; species Schrankia costaestrigalis. Next base: position 18,214,207 of record FR997838.1, on the reverse strand, counting down.
TATATTATCTTATTCTTGAACAATATGAATAGCTAAGAATAATTATCAAGTTAAATAAAATAGGGATAAAATTTAGTGTGTGATATGTTGAAGTGAAGTGTCAATCTCAATTCATATTATTGTTTAGTCTTGTGTGTTATGACACTTGTGTAATCCAAAATATGACTTAATAAAATTCTTGAGGATATATTCTGCTTGAAGTGTAGGTTGCAACTTTTCCATTTTAAAAAGCAATGTTTGTCATGTCAAATAATTGCAACCCCTTACTTATTGGAACATTATTGCATTGATATAGTTTAACTATATGGGTGTTGGCAAAACCAGAAATGATATTTGTGTTATTTACTCTGTTATATCATTAAAGGGGCTTACAAAAGATATACTTAAATTACTAAATTTATACATGCTAGTACTAGGTTACTGTTCATTGTCAACATCTAGATGACTAGTTATATAATTATGCATTAATTTATACAGAATAATTCAAAAGTTATCTTATATATTTATTTTTCCTTAGCATAAATTAACATTTGAAATGATCTTACGTAAACTATCTAGAAGGCAAAATAGAAAGAGTTGTTAAGGTTTAAATCATGATAAGGATAAGTTCAAAGTAAATTTCATACTGCATACGTAATTCCATTCTTCAGACATGTGCGCGTTCTCATGCAAAGTAAAATACTTTAGTACTTCCACAGTCTAAAAATGCTATGATAAGCACAAGGTATGAATGTGAACTCGGTTGGAGAAATGCATCTTTGTTTTGTCTTTAAATTTTTTCTTTTGTTTGACATTTGTTGTACCATTGCAGTCTCAGTCATTGTAGCATTATTACATAAGAAATACTAATAATACAGACTAATTTTAATGTTTATTTAGAAACTCGTTAATATAAAGAGTGATGTTCGAAAAGGAGGTTGTCATCTATCGTCCAAGATTGATTAACAACATACATATTAGTTAATCATTGTTTTGACCTTGATTTAATAGTCATCAAGGTTCATTCATATGATTTTGTTGTAAATTAGCGATACAGTGATAATAATAAATTGGGATGTTTTTGCTTATCATCTCTTTACAATGATTACTGTAATCTGCGTTGACGAGAACAAGGTGGCGATTTTTTATGATAATCATATGTCCTCCTTAGCCGTACCCAATTGTATATGATTCATGACAATGATCCGTTGTCCTCACTCCTAGGCTTATTTGCACATTTTATCATGTATGATACACTTCACAGTGCAGTGTCTTGTATAGAGTGTATAAGTATGGCCCATAATCTTTGAAGGTGTTAAAAATTAGATCCCATTTTGAAAGTTACGCGCCGATTACACTACCCTACATGTAGTGCCCTACATCTTGTAGGGCACTTCATGTTGTCTAGTGTAATCACATGTAGGCTGTTAGGACACTACATATCGGAGATTGGCGAGTCCTGACCGCCCTACATCATGTAGTGTCCTACGAGATGTAGTGCACTACATGTAGGGTAGTGTAATCGGCGCTTTAGTCCTGTACTGATGTTCCGTTACATTGATAAAATGCTACCGATTTTCGTTTGACGTTTTCACAATTTCATTTGTTTTTTTTTTCGTTTTCTCCAAGTTCCCCAGTTCTTAATTTCCCAGACTTGTACGTCGATATTCGCAATATATAGCCGATATCTCTGAGTGCTTAAGCAGATCTTCAAGTAATAAAACAATGTGTCTGATTGCCATGTAATAAATGCAAATCCGTTAAGTTATTAAGTATATTTAAGATTGAGACATACCTTCATTTACCCAAACAATTAGGTACAATTTATCAGTACCTATTCTAAAATACTTAATTGATTTTACATACTTATAAAATCTTGGCGAATAATGAGACAATGCATGATTTCTGCACGGAAGTATCGTAGGGCATAGATTTACGTCCGTTGAACAATTCACTCATCGTCCGTTGAACAATTCACTCAATGAAAATTCTTGGATTGTATTTAAATAGATATTTACGTTTATCACTACCTACATGAGTATTTAATTTAAACAAATTGCTTCAATTCATTGTACTGTTACATTTTACTTCGTCTTCTTGGCAATCCCAACAGTTGTTGCGTATGTATCTGAGTGTAATAGCCGTTAAGTTCTAGGAAGGTGAATAGCGTACGGTCGTCTATAAATGTACTTATTACTGAAAAGCCAACAAAATGTAAATATTAATTAATTTACGGAAGTTCATAAAGAAAACTAATTAGCCTACGTTGTTTTCCACTAAGCTGCTTATGTAATTATGTAAATTACTTTATAAAACGACTCCGTACATCACTTGCAAATTAAATTGGAATAGGTACTCCATTCATGTAAGAATAAATGTCATCCGAGGGTGTCGTAAAACCATGTTAACTTTAACCGCTTCTATACTGAATGCAACTGGCGTGCACGAGGTCAATAATCCACAAATACTTCCTGGGTGAGGATGTCCTTTCTTTCTCTTAGGGCCAGATTCAGAGACCGCACTTTGTCTTTACTTTAGCAAAGTCTAGTTATTATCTCTGAATTTGAACAACATTAAAGTAATTTTTCGCATGAAAAAGTTTACTTTCATTATTTATTACTACAAAGTAAACTTTTCATGCGAAAAGATTACTTTAATGTTGTTCAAATTAGAGATAATAACTAGACTTTGCTAAAGTAAAGTCAAAGTGCGGTCTCTGAATCTGGCCCATATACTTACATCTCTAGAAGTTCTCAATTTAATTTACAAGTGATGTACGGAGTCGTATATAAAGTAATTTACATACAGTATAACCCGCTTAAGACGATTTTCCAGGGACCCCACCAAAAACGCGTCTTAAGCGAGAAAGCGTATTAAGCGGGATAGGAAAAAAAAACGTGCTACATTTATTATGTTTTTTGTTCTTATTATTTGAAATTATGTACCTACATTCAATACATTATTAAAAATAATCACTTATTTTGGTTTGACAGTAAGATTTTGATGCATTAGCAATTACAGGATTTTCAACTTTTGCACCGCGTCATCACTTTCATCCAAAGAAGCAACTTATTCATTCATTAAATCATTAATAGCCGATAATGCCTGACTCATCTTCGTCCTCATCATTATCAGTTAGGCACAGGGGCCTCGTTTTGTGTGTTATTCACATCCTCAATAAGATATTAATTGAATTTCGTTCGTGCTACATTACATCAATGGGAAGAATATCCAGCCTGAATATTTAGCCACCCTGCAGTATCCCGAGATACTGCAGGGAGATATACGAGATACTACCGAGATCTCAGGAAGAAGCACCCGAGTTCTTCTTTCAGCACGACGTCAATCACGTTATTTCAAGAACCGGCTTTCCTAAAACAACTTTAAAAGGGCCCCACGGCTTGCCTCGAGTGCGGTTGTAGGGCCTGAGCGCGGGCGTATTAAACGGGATGACGAATCGCATATTAAGCGTTAAGAAATGTATGAAAATATGTCTCAAATTGCAGGGACCGGCGTAAAAAGGCGTATTATGCGTGAAATCGTATTAAGCGTGATCGTATTAACCGGGTTCTACTGTAATTACATAAGCAGCTTAGTGGAAAACAACGTAGGCTAATTAGTTTTCTTTCCCTAGAGCCAGCAAGATACAGAAAACTCGAAACAAACTTACAGTTTCTTCTGCTTGATATACTACTGAATCTAGCTTGATTCCCCCCTCAATATAAGCAGTAGGATTTTAATGTGATAGGAAGAAATTTATTTTTTAATAAAATATGTTCTTATTCTTATCTTCCTTTATGGCTGCTGTTCTTAGGTATTCACATTACACTCTGGTTTTGATTATCTCGAAGACATGTACCTACCTATTCATACGACAAATTCATTGTGTATGTTTTATTCCCACCTCATATAAAGCACATATTTTCCCATCGACTCACGTCGCTGATTAACGGCCGCTCTCGTATCTAGGTTTATCGTATCAGATTATATTATTATAGCAATGAAAGTTTATAAACCTTTTTCTTCCTAATGCCTAGATCAACTAACTCGTCAACTTTGCATTTATATAGTCGCCTACTTCATAACTTTTTTATTGTTTTAATTACGTCAGCTACGGGATGTTTAATTGTCCCATGCTCAACATAGGACTCTCTTCAATTTTTACACCTTGTGTTGTCTTGTGCATTCCTCATTCACGTAACTATATACCAATACAACAAAAACTCATACGTGTATTCGCTGTATGGGCCAAAAAAGACTAGAGGAGAATGTTTTCCAGTCTTCCAACCAAACTCATTCAGACAGACTTCCTTACGTATCATAATAGCAACATCATATATTCATTTCAAACATTAAAAACATGAAATTTCACCATTAAAAGCACTATTAGTGTCATTAAACTCTGTTCAGACAATCAGCTGTTAGTCTTGGCACATTGTCAAACATTTATGTGATACATATTTTATCTAACTATACATTGTAATGATTCAGAAGGTAAATTTATAATCGTTTTTTCCTTACAACTCGACGATTAATGAGATTTTTTTTACTGTTATGCTTTCGTAAAATGGTTTATGAGGTACACTGTTCGATATGTCCAAGTGCTGCCCATCCCAGCCCTCCATGTGCTAACTTAAGATGTCTTCGTTTTCTATGGGCTACCTACCACTGGTCCACGTCATAATCGTTTGGATAAAAAATTCTCAGGGATTATCTCTTTGAAAAAATAATAAACACCATGTCAAAAAATTGGGTAAATTCCACTTTTGCTTTATCATGCCCTGTTCTAGACAACAGATTATAGGCATCGAACTTGACCCCTTCTAAAGGTGAAAAAATATGGAAAACTAGATATTGATAATTAGCGCAGTAATTAAAAATAATAATTTATTGAACCACTTAGATGTTGAGTCATTTAAAATGTTGAATATCCTGTTATACAACATTAAAATAATAAAAAAACGGTATTTTATTACGAAATGTAAACTAATATTGATTTTAATTTAGAAATTTTTTTATTAATAAATCTTTGTATTGTTTATTTGATGATTGATTTGAATCCGTCGGTTTGGTGTGCTGGAGTTTAGGAAAGATGGAATTGCGATTTATGGGTTTAGTTAGAAGATAGAATGTCCCTGCATTGTGGCATTCATTGGCTAGCAAGAACGTACACAAGGAAGTTACTTATTGATCTAGAACAGTAATTTGAATAGCGTGTAAATAAATTATTAAGTCTTACCTAACTTAGTCGATTCGGAACCTTGTCGTGTCAGTTAAATAAAAATAAAAATAAATAAAAAATCTGTTTATTGCATAGAAAAAAATTACAAAAACATTTCATATCTTAACTTAATCTAAAGTCAGTAGATTGTTTAGTTAAGGAGTTGCTGAGTTGTATTGTGTGTTGTGTTACTGTTGACTTACGAGGTTCTTTATATAGGGTTCTGGAACTCAGAAGAAAGTACTAAAGCCTTATTATAACTTTGTCTGTATTTTAAGTAAAAAGAGTTGCTAATTAGTTTCTAATCGTTGTGATTTCCCAATTGAAGTGGTATTTCCCAATGGTAAGAGGAACTTAGAGATAATTTTGAAATACTTATTCAGCATGATTTTTATTCTATGTGTATCGTTGTGATCTCCCAATTAAAGTGGTATTTCACAATGATAAGAGGAACTTAGAGATAATTTTGAAATACATACCTACTTATTCAAAATGATTTCCAACTTGAATTTTGGTTACTACAAGATTAGCCCAAATCGGTAAATGCACGAACCATCAAAGTTGACTCACGCGTTGGGTCTCTTGAGTCACAAAGAAAGTGATCTTTGCGTAGCGCAATCGGGCAAAATTTTTTCTATAAAATTCGCAGTAAATCCCATACAGGTTCGTCAGATACCTATCCATAGGCGATATTCCTCATTTTGTCATCAAAATCATCTAACTTTTAAAGCCTTATTAATGATGTGTTATTTAAACAGTGACACAGAACTGGCATTGGAACTAAGCGAGCAAGTTTTCCTGGACGACGAGGAGTATGCATCGCGGGCACCAGCCTCACCGACCACCGTCCCCAATGTACGATCTTACAGACCTCCTTCTACAGGTAAGATAATTTCCGCTATTTTATTTATTGCGCTTTAAACCCCTTACTCATAAACGCCTCTTAAATATTAGTCAATTGATTAGCTTATATTCTTACGATTTTGTTTGGTATAAGGTTGGTTTTGCTAATAAAAATCTCGTTAAGCAGTGATTAAATTTAAGAGGCGTTTATGAGTAAGGGGGTAAGTATTAGTTACTGTAATATACAGAGTGAGAAAACCCCTTACACGGTGGACCGACTACCTAGTTAAGACGGAGGGAAACCGATGGATGAATAAGGGAGGCACAGGACCGCGTGAAGAAGAAAAATTTGGAGGAGGCCTTTGTCTAGCAGTGGACGTCTATTGGCTGATGATGATGAGTATGATATGTTCCAATAACGGGAAAAATATATTTTTAAGAACTGTTATTAAAACGAATGTTTTAAAGCCGCGTGTACACTAATAATACCCAGGGTCAAGACAATCCCGATCTGACAAATAATAATTTTGCGTTGGATTCAAACCAACAACCTCGTGCACAACAGCCTTATTAGGATTACTGACGTTTGGCAAAAAACGTTTCCCAAAGTGACACTTACCAAAGTTTGTTTCCCAAATTTTCATTTGGCAAAAAAACATTTGGCAAAACCATCTTTTCGCAATTTTACAGATACCAAAACTATTTTTAACAAATTCTTGTTTAGCAAATAATTACATAGCAATGTTTCATTTTACCAAATATGATTTGGCAAATATATTCATTCCAAAATATTATATATCATTATGATTTACTGAGTCTAAATTCACTCCATTAAAAACTTGGTCTAATTTGCACTGACAATAAAAATTAATTCCCTAACCCTCCCCCCCTCCCTAACCTAACCTACTATTCTAGCAGTTCTAATCTAACCTAAATTTTTCACTATATTAAATTTAAACTTAAATCGAAATATTAAATTTAAATCAAATTTAAACAAACTTCCTGAAGGAATATATTTTTGACAAAATAAGGCATTTGCTAAATGTATATTTGACTAAATAAAATTTGAGCAAGTAAAAATTTGCCAAATGAATATTTGATCAAGTAAATAAAATGCGAAACGTAAATTTGCTAAACATTTTTTTGGGAAATGAAAGTTTGCGATACATTTTTTGGGAAGTGAAATTTGACGAAACGTTTTTTTGCCAAACGGCAGGACCCCGTTAATTTAATATTATTGTTCATTAATCAAAACGTAAACTGTAACCATCGAGTAAAAGTAACTAACATAACAATGAATTTTTAACACTTTGCCACACCTAGCTCTGCAAGGCTGTTACTGACAGCGTGCGTCATTGCCTATATGACCTATATAAGCTATTGTGATCTAAATTAGAAAATATAAGTACGTTCTTACATAAACTAACGCATCATATCCATAGGGGTTGGCAGAGAACTTTTCTTTTTACTTTATCGGGTGCATTTAATAAAAGCAATCTTAAGCGCTATGTCGGTCAATTTGGTTCTCCTGTGTATCTTCACATTGCTGTTCCGATCGAACAGTAAATACATCATTACTAATCTATACTAATATTATAAAGAGGTAAATGTCGGGATCTACTTAACCGATTTTAAAAATTATTTCAGTGTTGAAAAGTCCATTTATCGGAGAGTGTCATAGGCTATAGGTATAGTATCACGCTATGACTAATAAGAGTGGAGCAGTAATGAAATATGTTTAAAAAAGAGACGCGTTTTTTTCGCCGCCCAACCAATTGGTCGTGGGTCAGCTAGTTTATTATAAATTGAAAAGTCCATTTATCGGAGAGTGTCATAGGCTATAGGTATAGTATCACGCTATGACTAATAAGAGTGGAGCAGTAATGAAATATGTTTAAAAAAGAGACGCGTTTTTTTCGCCGCCCAACCAATTGGTCGTGGGTCAGCTAGTCTATACATATAATAAAACTGTAGAAAAGTCGTTTTTGTACATTGAAAATAAATCCAAAAAAAATAGCCAGGATATTAAAAGACAACCAATAGAACCCATTTCCACCATTTTTGGAATTTTTGTCTGTTTGTCTGTTTATCTGTATATCTGTATGTCTGTATGTCTGTATGTCTGTTTATCTGTAACCTAAAATTTGTTCGGGCATCACGTAAAAAGTACCAAAGCAATTAAGATGATTTTTATACACAACGATTGAGCGTAACTTGAAGTTTTATTTAGTTTTTGTTTCATTGAAATCGGTTCCGTCAATTAAAAGATATTTGAATTTAACTAATTAATATTAAACAGCGCCATCTTTCAAACTTAGACAGAACTACATCAAGAGTTAAACTGCGTGCAGTATTTTTAAATGTAACGTAAAATGTAGATGCCTTTAATACACAACGATTGAGTGTAACTTGAAGTTCCATTTAATTTTTGTTTCATTGCAATCGGTTCAGTCTATCAAAAGATATTTGAATTTAAAGTGCTCAAGAATAAGTAGTTTTAGTTTTATACGTAGTTTATGTTTACAAAGTGAAATATTAAACAGCGCTATCTTAGGAATGTAGACTGGAATATATTTAGAGTTAAGCTGCGTCCTGCGTGCAGTATTTTTAAATAAATAAAATAAAGACATTTAACATTTTTTTATCCGGCTCGAAGGACCATGAACAAATCCCAAAAAGTACTCGATGGAATTTTATGTAATAAAACTCCAATGGCGAGAGGAAAAGCTTTTATATTTAACTACAAAACATAGTTATGCTATAAGATGAACATAAAAATATCTTAACTATATATCAAATAACGCCATCTGTTGGTGGCTTAATTAAACTTATTATGTAAAACAAATAGAACATTAAACAATAATTTAATGTTTTGTGATTGTATTTCTATATTTTATTGTCAGTTATGTATTTTTCAATGTTAATAATCTATCTATATACTATAATAAAACTGTAAAGGTCGAAATGTCTGTTCTTTTCGAAAATTCAGATAAAAATTATCTATAAAATCTAGAAAAAAGTCAAAAAGCACGTAACCACAATTTTTAGAATTAATGTCTGTCTGTCTGTCTGTCTGTTTGTTCCCGCACATCTTTAAAACGAATTAATATAATCTTAAGACCAATACATTGTATTGTAGCCTTTTTTATTAGGCTTAAACTGAGGTATGTTTCATCAAAATCGGATAAGTAATACTCGAGATATCGCTTGATCTCTTTATATTAGAACAGTCCAATACAAATCAGGGGCCATGAAAAATGGATTTGGTTCAATATTGAATGAATTTAAATTTCGTTTCTTTTGTTCACGAGATGGCGTTACCAGTAGTAATCATACTCAAAAATAAATGAGTTTGTAAATAATCCATAACTATTTTATAATGAAAAGCTATTAATTATAAGTTATTCCTTTTAAATTTTAATAAAATTAACCATGAATCGTATGTGTTATATATATCAATTATAAGTTATATTAAATCTATACTAATATTATAAAGAGGTAAAGTTTGTGTGTTTGTGTCGTTGTAGGGGCTAATCTCTGGATCTACAGAACCGATTTAAAAAATTCTTTCTGTGTTTCATAGTCCATTTATCGGGGAGTGTTATAGGCTATATAGTATCACGCTATGTCTAATAGGAGTAGAACAGTAATAAAATATGTATATAAAAGGGACGCTTAAAAACGTTTATTTTGCTTCTGCTGCTTAAACGTCTGGAGATATACTGAAATGATGTATGTATTAGAGAATTGACCTTTAAAAAAGGTTTACAATTAAGTCAACGATAGCATAATATATCTATCTTCTAAGGTTGACTCACTACGACCTTTTTTATAATAATCAAATTTGACTTAAAGAAATGCATTGTTTGTAAAGGTATTTTATGTATGGTATTGACCCATAACAAAATAAATTACGTTAATCATTATATTTATTTAATTTTAAACAAAATTGACCTTTACAGCGATGAGATCCGATTATTAGTTTGAAAGATATCTCAGTTTTAAAATAATGCGCGAATAACGTAAAATATCTGTCTAACGCGATGTTAGTACCTATAGATGAATTTTCTTAGTATCAACATTTTGGCTGGAGTAAGATTTTGAATGGGCTGTTATGATGAAGCGATCTTTTTGAGGTAGAATTAATTTATAGTACAAATTAATTCTACCTCAAAAAGATCGCTTCATCATAACAGCCCATTAATATCCCACTGCAGGGACGGGCCTCCTCCCGTGACGGAGGGTTACTTGGCCTACTAATACCACGCTGGCCTGACGGATTGGTATAGGGTTTAATTTCAAGTTTTCCTTCTTTTTATTTCGTAAGGATAGTAGTTACGGTTATTCCCTTAGTCGGTTTTTACGACACCTATGGTTTTTTTTTTGTTTAGGACGAGTAGTTGGTCTCTGACGACCGCTACTACTTTACACGGGCTGTGGTGGGGCGGATGGCCCTCAACCAAAAACATCCATGGGATGAGATGGGGTGATGACATATTGTATTCTTACTCCGTCACCACACGGATAGAAAGATCAAGCAGATCTCTTGGTCGGACTAAATTCGTAGGGCGGAGAACCCTGTTCTGTGGCGTTTGTTGAGAGAGGCATTTTGTCCAGAAGTGGACTGCGATAGGCTAATTGGTTTATTGATTAATACCATGTATTCTGAATCCATCGTTACATGGATAATACTCTATAGGTACCTACTAATATTATAAAGAGGTAAAGTTTGTGTGTTTGTAAGTTTGTGAAGTTGTAGGGGCAATCTCTGGATATTCAGAACCGATTTTTTAAATTCTTTTTGTGTTAAATAGACTATTTATCGGGGAGTGCCATAGGCTATATTAATAGTATCACGCTATGACTAATAAGAGTGGAACAGTAATGAAATATTTTTAAAAAAGGCAAGCGTTTTTTTCGCCGCCCAACGAAGTGGGCACGGGTCAGCTAGTTTATTATAAACGTGAAATATTGAAAGTACGGATAAGTGTTTGTTTCTCAATTACGCTTAAACCGTTTGGGTTGATTTAGATGAAATTTCGTATGATGGTAGCTGATACCTTGCAAGTTGGTTTGACATACCTATTATAGACTACTATTTAATAGATTTTAAATTATCGCGATTTGTATACATAATACTATTTTTACGGGTCTTACTCGCGGTATATATCTAGGCTAATAGTATATACCGCGAGTAAGACCCGTAAAAATAGTACTTATTAAGACTACTATCTAGTCTGAAATCGGCATCATACTGAACTTAGTCGCTAAAAATACTTGTACTTGCTTATTATCGTTCGTGGGACATTCAACTCTTAATAGTTTGTAAATAATATTGTAAGAATACGCTACAACATCCACAGTATAAGGTCAAGGTATATTTTCATGCTGATCTGATTTATACTTTATTACAATGGTATAGAGTATATTTTTGTCTGTATATATTATTGTTATGAGAAAATGAGCGGTTGGTGTCAGGTGTAGACCACACACGACCTAATTCTTTTAAACAACGTTGTTATTGAGTTGGTTTTGTATAAACGCCATCTAGTCTCAAACTAAGTAGACTCTGTATTATTGCTAGGAACTGGATGACTGTTAAACCAACTTAAAACCTTTCACTTTCGGAAATGCATACATGTTCTATTTGTCTTGTGATGACGAAGTAAGAATACATGTTTTCACCTTTCTGTCTTCTGCCATGGTTTATCACCCCATCTCATTTAAAGGGTCTTGTTTAAGCCGACTAAGGGAAAGTTGGCCGATATTATATCTACATAGATAAAAGGATAATGAAATTAATGTAATACAAGACTTGACGTAAAGGTAGGACATTTTTTCTTACCGACAATGGCCGTTCCTGCCATAGGACAATAAAGCGCTGCTATGATGATACATAACATACTCAATCAATAGATTTGTTTTTAAAACGTTTTCTCGTCTTCATAACAAAATCTTTATTTTGTATAGTAATATAAATTAACATTATTAAGGTTAATGTATTTGGTACACTAACGACTTTATAATTAGTTTGAATGTCAGAGATAAGACGTATGCTAAAGTTTAGTATCTCAACAATCCAAAAAAAAAATACTCGATTATATAATATTATAAATAATAATTGTTCTGTGACGCGTGTTGGGATAGGCCTATGTCCAGAAGTGGACTCCAATAGGCTAGTTGATATATAATATTATGATAGAGTCCGTGTGGTGACGGAGTAAGAATACAACATGTCACCACCCCATCTCATCCCATGGGTGTCGTAAAAACCGACTAAGGGACTATCCGTCAATAATATCTTTACAAAAAAGAAGGAAAACTTGAAATTAAACCCTTTACCAATCCGTCTGGCCAGCGTGGTATTAGTAGGCCAAGTATCCCTCCGTCACGGGAGGAGGCCCGTCCCTGCAGTGGGACATTAATGGGTTGTTATGATGATTATGATAGAGTAGGAGTAGGTATACAAAATATCTTTACTCCTTCTCGTTTCTTTGGTGTCGTAAAAAGAAGAGAAAGAGCGAATGCTCTACGGAAATTTACAAGCATAATGTCTTTGACCAGTAAATCACATTTAAAAATAAACCCGATACCAATCCGTCTTGCCACCGTGATAAGAGAGAAGTATCAGAATAAAGATAATTTGTTTGTACTTATAGGCATAGTTTCTAAAGAGTTTTCGTTAAAATATTTACAAAGTATTTCAGTTATTCTACGTGTGGTGACGGAGTAAGAATACAATATGTCATCACCCCATCTCATCCCATGGGTATCTTAACGAAACAAAAAGAAGGAAAACTGGAAATTAAACCAGTCCGTTTGGCCAGCGTGGTATTAGTAGGCCAAGTATCCCTCCGTCACGGGAGGAGGCCCGTCCTTGCAGTGGGACATTAATGGGCTGTTATGATAATGATGATGACTTCAGTTATAGAACTTCATATAACTACGACCTCTGTGGCATAGTGTTACATGACTGCTACAAAGATCTCAAATTTAGTCCCCGCTCAATGCGAACCTGTGTCTACAAGAGCATTAATGAGTGCATTGGTTTAGATGTTAACACTATGTAAATTCTACAAAAAAATAATATGTGCATACATACATAAACTCACGCCTTATCCCATCCGGGATAGGCAGAGACGACAGAACAAGAATAGTATAATAATATAATTTATTATAATATGTACATATTTATGAAAAACTATTTAGTTATGTTAATTTTTTTATTTCATGAAGCGAAAAACCTATTTTCAGTGGTTCTATTAGCAAATGTGACTACAGAAAAAAAAAATATTTTCAATTGTCCCATCAATGAAACTACTAAAAACAACCGGTTTATTCGTTACCCATAGCACAAGCTTTATAAAGTTTGCGACTAAATAGCCTTATGTGAACATGTTGTATGAAATAAAAAAAAAATATTGTTTAGTTTAGGAACCATCTGTTTAAGTCTGTTGCGCGCACATGTTTTAATTTTATATTATCTGTATCCGAATAAACAAACAAGCAAATCTTTATATTATAATAGTACAAGATAGGATATCTTATTATTACCTAACAGAAATTATAAAATTAATTTGTTTTTATTGTCAAATTGATTGCCGTATGAGATATTTTATATTTTATGTATTTTGGACACTCGTAAACAATTTCTTACATTAATAGGGTTGTCTCAAAAAACATACATAGATACATATTGTATAAGATTTCCTTAGTCATCTAGTTTCTTCGTAGATAATACATAGTTGGCAGAGATTCAATTAACACAAAGAACATCGTTCTTAGAAACATAAAGTCAATGTACCTATGTTTACCTACTACTAGAGTTCATATAACAATGTATTATTTACTAGGTCATTCATCCAGGCAAAGGTCCCGGGGATGCAAGACCACAGCTAGCCTACTGAACTACCTTACAGAACCCCCTATCCCCCTGCACCTTCACACTATCTCTTTCTTAAAATAAAAGAGCAGAGGGTGTGAAGGTATAAAGCCTCCAGTACTCTGCTAATAAAACATTTTTTTTTAATTATCAGGCTCAAATATACTAAAGTCGCCGCGGGCTCGCCGCGTGCGCACCACATCGATGTCTCAACCAAACAAGAGGACCACTGCAGAGAGCATACTACACGCCGACAGAAGAACTATATACACAGCCGGCAGACCTCCTTGGTATAACTGTACCGGGGGACAAGAAGTCGAACCATTTCTTATAGGTAAGTTGTTCATACCACATACACACATCATTTAGTCCCTGCTCTCCCTGCAAGGACAGACCTCGGGTACTGGCGAAGGGAACTAGTCTAAATCACGCTTTGTTCATACCCTTTTTAGGTTTGCTTATGTCGGACTTCCATGAAACACTTTACAGACTAGTACCTCCACGGTGGCCACCGTAGGACTAGGATGTCAAAAGAAGTCTCGGGATTGTGATAGTCCGAGAGTTCCCTACTCTGCCTTGTTGCAGGACTCGTCAAAAGCATAAAAAGATAATCAATTCTGAATCGGATAATTATTCATCTTGCATTTCGAAGCCGCGACCCCCATTAACACCTATTCAACTTCATGGTTCTAATATTTTAAGGGGGTTCTTATGTGAACCTTAAAATGATAATTTTCTTTTCTACACTGAAGGAGGCCTGTCCGTGTTTTCCCCGTCAAAGGCCGATAAGTACGTTTGTATATAATCGCATCAATCAAATGTCTAATAGCATTTAGTTGTAAAGATTATTATCTACATGATATAACAGCAGATAACAAATAAATGGTTAGATTACAGCGAAATTCTTCAATGCATGTATTTATCACGGAATAACAATAACACGGGACGTTTATATTGCTGAATCACTAGCCATTTATTTGTTTTGATTCATTCGTTATTAAAAAATATGATATAAGTAGACTTGTTTATTTATTTATGTAACAGTCCGTTAATGTCCCGATGCAAGGACGCCTCCAGTGACGGAGGAGCTTGATTGAAACTTGAAAACATATTAATACTACGCTGATCAAAATGATTGCTATGAAGTTTAGTGTCAAGTTATCCTTATTTTATTTTCGTAGATATAAATTATAAATCAGCAATAATATTATAATCTTACCTGAACGATGGATGAGGGTGACAGATGATCGAAAGCAGTAGAAACGTTTGGAAATAGCCTATGTGGACAGTAGATGTCTTTATGATGTTGAGTAACTAAACTCTCGGACGGGCCTCCTCCCATGACGGAGAGATACTTGGCCTACTAATACCACGCTGGCAAGATGGATTGGTATAGGGTTTAATTTTAAGTTTTCCTTCTTTTATTTCATAAAGATAATATTCACGGGTAGTCCCTTAGTCGGTCTTTACGACACCCATGGGATGAGATGGGGTGGTGACATATTGTATTCTTACTCCGTCACCACACGGAAAAGGATTAAGGGCTTACTACATGTTATTAGTTTAACAGCTGGGACTTTAATCACAGACAATTAAACTATGATAATCATATTAAATAGGTTATTTCTATATACACTACGATTGTCTTCAATTTGTGCAGGTATATGCGGTGCTAGTGCATCTGGCAAGACGACAGTGGCAGCCAAAATCATAGAATCTCTGAACATACCATGGGTTACTATAGTCAGCATGGATTCATTCTACAAAGTAAGTACCTACATACATGGTTTTACAATCGATCGTCTATCTATAATAGTTTTTTTCGAAAAGAAGAAACACAATGGAAAAAATTGTTACTCGAGGCGGGACTCGAACCCGCGTCACTTGACTATACTCGTCCAGCGCCATGATTTCATGTTTCTTTAAGTCTGTTCTTAACACCCAAGGTTGTTTTTTTGGGGCGACATGTTCACAAAGTGATCAAGCCATTTTCTGGCTAATAAAGATTTAAAGAAATAACTAAGGTTACTAATATATTCTTGTCAGTTTTATGCATACGGTAATTAGCATATTATATATTCTGATATACTTTTTGACTGCTGAAATCCTGTAAACTTTTTTATATACATGTTTTAATATACGTACAAGACGCGGTTGTGCAAATAAATACCTAATACTAGCTGCCTTAAAACACCTAGCTTAGTTACTAAGCTAAAATTATCACAAAAACTCGTTCTTGCTTTGTCGACCAGTTTAACCATAATAATATTTGTTTTGATTATTACCTAGGCTATAGTCACGTGATGAACCGTGTGACCGCTCCGCCATTTAATGATTATTGTACCGTAATGTTAATTATAAGCTAATTCCTTTTAGATTATAATTGAGCGTTGCTGTTTGTTTTGTTATTAGGTTTTTTTTTTGTTATGGATTAATCTAGTGATTAATTCTGTGCAACCGTGTCATTTATATGTTAACCTATCTTTGTCCACTGTTGGACATCAGCTTTTCTCAACGGGCACCACACATTTCTTATTACTGGAACCTTTTAAAAAGAAAAAATAATTTATTTAATTTTTTACGTATTTTTTAGCTTTTTACGAGATGACAATCTTTACGTAATGATAATACTTTTATAAATAAATCCAGTTTTATATACCAAAGTAATGTTGCGAGATTGTGACTGGTAGAAAACTAGTTGCATTAACCTACTATTTTTTATGTTGCATACAATATTAATAATAAGCATTTTATGTTGTTTTTCTAAATGTCGGAAATTGTCAATGTCAGTGAATTAACCTTTCAAATGCTTTAGTTAAAACGACAATGAACTTCAGATAGCCAGGGTTGGCACAATAATATGTGCAGGATAAGTTTATTAAATAAAAGGTTACTCAGCAAGTGGCCAACTAGGTGTAATCAGTAGTGTGAAAATGTTACTTGTGTTTCGGTTAAACACTCTAGATTACATTAGCTAGCGAAATTACATGACTACGGGACTTAACAACTTCTGGCTATTCCTGACGCCTTTGAGCGGTGATAACCACATAAAATAAAGTGGATTGCTTGCATGTCTGCCGCCTTAAAGCAGTAAAGAAACAAAAAAGTTAAACTTCTATGATCCACACATAAAATAATCCTGAGTCTGTAGGTTTATTTTTGTCACCTGTGATACAGTTCTCAATACAAAGAATAGTATTTTTTATAAACTTACCATTCATAACAGCCCTTTAATGTCCCACTGCAGGGCCGGGCCTTCTCCCGTGACGGAGGGATACTTGACCTACTAATACCACGTTGATCAGACGGATTAGTATAGGGTTTAATTTCAAGTTTTCCTTCTTTTTATTTCGTAAACATAATATTTACGGATAGTTCCTTAGACGGTTTTTTCGACACTCATGGGATGAGATGGGGTGGTGACATTATAGTATTCTTACTTCGTCACCACACGGAGAAACTTACGATTATTATTATGAAAATTTCTCTTGCAGGTGTTAAACGAGAAACAGCACCAAGCGGCGACCCGTAACGAATACAACTTCGATCACCCGGACGCGTTCGACATCGAGCTACTCATATCCGTGCTGCAGAGGCTGAGGGAAGGAAAGAAAGTCGAAGTACCCATATATAACTACGTCACGCATTCTAGAGAGAATAGAACTGTGAGTGTTGCAATCTTTATTTAATTTGTTTACTGCGGGACATAAGCCTCGTCTAATTGCTGTGCCTCCTTCATCCTTCGGTCCTCATCCTTACAGAGCAGGCTCAATACTTAGTAAGCTTTTATTCTTCATAGCCAATATAAAATATATAAAATGTCCGTGTGGTGACGGAGTAAGAATACAATATGTCACCACCCCATCTCATCCCATGGGTGTCGTAAAAACCGACTAAGGGACTATCCGTGAATATTATCTTTACGTAATAAAAAGAAGGAAAACTTGAAATTAAACCCGATACCAATCCGTCTGGCCAGCGTGGTATTAGTAGGCCAAGTATCCCTCCGTCATAGGAGGAGGCCCGTCCCTGCAGTGGGACATTAATGGGCTGGTTATGATAGCCAATAGACGTCCACTGCTGGACATAAGCCTCCTTTAAATATGTCCACTTTATGCGATCAGCACCCTAATCTCGTAAAAACCCTTGAACCAACCTCTACCTGTCCCTAGGAGATTGTCAAATTTTTCTTCTTTAGTTTTCATAGACAAGAGGTTATACACTTAGTATTCACGGAGTGTAAATAATTATTATTAAATAACCAACTAACTAAAGAACCACTACATTTGGGCTGACAAGTATTTCCCTAGCTAATCGTGGGTTGTGACCAGTATGAGTATGAAAAATAGTCTTGGAGGCGGTAGTAATCTTTTGCGTAGTTCGTCATACACTATACCAAAGTTTGCTACAGGGCGAAAAGCGGTTGCGAAGTGTCGGCTTATTACGATCTAAACGCTCAGTGGCCCTATGCCTTGTAGAAAGAAGCGTGAATTCATTTATGTATGTAAAAAATAATATAATGTAATATTATGATAATAGGTATTGTCCACAGAAAACGATGTACGGTGCGAACGTTATAATATTCGAGGGTATACTCGCGTTCTACAACGCGGAGGTGACCAAAATGTTGGACATGAAGGTGTTCGTCGACACGGACGCGGATATACGACTCGCTAGGAGATTGAGGAGGTAAATATTACTTTATATAATGTAGATTATACAATATCTTTATAATTGTAGTCTGATGAATAAGGTATATTACTGTAAAGTTTTCAAAAAAGTGTCAAAATGGGTAAAAGCAGTCTGTTCATAAGGTCAAATCAGCATGTCAATTCTCGTTCCTTAAAATAATTAATACATTTTGACAACTAAAAGTTAACTTAACCGATTTTTTAACAATTTTAAGGTACGAGAATTGACATGTAGATTAAAAACTGGACCTGCAAAATAGTAAGTTGACAAAATGATTAAAATTATCATATCGATGTTAAATACCAATAAAATTGACGTAAGCAATAAAACGAAAAATGTGTTACTTGTGAAAACTGATCAATATAGGACTGGACAGCGATCGGAAGAATGACACGAAAAAATAATAATATTGAAATAAAGTTAAATTTGAATTAATGTTGTCATTAATTATTGTCATGTCAGACAATTGACCTCGATCTTACTGAAGACCAACTTAACAAACTTGAGAGACTCCAAAATATTTCTCGTCTTCGTCGGGATACTCATATTCTATATCTACTCTATAATATTCTTTTTAATCCACATACTCCTCCTTACCTTAAAAATCGTTTTGAATTTCTTCACAATACACATTCGAGGGCCCTGCGGTCATCAGAGAATCTAAAATTAAAAATGCCTTCACACACCACACGATTTGTCGACAAATCCTTTTCAGTGCAAGCTGTACGACTCTGGAACAATTTGCCTGAAACAATAAGACGATCCCAAACACAGCAGACATTCAAAAACCGTGTAAAGGAGCATTTTCTCACCCACATAGCTAATTCTTTCCAAAATTGATAGCTTATTACATTTTTATAGTATCTGGTTTGCTATATGTTTATGTATCATTATTTATTGTTAAATGCGTCACTAAACCGTATCCTATTTTATCTTTCTATATATTATTATTTTATTTCCTTTCAGTATGAGTAAGTATTAATATTACTATTTTTATTACCTTATCTTTATAATTTTCTTTTCCGTTTCTACTATTATAAGAATATATAATTAATATAATTATACTATTCTGTACACCACACAACATAAAAATCATATTACACATTTTCCATCCAAAGGTTGTCTGGAAGAAATCACTTCGAGTGATAAGACCTAACTAGTATCTTAAAGCATTGGAAAATTGAAACACAAGACATATCAGAAAATAACTTGTCTAAATTTAAAACATATTTAGAATGTCTATCATTTACCCAAGTATACGATACTAGGGAAGCAAACCAATCCTATGATAGCTTTATGGAAGACTTTCTGCTTTTATATAAATTATGTTTTCCACAAAAAATTATAACTCTTACATGTAATAAGCCAACGAGATGGATTACTCGTGGTATAAAAGTATGTAGTCGAAAACAAAGGCAGTTACTTTGGACATATAGACTTAATCCTAATGATAAAAATAGGCAACATTTTATAAATTACACAAGGCTTTACAAGAAAATAATTAAATTAACACAAAAGGCACAAAATAATCACTTTATAAAAACGTCCACAAACAAAGGAAAAGCTACTTGGCAAATTATTAATAATTCCAAAACATCTATCCCACAAGAGTCTATTTCAACAATTAAAAAAGATAATGTTCATTTTAAAAATCCCACTGACATTGCTAATGAATTTAATAGATACTTCATTGATGACATAGAGAATAATATAAAACACTTAAATATGATTAAAAATAAACCTATCTTTGATAATATAACATCTCATTCATTGTTTATGCTGCCTGTATCAAACCATGATGTAATTAAAACAATAAACAACCTTAAAAATACAAAGACTGTCGGCTACGACGGTGTGTCCACTAAAGTGTTAAAATATGTAAAGGATATAATAGCCCCACCACTCACCCATGTTATAAATTTGTGCATCTCCGAAGGCGTGTTCCCAAATAGCCTAAAAAACGTCATTATAAAGCCATTACACAAACGAGATGATAAAACCGACTTAAAAAACTATAGGCCCATTGCAAAGATTCCAATACTATCAAAAGTAATAGAAAAAATAATATACGAATCTCTTTACACATATTTTGAAAAATATAAACTGTTTTGTAACGAACAAATGGGATTTCGAAAAAATACAACTATTAATATGACTCTGTTTGAACTAATAGCTAAAATCATTACTTCAGTAGATAAAAAGAATCCTATTTGTGCTATTTACACGGATATGACTAAGGCATTTGATTATGTAGACCATAAGATCCTGCTACAAAAACTACATGCCTACGGTGTCAGAGGTAACATTTTCAAATTGCTGGAGTCATATCTGGGTGATAGGTACCAGTGCACGGAGGTTACTAAAATCTGTCCAAAAACTAAAATGGTTACAACTTACACATCAACCCCGAAACGCATAACTTTTGGTGTTCCGCAGGGAAGCGTATTGGGACCGTTATTGTTTCTCATCTACATTAACGATCTTCCAAAAGCCACAAACCAGAAAATGGTACTATTCGCAGATGACAGTACTGCTATAATTGAATGTAAAAATCCAGACAATTATGAAAACGACATAAACAAATCTCTTACTGACATAATAAATTGGCTTAATAATAATAATTTAATCATAAATCTAAAAAAGACTAAATTAATGCATTTTCATCAGCGTCGAGAAATTCCTAAAGTAAATATTGCCTATAACAGCGTTGAGATAGAAGAGGTTACTAATATTAAGTTCCTGGGAATCACAATTGACAGCAAACTTACCTGGAAGCCCCATATAGAAGTTATATGTAAGCGACTGAGCCAGTCAGCATTTGCACTTTTCCAACTATCTAAAAAAGTAAATATTGATACCGTATTAACGGCTTACCATGGGCTGGTTGGCTCAATTTTAAGATATGGGCTAATCTTTTGGGGGCAGTCCACAGATAGGGAGCTTATCTTCAAAATGCAAAAACGATGCATAAGGTCAATGTGCAATTTAAAAATTACTGATAGCTGCATGCCACATTTTAAATCTTTAAAGCTACTGACTCTCCCCTCGTTATATATTTTGGAAACTGCATTATTTGTGAAAGCAAACATACACCTATTTGTTAAAGTATCAGATGTTAGAAAAATGCCAATACGCTCGCAGTATAAGAATCAATTGTGCCACACTCAATGTAATACATCTCTAATGTACAAAAGCTTTTTCGGCATTGCACCTAGAATTTACAATAAAATACCGGACCAAATAAAAAGTCTTCCTACTCATGCATTTAAAAAAAGCCTAAAAGAGACTTTAATTAGTAAATGTTACTACACGGTAGATGAGTTCCTAAATAATTAATTTGTAATGTATCTATAATAAAATTCATAATTTTAATTTAATGTGTAATGTAATTTTGATGTAATATGTAATGAGTTTAATCTAAATATAATAATAATGTTATTTTATTAATTTATAATGTATGCCGTCCTTATATACTTCTGATTTCTTATTTTTTTATTGTATAATAATAATATTATGGAAAATAGAGACATATTATTGATTCATTAATATAAAATGTATAATCCTAATATGATTCAAATTGTAATAATTTTGTGATGTTTGGTGTGTGTGACTTAAATTGTAGCAAATTTATTCACCTTCCCATATTTGTATGTCTTACCATAGACAAAACATAGCGCACACTTATGTATTTATAAAAACTGAATTGTATTGATCACCTATGTTTTACAAATAATAAATGATTTTGATTTTGATTTAAGACCGCCATTTGTGTCACCTAGTTTTTAAGATAATTTGTGTACTTACCTGTTGTATTTTATTTTGGTGTACAATAAAGCAATAAATAAATTGACGTCCACTGCTATATATGGCATAATATATGGAGCAGTGGACGTCAATCCTCCAAATATTGTTACCTTGCGCGGTCCTGTGTCGATTTCCCGTCGTCCTAACCAGTTCGTCAGTCCACTGTGTCAGGGATCACCCCACCCTGTTTTCCGGTACGGGCTCGCCATTCTAGAACTATTTCATGATCTAGAACATTTGCCATAGCTTTAGTCTTGTCTTTGGTCATTTTAAGACCCACTTGTTGAGACACTACTCATGTCATCGAATATTATATTGAGGTCCTCCATGGGCTCAGCCATGACCACGATATTATATTAACGGGAGATTCACGCGCATACTGTTAATTTTTACTTTGCTTGACGTTTCGGCACAGGTTGCACTGGTCGCAAGCTAAGCAGTCAGTGCGCTACAATCTCCCGTTTATATAATTTTCATGAAAATGAAAGTAGTTTAAAAGTTATAATGACCACGAAATCGTAGGTGCATGGTATAGTCGCTTCATGTTGATAACAAGTCCGTCTTAGTCTTAGCCTGAAAGCATCTTCCAGTGCAACTGTAAACAGTTTCGGAGAAATGACATCACGTTGTCTTACTCCTCGCTGCAACTGGATAGGTCTTAAAAATCCACCCTGGAGGTGGACCGACATATTGGCTTTTTCGTATAAGCACTGCAGCACTTCGATATCGTTATTCAATTTTACACCGTTGGAGAGAATGCAACACTGCCCATGTCTCTATCGAGTCGAAAGGTTTCTCATAGTCTACAAACGCCAAGCATAGGACCGGTTGTAGTCGGTGGATTTTTGTATAACCTGTCTCAGCGTATTTTTATGGTCTATGGTCGGAAACTGTTTTTTTCGGAAGGCTGAAAGTCGTCCAGTCTGCTTTCTAGACGATTCGTGATGACTCTTGAGAACAATCTGTGGAAGTGGCTCAGAAGAATATCATATCAGCCTATAGACGCCCAGTGCTGGACATAGGCCTCCTTCAAACGTTTCCACCCTGCGCGGTCTTGTGCCTCCCTCATCCATCGGCTTCCCGCCGTCCTGACCAGGTCGTCAGTTCATCGTGTGAGGGGTCCCCCACCCTGCGCTTCCCGGTGCGCGAACTTTTCTGCAGAAGAATAATGGGGCTGTAATTCTGAAGAAGCGTTCTATCGTCCTTCTTAAATAACAGTACTACATACCACACCTCTGTGCCATGCCTGTGGCGTTTTTCAGTCGAGTATAACGCAATTGAATAGCTTCTGAAAGCCTGAAAATGGGTTCTCTGCTGACATTCAGCAGCTAGTTTGTGATTCAACCATAATCTGGTGCTTTGTTGTTCTTAAGTTGTCGTAGAGCATCACTAATCTTACCAAAACCGACGTCCAAGATTTCTTCGGTATAGGGTCTCGTTAATCTAGCTCTGAGATCGACGGCTAGATCACTATGTGGTGGTGTTGCAGTATATAACTGCCCGTAAAATTTCTCGACCTCTTGAAGTTCATGCTTGGACGACACTATTCGGCCATCCTAGTCCTAAGCCTAGATTGGCTCTGACCTAGTCCCGTCAATACCAAATTCATTGAAGTGCCTAAGGTGCCTAGTCAAGTCAGTGACTTTGAGATATGTATGATGAGCCGTTTATACAGTTTAGCATCGTCTGGAGACTGCAGTACCATCGTACGCCTTTGCTCCATGAACGAGACAGTGTGGTCGGAGATATTTTTAGATCTTCTCTGGTGCTGTGTTTTTAATGCACAGGAAACGGCTGTACGGACAGTTTCCTCAAACCTTTCGTGGTATTTGTCCATATCAACAAAGTCGCTAAGATTCTCGAAATAATTGTATAATTGCAGATAGGTAAGGGTAGCACTCTCGAAGACACGCACTTTTGATCTTCACTTGTTCACGAGATACTTGTGGCCGGAAAACGCGACACCGACCTTTCTCTATTGGTCACCCTCCCGTTAATAGAATAGGTTACCAAATTAAGGGTTACCGTGTCCTGCTTCCATTTTCGGACTTCTGATAAGCCGACTATGTCCCACCATCAAATAATAAATTTTAATATGACTTAGTCCGTACATCGGTTGTACTGTCAACAGAGACATAGTGCAGCGCGGGCGCGAGCTGGAGGGAGTGCTCAAGCAGTACATGAGCCACGTGAAGCCGGCCTACCAGAGCTACATCGCGCCCTGCATGGCGCACGCCGACATCATCGTGCCGCGCGGGGGCGAGAACAAGGTCGCCATACACCTCATAGTGCAACATGTACACAAGCAACTGCAACTGGTACGATATACTCGCGTTATGTAGCTTCTGCGTCATGATCGTGCCGCGCGGGGGCGAGAACAAGGTCGCCATACACCTCATAGTGCAACATGTACACAAGCAACTGCAACTGGTACGATATACTCGCGTTATGTAGCTTCTGCGTCATGATCGTGCCGCGCGGGGGCGAGAACAAGGTCGCCATACACCTCATAGTGCAACATGTACACAAGCAACTGCAACTGGTACGATATACTCGCGTTATGTAGCTTCTGCGTCATGATCGTGCCGCGCGGGGGCGAGAACAAGGTCGCCATACACCTCATAGTGCAACATGTACACAAGCAACTGCAACTGGTACGATATACTCGCGTTATGTAGCTTCTGCGTCATGATCGTGCCGCGCGGGGGCGAGAACAAGGTCGCCATACACCTCATAGTGCAACATGTACACAAGCAACTGCAACTGGTACGATATACTCGCGTTATGTAGCTTCTGCGTCATGATCGTGCCGCGCGGGGGCGAGAACAAGGTCGCCATACACCTCATAGTGCAACATGTACACAAGCAACTGCAACTGGTACGATATACTCGCGTTATGTAGCTTCTGCGTCATGATCGTGCCGCGCGGGGGCGAGAATATAAATTCAAAGTCGTAACATATTGTTATGTCATTTAATTGTAAACGTCTTTAATGTATTTTTTTCCTATTCCAGCGCGGATTCAAAGTACGTGAAAAATTAGCAATAGCGCACATCGGACAGCCTGTACCAGACTCATTATACGTACTTAAAGAAACACCACAGGTAAGTGAAACCATGAAAAGTATTGCTTTAAAAAAAATTAACATTGAAATATAAAACATTAGTCTACGGGTAGAGAGCTGGTTTTTCTTTGTACGAGTTCACAAGTTTAGGTTCAACGTTAGTACTTAACGTTGGCACATGAGCGTACTGAACTGCCATAGCCATGTACGCGTCCTCGGTTAGTGCTGCGACTTGGAGGCGCGCTCTAGCGTCTCTCTACCGGTAGCAGCAGAGCGACGTGCTGAGCTCGCCTCGCCACTGCTGAGTGCGCAGGACAATGTTGGACAACGACCTCTTCCGGCCATCCTGAATTGGTCCTCGGTCCAGAGGTAACTGAGGCGACGTCTGTCGTGCTCAACGACGTGGACCCGTGATATCGCCGCGTAGTGTTTCACGCACGCCTCTCCAGACGAAAAGCGATCACCGCACTACTAAGTTAAATTTCCGGACCGTTACGACTTGAGGTGCTTCAAGAAATGAGCGTACTCCCTTTTAAAAGGTCGGCAACGCATCTGTGATTCCCCTGGTGTTGCGGGTGTCCATAGGCAGCGGTGATCACTTACCATCAGGTGACCTGCTGGCTCGTTTGCCTTCTATTACATAAAAAAACCCTAGATTCAGTTGTCTGTTTCCTGTGCAGGTAGACGGTCTGCACACGTTCATACGTAACAAGGACACGCCTCGTGACGAGTTCGTGTTCTACAGCAAGAGGCTGATGAGACTCGTGATAGAGTTCGCTCTGTCACTACTGCCCTACTCTGATCACAGCGTCGATACTCCGCAGGGATTTAATTATAATGGTGAGTGAAGGATTTATTATTATTTTATATGCATTTTATTTGTCATATTTTTAAGTGTTATTATGTATTTGATGGCTGAGCAATATTAGAACCTTATCTCATGCTATAACTGTCACGTAAAAACATGACGTAAACCCCTGAAATACCAATACATCTAGCCGGCATGTATTAGTAGTCCAGGTTTCTGTCCGTCACTAGAGGACGCTGCAGTTGGAACTTGTATTTCAGTAGGTTATTTATCACAAGTGCGAAATAATGCTCTTATGAGTATTTCAATATTTTTTTTCTTCTTTTGTTATTGAATCTTGTATAAATCCGACCCAAATGTCATTAATGTCAAAATTGACACTAGTAACCTATCAATCAATTTGATCATAGACAATAGACAAAAGTTAATCAAAGACACTAGAGTTTTCGCTAAAAACAAAACGAAGCTTTATTTTTTTTTTTACGAACATTTCAAACAAAAGCATTTTTTTTTACTTCTCGATTTATTTTGTCTAATATATTTTAAATATGTATACTTTAGGTCGTAAATGCAACGTAGAAAAGATCTGTGGCGTATCAATCCTTCGCGCCGGTGAGACGATGGAGCAGGCGGTCTGTGATATATGTAAGGACATACGCATCGGCAAGATACTCATACAGACCAATCAGGCCACTGGAGAACCTGAGGTATACTATTCATATTATTAATATGAAAGTTTGCATGGATGGATGTTAGTTACGACGCAAAACTACTGAATGAATTTTCCGCAACATACTACATGAAAGTTGTTATTACACACGAGAGGCATTTAATTACACACGAGAGGCATTTAATTATCATCTGTTAAAATAAAGTAACTGCTTTTTTAGAAAATTTATCACAAATTGTTTGAAATCGTCGTTTACAATTTACTTAAAAACAAAATGGACCATACAGTCGCAGTTTACGATACCCTACAATGATATAATTTAATAATCCAAGAACTTTAACTGCCTCGGTAGCAAAGCAAGCAAGTCACAGGGCTCCCGGGCTTCCTAGTGCGGAGTTATCTTCTTTAAATAAATCTAGCTGACCTGTGGCCACTTCGTTGGGCAGCTAAAAAAACGTTATTAAGCGTCCTTTTTTTAAACATGTTTCATTACTGCTCCACTCCTATTAGTTATAACGTGATATTATATAGCCTATGAACTTCCCCGATAAATGGACTATTCAACACGGAAATAATTTTTGAAATCGGTTCATTAGATCCAGAGATTACCCCCTACGTCACAAACATACAAACTTTACCTCTTTGTAATATTAGTATAGATTATGAATCTCAAATCCCCAGTTGTACTACCTCCGGCTACCTAAAGACATAAAGGACTACCGCGTGATCCTGATGGACGCTACAGTAGCGACGGGCGCGGCGGCCATCATGGCGATCCGCGTGCTGCTGGACCACGACGTGCCCGCCACCAACATCAGCCTCGTGTCGCTGCTCATGGCGGAGATAGGCGTGCACAGCATCGCCTATGCTTTCCCTCAGGTAATGTGTCACTATTTTTATATAGACTATATTTGCGTTAAAAGTTGGCAATCCCTATATGAAAAGAAATATTTTATCATGGTCATAATATTTTATTTTATTGTTATATAGGCACTTGGAAGGCTTACAGCTATGACGGATATAAACGGCCTTAAAAATAGTTACAGATCGCCAATAATAAGCTTCCGCAGAAAATGTGCTTAATTCAAATTGTTTATTACATTACCATATTCTACGTTATTGGTAAAACAATCTGTACTCTCATACACACACACACTCTCACACAAGCACACACCACACACACATTGTCCCTCTCAAAAACACACAAGCATTCTCACTCTCTCACAGCCATACGCAAAATCGGTACCTTAATTTGTTTCTAAAGTAGCCATTTACCTCAAATTTAATATCAAATAACACTATGTATATTTATCGACAGGTAAAAATCGTGACATCAGCCCTAGATCCAGAGATAAACGAGAAGTTCTACGTACTGCCAGGTATAGGTAACTTTGGAGACAGATACTTCGGTACTGAACCCTCGGACGATGATTGAGATAACATTATAATGAGATTTTATCGTCTTTACTTATGACTGAGAAAGTTAATAACTTCGAGTTATTCTTGATGTTAATGTCTATTTCACTGTTATTTATATAGTGAGAGAAAAGTATCCTAATACTAGGTAGGTATTTGACTAAACAACGGTATATCTGACAATTCAAAACAAATTGAAGACTAAAATTCAAGTGTTTTTGACGTAAATTAGAGCCATTTTTACCGTGTCTGACTATATGTATAACTTGGCTGGCTATAATTGTAGCCTGTCTATCTATAAATATAGTATATATGACTATACCTGTAGCCTGTCAGACTATAATTTAGCCTGTATATCTACAATTCTAGCCTGTCAGACCATAATTGCAATTTATGCAATTCAAATTGAATTGAATGTTACCCAAATTAAAGTCTGTGTGAGCCAAATCAATTTTAAATTAAAATGGAGTGTAAGTTATATCCATGCAGTGTTTTAAAGAACATCGAAAGAGAAAATATCGCCACTTTCGCAGATGACTAATTGAGCTAAAATAATGTGGACAAGAAACTAAATCATTATAGTTTACATTTGCGTATTTTAAGCGTTTTAGTCCATTTTCGTACCAAAATAACAAATAAAATAATATTAAATAATTACTCGTTTTAAGTAAAAGACGATTACAATCTCAATATTTAAAGCTTTACGTGTATTCAAGTCGATAAAAGAAAGTTTAATTAAAATAACTTTAATGTATATTATGGCGCGTAAGTTATCAATGTATATTTATAATTGGCAAATGTATTTAACTGTACAATGTATACTTATGTACGGTTTTCACTGAACGGAGCGCTTTTGGAAGCATTTCTCGTTGATCAAAGAAAATTGAGCCTTGAAAACAGTTTTTAAGTTTCATTTTTCAAGTGCCTCGGTGACGCTAACGGTAGCACAAGCAGCTGTCGTGCACGAGGTCGCGGGTTCGATTCCCACGCAATTATTTGTGAGACCCACAAATTGTCCTGAGTCTGCATGTTCTTTGTGTCCGTAAAATTAATGTTTGTAAAAGTCCCCGCGACACAGCATGATCCTTAGTGCGAGAAATGTCTTTAAAAAAATGCATGGAGAGAAAAAAGGCGTATATGCCGCGGTAGCCGGTCGACTGCGGTCGGTTGTCATGCATAAATGAAATTTAAGGACTGTATATAAGGCTCAGTTTCCTTTGGTCAACAAGAAATGCTTTCCTACGCATTCTACTCGGTGGAAATGGTACATTAAGAGTATTTCTGCCCGTGTATCATATGTAATACATTAGTATTGTGTCTACTAACGAGACAGGCAAAGAACTGTATCATAAAACCCCAAACCACGTTCCTTTGTTAAAAACGCTAGAATAGAAAATAATCCTAGAAATGAACTTAAATATTATTTATTAATTAATTTTGCCCCCTTTTGGGCATTTAAATTGGAAAGAAAGTCCTTAGAATGAAGTTAAAAATAAAATCGATAATGTTACAACCAGTATTTTTTATACAGGTTTCTAAGTAACTGGTATTTTCGGTTCCAAAAAAAATCAACTATGTATGTTTTATTTTTTTGGTCGGCGTAAATCATGATTATTTATAGAAATTATTGAGTATGTCTCACTGCAGGGACGTGCCTCATCTAACGAAAGAGGTTGACTTAATTTATTGTATATCAAAATTTATCATTACGTTTTACAATAATTTATTTATTAAGTTTAAAAATGAACTTTGTAAACAAAATTATACAACAAATATATTTTGTTTTAACAAAATGTAACAATTGTTTATTTAAACAAAATGGAAAACAATGAACAAAATATGAAACCTAACTTAAAACTGCATTATCAGAACTTACGTCCTTTTTCACCAGTAAAAAATTTGTTCATAGTTTTTTAGTTTATATAAATATATTAAGTATAGCAAGAAAATTGTTTCATAATATGGGTCAATTTAGCTGTAAAATATTTCAATATTTGTGCTTTGAAAGTGTACTTCTTTCGACTGAGGTAAATATTTTAAAAATATCTCTGAATGTCTATATTAATAACTCCAATCATACAATGCGAAAGATTTAAATGTAAAATATTTAACTTACTGCTTATATTATTATTATTTGAGCATGAAATGACCAGTTCAATTAACAGGCTATGAGTCTTACGGCCGAATAATCAAAGGTCTGTTAAAGTCAAGCGGCGCTTAAACTAGATATTCTCATACAAAATGTCTAGTTTAAGCGCCGCTTTACTTTAACAGATGCTTGAGTATTTGGCCGTTAACAACTTATGCAGCGGTCATGCTCTGAAATTGCTGTCGTCCAAGCGCGGCGGGTACAGTAAATAAGTGGGCTACTTGCTCGTCACGGCTATATTAGATTAATTTAGCACTTTGCCAAGGAAGCGATTTCTTTTTCTTTACGTAATTACCCGTCCATTTTATTGAAAGTTATACCTACGTAAATAATGCGATGATGTTTTATACAACTAGTAATTATATATCATCATCATATCAGCCAATTGAGGTCCACTGCTGGGCATAGACCTCATCCAAATATTTCCACTAACGCGGTCTTGTGCCCCCTCATCCATTGGTTTCCCGTCGTCCTAACCAGGTCGTCGGTCCATCGTGTGAGGGGTCTCCCCACTAGGTCTTCCGATACTAGAAATTTTACCCACGTATACATATTTATACTTACAAAAATCATTTCTACATTAGTATAATATACCTACTATAGTAAAGATATCGAAAACTGTAATCTTCATACGTTTTCGAATAGTTTAAATTGTAAATACCTATGTATAATGCATTTATTCTCGGCGTGAATTTTGTAATCAATAATAAATATTTTAAAATAACCCTGCCTTATTGGTCCACAAGTTGACTTATTAAAAAAAAGTAACGTAAACCAATTTATTACCACGCACAAATTGCACTGAATAGTTTTATACTTAGGTTCTATTATATTCATAATCCGTAATAGTAAATAATTGTGGTGCCTTCTTTATGTATATTGGTATTGCGAGAAGACCTATAAGCCCAATATTTTGTTGCGACTACCAAAACGTTTTAGTTTCTACCCATGACTCGCCATCCGATTTGTCAACCATTTTGCAAAGCCAAGCTATTCCTAGCTTAACCCGTCTCTTTGTAAGGGTCTATTTAAAACATGTTGTTATGTATAAACTAACAAATATGTAGTCACAAAATTACTTTACCAAAGAATAGTTTCAGTAAAAACTAATTATTAATTTCAGTAACCTATTTATTACAATTTACTAACTTTATTTTACAAGTATGTAATGGCAATAGTTGAATTTTATTTGTGTAATCGACAAATGCTTATTCTGAGCTTCCATGCCCTTTGTATCCGTTAAATTAAATGTTTGTAAAGACACCCATAACGTGATTTTGCCTATTAGTCAAAGCGTAGGTATATGTAAAAACAGTAATGTCATAAATAATAGAATATGTTTATAAAACAATAAATACGCTTCCTTAGCAACATGCTACCTCAACTAATACTATGATCGGTATTATACTAGTCTGGACTAAACCTTATAGTTAAGTCAGTCTAGACAGATAAAATACTAGTGTATTTTATCTGTCTAGACTGACTAAACTGGTATTAAACCAGCCAGCAAAGATTAATAAAGTTAACTCTAATTATATCGTTTAACAAAGTCGTGTAAATTTTTGATAATCAGCTTTCTTAGCACATGCACTCAAAACGCACATTTAAATTATGATTAACCATGAAATATATGTACTTATAAAATTCTATAATGTTCATTTTATAATTCATCGCAATAACTAAAGTGAGTGAAAAATTGTAATAACGACGTAACTCTAAAAAATGTACTATTATATTATATTTATATTTTTAATTCTCCTCCTTGAGTCACAAATAATTGTCTATACTCAGTTTAAACACTTCCTACAATGAAATACATGAACTAATAAAGATGATAAATAATTTTCATTTAATCACTAATATCTAAAATGAGTGACATTACAATAACGACGTAACTACAATGAGTAACACATTATAACGACGTAACTAAAATGAGTGACTCTTTACAAAAACGACGTAGGTCAAAATGTACTATATCTACCTATCTATCTACTTGGTAGTGACTTAACTGACTACTTAACAACAATGCAATATTTATATTTAGCATAATTATATTTGCTCATTTTTGAGATTTTACTTTTCCATCCATATATTTTTTTAGATACGTCGTTATCATTTAACATTTAAGTTCTACTCGTCTTTTTATCCTTTTTTCATTGTAGGTACGTCTTCGCAATTAACACATTTGCTGCGTTTTTTAATTACAAAAAAGTAGAATCTAGTCCAAATTATTCCTTTCTAAATATTTTTCTCACTTTTTTTTTATTATTATGTTGAACGTCGCTCCATAAAATGGTGCTTTTTTGTATGTAGTAACAATAGTAATAGTAATTTGTAAGCTCTGGTAAACACTGCCACCCAACATTTAGTATCCTTTATATTATAGCCCAACAACTATTGGTTAACATGGTAACCAAATACCGTGATAATAGACGTTTTTAAACAACTATAATTATTTAGGCAACTGTTTAAATATTCGCCGGGTTTTTTGCATGTTTAATTTAATACATATCAGACCCTTATTTGCTTGATTTTTTATGTTTTAATAATTTTATTAAACGTAGCAATAATGTAGTGCTACAGACGTTTTTGTCTAAAATATCAGATGTTATTTTTGTATTAACGGGGTTTTTGCACGAATATTTGGTAAATACTTAATTATTGAGATACTACGTTTCGGCCAGATTAAGCCAGCAATGGTCACGCGCTGACTCGAGTCATCATAGCTGGTATAATCTGGCCGAAACGTCAAGCGTCTTAAAATTAAATCCCGTGAATAT
Source organism: Schrankia costaestrigalis (assembly GCA_905475405.1). NCBI lineage: Eukaryota > Metazoa > Arthropoda > Insecta > Lepidoptera > Erebidae > Schrankia > Schrankia costaestrigalis. The sequence goes on along the minus strand of FR997838.1, from coordinate 18,180,899 downwards.
AATAATACCTTTTTAATAAAACACGAAAATTTTATATTTAAAATATCAGATGTAACTCAAGTTACGTTATTTCCATTCCTTATTTGATATACTTACTGCCATTTTCGTTTTCAGTATTCATTTCTTTTTAATTTAATTTGTATGTATATAGTAGAGAAATTGGCTTTTTTTTTTTTTTTTTTACAAAGAAATGACCTCAATTTTTTTACAAAAACTATCTTGATATTATTTAGTTTAATTTTAATATTTATTTAAACAGTATTCGTGTACTGTTTAGTTTTAAGATTATTTATTAAGTTAGTACTTAATTATTGTGCTTATTTTTTACAAAGTTGGTAATTTTTTTGTTTAAGTTACTGGTCACACTGTCTTTTTGAAGGAAAATACATGAACTTAAATTATATGATTTAATTATAAAGTTGTGACACCAATAATGACTATACAACTGATATATTTATAGTGTTACGATAAACAAATATTACAGAATAATTTAATACAAAATATTCAAAACGAATAAGTACTTAATTTCTTAATGACACGCTAAAGAGACGGACCTCCCATAGTGATGGAGGGAGACTTGGCAACTTTAACGACTAAATTATACTCGATAAATTGGTTAATCGATTGTCCTTTTTAAAGCAATAATTGTAATAAAAGCTGTACTAAAAAAAATATAGAAAATAAAAATAATTAAATCCCATAATAAAATGTATTAATTGTCATGTTAAACTTATATAATAATATGCTTGTATATTTTATATATTCTTTGTATTTAACTCTATAAATGTATCAATTGTTGTTATAAGACTCGAATCCATAAATGCGTACAGGTACTTACCGAAATTATAACGATAAAATAATTAACAATATAATGTATATAACCCTATGTACGCTGGTATTATTTTACTTCTATGCTTGACAGTAAATTTCTGATTTTTTGTCATATTCTGTCAGCAATATTTATCGTGTGCAATTAACGCTAATACTGCAATAAATTACTGCATAATCTTATAACGTCCATGATTTTTTAGAATATTTTAGAACACCTTAATGTGTTGTGCTAATTGTGCTTTTGAAATCCAGTCCAGCTTATGTGCAATTTAATGAATTTACATTTTTGTGAGAAATTTAAGAGAAATAATGCTGTTAATCCATTTCAATAAATACATTTTTGATCCCATGGCAGTTGTAAAGTGAAGCAGAAATGTCATAAACTCTAAAGATAAACTTTAGAGTTTACAACTACCGTAGGACTAGTTGAGGTAGTAAGATCGACGACATGGAAAATTTGGGTTAAATTCAAAAAATACTAGACATAGTTTTCCCGAGTATGCAAAGGGTTATTATGCAATATATTTCATGCACAACTGTATGTACTGTAATACACGATGTGGTATAGTTATATATATGTCATAGTTTATAAGTCGCTGTGAATATTAAGAGATAGAAAAATACAAAAAAAATATGTAGAAAATATAACGAGAATGTGAAATAAAAAGATTTAAATATAATCAATAGTTTTATTTTATACGAGAAAATTCATACATAATATGTATTCTGTGGCGCGTGTAGGAGAGGCCTATGTCCAGCAGTGGACTGCAATAGGCCAGTTGACTGATTGATGCATTCTTCTTCAGTGAACTATTAAGTGTTGTTGGGCGACTGCCACACGATATTTACTGGACAATATAGCACACGACTGTACAAATAGTCGGCATTGCGGTTCTTATAATGAAGATATTTAACTTGTAGGCATTATAACCCTAATAATGGATTAATTATAAAAGACGGCATTAAGGGAAAGCCGGTATAAAAGGACTAAAATCAATGAAGTTTGAAAATTCGGCATAAGGGTAATCAATGTACCATATTTTTCGTAAAGTTGACAAAACGGGAAAGTCGGCACAAAAGTAAATACTCGCCCTTATACCCTCGACTTTACTTTAAATTTTAATTAAAACATAATACTTTTTGTTTCCGTAATCGTGTGGTACCAGCCCACCACACAATATGTCACCACCCCATCTCATCCCATGGGTGTCGTAAAAATGAACGTCAAGATGGCGGGATCCCGCCAGATTTTGAGAATATCATGCCCTAAAGATTTAATACACTTTATCTACTATTTCATACTTTCATAGTAAATTTCTAAAACCAACCAACCGTGTAGGTCAGAATGGCGTGTGTAATGTTGCAATAATAAATAAAATATACACAAAAGGAATGTACCTACAATGTACCTGAATGTACCTTTAATTAAAATTCATGTACCTCCGTGAAACGCTAATTATTATAAAAATAAAGTGAGCCGCGGTTCTGACGGTCAGAGTGGCGGGTGAGTGATAATGAACGAAACAGGCACTCTTCGGTCACCTTATGCTTACTAGAGGAATGTACCTACAATGTACCTTTCGAAAATATAATCTAAGTATAATGCGGCACAAATTAACCACGAAATCAAGTAAACAAAATTTTTAATTTTTACGCCTGAAATATTATTATAGCAATTCTTCTTTTACAGAATTGCTATGAAAAAAATCAATCATAATATTAACATTCCTTTATAATATTAGTAAGTAGGTTCATATGTGCTACGATGAAGTACAAAAAAGGGAAAAGACAATCACTTACGCATCGTTTGATAAAAGTTACAAAGAAAAAAAACAGAAAATCGTAATTATTTTTGTCCATATAATATACAATGCGCAAATGTGTTTTTACGACTTCTTGTAGTTGGATTGCATAGGTCATTATAACAAATCAACTTAATTCTGTCTGTAGCAATGGGCCTTGTAATGACCGATTTGATCCAATGCATTTGATATCGGCGGTAAGAATTCAATAATTCCTATGATGTAGTATGTTTTTGAGTCTAGATTAATTTCCAGTGGCACTTCATCAATACACACTGAGTCTGTTTGACTTAACTCAAAATTTATAACATTTTGCAAGACGTATGTAAATGTTCGTATTCCGTTGCAATTATTACGATGACAAAATACTACGTTATCACTTACCAGCATTGATGCTGCGGAATTTCTTTTTGCAATTTTACTAATATAATATAATATAATACTATACTAATTTTAAACAAATTTCTTTTGATATTTAGACAGTATTTTGTTACTAACTGTAAATTTTGCTATAGGCTGGATTCGTTACCATTTGTATACAGGGTGTAAAGTGAGACATAGGCAATACTTTAGGGCATGATAGATAACGTTATTTAATGAAGGAAAAAAGAAATAAAATAAATAAACATTAAATTACTACATAGTAAACGACGTGTAAAGCTTAGCTATGAATTTCACTAATCATGGACACCGCGCGGACGTAGCGAGCGATTGGTTCGCCAGCTGAGTTAGATACATACCTACGACGCGCGGCGCGGGTCAATGCACCGAGTCTTAAACAATATTTTAGCGCAGCGGGAACGTGTCCACACTTAGTTGATTTTTGGGATTTTTCGTCAAAAATTAAGTACCTAATTTTATTACATAATTCGGATCAGAATCACGTACAGAGTCACCTCCTAAATTATTGCCGTTGACTCAAAAAACACCCTGTATATCTAATTGAAATGTAAATACCTTGGACACGTTGGATAATTTCTTTGTTTCTTCTTCGGATTCACCAGATTCAATAATATCATCCACCTTAGTATTTTCTTCGTTTTGTGTGTTTTTTATAATTTCTGTATATTCGTGATTGAAAAAAAAAGAATAGTGCCTCTTCAATGAAATATAAAGAGCTTTCTCTGACATTTTAAACTGTAATTCTACTCTGATTGTAGAAAAAATTGGATCACACGGAGAAGGCAAATCATGTTCATGTACGAAATAATCTTTATATTTAACGAAAACTTCTCTTTGTTCTTCTAATTTAACAACACTACACTTTCCTCCTCGTCTTTTCATTTTCTTTAAATTCACATCACATTAAAGTACCTACACGCCAAACAAATTATCTTAACTCAGAGAAACAAAATGATTTGATCCTTGATTTTAATTTTTATTTAAAATTTTATAAATACCTTCAAACGCAAATAACAATAAAGTCAATAGACATAATATCATCAGTTTTTCCAGGTGAAAGAACAAGTAAACATATATAATATTAATATCTATGTACTATAATGTCTTTAATACAAGGAAAAATGTGTGGAAATATTGTAAAACTAAAAGCAACAATTTGCCTTATAATTCCTAATTTTGACGCCTGACAGTTTTTTCATAACCATTCTCTAAGAGAAGAATTGCTATGATAATATTTCAAGCGTAAAAATTAATTAAATTTTGTTTACTTGATTTCGTGGTTAATTTGTGCCGCATTATACTTAGATTATATTTTCGAAAGGTACATTTTAGGTACATTCCTCTTGTAAGCATAAGGTGACCTAAGAGTGCCTGTTTCGTTCATTATCAGACTCACCCGCCACTCTGACCGTCAGAACCGCGGCTCACTTTATTTTATAATAATTAGTGTTTCACGGAGGTACATTAATTTTAACTAAAGGTACATTCAGGTACATTGTAGGTACATTCCTTTTGTGTATATTTATTTATTATTGCAACATTACGCACGCCATTCTGACTTACACAACCAACCAATTCTATTTCTATTTTCATCAATTTCTAAGGCCAGCGTGGTATTAGTAGTCCAAGTATCCCTCCGTCACGGGAGGAGGCCTGTCCCTGCAGTGGGACATTAATGGGCTGTTATGATGATATTATGACTCTTTGTTTGAAGTAACAGTTCGACCCTAATAAAACTCCGCGGTATTTTTTTCAGCTATTATATGCGGAGGGACTCTAGGTAAGACCTGAGGAAGGATATCCCTAGAGTCCGACGGAAATTAATCACCTCAAGAAGTAAAATAACATCCGGAAATTAAGATCACAATAATCAAATCAATTATATCCCTGAAAATCCATTAGCTGTTTTTGGTTAATATCTTTTAACTTGTTTTTAATTAAAGCTAACTATTGACTCATTTTTAAAATTAATTTATTTAAATTATTTAAAACAAGTCTTGTTGTTTGCTAATTAAATATGATCGCACGCGTCGAGGTGTCGTTGGAACACAATATCGAGATGTTCATGCTTCGATGTTAGTTCACTATGAGGGGCTTGATTCTTCCTGTAAATAGACAAGTCTCATTACTACTTTAATAAGATAAGCTTGAAAATGTTTGCAGTAGAGGCCAACAATACCAAATACAGAAGATAGAATGTGGTGAATAGCCGGATCAACCCAAACGATCCAACGCGATCCGATCGCGCGCTCTCCACGGGAGCGTTTGATGTGGACTTGCCTCGCGCGATCCAAACTGCGCGGCAGGATCAATCGCTCTTTGCCGCGAGCGATGCTTCGTCGATGGATAGCGGGATCGCCGATCCAAGATGCTATTGCTATATTAGCTATTGAACACTCTTAAAGAGTGGGAGGCACCCTTATTAAGAGTGTTCATTCACCACATTCTTACATGTCCCCTACATTTTGAAAGAACTTTTTGAAAACCAATAATTGACACCTCTAGATGAGGAATAAATTATATTCGATACTTACTTATAAAATTCTTCACACTCTTCCATTGTAATATCAGTTCCAAGGAGTCTTGAACCAAACCCGCTGTAGTATGATGAATAACGTTGCTGTAAAAAAATTGATATATTTACTTTAAGTTTTAACGTTATTTTGCTTAAAATTAATCTGATAAAAGAAAAAGATTTTTAAAAATCTACAAACTACCATTACATTAATATGTTATTTTGTTCTTGCAACATTATCGCAAAGAACTTTTCAACATCTATGGCAACCTATGAATCTGGCAGTAATCCTCATTACCTTATTGCACAAGAGAGTTCCCGCCTATCAGCAGTGGAGTATGACATAATTGTAAACAGTGGGATCTAGTATGACAATCTTAGAAGAGGCTCTTTCAAGCCCTGCTCTTGAGAAGAATCTGGTAGTAAGTTCCATTTTTAATAATTAATACTAGATTGTAAGTTCTTCTTTTGTTTGACTTATACGGCCTTATTACAAAATACGGTCTAACTATAAAAAACGATTTATTACGTCACAAAACCACTTTTTGAAATTTGTTATTACAAAATCAGTCTTAAAGCTAAAGTGTTAAAACTGATTTTGTAATAACAAATTTCAAAAACAGTGGTTTTATGTCGTTGTAAATCGTGTTTTATAGATAGTTAGAATAAAGTTCAGTTACAACTTACCTGCAAATGTTTAGAGATAATCTGCTCAGCTATGATGTTACACGCCAATCGTAACGCCTTCGCGGTAGCGTCTATATACTTGACGTAGTTTAGAGTTAATTCCTTCAAGTCGCTGTCTCTTCGTGGGTGTAACTTCAGATTTATTCCTCCAAAAGGTGTAGTACCCTAACAAAAGAATTTCATTATTTTCTAGGTAGTAACCTAATTCCTATGAACACAAATAGGAACTGTACTAATTTATTATTAATTACAATAATTTATTACGGCAACAGTAAAAAACGTTACTCTTCTAATTTGACCAAAACATAGCAATTGTTTGTGTAGTATTGCTATAGTAAAAATTATGTTTTTCTACTATAGTGTGTGTATTGTATTAGAATAAAGTAGATAGTTATTGCTTGCTGTTTGTTTAACTCTCGGTATGTTGTACACCAACTAAGTCACAACAGATTAATGAGTTACATAATTACGCCACTTACTTGGTCTACAATACATTTCATCATCAAAGTAAGAGATCTACTGTCGTAATGGTTCATATCGTTCGGCATTGTGACACCACCAAGCATATTGTATCTGAAAATATAACAAATTCTAAATAAGTTATATTTAACTTAACTCATAAGTGCCAATAATTGGAAGAGTGCCAAAGATTGGGTGGTTTACCCTACTAATTAAAAAATCTAAGCTTTTGTTGTTTTATAAAGTAGTATTGAGATATAAATCCTAGTGCACGTCTGCATCGTCGTGTCATAAAGAATACACCAGTAAGACCCCACCAGAAACCCTGTTTATGGTGAAATTAGATATGGCTCAGTTTTTCCACTTTCCTTAGATACAACAAAATGCTCTTATAGATAGGATAGATAAATAATTAGTCAATACGCAGCAACTTACACATTAGCCATATACATGTGATGTCCAGGCGTAACCGAGACCTTGTAATATCGATCCAAATTATAATTCTTCAACAAATATAAACAACTGGTAACATCCCACATGTAGCTGTCAATCAAATCACTTTCCCGCCAACGCGAGTGTTGCCAACATCCACGCTTATTACTTCTATTGTGGTAGAAATTATAATACGGCATGATAAGTAACTGACATCGGTAACTCAACCTGTCCTTGTAATCGGCAGTTAGTTTTAGTAGTTTAGCGAATAGTTTGATTTCTCTGGCCACGTCTGTTTGAAACAAAGTATGATAGCCTTCCCTGTAAGGCCATAAGAGGAAACATTCCGCCGTTAAACGTTGTGAGACCTCCAGGCATCTCTTTATTTGCGTCGTAGCTTGAATAAAAGTTGTTGCATCGTTGCTAGTGAAAGCTCCTGACGCATATCTGAAATAAGAAGGTAATGAAGTATTACTGCGATATTTTGTGTACTTACCAAAACTTTACTTTATGCACATGAAAAAAGGGGTTGGAAAAGGTAAAAACATGTAAGTAGGTATTCTTACACCGCCATCCTTACTTTGCAGCAAAAAAACATACAGAAAATACTTAGCTACAACAACTTAAAATAAATAATCAAAGAAATAGATAAATAAATCAATACCTGGGATGCGTATGCAAATCCGGAGCCAGCCATAACAATTTAATATGATATCTTTGAGTCATTTCCTGAATATACTCCACGACGTCATCCCAATGCGCTTTGTTTTCTTCTAAACTCTCAGACCACGGCACTAAGTCGCTGTCGAACGCAGTCCAGTACTTGACGCCAAGTTTAGAACATAGATCGAATAGAGCTTTGATAGAACGTTTGCAGTTGTCCAGGGAATCTGTGTTATCGTCCCATGTACGGGAGAATGTTTGGCGTCCGAATGTGTCTGAACCTAAAATCATAGTGTTAATTAGTGTCATTTTTAATTAAGTACAATTTCTAAACTGAAAATAACTACCTAAACAAATGATCTCTGTAAATTTGTTACTTTAAAAAGGGTAAAAACACTCGGAATTTTGATATAATTATAAAAAGAGGAATGAGAAGTCCTGCCTCAAGATATTCTACACCTGTTTAGACCTCTTACAGGCGATATCGCTGGTTAAGCAATGTCGGCGAGGTCCTTTCACAGGTGGGTGACTGCTTAGTGGTATTTCATCTGAGCGCCTTTGGCACGTAAAAAGTCGATCGCAATTGTTGTCGTAGCAGCACAGTCGTGAGGCAACGTCAGAGGCCCTGGGGTCACTTAAACAATTCCGGCACCTAGTTAGACACAAATCAAACGATAACAAAAGAGTAGGTAATTACTCAACTAGTACTTATTATGTACCTACCATTACTCCTAAACTCAGTGAGTGAGATGCTGTACTTAAGCCACTCCTCCATGGTGCGAGAGTGAACTCTCTCAGAGCTGTTGTAATATCGATAACTCATTGTCTCTGATGGGGACGCCATGTTGTTGTACTCTACCTTCTCTATACCTGGAAACATTTTGGACTAGGTGAAGAAATATTAACAGAGTACCTAGGACCTAGTGACTCAGTAAGTGTAGCACATGGTACCAATACTCAAAACAATATTCCAATACTCTGAATTACTAGTGAAGAACTAGGAGAATACGCAAAAATCATAATATCGCTATCATGATCCAGAAATTTTTAAACAGGGGTTTCTAAGGATTATTTTTAGTTTTTGCTAAATCTAAAATGAATAAGTAGAACAAATTGGAAATAAAATTAAATTTAAAAAGTCCTCTTAGTTCATGGCAATGCAAGAATTTAAAATTAAGTACAGTGTTAATTTTTCCTATTAACTCAAAAGCATCCCAAAGGGGGTGCCCCTGAGGCACGTCACTTAAATGTCTTTGGATGAGGGCCGTCCGCCCCACCACAGCCCGCGTAAAGTAGTAACTGTCGTCAGAGACAAACTACTCGTCCTCAACAAAAAAAAAGCATAAAAAATTACCATAACTTACCTTGAAAGTAGTCTACATTATCGGTTCTTTCTCTAGTCTTCTGTCGCTTAACCGTAGCTTGATTATACGTCGCCATTATTTCTGTTAAAACTGCACTAGGACGAGTAAACCTAGTGTTTATATAATGTATTATGAATGGAGGCATCGAGCCGTGAGCTGTCTTTGTCACAAACTGGTTAAAAGTCCTTTTGTTTTATACCAGTGTGTTATTGTGTTGTCGTGTGGTTTAGATTACTATTTTACATTGTTAGGTACTTGTGTGTATTAAATAGGCTGTAAAAATTCAATGAACTCTCGTACTTATGGACAGAAATATGACCAGCTTACAATGTGTTTCGTCAGAGCTTTCCTTCTTCTTTAACACGATTTAACAATTAGGGTCGTAATTTACGACCCAGAAAATAAGTTGGGATGATACTTCTGGGTATAGGCTTCCTTCAAATATGTCCATTTATCATCCGAAAAGAAGAAAGACAATGGAAAAAATTGGTCCTCGAGGCGGGACTCGAACCCGCGTCTCTGGACTATACCCGTCCAACGCCATGACCACTAGGCCACCCGTGTATCCGTCTCGACTACCAAATTTAACCATTGCTTTATACGGCGCCAGAGCCGCAACTGTACACAAACGCCATCTAGACACAACAGCCGTAAACTTTCAATGTTGCAGTTGAAGAGTTTACGTAATGGTTTTATATTTTGTCTTTATATGTAAACATTTATATGTAATGTTTATTTTTATGTGGTAAGGCTGTAGCGCTCTGTCTTTGGTCTCTTTACACGCACAACGCCCTACACCTCCTTGTTTAACCATGTCCCTAATTTCGCAAAAATTCTAATTCAATACAACAAGAACCGCAACTACATAAATAAGGTTATTGTAAGCTATTAAAAATAAACAAAACACAAGATTTTTAACACTATTTTATTATTCTATAATAAAAATATCCAGATCAATCTGAAGATAACTGCTGCTAACAACACTAATATAGGTAAAGGTATTTGAATACCCTTTTTCCTCAATACTCCTGAAACTTCACCTTTCTTCAGAGGCGCGGTCAATCCCATCATCTTTGGTTTGTCTATGGGAATCCCCATCATAGAGAATTTCGAAGCACTTGCTATTTTAACAGTAACCATTTTCCCCATATATTTATCTTCTTTTGGAACTAAAATTTGTTCGTAATACTCGTTGTGGGCCACGTAATAGTTTTTGTCGTGTGATATATCGGTGACGAGAACGTCGTAGATATCGCCTACTTTATGGCCATACGGTTCGTATGAGCGGAATAGTTCTGATAATAATTTTGTACGCTTTTTCACTTCTTTAGCTGGTACCTGGGAATTAGAAAATAGTAAAATATAAATTGCTATTTTTAACAACGAAAGAAACAGAAGAAGTTAGTTACTTAATTATAATGTTTTAAATCTATACTAACCTACAAAGAGGTAAAGTTTGTGAGTTTGTGACGTTGTAGGGGGTAATCTCTGGATCTACTGAACCGATTTTAAACATTATTTCTGTGTTGAATGGTCAATTTATCGGGGAGTGTCATATATTATCACGCAGTGGCTATATATTATCACGCTATGCCTAATAGGAGTGGAGCAGTAATGAAATATGTATAAAAAGGGCCCCTTTTTTTGCCGTCCACCGAAGGGGGCACAGGTCAGCTAGTTACTTATAAAGTCAGCGGTCACTACTAATATTCTAAAAGAACAAATAGACAATCAAAAAAATTTGAAGCTCGAGACAGTATTCGAACCTGCGTATAACCGAACCTTTGGACCTTCTTTTGATCATGTCTCGTTGACTAAATTTTTCTATTGCTATAGAAGAAATTAACTCTCGTAATTTTCACTCAACAATGACAACGCCATCTAGGCTGAATAGCTGTAAACTTTTAATGTGAAAAATATAGACGGTTAAAAGGCTAATTGGTTTAAGCGACATTTTTTAAAAGTTACAGGAGTGCGATTTAAAGTTTCGTTTTTCGGAAAAAATCAATAAAAAAACTAGTGGGTGGATGATGATACTAAATCGCACCTTGAAAACAAAAGTGGCATTATGCCAAAAACGTTGATTTTGAGTTATGGACACAATCTAGTTTATTTCAAAAAAGCGCTTCGAATGCAAAGACATACGTTCAAATAGTTTCAATAGTTTTGCCTAGATGTCGGTAGTGTCAGTTTTTACTTTTAGGTTAAGTGACGACGTGGTAATTGAAAAGGTGGCACTATATCAGTTAGAGCCAAGCATCCCAGTGGAAACGAACGCTGCGGTGAGTAAAAAAGTGACATTTTATGTTTAGTGACATTTTAAACCTAATTTACGTAAATAAATTCTCTACATGAAGCAATACATAATTGGCACTTTAAGTATAGTACCGTTTATGTAGTTTAAATTTTGCCGAAATAAATTATTTGATTAATACAAAAATGACATTATATGTTTGGTGCCTTTATTAATGTTATAGTATTGTAATAATCTTTTAAACGTATAAATACATAAATGGCAAAATACAGTACTAATTATCGTATTTTGATGATTTTTAAATAAAATAAATTTAAATAAAAATTTACAGAGCTTGATTTGTCTAAACGATCAAATAGAAACTCCAGAACTTCAGCCGCTTTATCTGAGCAAATTGGAAACCATGACCCTTGACCATAAATTTGTCGCAATACTTCATCCACAGAGATCATCCACAATCGCCGCTCTCAGGTCCACCTTCTCTTAGACCAAAGTCGTCGGAGATCAGAGAAGAATGGTCTACCATAAGGTATCGTTCTGGCTCCGCTTCTTTTTAACATTTAAACCAACGACCAACCGTCGTGTCCTAATACATCCCGCTTCTTATACGCTGACGATCTCGCGGTAACTTCCTAAGCAACAAACTTCTCAGCTGGCGCTTGCTTTTTCGGCTGGAAAATACGCGTGCGCAGTTTGGAACCGATCAGCTCATGCTAGGGTGGTGGATACAGCTTTGAACGAAACCTGCCGGATTATCACAGGTTGCCTCAAACCAACACCGGTCAGACTGCTGTATCATGGCTGGCATCGCACCCCCCCGATGTTCGCAGGGATGTGGCACCCTCCCTTGAAAGGAGTAAAGTGGATAGCGACCCCCGGCACCCTATGCACGGCTATGATCCAGTGCAGCAAAGGCTGCATAGCCAAAAGAACTTTATAAAGTGCGTCCACTCTTTACCCAGCAAATGCAAGGTGCAATCTTGGCGCGTAAGGGTGTCACTGCCGGAACTGTTTGTGCCACTCTCTGAGAGGCTTCCGGCCGGACATGAGTTACCATGGGCTACCTGGAAGTCCTTAAACAGATTGCGAACCCAGGTATGACGAAGCAAGGAGAACATGCTCCGGTGGGGCCTCACGAACAATCGCGGACTGAGTTGCCTGTGCGACGCTCCCCAAACTATGACCCACCTCTGTCCTGGATGCCCTAACACCTGCACTTAGGAAGAGCTAATAAATGCCAGTGATAACGCAGTCAGTGTCGCAGAGTTTTGGGCTACATCAATTTGTTCCACACGTTTTGCCATCGATACGCTAAGAAGATCCTTAATGTTGATTATTTTTCAATTGTACTGATTGTAACTTACTTTACTTTTGCCAAAAAAACATTTTATCTGAGTATTATCTCATAATTTTGTTTTATTTATGTTATTATTACTTGTTATATATTATTAAAACAGTAACTAATAAAAAAATCAAAAGTGGCACTATACTGATATTTTTTTTAAAACAGTTTTTTCTAAATAAATAACTTAATTACTCGCATGTTTTCAATAATTATCTAAAAGCCAGATAGTCAAACTGTTAGATGAAACTTATAACCGAGTTGTATTTCAGTTATTTGCATTAGATATTGGTCACGGTATTGGAGCAAAACTTTAAAATGGCCCTACTGAAAAACTACTGTTTTTGTATAACGCCACTTTTGTTTTCAAGGTGCGAAATGATGAATATATTTTATACCTTAGTCATCTTAGCAGCCGGCGTGCCAGGTCTAGCGAAGAACTGGTTGATGAAGAGTGAGGGGAACCTGTACTTGTCACAGAGTTTCATCGTGTCATCGAAGTCTGCGTCGCTTTCCCCCGGGAAACCGCAGATTATATCAGTTGCTATTGTCATACCTGGTACCCTGGGGAATTACTTATTAATTAATAAATAAAAAACTTAACATAGCAAAATACTTAGTCATTTATGTGTGAGGGCAACTTTGAAACAAAATGGCTACTTTCAAGCGATAGGGCAAGATCAGAATTATTTGTTGAAAACTGTTTACAATATTTTTTTAAAACACAGGGTCCTCGCCCACGAGGACTTTTGTAGCAATGCTGTCACGCGTTAGTGGTAGTCGCATTTAAATCGACTCCGTGTGGTGACGGAGTAAGAATACAATATGTCACCACCCCATTATATCCCACGGGTGTAGTAAAAACCGACTAAGGGAATATCCGTGAATATTATCTTTACGAAATAAAAATGAGAAAAACTTAAAATTAGACCCTACACCAATACTTCTGGCCAGCGTACTATCCGTAGTTTTGGAACTAAATGACAACTTTAAAACTAAATACCAACTTTCTAAATATAATAAATAAAAAAAACAATAAATAACTTTGGAACTAAACGCCAACTTTGGAATTAAATGACAACTTTGGAATTAAATGGCAACTTTGAAACTAAATGACAACTTTGGAATTAAATGGCAACTTTGAAACTAAATGACAACTTTGGAACTAAATGCCAACTTTGAAACTAAATGATAACTTTGGAACTAAATGCCAACTTTGAAACTAAATGATAACTTTGGAACTAAATGCCAACTTTGAAACTAAATGATAACTTTGGAACTAAATGCCAACTTTGAAACTAAATGATAACTTTGGAACTAAATGCCAACTTTGGAACTATAGAACTAAATGGCAACTTGTCTTCTACTTTTCTTTTCTTTGATTATTATTTTTTATAATGTATAAATGGTGAATTATCCTGTCTGGTACTGTCAAATATTTTAATTGTGTATATGATTTATGTTAAAAGAAATATTGTAAACAACCGAATTTTAAAAGAGTTGCCATGAGTTGGAACTGGAATTTATGGATCAACACAGACAGACAAGTAGATTTGAGTAGTAGATTGGTTTTATTTTTCTTCTCTAATTTACATTGGACAATACAACGCGGTTTTTTTAGTGCTGTGGCGTTTGTCTGTGTCGATCTATAATTTTAACTATAGCTTCAATTTCAAGTAAATTCTAAAAGACGATTTCAAACAATTTGTGATAAATTTTATGAAATAAAGCAGTTTGAAGTTTGAGTTTGAACTTTGAAGCGATAGGACAAAATCTCAACTACTTATTGAGTTTACAATACGACATAGTATATTACAAAGGTAAAGTTTTTCCAACACCTTTAGGTACCTAAATAAAATAGTTCTTTATCACAAAATTAAACCATTTGAGTGGCATTGTTCTAATAGGGTCAGATTTTAACTTACTATAGTAGTTTCTTCCTAGCAGAGGTACAATAATTAACTAACACTTATGTAAATACTTAAGCAAAATATAATAAATACATACTTGTCTCTAAGAAAAGCAACGACTTGTTCAAAGTCAGCTCTCGAGTATTCTCTCTTCATATCTGATAATACTTGATCACTGCCTGACTGTACTGGAACGTGGAGGAACCTGGACGAATTAAAGTAAAAAATAATAATTATCCGTGTGGTGACAGAGTAAGAATACAATATGTCACCACCCCACCTCATCCCATGAGTGTCGTAGAAACCGACTAAAGCCCGATTTACACATCGACAAGTACAGTAGCGAGTTAAGTAGTAAGTTGTTGATTAAGTTGATTTGAATAGATCTCCATCCTATTTTTTGGCAAGTTAAGTTGGCGAGACGCGAGAGAGGGGGCTACTTCGTACTTAACTCGCCAAAAAATAGGATGGAGATCTATATAAATTAACTTAATCTTAAAATACTACTTATCTCGCCACTGTACTTGTCGATGTGTAAATCGGGCATAAGGGACTATAATCTGTGAATAATACCTTTACATAAAAAGAAGGAAAACTTGAAATTAAACCCTATACCAATCCGTCTGGCTAGCGTGGTATTAGTAGGCCAAGTATCCCTCCGTCACGGGAGGAGGCCCGCCCCTGCAGTGGGACATTAATGGGCTGTTATGATGAATAATTAATGTGTGCCAAATGACTGATATTTATTATTGAGTAGCAGTTATCCCGTGGCTTTGTGACGAAGACTTTATTCAAGTAAATAGATAAAATGTTTATAATTTTTTGTATAACCCTAACACTGATATTAATTTAATTCATAAGACACCTAAATTACGTAAAAGTTATTTTAAATGTTTAAATATTAATACCATCAGAGAGAGTCCTATCGTAAATAATTGTATTCTGCGGATTCGTTATCTAATGCCCTACTCCACTTAAAATCAGCCATCTTACCAAAAAATTCCCGTGAAAATATTTATTTTAGACAACTATACTGCCCAACTAAGCACAAAAGCTGTATCTCAGTAAAAGCGTATTGGAAGTAATGCAGCTGAGCGTCCCGGACGAGTACGTAGGGCGGCTGTGGCAGCCGGAGCTGCTGGTCGTGCACCTGCCTGCTGCAGCGCACAGCACTCGCGCGCGCGCTCCGAGCGCTCAATACGTTGGCCCATGAGATAGATCTCTTCTCATGTACATTGAACGAATTCACACGGGTAGCTTATTGTGTTATATGTTTGCACAAAGAGTAATTATTATTTAAGTTGTAATTTATTGATATTTTTAGTAATTGTTTTTGTTTTTGTACATAGGCTATTGAATTAGGTTATAAGTACCTGTGATAATAGTTGTATGTGTGATAATAATAAATAAATAAATAAAAAAAAAAAAAAATAATATATTTTTACCTATAAAGCTTAGGTATAACTACTATGGACGCGTATAGTCCAGAGACGCGGGTTCGAGTCCCGCATCGAGTACCAATTTTTTCCATTGTCTTTCTTCTTTCTTTTCGGATGTTATTTTATATCTTTTAAATAATAATATATCGCTATGAGACTTAGTTCAATAGATGCGTATTTTTTTAAGTAATCCAATGCCATAAAAATCATTTTTTTCGAGTCGTTTTTTTTTAGATACCGCTTTTGCGCTTAGTAAGGCAGTATATAAGCCTATGTCACCCAGTGTAAAATTTGTAATCTGCCAGTGAAAGTCACACCGAAGTCAGTTCAGCGGGTTTTTTTTTTAAATTACTCACTTTTTAGGGTTCCGTACCAGTTTTGAAAAAACGGAACCCTTATAGGATCACTTTGTTGTCCGTCCGTCCGTCTGTCCGTCCGTCCGTCCGTCCGTCCGTCTGTCTGTCAAGACCATTTATCTCAGGAACGCATGGAGGTATCAAGTTGAAATTTTTACCAAATACTAAGGCTTGTTGCCTCTTAGTGCCGTAAAAAAATCAAAGTGCTAATCCAACGCAATCAAGAGATATAGCCGTTTTTGTCGCAAATTTAGAGGGGTAAAAAAGGCAAAAACCTACAGGGTACTTCCAGTCTACCTACAAACTTGAAATTTGGCATGAAGCAAGGTCTTATTGTACATGTAATAGGAAAATTCCGAAAACCTCAAATTTTTACTTCAATCATATTATATTTTGATTTCATTGAATTTTGGTGGGAAAGCTGAGTCACGTGACCTGTGACGTCATAGAATTTTGGTCACGTGACCCGTGACGTCATACAATTTTGACAGATGAGTCGTGACGTCACAGAATTTTGGCGGGAAAATATTTTTTGACAGTTGAGCCGTGACGTTTTTGAATTTTTGACAGATAAGTCGTGACGTCACAGAATTTTTGACAGATGATTCGTGACGTCACAGAATTTTGGCGGGAAAATATATTTTGACAGCTAAGCCGTGACGTTTTTGAATTTTTGACAGATGAGTCGTGACGTCACACAATTTTTGACAGATGATTCGTGACGTCACACAATTTTGGCGGGAAAATATATTTTGACAGCTGAGCCGGGACGTTTTTGAATTTTTAACAGATATGAGTCGTGACGTCTCAGGATTTTTGACAGATGATTTGTGACGTCATATTATTTTGGCGGGAAAATATTTGAAACCTCTGTCACTTTGACAGCTGTCACTTTTGACAGCTGTCAATTTTGACAGATAGGCGTGACGTCATAGAATTTTTGCCAGATGAGTCGTGACGTCACAGAATTTTGGCGGGAAAATATATTTTGACAGCTTAGTCGTGACGTCATTGAATTTTTGACAGATGAGTCGTGACGTCACATAATTTTTGACAGATCAGTTTTGACGTCATAGTATTTTGGCGGGAAAATATTTATTGACAGCTTAGTCGTGCCGTCATTGAATTTTGGCGGGAAAAATAGTATTTAAACAGCTGAATCCTGACGTTATCACAATTTGGCGGGAAAATAAATAGGTTTGTACGGAACCCTCGGTGCGCGAGTCAGACTCGCACTTGACCGGTTTTATTTTAGCAATTTTTACAACATACAATATCTAAAACTAGCACATACTTGTATACTCTAGGATGATGCATAATCTTAGCCACTTCAGCGAGATGCTCCAGTATGTAAGGTGGGTTGGTCATGCCCAGCCGCAGTCTGCAACCCTCGGGTATCACTTCGACTAACTTCCACAACAGCTCCGGCAGAGATGTACCTATATCTCGACCGTAAGTACCTAGAATTAATATAAATTATGTTATTGCATAAAATGTCTAGTACACACAGCAACACATCAAGTTAAACATTTTCATTTGAAATTGTGTCTTATTTCAAGGTATTAAGATACATGAGTGTCTAGCTTGATTAGTTGCTGTGTGTACAATGTATAAGTTAAAACACGTGTAATGACAGAGTAAGTGTACAATGTGTCACTAGCCCAACTCGAAAAAAGTTCGCAAATATTATCTCTACAAAAAAACTAACATAATAATCCTCCCTCAGCTAACTAACTAAAGTGGCGGACAGATAACGACCGCAGCGCACAACACGGCAGAAATTGGAAACAAATGCGGATGATCAGCTGTCAAAAGTGTTGATCGCATTACAAAATCAAATCAAAGAAATGGGCCATGACTGTTGTTGCGTAGTTAACCGCAAAAATAACGGTATCAATAGCAAATGTAAATTTTATATTTTCCCAAGAGCGTCCTACAAAAAAGAACAAGGAAAAAATGAATTGCTATAAAAAAAAATAAAAGAAGTTGTAACACCTTGTACAGAACACTGACTTTGCTTACAGCCGTGTCACAACACTTGAAGGTTCAACAATAACAGATAAAACTATTTTCTACCTGTATCTTCACTGGTCAGCCATATCTCCACAACACCTTCAGTGAAAGACTGCCTGGCCCTCTCCACTATCTCCTCCGGAGGGTAACTCCCGAGTTCTCCTCTAGCATGCTTAGTCTTACAATATGTGCACTGGTTTAAACACCCGGTGTTTATCGGTATTATCTCTATGAGGGGATTCTTTCGCACTTTTGGTAGGAGTAATGATGCCCCGCCCGCTTTCCGTCCTTCTCCTGTCTTCTTTTGACCGAAAAGGCGGACTGTGTGACCTGTAATACATTTTTTAATATTTTCATTTAAAAAGGAAACTTTCTCTAGGTTTTTTACATTATTCCTTTTTTAATTTTTCCCTTTATAAATATCTTTTCCCATATTCTTTTTGGTCTTTACACCAAATAATTAAAATAATGGCAAAGTATGATTTATGCTTTGCTTCAAATGACGGTGTGCATGGCGCGTAGGACGTAGAACAGACAGCCTTAGAGGCAGAAAGGTTTGTACACTCCAGAATATTGTAAAAATAAAAATAATAAACAAACTAACCTTTCAAAGTTTCCTCAACAATTTCAACAATCCTATCAATCTGCTGCACTCCCACAACACTTAGTCCAGTCAAGTAGTTAGCACGAGGAGCACCTTGAGGTACGCACCCTGCTACTACAACATGGATGCCACGACTCTGACCAAGTTCTATTTCGTTTCTGGAAGAAGCATTGTTTGCCAAATGATTTATTAAGTCAAAATTTAAGCCAAATGTATTTTTATATATTTTATATGTGTTAACCGTGTGGTGACGAAGTAAGAATACAGTGTGTCACCACCCCATCTCACCCCATGGGTGTCGTAAAAACCGACTAAGGGACTATCCGTGAATAATTATCTTTACGTAATAAAAAGAAGGAAAACTTGAAATTAAACCCTATACCAATCCGTTTGGCCAGCTTGGTATTAGTAGGCCAAGTATCCCTCCTTCACTGGTGGAGGCCCGTCCCTGCAGTGGGACATTAATGGGCTGTTATGTTTATGATTTTTATACCTGTAATTCTTATTTTCCAGACAATTCCCGCACTAGGGTCTGAGCTGTTTTGGGGCCCTTTACCAACATACACATATCCACACTCAAGACAATAATTTATGAATCACACAAATTATAAGCGCTTTGGAAGAGGTGGTAAAGTTTACTAAACTTTGAATTATATACAAGCTTAGGGCTATTTGAAATTTAGCTGTTTCGTGTCGTGCGTTTTTCGAACAGCAAAAGCAATGTTTGTTTGTTCTCATACAAATCTTGCCATATGTATTTATAGTGTTGAGCGGCAGCCAAACGGCTAAATTGAAAGAGTCCTTAGGTTAGGTAGAATTTTGATTTCAATAAGTTAAACTAAATAAAATATAAATTGAAAAATTGTCTTGAATGGTATTCTAACCAGCAACTCCGAGGACTGTTGTTTACACAGCTGCTTTGCTACAGAGGCAAACAAAAAGTATTGTGAGCATGTTTGGAGGCAATAAAAATGCTCTCAATACTTTTTTATTGTAATACCAAAAGAATAACTCACTTAAAATGATCCTCTGCGGGACTCTTGACAGTACAAGAGTTTAGCAGCCACAGTTGAGCATCAAACTTATTCTCTGTCAGTTTATATCCATTAGCGGAGAGCAAACCCGCCATGTACTCGGAATCTGAGTTGTTGTGCGCACAGCCCCATGTCTTTACGTATATTGTTTGTGTACCTAGAATAATTATCAAGTTTTTAAATATTAAGTTTCAGTCATTCAAAAGTTTATACATATAATTTGGTCTGGATTCCATAATTATTTTAATAAAATTTTTATAACAATACTCATGGGCTCCTTTTTATTAAGAGAGTGAGAGCTAACAGGTTGCCTGTCCCGCCATTTGACACAAAAATAAAAAAAATATGTTTGTATCAATGATACACGGAACAGGTTCAGGGTTTAATATTATAGTTTTTCTATAGTTATAATCAATAAAGAAACCTGATGTTATTGATCGCAAACATGAAAAATGCATCTAACTAACTAAATTGCAGTATCTTACAACTGTAGAGAGTGAGAAGTGAGAACATAGAGAATAATCAAAGTATGCGATAAAAATCACTCTCCGCAAATAGATAAAACCTATTAGCCCAACTGGTATGATAAACTAAATTTTCTTTACTACGGTAAAGAAGATTTGTGACTACGAATGGTAGCAGTAAATATAGTAACACATATTATGAGATATATTCTAAAATAATTTTGTAGGTTACCTGGTACGACACTCTCCAATATAACCTTTTCAATTGGTTCAGAATCATTTTTATAGTCACGTTTCTTGGTCCTTACGTTTACTGTTTTTCTTGAGGCATATCTTTCTTTAGGTGTGATGTCTTGTGAGGATATTAAATCCTCTATATCATCTATAATTTCATCACAAACACCTGGCATTTTGTGCTATTTGTTTTGACAGGATTTGACAGCAAATCAAATGACATAGTTTTGACGTTTCAGTTTTTTTTTCTTGTCCTTAGTAAAAATAATCTCATACTGCCACCATTGTGTTATAAATGAAAAACTTAGGGCTTATTTGTTAAAATTATCAACTCTCAGAAATTAAGTATTAGTAAATTAAAAGAATCAATTTAATCAAAATTTATGTAGTACATATTTAAAAACTCCAATTTATGTACATGAGTACCTTATAATACATAAATTCAATTTAAAATCTCGTTGCTTATTGTATGTAAATTAGAAAAAAAAAATATTTTGTATTTTTAAACGCATCCTATTTTTTACAAGACCTCTCTCCGACCAAAGCTATTTATATCACCGTATTTTTGCGAGTTCTGTTCTTACTGAAGAGAACTCGCAAAAATACGGTGTCCAAAAGAAAACAGGACAGGAGTGATGATGATGATTTACATTTTTTTGATTTTAGCAAGATGACGCTGCTGATCCTGACTTACGAGTAAAGTAACAGTTTTCTGAATGTTGTTCGGATAAGTTCCGTGTAAGTTACCGTGACTGACATAAAGTACCAATATTCAGCTAGATGTTGGTAATTCATCGAACTGCGTTTCTAACGACAAGGCTAGAAGTGAAGAAGAACAACCTATGAAAGACTTATAATGATATTTTCAATACAAATAGGTATCACATATATTTGTTGCTAGCTGATGCCCGCGGCTTCACCCGCGTGGTATAGGTAGCCTAAATTTTATTCTACTCCCTAAACTACCTATATTCTAAATTTCATCAAATTGTTTTTGTTTCATTAATGCGTGAAAGAGTAACAAACATCCTGACAAACTTTCACATTTTTTCACGTGAGGATGTATAGGTAGATGTTTGTTACTCTTTCATGCAAAAACAAGTGATTGGATTTTGAAGAAATTTGGAAGCAATATAGGTAGTTTAGGGTGTAAATTAACATTTAAGCTACCTATAAAACGCGGGTGGATCCACGGGCATCAGCTAGTAGTCTAATAAATAGCAATGTATCAACCTAGACCCCCGTATACCAATAATTGTAACAAAACACATTTTATAATGTAAATGTACCTATAGCGCGATGAGTTGCTGTGCCCACATAATAACTGATATTAAAAGGCGACTGATAATAATATAAATGAATAAGAAAACCTTTTTTATTCATAGATTTTGTATATATTATTTATTTATGGGGACAGTAACTAAGCTTATTTTGAAAACAAGTTGCCATTGCCAGCACATTTTTATCTCAACCAACAACATGAATAAATTGTTACATAGATTTAGGGAAAAAACGTGTTCATTTCGTAAATTTATTACACTGTAAAATATGGGGGCTCAATATAGCCATCAGATGACAAATAATCTTAGTAGCTAGGTATTTATCAGTACACAAAGGGTAAAAATAGTACTTCCTTTAAAAAGCATTATTAATAAGCACGCATCTAACATTGGCCTATCACACTCATATTGATAAATCACTTTATTTACTACGAAAATAGAGCAAAACAAGTTTTTAGCTTTTCGTTCAACGTTTTATTGCACCTTTTATCTCTGATCTAATGTGAATATGGAGGACGAATCTATATAGATGAAGTATGACTCGTCCAACCGCAAATCACTTTGCTTTGACGTCACGGGCAAAACGCTAAAGCTCTAAAAATATAGTTTAAAGTGTTATACTTGCGTAATTTTGTTGAAGGTCTTAAGCTTACTTGTATTACTTTTAAATAGGAAAAGAAAAGTTCGAGTGATAACCAGTTTGACTGAGCTGTCAGGGTTCCCTACTTGATATATAAAGACGTTTGATAAAATATTAATTGGTTTAAAACGTACAGTCAGCCCCAAAAGTCGCTGAACACATTTTAAATTCCAAAACTGCTGAACACTAAAAATGTCATAAGTCAGTGTCGCAACAAGAGTACAGATTAAGCTTTACATACGAAACGACCATAACACGCTGAACACGGTTATTACAAAAGTATTTATACACTAGTATTCCAAAAGTAGCTGAACATCATTAAATACAAAAGTAGGTTAACAAATCATATTTTCAATGTTATTGCCTGTCAATCTACTTTTGGTGTTCTTGATGTAAAGCGAATTTTGGTCCATTGACATGTAAAATAATTTGACAAATGTATACCTAGGCCATAACCAAGATAAAAAAACGTTGTAATTAAACCTCTTTGAACAAAACTTATCTGTTCTAAAAGTTTTTATTTTTTTAAAGATGCTTATAGTATAATACCCAAAAAGTAGGTTTTAATACGAATTGACGCGTATGTACAGCTATTTTTGGAATCTTAGGCGTTCAGTTACTTTTAAAAATACTAGGGTACAGCTACTTTTGTAATAACCGTGTTCAGCGTGTTATGGTCGTTTCGTATGTGAAAGTTGGTTCTTCGAGTACTTATACGTTTTCGAGCAATTGATATTTTATCAAAAGTCTTTATATCTCAAGTAGGGACCTCGTGCTGACATTATGGTTTATGGGATTCTATTCTTGATTTGAGACTAATCCACCTGACCCAACGACGAGATCTCAGACGTAGGGTAGACCGGGGTCAATTGAAACACGTCATGATTGCAACAACGGCAATTTGTCGAAAACCATGATAGCTACGTGTGTGACGCGTCGTTCGTTGCTGTGTCGGTTATGTTCGGTCTTTTGTTTAGCACGGCTCGAGTCAGCGAGCGACATAGTCGTGCGCAGGACCCCTTGACGTATTTCGCACCAAAAAGTAAGTAGTCACGAGTTTTTTATTTTTGTTATTACCGATTCAAATCCTGTTTTTTGACATTATACCTTAATTTGAAGCCTTGGTTAACTATTTAAGAGTGTGCTTATTATACCCTTTCCACTATATTTAATAACATTTGACAGCTTGACGTTAGTGACGTTCAGCAGTATCTCGAATGTAATGCCATTCGATTGTAATGATTTGATTGCGATTTTTCGATTTTTCAAATCACTTTATTTTACACATTTGGATCCTTACATCAACTTACATTGTCATTTTATTATTGTTTCTTTCTGTACCTATATATGTTATGAGAATAAGCCTATAGCTTAAAACGATAAAATTATAGTTAGCTTAGGTATTATTTAAAATACATAATTTATCGTGACACATTCGCAGGTTATAGCTAATCTAAAATATCGTATTAAATTTTATAAACGTATTATAAAGAGTTCAAGTTTATTCATAGAATTTATTTTTACAGATTATTTGTAATGTGTTTTATAATGGTGGTAATCGTTATGAGTGTCCATCACTAAGTAACCATGGTAACTGAAAAAAACATGGGTACGTCCATGAAATACAATATTATTTGTTCGAGAAATAAGTGGAAGTATCACGAAACTTCATGTACGTGAACTGTCAAAAAGCTAAACTTACGCTGGAAGGGGTATAGTGTTAATTAATGTTAAAGGCAATATCTAACGAAATAATGAGTAATAAAGTAGAAGATTTGGTATGGGTACGTTTGAAACAACTGTTTGTGGACGGTTGAAACGTTACAATCGTCCTCACGTTTCAACCGTCCCCAGTTTTTACCCTACAGGACAAAAGGAGGGTTGTGTTTTCTCGAGTGTAACAAAATAATAAATTATAGCAACTATTCATGTTTTTAAATTTGATAAATCGCTTTTTAAAATAAAGAAAGAATATATTAAACATATTTCATCACAATAACTTTTATAAAAAAAAACTAGTAATAGATAACCCAATAACTTTGACCATCCTAATTTTATTTTTATCTTTTCCAGAGATGCCTAGGAAACGAATACATGTCACAGACAGAAGTTCCAGGAACATATAAATTAGCTTATCAGTTATTTATTTATATTTTTTAATAACATATTTGTTTATATTTTCATAAATGTTATTTTTTTAATATAATTTGTAGCTTAGATGTTTATTGTTGCATAGGCAATGCACTTTTTTTTTACTTTTATCAAAATGAGAATTAAGTGTAAATATTGTCTAACATTAGGTAAGTTGAAAAAACCTTCCCTGAAATTAAGTTCCTCAAGAAGAGTTAACCAAATTTATGATTGTTATAATTGAAACATTGTTATGATTGAAACAGGTTATTTTGTATGAGACTAGATTTCCTTATTTATCTCGTCAATATGGCGTCATTTAAGCATTATAGGATATTATGTCTGTCTATCATGTGTAATAGTATCATACCAACCATAACACTTTAATTACATAAATAAAATATATATTGAGGTATTAATGTCAGAGATGTTTTTATGATTATAACTTTCAAAATGTTAATGCTAAGCAAACTGATTTATCATAATCTGAATTAGTAAGTTAGTACTTTATAAATGTTGTTTTATTTAATTAAAACCTTCAGTAATTTCTTAAATATTTGCTGTTTCAATTATCCCTACGTACTGTTTCATCCGTCCTTGGGGTGGGGTCAATAGAACCGCGGTACCCAATCTTGTTTAATGGGTGATTACTCCTTAACTATTCGAGATAGAGGCATATATAACTAAATTGCTAGATAGTTACTCTTTCACTGATATGAATAATAAGGGACTCGTCCAACCGCAAATCACTTTGCTTTGACGTCACGGGCAAAACGCTAAAGCTCTAAAAATATAGTTTAAAGTGTTATACTTGCGTAATTTTGTTGAAGGTCTTAAGCTTACTTGTATTACTTTTAAATAGGAAAAGAAAAGTTCGAGTGATAACCAGTTTGACTGAGCTGTCAGGGTTCCCTACTTGATATATAAAGACGTTTGATAAAATATTAATTGGTTTAAAACGTACAGTCAGCCCCAAAAGTCGCTGAACACATTTTAAATTCCAAAACTGCTGAACACTAAAAATGTCATAAGTCAGTGTCGCAACAAGAGTACAGATTAAGCTTTACATACGAAACGACCATAACACGCTGAACACGGTTATTACAAAAGTATTTGAACACTAGTATTCCAAAAGTAGCTGAACATCATTAAATACAAAAGTAGGTTAACAAATCATATTTTCAATGTTATTGCCTGTCAATCTACTTTTGGTGTTCTTGATGTAAAGCGAATTTTGGTCCATTGACATGTAAAATAATTTGACAAATGTATACCTAGGCCATAACCAAGATAAAAAAACGTTGTAATTAAACCTCTTTGAACAAAACTTATCTGTTCTAAAAGTTTTTATTTTTTTAAAGATGCTTATAGTATAATACCCAAAAAGTAGGTTTTAATACGAATTGACGCGTATGTACAGCTATTTTTGGAATCTTAGGCGTTCAGTTACTTTTAAAAATACTAGGGTACAGCTACTTTTGTAATAACCGTGTTCAGCGTGTTATGGTCGTTTCGTATGTGAAAGTTGGTTCTTCGAGTACTTATACGTTTTCGAGCAATTGATATTTTATCAAAAGTCTTTATATCTCAAGTAGGGACCTCGTGCTGACATTATGGTTTATGGGATTCTATTCTTGATTTGAGACTAATCCACCTGACCCAACGACGAGATCTCAGACGTAGGGTAGACCGGGGTCAATTGAAACACGTCATGATTGCAACAACGGCAATTTGTCGAAAACCATGATAGCTACGTGTGTGACGCGTCGTTCGTTGCTGTGTCGGTTATGTTCGGTCTTTTGTTTAGCACGGCTCGAGTCAGCGAGCGACATAGTCGTGCGCAGGACCCCTTGACGTATTTCGCACCAAAAAGTAAGTAGTCACGAGTTTTTTATTTTTGTTATTACCGATTCAAATCCTGTTTTTTGACATTATACCTTAATTTGAAGCCTTGGTTAACTATTTAAGAGTGTGCTTATTATACCCTTTCCACTATATTTAACAACATTTGACAGCTTGACGTTAGTGACGTTCAGCAGTATCTCGAATGTAATGCCATTCGATTGTAATGATTTGATTGCGATTTTTCGATTTTTCAAATCACTTTATTTTACACATTTGGATCCTTACATCAACTTACATTGTCATTTTATTATTGTTTCTTTATGTACCTATATATGTTATGAGAATAAGCCTATAGCTTAAAACGATAAAATTATAGTTAGCTTAGGTATTATTTAAAATACATAATTTATCGTGACACATTCGCAGGTTATAGCTAATCTAAAATATCGTATTAAATTTTATAAACGTATTATAAAGAGTTCAAGTTTATTCATAGAATTTATTTCTACAGATTATTTGTAATGTGTTTTATAATGGTGGTAATCGTTATGAGTGTCCATCACTAAGTAACCATGGTAACTGAAAAAAACATGGGTACGTCCATGAAATACAATATTATTTGTTCGAGAAATAAGTGGAAGTATCACGAAACTTCATGTACGTGAACTGTCAAAAAGCTAAACTTACGCTGGAAGGGGTATAGTGTTAATTAATGTTAAAGGCAATATCTAACGAAATAATGAGTAATAAAGTAGAAGATTTGGTATGGGTACGTTTGAAACAACTGTTTGTGGACGGTTAAACCGTTACAATCGTCCTCACGTTTCAACCGTCCCCAGTTTTTACCCTACAGGACAAAAGGAGGGTTGTGTTTTCTCGAGTGTAACAAAATAATAAATTATAGCAACTATTCATGTTTTTAAATTTGATAAATCGCTTTTTAAAATAAAGAAAGAATATATTAAACATATTTCATCACAATAACTTTTATAAAAAAAAACTAGTAATAGATAACCCAATAACTTTGACCATCCTAATTTTATTTTTATCTTTTCCAGAGATGCCTAGGAAACGAATACATGTCACAGACAGAAGTTCCAGGAACATATAAATTAGCTTATCAGTTATTTATTTATATTTTTTAATAACATATTTGTTTATATTTTCATAAATGTTATTTTTTTAATATAATTTGTAGCTTAGATGTTTATTGTTGCATAGGCAATGCACTTTTTTTTTACTTTTATCAAAATGAGAATTAAGTGTAAATATTGTCTAACATTAGGTAAGTTGAAAAAACCTTCCCTGAAATTAAGTTCCTCAAGAAGAGTTAACCAAATTTATGATTGTTATAATTGAAACATTGTTATGATTGAAACAGGTTATTTTGTATGAGACTAGATTTCCTTATTTATCTCGTCAATATGGCGTCATTTAAGCATTATAGGATATTATGTCTGTCTATCATGTGTAATAGTATCATACCAACCATAACACTTTAATTACATAAATAAAATATATATTGAGGTATTAATGTCAGAGATGTTTTTATGATTATAACTTTCAAAATGTTAATGCTAAGCAAACTGATTTATCATAATCTGAATTAGTAAGTTAGTACTTTATAAATGTTGTTTTATTTAATTAAAACCTTCAGTAATTTCTTAAATATTTGCTGTTTCAATTATCCCTACGTACTGTTTCATCCGTCCTTGGGGTGGGGTCAATAGAACCGCGGTACCCAATCTTGTTTAATGGGTGATTACTCCTTAACTATTCGAGATAGAGGCATATATAACTAAATTGCTAGATAGTTACTCTTTCACTGATATGAATAATAAGGGACTCGTCCAACCGCAAATCACTTTGCTTTGACGTCACGGGCAAAACGCTAAAGCTCTAAAAATATAGTTTAAAGTGTTATACTTGCGTAATTTTGTTGAAGGTCTTAAGCTTACTTGTATTACTTTTAAATAGGAAAAGAAAAGTTCGAGTGATAACCAGTTTGACTGAGCTGTCAGGGTTCCCTACTTGATATATAAAGACGTTTGATAAAATATTAATTGGTTTAAAACGTACAGTCAGCCCCAAAAGTCGCTGAACACATTTTAAATTCCAAAACTGCTGAACACTAAAAATGTCATAAGTCAGTGTCGCAACAAGAGTACAGATTAAGC
The DNA here is from genome assembly GCA_905475405.1 of Schrankia costaestrigalis. Taxonomy (NCBI): domain Eukaryota; kingdom Metazoa; phylum Arthropoda; class Insecta; order Lepidoptera; family Erebidae; genus Schrankia; species Schrankia costaestrigalis. The sequence goes on along the minus strand of FR997838.1, from coordinate 18,152,022 downwards.
TTTACATACGAAACGACCATAACACGCTGAACACGGTTATTACAAAAGTATTTGAACACTAGTATTCCAAAAGTAGCTGAACATCATTAAATACAAAAGTAGGTTAACAAATCATATTTTCAATGTTATTGCCTGTCAATCTACTTTTGGTGTTCTTGATGTAAAGCGAATTTTGGTCCATTGACATGTAAAATAATTTGACAAATGTATACCTAGGCCATAACCAAGATAAAAAAACGTTGTAATTAAACCTCTTTGAACAAAACTTATCTGTTCTAAAAGTTTTTATTTTTTTAAAGATGCTTATAGTATAATACCCAAAAAGTAGGTTTTAATACGAATTGACGCGTATGTACAGCTATTTTTGGAATCTTAGGCGTTCAGTTACTTTTAAAAATACTAGGGTACAGCTACTTTTGTAATAACCGTGTTCAGCGTGTTATGGTCGTTTCGTATGTGAAAGTTGGTTCTTCGAGTACTTATACGTTTTCGAGCAATTGATATTTTATCAAAAGTCTTTATATCTCAAGTAGGGACCTCGTGCTGACATTATGGTTTATGGGATTCTATTCTTGATTTGAGACTAATCCACCTGACCCAACGACGAGATCTCAGACGTAGGGTAGACCGGGGTCAATTGAAACACGTCATGATTGCAACAACGGCAATTTGTCGAAAACCATGATAGCTACGTGTGTGACGCGTCGTTCGTTGCTGTGTCGGTTATGTTCGGTCTTTTGTTTAGCACGGCTCGAGTCAGCGAGCGACATAGTCGTGCGCAGGACCCCTTGACGTATTTCGCACCAAAAAGTAAGTAGTCACGAGTTTTTTATTTTTGTTATTACCGATTCAAATCCTGTTTTTTGACATTATACCTTAATTTGAAGCCTTGGTTAACTATTTAAGAGTGTGCTTATTATACCCTTTCCACTATATTTAACAACATTTGACAGCTTGACGTTAGTGACGTTCAGCAGTATCTCGAATGTAATGCCATTCGATTGTAATGATTTGATTGCGATTTTTCGATTTTTCAAATCACTTTATTTTACACATTTGGATCCTTACATCAACTTACATTGTCATTTTATTATTGTTTCTTTATGTACCTATATATGTTATGAGAATAAGCCTATAGCTTAAAACGATAAAATTATAGTTAGCTTAGGTATTATTTAAAATACATAATTTATCGTGACACATTCGCAGGTTATAGCTAATCTAAAATATCGTATTAAATTTTATAAACGTATTATAAAGAGTTCAAGTTTATTCATAGAATTTATTTCTACAGATTATTTGTAATGTGTTTTATAATGGTGGTAATCGTTATGAGTGTCCATCACTAAGTAACCATGGTAACTGAAAAAAACATGGGTACGTCCATGAAATACAATATTATTTGTTCGAGAAATAAGTGGAAGTATCACGAAACTTCATGTACGTGAACTGTCAAAAAGCTAAACTTACGCTGGAAGGGGTATAGTGTTAATTAATGTTAAAGGCAATATCTAACGAAATAATGAGTAATAAAGTAGAAGATTTGGTATGGGTACGTTTGAAACAACTGTTTGTGGACGGTTGAAACGTTACAATCGTCCTCACGTTTCAACCGTCCCCAGTTTTTACCCTACAGGACAAAAGGAGGGTTGTGTTTTCTCGAGTGTAACAAAATAATAAATTATAGCAACTATTCATGTTTTTAAATTTGATAAATCGCTTTTTAAAATAAAGAAAGAATATATTAAACATATTTCATCACAATAACTTTTATAAAAAAAAACTAGTAATAGATAACCCAATAACTTTGACCATCCTAATTTTATTTTTATCTTTTCCAGAGATGCCTAGGAAACGAATACATGTCACAGACAGAAGTTCCAGGAACATATAAATTAGCTTATCAGTTATTTATTTATATTTTTTAATAACATATTTGTTTATATTTTCATAAATGTTATTTTTTTAATATAATTTGTAGCTTAGATGTTTATTGTTGCATAGGCAATGCACTTTTTTTTTACTTTTATCAAAATGAGAATTAAGTGTAAATATTGTCTAACATTAGGTAAGTTGAAAAAACCTTCCCTGAAATTAAGTTCCTCAAGAAGAGTTAACCAAATTTATGATTGTTATAATTGAAACATTGTTATGATTGAAACAGGTTATTTTGTATGAGACTAGATTTCCTTATTTATCTCGTCAATATGGCGTCATTTAAGCATTATAGGATATTATGTCTGTCTATCATGTGTAATAGTATCATACCAACCATAACACTTTAATTACATAAATAAAATATATATTGAGGTATTAATGTCAGAGATGTTTTTATGATTATAACTTTCAAAATGTTAATGCTAAGCAAACTGATTTATCATGATCTGAATTAGTAAGTTAGTACTTTATAAATGTTGTTTTATTTAATTAAAACCTTCAGTAATTTCTTAAATATTTGCTGTTTCAATTATCCCTACGTACTGTTTCATCCGTCCTTGGGGTGGGGTCAATAGAACCGCGGTACCCAATCTTGTTTAATGGGTGATTACTCCTTAACTATTCGAGATAGAGGCATATATAACTAAATTGCTAGATAGTTACTCTTTCACTGATATGAATAATAAGGGACGTGTCCTCAATAGATACTGCACTGAGCATGGTTTAAGGAAAATTGTTTCAATTGTCCCCGGTCTCCCCTATAGGTAAATGTGATCAATGTCCGTTGAAGGCCTCTAGGATTATCATTACGAGGGGGGCTTACCTGGAGTCTCCGACACATGACAACTGGTAAGAATTAAGCGCCATGTGGTTTTATCATGAGGCTCTACTGTTTCTGAGAAATTTGTGTAGAATAAGTAAACAAAAATTTTAACTATTCTATTTTACCTACTACTAGGTACTACTAATCAAATTACTGTACTCTTAGCTAGGCATGTACCTACATATTACCTCAATGTAGCTAGGCTACGAAAAGGGAAAATTAAATTACGAAAGTAATATGCAGAGAAGATAGAGTTTTCTAACCTACCGACTTTATAATTGTTTTTTTATAGAGATAATATTTACGAACTTTCCCTTAAGCCTTGATTTAAATAGATCTCCATCCTATTTTTGGCGAGTTAAGTTGGCGAGACGCGAGAGAGGGAGATACTTCGTACTCAGAGATACTTCAAATCAATTTAATTAACAACTTACTACTTAACTCGCTACTGTGCTTGTCGATGTGTAAATCGGGCTTTAGACAATACGCTTAGAGTACAAAAGAAAGAAGCCCTACTTTATCTTGCGAGTTAATTATCATGTTAAAAATCATATCAAGCAATTTATAACTAATCACTCAGTTTTAAACGTCGTTTATTACGTATTAGATTTAAATAACGTCCCAAAAATAGCAGTGACCATCCTTACAGAGTTCTTGAAGAAATATCTATTCAATGAAACCCCAATAAAAATCTACACTTCCGATTAATAATAGCACATTAATATAGCTGTGCTAAACGTTAAATAGCATCGTTAATAACAATAATAGCTCTTATTCCATTCTAATACGGGTTAAAATATGTTGTAATAAATACAAAAATAATCGTCAACAATAGTGACAATGGGTCGTAGAATCAGCAGCTGTCGTCGTAATGGCGTGCCGGTTTACGAAGGTAACTTTGGCGCCATTTGTATCAGGAGGATAAAAAATAATTATTACATATACATACTTTAGAAATCGGGTAATCTAGTTAGTTTAATAGATTTGGTCAACCGCTGTAATTCAGTCCCTGGTCCGTATATAAAATTCATAGAAAGATATACCTACAACATGAGAATGGCGCATTCCTTTACCACAAGGTAGAGCAGGAACAAAAACAAGTGGAGGATTGCGCGACCATGACATCAAAAGTGAATATTTAGTAAAGTATTGGTCTAGGGCTTTAATTCTTTTTTCGGCAATTGTTGACAAATTCAGCCATTCATTTACAAAAAGAATTATATATCTAGCTCAAGTAGTTGCTGAGATCTCCGTGGCCGCGCAATCCTCCGCGTTTCGTTCGCGCGGCCACGTTTAGACCTCTATAACTTCTTTATATCTACTTCGACAAATTTTTAGTTTGTACCATTCGATTTCGACAAATTTCGACAAAATACCTGACTATTTTTTTTCTGTTTCCGTGTCGTGGACTCGTGGCCGACTGCGATCACTAGTGCGCGAGTTTCATAAGATAAGATAATATAATTATAGTCAGATATTTGTACTAAAAGTAGTAGGTATAAATTAGTTTCGGCCAAACAACTAAAAAACGAGAGTATCACTATATTTATTGTGATAAGTTAAACATGACAACCTAGCTGATCGACAGTTATTTTTTAAGTGGAAAATAAATAGTACCTAGGTACCTAATTCTGTAATGAACATCTATGTCTTTTGCGCTTAAAGTCTAATCTTATACTTTCCCTTTTGTTATTCGGCCTAAAAGAAGTACATTAAGATCATTAGATTTAAATTATGCTGTGGCTTAACTTGTTGATTAAATCACAATTACTGTGAAATGAAAGGCTACGCTACGGCTATGCACAATAAAAATACCGTTTTAATAACCTCAAATGCTTACTGTGTTATTTCTATAATAATGTACGTACGTAATAGATTAGATGAATATGCATTTTATAGGACGCTGTGTTGATTTTAATTAATACAGAATTCCTTTCTTCTAAGTTTATTTAATTATTGGGTAGTGTTCTGCGATGCGTTTTAGGCTGAGCGCACATTGGAGACTAGACTGTTTCAAGACTGACTTGCCTCATATAGACAAGTCTGTCTTAAAACTAAAACGAAACAGTTTTGACTACGATACGTAGCACACATAAAACAAAACTGTCTATCTGAGACAATATTGTCTATACGACGTAAAGCAATAGTCTGTCTTAAGACTGTCGTGTTCCAAGTCTGCGCTCAGCCTTAAAGTTTACCTTTCTCCCGGGTGCAAACGCAGACGTGAAGTGCGGATTGGTTCTCAAAGTGCGTTCCTCCCGCGTCCCGCGTTTATTCATCCAATCCAATTGCGTGAATAATATTTTATTTCACTCATTCATTTATTATTGAGGAGCGCGCGTGCCGGCTGTGTCTTGTGTTGTGTGCTCAACGAACTATTTCGTGCGTACTTTTCTGTGTGTGATGCTATTATTGTGTGAAACTCGATCGTGTTAGTGGAAATAATTACTTCTACTTATTATTTTAACTGAGGTAAGTGTCATAATAATATGTTACAAATAATAAATATTGTTGTTTATTTGGTAGTGTATTATAACTTTGTATGTACTAGATTTGTTAACTTTATTAACCGGTGTCTAGTTAGGCATTGTGTCAAATATCTGCTACTAATAAAAATATTATATACCTACTAAGTATACTAATATAGTGTAAATAAAATTAGAATACTTATACAGTAGGTCATGTAGGAACTTGATTAGTAATCAACCTCCAGATTTTGTAAACATAAAATTTAAAAAACTATCAACTTAACGTTATGTAAATCAGCCAATTATGTCAAAATAAGTAATAGATCCTTACTAAGTTACTTAAATTATAACAAAATACTTAGATTAATGCTTTGCGCATGCTGTTATGTGCAATTAAGTAGGTACGTTATAACAATCAAATTTTTAACAGGATTACCCAAAATAGGAGTATCACTCATTAAATTAGGAATGGCCACTTAAACCAGAAGAATAATAAAAAAAATAAAACCGTTTAAAGTGGATAATGTCTCGCACTTTAAAAATTGACTAAAAACATAATAGCTGCAATAAAAACAAAGCCATAGATATCAGCCAGACGACTTTCACGTTTATAAATCAGCTGCTAAGTGGCATACTCATAAAAATGGGTTATTTCTAAGAAGAATGCATGATTCCTAAATCAAAATAAACAAAACAGATTATTTCTGTCTATTTTATGGAAAAAGTAAATGCAGGGTAGGTATCACTTACTTTCCGAGAAGTTTTGTTTGTCTACCTTTTTTATCTTTGCTTGAATCATATTCTACTTGAATTAAATCATCAAAGATAAAAAACCAAGAGAAAAAATGCAATATTTGACCAAGTTTCCGATGCTAAGTGTATATTATTATTCTACCTAACTATTTGTAAATAATGACATCGTTTGATCAAATATTTGGTTACTGACTTATTATGATACACAAATCGTACCCTCAGTGGAAAATAAGCATAAGTGATGTTACGTTGAATCATCGATTTTATCATATTCGGAAAGTACGTCTAAAGATACGTATGCTAGATTTTTTTCATATTTTTCTTGTTAAATTTGAGGAATTTATACAAGAAATTAGTTTTGAGAATTTTTATTCCATCACATTTTCTCTAAGGGATTAGTAGATTAAGTGATATTACGCAAAGAAAAAATTGAGAAATATGGCATATTACTTAATATTACATTTATCCCTTTATTTAAATGTAGGAAATAAATAGTAACAAATGTTATGATTTAAATGCGTTTGGTTTTTTTACATCGTTAGTTTTGTATACACGATTACTGCTTTCTTCCACTAAAAACTTTTCTTTACGCAAAAACATAAGACTAACATACTGCAGCGAGGCTGTAAAATAAGAATGATTACTTTTTTCTTCCACTAGAATATTTTCATTGCACCGAGACGTAAGATTTGATACAGCGGCGCATGAGTAAGCAGAGGGGACATAAGTGTGAATATGTCGATGCGATAATTTATTAGTATTTTTTTTTTCGTTGATTATTTTAAAACAAAACGTACTGGCAATAAGTAATCAATCAATTAGCCCCTATCGCAGTTCAGTGATGAACATAGGCCTCTCCCAACCCGCGCCACAGAACACTGTCCTGCATCTTTCGCATCCATTCTGACCCAGAGACCTATCTTACTCCACTCTAGGATACCTTTGTTCTGACGACCATCGGTCCTTCGACAGATATTCTTTCTTGAAGTTGTTTCTACCAAGTTGAACAACTTGTAAACATACTCTTGAACAACTTCGAGCATCAATCGTTCGACATTAGATCGACCTCGGTGTGACATGATTGTGTAACATGATCTTTGTTTTGTTTAGATTTATACCGGGTTCAACCCATCAACAGGCTCCAAATTTAGGCTTTGTGGCTTTCCGTCAAGCTGTTCCAGTGACTCTGCCACGATGACGATGTCGTCAGTAAACCGCAGGTGTGAGATGTACTCGTACTTGCCGTTAATGTTGATGTCCCGTCTAGTCTACTACAACGTCTTAAAGACGTCTTCGAGCGCGTTGGTGAAGAGTTTTGGAGAAATTACATCCCCTTGCCTGAACCCGTGACGTGACGCTACTCACTAAGTGGGGTAGTTTTGTCCTGGAGCTGGACAGTTATAGTGGCAGTTTCATATAAAGATCTACACACATTGATGTATGCCAATCGATGCCACATCATTGCAGAGCATCCAGAACCACCCAGGTTTCAATTGAGTCGAAGGTTTTTACGTAATCCACGAATGCTATGCACAGCGGCTGATTGTACTCTTCAGTATTCTGTACAATCTACGGAACAAGATAGATGTGTCTCAGGAGTGATATGGGCCTATAGTTCTTCAGCGAGAATTTGTCACCTTTTTTGAAGAACAGGGCACTCCCGCCTGAGGCGTTAGGGCCTGGTGGATGACGGAGCTAAAAACACCTCACAAGCTCTTTTTGATTATGTGTTCCGCCAGTTTTAATAGCTCTGTGGTGATTCCGTCATGCCCTGGACACTTATTGTTCTTTAGTTGCTCGAGAGCAACTCTGACCTCGCCCCGGTTGACATCGGGGCTTTCCTCCGTGTAATGGGGCGTGAGTGGGGCTATGTGGTCATCTTTCTTAGGTCCTATGTCATCCGTGATGCGTGCAAGTATTTCTAGAAACTCTCTATTTCCTCGAGTATCTCGAGCTCGGAGGTCACAGTTCTGCGGTCCGCAATATTGAGTTTCGTTAGATGGGTTCTACCAAGCTTGCGCGCGAATACTTTGGTGCCTCTATTCTGTTCGATCGCAGTCGCAACGGTGGGGGTGTTGGAATATCTGAGGTCACGTCGCACCAGTTTCTGGATCTTCCGGTTAAGGTATCTCCCATTCGTCTAAGAGTAGATTAGTCTGCTTCGAACAAGTCGTTGATCACTCCTAGTATTAAACGTCTTAATTTATTTAGTTATTTGTTATTTATGCACACAAATAAACTGATCTACAATGGTAAGCTTAATGCTTTAAGGCATTATCTTCCAGCTACCCTTTGGGTGAAGCAGAGAAAAGTAAGTTGGTAGGTGCAATAAAGACAATTATCACAGAGACATCTCTGAACACGTATCTTCTATCGGTCATGATAAAGTCTATCTCGTTCCTCGTCACAGTATTGGGGCTTTGCCATGTCCCCTTTCTATGTGGCTTCTTCTTAAACAAGGAGTTCATTAAGAAGAGCCCCTGCGTCTCCAGTAAGTTGACCAGCATCTGCCCCCTGTGGATTCGGCGCCCCACACCGTAGTATTCAATTTTCTTTTTGCCGTTTTCTTGTACTTTCACTTTGTTATTGAAGTCTCCCATAACAATGTTGTAGTAATCCTCGGTAGTGCCATGTAGTGCCTTAGCGATGTCTTCGTACATGGCATCGGCTATTTCATCGCTGTATGTCGAGGTCGGAGTCTCTTGTATCACCGGCAATATGTAAAGTGCCTTTAATTTTAATTTGTTAATTGTAATTTTTGTTTGTTACTTTAGATTTTTATTGAGAGAACGTAATGTTTTGTTGTATGGAGCCGAGAAAAACCTTATTCTGTTAATTGTTACAAGCCTTTACAAATTATCTACTGATTATTAAAAAAAATATAAAAAAATAATTAGTGGTAGTAATCTTTACCGAAATTCCACATTTCTGAATTTTTATTGTGCAATTTCATTGTTAATAGTACGAACTTTAATTGTATCCAAAAATCTAATTAGTATTTTGTCTAAATTAATAAATATTAAATACAAAAAATGCATTTGCTTTTTTTCCCTATAGACATAAGCAATAACTTAAAGTAATATGTGTTAATATGCAGCAAACATTTCTATAACATATAATGGAATAAGTAATTACTATTGTTTACTTCTGGTTTCTAATCAACTCCCTAAATTGAAAAAAGGCGTAAGTACAGCTTATACATTTCAATCATAATTTTAATAAAGGAAATAATGCGGTAATCTTACTTATACAACCATAAATGTTCATACTTACAAGTTCATAACTGCTTTAATACAACATACTTTTTAAATACATTTTACTTTTCTGACAAAGCCTGTCATAAATTTTGATACTCAAAATGCATTATTTTTTTACATTCTGAAAAATAGCATAATAATTTATTTTTACAATTCCTAATAAACTATAAACATTAGCACTAACGTAAATACAACACGCAGTACACGATTTTTTTTCTTTTTTTTTGATATAACAATAATTGTTCCACGTTTGAAAATAAAGTAAATAAACCCATAAATTCAGTTTTTTCGCCCTACTGAAAAATCAGCATTTTCGTCTTATGCCGTTTTTCCACTGAGGGTGCGAAATATAATCAATAAACACTTGACTAAACGAACTAGCAACTATTTACTAGCTATATTTTAAAATTATTCAATGCAAAAGCAAAGCAGAATATTATACTCGATCATTCAAATTAATGATTTATTTACAAATAAATTCCTCAAGAGTAAAGTTATGGAGTGAATATTCATAATATTAATACGATACCAAGGTCATTACGGCCTCCTTGGATAACAAGGAGTTTTAGTTTACGGTAAGTGGGTCCCGTGCCCATACACCATATCAGCCACGTGCCGGCATCACCTGTCGTTCTCGCTTGTGCCTTCGACACTTATAAAAAAGTTTTCTAGCCTTATGTTTCATGGAATTTCTAATCAGTACGAAATACAATGATGACAAGTGAATAAATTCCACCTGTTGTTTCAACAAAAAATGTTAATAAATGAATAATATACTGGGGTTAAAAGTATTCTGTAGTCGATAAGTTCTGTTAGAATTAAATAAAGCGAAGACTGATTTTTCTTATGCTTGGATTGGCACTTCCCGCTAAACAAGAAAAGGAGGTCGGGAACTAATCGTCAGTTCAAAGTTATGCTAATTCTACATTTGAAACTTTAGTTTTTTTTTTAATTGAAAGGAATATTAAATAGAATAGGACACCATTGAACCATAATATAGAAAGTGGTGTCGCTAACATCCACATGCGGACAACGGATGGTACTTATTAAAAGGCTTCATTCCGTTGTCGTCAATTTGCCGGTCGAGCTAAATTCTTCATCACACAACGTTTGAATGATACAATGGTTCATTAAGTTCAAGTGTCATTTATAATGTTGAATCGTGGATTTAAGAAAATAGTACTTAATAAAAAGTTATACGGGCCTTCATTAGGAGGACTCTGAAACATACCTCCGACAAACGTTTCCCTGCCGACAGTACATTTTGATTATGAGTTTTTCACCGTCAGAACGATTAAATCATGAGTGACTCGACGACAGAAGCTTTCCACTACGAACGTTTCGCCGACAGAAGTCAGAACTATTAAATCATGAGTGAATCGACGACAGAATCTTTCACCAAAGAAGGATTTGTCGACAAACACATGGGCGCACATTTTTCATTTAATTAATTCAAAATACTGTATCTGAACTGTCCAGTTTTATTTTCATTATTATAGAATAATGCGTTTTTGTTAATTATACTTAGTTGTGTTGTTAATAATAAAAGTTCGCTAAATAAGAGCGCCTCTCTTTATGCCTAAGTATTTTGGTAAAATACCACTTAAATGGATTAAGAACATACTAAAAATCAATAAACTTAAATCCATGACGAAAATTATTAAGAATAATAGACAAAACTGTGTAACCGAGTTAACAATCGTTATGAAGTGTCTTTGCGCTTTATCAAAGAGGTCGGCAAATAAAGATAACTAATCTAGAAATATTGAAAGCAAGTCCAAACAAATTTAATTAAGTAAATTATAATATTTGCCTAAACATTTCTATTAAGATCGCGATTAATTAAAAAGATTTAAAGATTCATCGGTAACGTCACTTTCGGTACAGCCAATAAATACGAGTATAACCAAATGAACTAAATCAAACGAGATTAACTTAATAATACGTATCTTTACAGCGCCATCTAGTCTTTAGATATTCACACAACCCCAGCTATTCCCAAACTAAATAGAGCTTGAACTATGGGAACGTCGAAGGGTAAAGTTAACACGTGTATAAATATTTTTTGTACTCAGGATAATACAAGCTAACAATACAAGACTCTAAAATTAAATGCAACAAAAATATTTAACATCAGAAAATCAGGAATCGAACTCTAGACTAGCAAACATGAACCACTGCGCTACAGAAGTCGTCATCTGATGAAACTGAACATCCTCGAAGGATAAATTGGTATTGTATTTTAACTTCACGAAGCTTTTCACTTTGCTAGAAAAAAAAGGCGTCCGTCAAATCGTTCTGATATTGTCAAAAAAAAAAGATAAATTTTTTGAACTGAGAGTTGAAATTCTGTTAATGTTGGCAGACATTGTCTGCGCTGGCTTTTGTTTATCGTCAACAAATCAACGAGCTATCCGCATGTAAATGTAAATAAACACGCATTTGCGTATTCCTCACGTACACACGGATACTGGAAATAATCTTAGAATTAGTTTAAAATTGGCGCAAAATACTGCATTTAAAATATTAACTGAGTTAACTTTGGTTTTAAATATTTTTTTTAAATGGAAGTTTCGGTTGTTCTAAAATGCTGTTTGAATTTAGAATTTTATTACAACTGAACATAATGTGTAAAGAGGTTTTCATAATAATATATAATAAGAACTACTTAGTCAGCACAAGTTAGAGAAATTACAAAATATAAAATGACCTAAGGCTTTTGGATGTAAGCTTAAAATAATTATTTTGTGACATGCATTAACTTTTAATACTCAGCTATTTTATGATTATTTATCTCACGTGATGAGCTAAAAATTAGTATGTTCTGTGATCACCCCAGCTCATCACGAAAATGTAACGACTGATTTGTATTATCTGCAAGATGGTTGTCTGCTAACAGAAAACTCATTATTAACTATTCTCTCTATGACACGAGAAAACATATCTCAGCAGTTTTATTCAATTAAAAAATGTTAATAAACATTATAATTTAGTTAAAACTAAGTGACGTCAATTTAATTTTACTTAATTTAAGTTTACTTACTTAGTGGGACGTTTTGTTTATAAGATGCTGATTATATCGTAGTTTTACTCCGTTTAGTAATAAGGCCAACGAAAGTAGCCAATTACTGATAACATTCGCATAAATTTAGATAAATACATAAATAAAACTATTTTAGTGAGCTTATCTTTTGTTAAAATTACTTGGAAATGTACAATTTAATTAAATTAATTGTGTGATAGGCACCTACGTATGATGTAGAGCTTGACCTGTAAATGGACCCACGTTTTAAAATATTTTCTTTATGTGTGTAATGATTTAGTTTAACTAAAAAGTGCTTTTTATTTTGACTGCAGCAATCGTATCCCATGCGAGACGATTATTTGTGTTATCCAGAAATGAATGTCTGGACTGAATGATGTTTGTATTGTTCAAATGAAGCTTTGTAATAGTCTCCGCAACACAAAGCTTAATCCTCAAGCCCGATTTACACATCGACAAGTACAGTAGCGAGTTAAGTAGTAAGTTGTTGATTAAGTTGATTTAAATAGATCTCCATCCTATTTTTTGGCGAGTTAAGTTAAGGAGACGCGAGAGAGGGAGCTACTGCTACTTTGTACTTAGTACTATATAGCTACTTAACTCGCTACTGTACTTTTCGATGTGTAAATCGGCTATTTTATGCGAAAGAAGTATTAAAAAAAAATTTACTAATATAAGATTATGTGGGGTGACAGTGACCATTTAATTTACGGTTTTATAAATTTATAGAAGCTGCTTGCTTATCTATAAGGTTGTCTTATTATAAAATACTGTTTAATATATAATTTCCGTCGCATGAGTAATGTAAAAAGCTACCCAACGCGTCATTCATAGACAGATCATAGACGCAAAAAAAAAACAAGTCCGAATTATCTATGCATATTACACGGAAGCAAAACAGACATTACCATACAATCGCCCACATATTATATCATTAATATACATAATACATGAATTTATAACAAGCTATTAAGAAGCAGACTACTTCCTTTAAATATTTTATATGTATTTATTCATAGGAGCATCCATACTCGATTAACTTACTTTCATTGTCCTAGCTTTTGCGTTTGCTTGTGTTTCTCTATCAAATATACATATCAACATAAAAATGTAAAAAATCGGAACTGGCACTCACAGGACAGGCTTTGCCTAGTTTGTGTGGCCTTTAATACTAATGTACCGTAACAGGTTTTGGAAATTAATATTGAATAATGAACTTTGTTCGTAAAGTTAATGTTTAAACGTTGTTCTATACCGTAGCAAGGCCAGACTGAAAAACAGACGGACAGATGCGCGACAGACACGACATAACTTTTAATTTTAAAAGTTCATTAATAAAAAAGCACAAAGTCCGAAATAAAAAGTTTACATGTAGGAAATAATATTATGCTATGACAACAACAGCAACTGACATTTTAAATGCAGGACTAAGACTTTCTTTATGAAACTTTCACTACACCTTAGTGGTAGTTAGAAGTCATAGTCAATAAAGGAGACCTTAACTAATCCATTCTACCATCAATCGATCGATTGCTGTGGTAATACCCTGAATACAAAATAACTCGGCCCGTCTGAAGCTAGCTATCAGAAAACTGCGCAGTCGTGCATGCACAGAAACACCGGACCGTTACGACTTAAGAAACGAGCGTACTCCCTTTTTAAAGGTCGGTAACGCATCTGTGGTTCCTCTGGTCTTGCGGGTGTTCATGGGCGGCAGTGATCACTTACACAGCAGGTCACCTGATCTGATAGCTCGTTTGCCTCCCATTACATAAAATCCTCCCTATACTCCCCGCTATTTAGTTCCTAAACTGTTATTTGAGCAATGCGATGCCATTTGCAACAACCTAAAGCCAGCCTAGTTTGTTTGCGCGTACTGTAGTTAATTATAGTTAACAGTTACATTCAATTATCACAATTCAATAACACATTCGCATATTATAAAGGAGGTGTTATTTATTAAGCAGTAGCACATAACAGTCGGGTCATCATCTTGAACCAGGCGATAAGCGTCCTTGATGTTGTTATATACTGATAGACAGTATATAAGTAATAATTATATAATATTATCTATCTTTTAGTTCACACTAACATTGTGCAGAATAATCAGAAGTTATAATTAAAAATATTCTTGACACCTAACATCTCTATCATATCAGCCAAATTAATTTGCACTGCTGGGCACCTCTCATTTCTTGCGTACCTCCTGAATCAATCCCTTTTCCCGGTGTCTTGACGACTTTTTCCACTATGTGAGGGGTTTTTTCAAGTTTTTACCCTACTGACCGTTTGGATTAGCGCGTCATGTTCAAAACCACCGTCACTTTGACTGGGCAATCCTGATCACATTAGGTCTTCTGCGCTGAGGAGAAACCCTCACTTATTTTTATAAAAGAAAAGTTCTCCACTTCGGGCTCGTGTCTTTGGTTGCAATGATTTTCATAAACATTTACCCCATAAATTCTTACTTTTACATCTTAAATTCTTACGGTTTTGTTTAGCACAAGGTTGGTTTTGCTAAAATAATCTCGCTAAACAGTGATTAAATTTAAGAGGCGTTTAAGAGTGAGGGGGTTAATTAATAGACACAATGTTCGTTCAGGCTCAAGACAGTATTTTGTCAGGCTCACGAATAATGGCTTTGCGCGGGGTTTGCCACCAAAGCCAGCTTAAATGGAGATGTTTAGGTATAAGTTCACTCGTTCCTAATATTATCCTACAATTCTAAAATAACCTTAACACTAACCATGCTTCGAAAACCATAACAAATACTGATGAAGCTACTGTATTACCGGCAGTATGTCGCAATCTATTGTAGGTACTAGATAACTAGGGCACTTATCCGTACTTCGTTATAATTAGCCGCCGCGCGCCCGGTGGACTCTTCTATCGGCTCTTGTGTTATGTACACACAGCAACTGATCAAGCTAAACACTCATGTACCTTAATACCTTGAAATAAGACACAATTTCAAATGAAAATGTTTAACTTGATGTGTTGCTGTGTCTACTTACACTGTTAGTTGAAACTGGGTTAGCTTGATGACGTGATTACTGTGACGTCAGCTAGATTAGTTCTAAAGAGGTTTTAATGCTTTGAGTGTAGAGGTTTCTCTATAGTTTCTTCCGATTAAAGCTATCATAGCACTGCTTTACTATTTTTCTTATGATTTCGTTTTATATCGTTGATTTAGCATATTATTATATTTTGTTACGAAAAATATTTTTTATGGTTCTAAATTATTTATTTCTGGTTCTTAGGAGTTTTGATTTCATTTTGTTTTTTTTATTGAATAATAAATTGATTGTTAATAAGTAGTATTTTCTAATAATCAACTTACGATGAAGTTATTTCAGAAAACTTGCGTTTTAAATAATATTTTAAACAATACGTAATTATACTAATTAATAAAAACATCTTCTTAGATTTTCTACCTACCATTTTTCCAGTCTATTCTACTTGCCTACAAAATTCAGACATAAAAAACATCATCATCAATAATAGTTTCACATAGGTTCTTAACTGGTCTATAGAGTACCATAAACATTAAACATAGCATCACGGTTGTGTAATAGAGTATTTAAGAGCATTCTATGTCCGCATAAACTTTATTACTTACCATACGAGCTTTCATGTGTAGGTACGTACTAGGTTCGGAGAAAATATTATATCGATATATACATGGGCCGGCTGATAAGTTATCTACCTAACATAGAAAGAAAAGACATAGGAAGCTAATATTTTAAAATAACTACATGAACACGTTCCTTACTTATTCTACCATCTCTATTGATCGCCAACTGCTTAAGACTCGGATCTTCGAGTATTATTTTTTTCATTAAATCAAATCTGTCGTCTGTGACTCCAAAAACCGGCCGTCCGCTACGGGGGTTGCCTTCAATGCTCATACGGCCATGTTTAAATTGTTTAGACCAAAACTTTCTTATAAAATAGGAAGGGCATGAACCATCAAACACATTAAACCTCCGCTGTTTGATTTAAAACGGCGAATTAACCTCTTTAGTTAGGCATTTAAACACAACACGGTGCTCAAGTTTTAGGATTTCAATATTTTCATCCGACATGTTTACTGTGTTGGTGTACTATTCGTAACGAAAACAATTAATACAAATGAATGCTATTAATTTTAAATAAATGACATAGTGACCAATATCATTTTTGTAACTTCATTTAACAAAGTAGATAACTTATCAGCCACCCCTCGTATAATATAGGATTATGTTTGATGTTTTGTGGCGTTCTGTCGTCTCTGCCTACCCCGGACGGGATAAGACTTGAGTTTATTTATGTATGTATGTATGTTTGGAGAGTCATACATAAGAAAATGGTAGATAGGGATGGGTGTTAGCTACTACAACCCTGTACAAAAACGTGTGCTGACAAATGTGTTGTGTAATAGGCGACTCTCACCGTCTTGTCTTATGTCATTAGTGTCGTAGCTAACTAAGGAAAACTTTGCATATAAACCCCCTTACTCATAAACGCCTTTTAAATATTAGTCAACTGATTACCTTAAATTCTTACTAATTCTTTTGATATAAGGTTGGTTTTGCTAATAAAAATGTCGCTAAACAGTAATTTAATTTAAGAAGCGTCATATGAGTAAGGGGGGTAATGTCTACGAAAACAGAAGAAGAAAACATAGTACCATAAACATTACATTTAGCATTATGTTTGAATAGTAGACTTTGAGATCAACCCTTGAGCTTTCAAGCGTAGTACGTGCGCATACGGGGAAAATATATCGATAAATTAAAAAAGTGTGCTGGCGGTAAACGATCTCATCCTATTAGTGTTGTAAAAGCTAAGGAAATGCAGATATTATGTCTACGTAAACAGAAGACGGAAAACTTGATATAAACTAAGCCGTCATGACAGCGTGCCTTTGTAACCAGAATTTCCTCCGTATCTGCAATTGGACATTGATAAGTTTTTATAATATCAAAAATCTTTATGATTTCAATAAATGATTAATCTATAATATCATTTTTTTTTATTATAGGTTGAACAATTTAATTAGAAAGGAGGAGATTTGCAGAGCAACCAAATTTACCGATATTGCATTTAAGATTGCCCAATTAAAAACACAGTATGATATGGCTTAGTGACATCGCATACACTCTTAGTTATGTTATTTTTATAACGTCACTAAATGCTTATTGTATACAATAATAACCTCAAACCTAAGTATCATCATCATCATCTCAGCCAATTGACGTCTACTGCTGGACATAGGCCTCCTCCAAATATTGCCACCTTGTAAACCTAAGTTCGGAGAAAATTCATTGTGCAGTAATATTGTACTGTAAAACAAAACACAGCTTATGATGACGTACGTTACAATTTTGTCTCCGTCAGCTTATTCTCGAACCGTCCTAAACGCATAATCGATACCTAATCGTAATTTCTTTTCGCACATCCCTAGAGTATGTAATGGCGTCCGATTGATCTGTTCAGTTCAGAAATACACCACTTGTTCGATACAAGCGTCCAGCTGTCTACTTCCTTGCGTCATTGTAATAACGTTTCACAATCATACGTTTATTAATATAATTTCATGAATTCTATATTAGTTTTAAGTTCATGGAAAATGTAATTTTGAGAATTTTATTGTTATCGCGCCATGTTTCTGTATTATCGCAGACGCAGGCGTGTAATAATGGTTCTTTTACACAACGCCATTTATTAACAAACAAGTAAGACTTAATTGTACTATAGTACTATCATGATATCACCTAAAAGGGATTCACTGCTGGAAATGGACCTCCTACAAATTGCCGCAGTATTGGATGGAACTGGTCGTCAGGCCATCTTGTCACCGGTCTGCCCACATATATGCCTTACGTTTGGTTTTGGCATTGAGTATCTCTATGCCTTATCTGTAGAAATGTTAGACACAAATATTTGACCTGTGCGTGGATCATTCTTGAAACCCCTGTGTTACGTTTGATTTTCTTGCTCATCACATGAGAGCGAAATTTTTTTCAGAATAAAAATAGCAATTTTTTTCAAAGTGTTAGCTACATCCAAACCAATTATTATCCAAATTAGTCTAGCCGTTTAATCTAAACGTGTCCCAAACATACACTAACAGTGATTAACTTATGCTTTTATAGTAGTGTAAGTGGGTTGTTTCTTAATGATTCAACCGGATAAGCACTTATGTTCTAAATGAATCATTATTTAGTATTGAGTCAGCGTGTTTTCATATTTATTACTTAACTGCTGCCTGCGCCTTCAACAGAACACAGAACATCAATTTCCACAATTCCCATCTTGGGGCGTGTCTTTTCGTAAAATGGGTCAACTATAAAAAAATCAAGTTCGTAACCCCTGTGCTTTGATGAATAAGACAGGACAATCTTTTTAATATAAATAAGATAATAATCTGTTTCTTTAAATTCTATATATTATTTATTCACCCTTTTGCCACACCGCTGCTGGTTGATTGACCACGACGATGTTGGATAACCTGTCTAACCCCAAAACCTTATAGCACTAATGGCAAACTTTGTCTACAGTTTGATATTATATTAACCCCCGGTTTCTGTATGACTGATCAAGTAAAAATCAACTAATCAAGTGTCAAAACTGTCATTTTAGTTCCTGAAAATGTTAGTTTTGACACTTGATTAGTTGATTTTTACTTGATCAGTCATACAGAAACCGTGGGTTAATATAATATCAAACTGTAGACAAAGTTTGCCATTAGTGCTATAAGGTTTTGGTTCAATCTTGTCATCATAACAGCCTCCGAACTTACCCCTGCATTGTCATATATACCTTAAGGTCAGCCCACAAATAGCACACTACCTAAACGGATTGATCGCAAAGAGACACCTATATAAGTGGAAATAATAATTCCCCTGATCGATCAACGTCACAAATTAGGAACTCTTCAAATTGAAGCAGTTTTAACTTAAAACTTAAATTTAGTAAAATACTGTATTTAGTATACTCGAGTACACGAATACTTGCTAGGTATTCGAGTCAGTACTCGAGTCAGCCTGACTCGGCACATCTCTAGTTTTAACATCCTACATATTGAACTGCTAGATTTGTTGTTAATGCTTTACAAAGATGTTTAAATAAATCTATAACCTCCAAGTATCATTTACCTTAAACACAACACTATTTAGTCGACAAAATAAATAAACTATGTTTAAACAACTTTTATCGATGATTAACGGACTCTTAGTAAACATTATTCACCAGGCATATCCCTCAGATTAGATTACGTTACTATCTATTTAATTTAAGTGTATGAGGAAGGTGTTTATTTCCTTCATTCCGTTTAGTAATGATTTCTGGGAAGGAATTATTTATGTAGGTGTTCTTTGTCATGCTTGTTTTTTGGGAAAACCTGTAACACGGGAGTTTTTAGAGAAAATTATTGGCCAAGAAAAAACATGTTTTTTACTAGACTACGTGACGCGAAGAAAAATAATTGTTAGTCAAATCTATTTATGTGTGTTTGTTTGTTCTTCCGTGCCACGGTATAGGCTAAGCGCGTGAGCCGATTTTGACTCTTGCGAGTGTCACTGATGACTTAAAAAAATTCAATATGACGAATACCATGACAATCTATGTCATCAAATCAATCTAAGGGCTCTTTCAATTTAGCCGCTTCGTGCCGTACGGCTGCTGTGCGTTTTTCGAACGGCAAAAGCAACGTTCATTTGTTTTGAGCCCTAAGTAAAATCGTCTGTTTCTCTTACTATTTTAAAAATGACCAATATAAAAAGCACGTTTGTTTAATCTTGTTAAAATTTTAAGCTTAAATACTTATTTCTTTTAAGTAGCTTTTTTGAAAAACACAGTTTTGACTAAAACAACGTCTTTACCAAACGTACTTTCTGTCACCCTTCGTGCTATATAAGGTAGTATAGAAACATTGAAATAGCAATTTCCCGATTGCCCTCATAAATACTCGAGCACAGTCCAAGGCTCGTCATAATTTCTCCTAATTTAATCGCCCTTCAAGTACGAAGAACAAATAGAACGGAAGGGACGATCGTTTGCACACCAATCTCAATGATTTACTAATCGAACCGCAAACATTGCCTACTTATGTGACGTAATTTAAGCTTACGAGTTTTTTAAATTACGATTAATTTCCAAGTGTGGCGTGTAAAATCATTTTCTAATGCCGCCAAAGTTTTTCGGCAAAAGTCACTCTCTTTCAAGCCTATTGCTTGCTTATACCTATGGTTTCTTACCTCTTTTTACATGCTTGTGGACCAGATATACGCAGTAACCCTACAGAGTCCTCTCTGTGTAATACAACGCGTTCCGGGTCCTATTGGTCTGTCGTGTTTCTCTGCAGCGAATTACGAATGTTCGCAGACGTTCAAGTCAATTGTTTCTATACGATTATGCGAAAGAGTCGAGTCTGCAGGGCGCAGGCTACTCCAAGGGCATTCTAAAAGTAACTGTTGGTAGGATCATGCACTGTTGGTATATAGATGAATCGCTGCGGTGCCAACTCTAAAGCCCGATTTACACATAAACAAGTACAGAGCGAGTTAAGTAGTAAGTTGTTGATTAAGTTGATTTAAATAGATCTCCATCCTATTTTTTGGCGAGTTAAGTTGGCGAGACGCGAGAGAGGGGGCTACTTTGTACTTAAATCGCCAAAAAATAGGATGGAGATCTATTTAAATCAACTTAAGCAACAACTTACTACTTAACTCGCTACTGTACTTGTCGATGTGTAAATCGGACATAACAGAATGGAACCGCGGTGAGTCAATTCTATGAAGTCCAGTCGGCTGAAAACTGTGTTTGTTTGTTTTTGTGGCATTATGACGTTTACCGTTCCATTACTTAGGGCCTGTTTCACCATCTCCAAGTAAAGTGTTAATTAGTTACTTGCAAATTAGCACTAATCAGCTAGTAAATGTTCCAAGTATCTTTGGCCAGTTTCACCAAGAAATACGAAGCCTCAAGTAGTTACCCGCTGACTAAGAGAATGACTTAATAAATCGTACATCACATTCGTTCAAAATTACGTCGAAAGTCACTTCGACTGTCAAAGTTGTTGTGGTTACGGTTAAAAATTGTTGTCTTTTGTGGTACCCTACTATCTGTGTAAAGTTGATTATAATACTATATATATTATATCATGGATAAAGTTAAAAGAGAAAGAAGTGTAAACTTTACCTTATGCGAAAGAGATATTTTGGTATCGCTCGTGGCAAAATACCAAGATATCTTGGAAAATAAGTGCAGCGATGCTACGACGTGGAAGAAAAAAGAAGATGCGTGGGAAAGAATAAAGGACGAATTTAATGCTAGATATGGAGGCACATTTAGGGCTACAAAGACCTTAAAAATTAAATATGAAGGTCTGAAACGCACGGTAAGAAAGAAGTCTGCAGCTATGCGCGCTGAAGTATATCGTACCGGTGGAGGTAAAAATACAG
The DNA here is from genome assembly GCA_905475405.1 of Schrankia costaestrigalis. Lineage (NCBI taxonomy): Eukaryota > Metazoa > Arthropoda > Insecta > Lepidoptera > Erebidae > Schrankia > Schrankia costaestrigalis. The sequence continues at coordinate 18,130,294 of FR997838.1, read as the reverse complement.
CAACTCCACTTGATAGCACAGAAGAACAAATCAAGTCAATGATATCTTTAAGTGTAGACGGCTTGGACAGCGTCCATGACTCTGATATGGTACAACCTTCGCAAGAAAGCAAAATTAAGCCAAGTAGACATTCTACCGACTCCACGGCTACATCTCGCCATTCGCCATTTGGAAGCATAGGTAACAATATTTCGAAAATAGTGACAGGATGCTAGCCCATCGCCTATTGATACGAATTTGCCTCATCCCTTTTACTCTTTAAGGAGACTTTTTCTCTTTGCTTGGAAAGATTATCAGCTGGAACATTCTATGTTTCTCTTTCGCTCCCAGCCCAGCATGGAAGTTCAAGTTTATGATTGTAGCAAATATTGGCTTTTGTCCACTAATCAACAATAATGGTTTTTTTTAGATGAGTATATTCCCACAATCAAGGAATTTATTGCAATGCCAATAGAAGGCACCAATGTGATTGTAGAAGAAGAATGTTCTCAAAACGGTAAGTTCTAAAATGCTTCCACTTAATTTTCAATGAGTTAAGACCAATCATTATATTGTGTTTATGTAAAACTATTACTATTATTATGTAAAAACATATTAACGGTGTATTTATTTTTTGTTTGCAGAACAAGTCGTAGTTCTTCCTGGAAATGAGTGTGAGCCATTGCCTAGTACCAGCTCTCAGTGTGAGCCGTTGTTCAATACCAATTCACACAAGACTGAGCAACTGAATTTTAATGAGTATGGTATGTTGTGATTTTATTTTTCATGTTACCTTGGCCGCTTCTTCTCTACTAGTTCTTAGGAAGCGGTGGTATATTTAAGTAAATTTTATTGTGTAAACTTAGGTTTAAGTAGTTAATATTCACGTCAATAAGTTATAACGGTGTTATACTATGTTGAATAAATAGTTTTTTTTTTTTAAATTTTATATTTAATATATTATATATTATATTTTTCAGATGAAACTTGGTGTAGGACACCCAGTGTCAAACATATTTTGACACCCATTACATCTACGAACAAAAAGTGGGATGTAACAAGTAGAAAAAATTTAAAATCTAGGAAGCATCCTGCACTCAGTAGTAAGATAAACTATTGCCATTAACATACAGTTTGAAATGTTATTTCTTGACAAAATTGCAGTAATTAATATTATTTTCAGCTTATGTTCCCAAAAAAGCTACATTTGATGATCTCACTCAAGCTAAATTGGAGCTTGTTCAGCTACAGAAAAACCTTATAGAAATGGAGATCAAAGAAAAACAAATTATTTGGGAATATGAAAAGGAGGAGCGTAGAAAGGAGTCTGAATTTAAGGTTCAGGAAAGAAAACTAAAATTAGAGATTTTAAAAAAACAATTAAAAGAATAGTTCCAATATGTATCGTTTTATTTATAATAAACATAAACTTACGCCTGTTTCCCAGAGGGGCCCATCGCCTAATTGTTAGGTATCGATTTTTATTTGCCGCATCTCTTATAATATATTATTATTTAATAATGGTAGAAAATATTCTTGTACCAATCTATTTCTGGCATTATTATTTATTTGGATCTGTGCTGGTATGTCTTCTTGACTTGGTATATCACTTGATAAATCAATATCTTCTCCAAAGTTTCTTTCATTTGATTCAATTGCAATATTGTGTAGTACAAAACAGGCAACAATAACAGCTTGTAAACGATCAAGTTTTAATGTAATCTGTCGCCTAAGGACTGGGAATCTGTTTTTGCACACTCCAAAACATCTCTCAACAGTATTTCTTGTACGGATATGTGACTCATTGTACAAATTTTCTTCTTGAGATGATGGGTTTAAAAATGGGGTCATAAGGTATGGTTTCAACTCATAACCACTGTCGCCAAGAAGCAAGCCATCCCCAAACTGTCCACTTTCCAATCTCTGCTTCAGGAATGAATTATTAAAAATTGTTTGGTCATGAACAGATCCTGGCCATCTTGATACAATGTCCAAGCATTTTAATTTACTGTCACAGACAACTTGAACATTAATTGAAAAACTTGATTTTCTGTTTCTATAATTTTCAGCTACATTCCCTCCTGAAATGGGATATTAATGCTTTTAACATCAATGCAATACCATAATTATTGATAATCGTATAGGTAGGTACCATTAAACAATCAAGGACCTACCTGGTGATTTTATTGTAACATGAGTACAATCAAGGGCTCCTATTACTCTAGGAAATCTAGCAATCATATAAAATCCACTTTTTAATGCATTTAAATCCTCAGGAAACTTAATTATCTCTGGACGTAGCTGAGCAATTGCTGTTGTAACTTTTCTAATGATGCGACATGCTGTAGGTGGACTAACGCCACAAAAATCAGCTGCACTTCTTATGTAAGATCCAGTGGCAAGATATCTTAATGTTAATAATAGGCTTGTTTTTGTAGCAACTGCTTGATTTCTGAAATAAATAACGTAAGTATTTACCTCCTCAAATGTCTAAATAGTTACATATGTACTTAAACCTATACCTTTTAAATAGCCATTACCACTCACCTTTGGGTTTTATTCATAATTTTATGTTTTATAAGGTTATGCACTTGATTCACTGCATGTTTTGATAGCCGAAATCTAGCAAAGAAATCCGTTTCGTCTAGATCGATAAAATAATCAGCACGGAATTTAAATATACGACTTCTCGGGATCCGTAGCACTGATGAATGTTCTAATTCATCTAATTGGTGTTCAATCAAATAAAATAAATCCATTATTGTAATGAGGTAATTGCTTTAACAAATGCGACATACAACTGTGAATCACAGACTAGACAGAGATACATGACTACTAGCTAGTTACAGTAGTACGAATCCGTCAAGTAAAAGCGTTACTTGGCAGACAAAGCGCTGAGTAAGTTACTGGTCACTTTAATCAATGATTAGCGCTACTCAGACGTCGTGAAATGCGCACGTTGCGTTACTGGCCACTTAATTGATGATTAGCTTACTTGACACTTTACTTGGGGATGGTGAAACAGGCCCTTATGGTCATAAGTTATGACTACGTAGACGTATATTACCATTCATGTTGACTAACTTAAAACAAAACATAGTTTCTTTGCGGTTAAGCCGTCGTCACAACGTAGTTAAAAGCAAATAAGGATATTACCATAATTATTACATTAAATTTAAAAACATAAATAATAAAAATCAGGTTAGTATAAAGATAAATATGAAAAAAAATGGGACCCCTAAAGGTAAGGATGTTGGTGATATCTGTATTTCGTCCTTATACACGGATTGTGTAATGGTAGCCATACACGATCCTTCCTATCGTCCAATTGGCATGACACTGCAGGCTTGATCCAATCTCAATCAAAAGAAACGAAATTCGATCCTGCCATCCATTCTAACTGTCATGCCGATCCACTCCCACAGACGGTCAATTCTAACTGATCCAATCGGTAGCGTCATGCCGATTGGACGATAGGAAGGATCGTGTATGGCTACCATAAGTAACTATACAGGGTGTTTGGTACATCGTTTGCCAAATTGAAATAGCTAATAGAAGAGGTCATTACCCGTCTTTCCTCACTCACCTAGCCGGTTTTAACCTCAACATATTTTAGGTATCGATGTAAAGCTATTTTTAAAAGAAAACCCAATATTTACCATGAACACTTAAATTTAAAAAAAAAATTCTTCTGTGAGTCCTCATAATTATGTTTTGTTTTAAAGTTTAATACTATGAGCATCAAATAAATTCATAATAGCCCACCTAAAACGTCAACTTTTTGTTTATTGACTTATTATAAGTATAGAGACAGGTAAAATTTAAAGATATGATCAACTTCACAGTACAATAAAAAAATAAATAAAAGAGAGAAAGTTCTTCCATTTTCTGAATAAATGCCTTACTTTATCCTCTTTTCATTGGTATACAACATGTTATAAAATAGTAAATAATTTTTCTACAAAACATGTTTAATACATAATTCGAAGTAAAGAAAACACGTTTGATGCCTAACATTAATCGTAATTATTGACGCTATAGTAAATGGTGAATTTTTTTTTCTTTTATTATATTAAAATTAACTCAAATGTGATAAGCTAGACCCTCTGCAGTGACAAAAAAAGCTAAAGTAACTAGGTAAGTACGCTAGAATGTATCAATTATAGCAATTATAGCTAGTAAATTTACCTTTGCTTATTCATCAAACGTGTTTTCTTTACTTCGAATTATGTATTACACATGTTTTGTAGAAAAACTATTTACTATTTTGTAACATGTTGTATACCAATAGAAAGAGGATAAAGTAAGGCATTTATTCAGAAAATGGAAGAACTTTCTCTCTTTTATTTATTTTTTTATTGTACTGTGAAGTTGATCATATCTTTAAATTTTACCTGTCTCTATACTTATAATAAGTCAATAAACAAAAAGTTGACGTTTTAGGTGAGCTATTATGAATTTATTTGATGCTCCTAGTATTAAACTTTAAAACAAAACATAATTATGAGGACTCACGGAAGATTTTTTTTTTTTAATTTAAGTGTTCATGGTAAATATTGGGTTTTCTTTTAAAAATAGCTTTACATCGATATCTAAAATATGTTGTGGTTAAAACCGGCTAGGTGAGTGAGGAAAGACGGGTAATGACCTCTTCTATCAGCTATTTCAATTTGGCAAACGATGTACCAAACACCCTGTATATCTATGTTTGTATAACACTAGTAGGTATATAAGGTTATTTGATAGGGTAAAGTAATCTACGTTATAGGCGTGACGGTCGCGGTATACGCTTGACCTACGCGAGGTCGAGAATACGAGATCCACAAATCATTGTCCTGAGCCCGGATAATAGATGTTATCGTAGATTATAATCGTAGTCGATTAGGTATAGTCGTGAACATCTACTATCAGGGTCTAACGTGGGAAAGGTTTTTTCTAAAGTAAAAGTAACTTTGCTCGGTCTTCCTTCTATGGTCTTTAATTTTTTGTATTACTAATTATACTATTGATAATACTAAAAAAGAAAAAAAATATATTTGGACTTGGCTCATGAGGTGGTCGACATGTGGAATGTTGATTCGGCGATCATTGTTCCGATAGTACTTTCGGTTAATGGACTTATTCCAAAGAGTCTCTATCAACATCTAAGGAGACTCGACCTTGGCAGTTGGATCATAGGTCTGATGCAGAAGGCAGTAATGCTTGAGACGGCACGTATTGTGAGGAGGTTCCTATCTCTGGAGCCCTAACCACCAGTAGCTTGGTCCCTGTACCCGATGCTTGTGGTTCTGGTTCTACCTTTTTTTATATTTTTATTTTTATATTTAAAAATGTAATTACTTAATTGTGAAAAAGGTAAATAAAAAAGATACTAATATTACTATTGACCACGAAAACTAGTAATTATGTATACAAGTATTGTATAAAAGCGACCATTCCCTCTTCTAAGATAAACTACTTAGCACGTGTCAAACAATTGACATTTAATTAACGTCATTGATAGTGACGTCAGTCGCGTCATCAGATCAATTTTGGCGCGTAATTAAGAAGACTATATCCTATTCAAGATAGCATGAGAAAAAGTATAAACATGTCAAATCTGTCAAACTGCCAAAATGCCGCGGTTTTCAAAAAATTTTCACTAAAAACATAACTAAACAATAAATAACTCTGTGTAAATATAAATAAGTGTATTCTACCTGGATAAGAAAATGTGAATTTAGTAAATAATGCTTGAATTAAGGCAATACAAGTTTATTGAGAAGCAGAATATATAAATGAAACTTACGAATTAATAAATTGCTTTTTAAAAACACTTTTTTCAATTTCTATTAATCGGAAACTTCTAATTTAGATTCAGAAAAACTGTTCCCAGCTTGTATTATAAATTAATTATCAAATTCTTCAATAATCCCATTAATTTGTAATATTATTCTTCTTCTGATATGACATATTAATGCGATACATGACATTTAAGACATTGATAATTGTAGGCTCTTCATCATTGTCGTTCCGTTCGTATGTAATGTTTAAAAAGGGGAAAAAAAATAATTGATTACTTGGTGATCTTATTATAATATTTAAATTATTTAAACATATTATGTAATGAAATTTCTATTTTATTGTAAAGACGTTAAAATATTCATATTTTTTTTATAATTTTCGAGTCTTCATCGTGGCCATAGATTATAATTATCTATAAATGAGTAATCGTGACAGTAAAAAGACCCATTTTTTTGTTTGTTTACCAAATTTCTCAAGCCCAGATGAATATGGTATAGTGACGGACATCAAACTATTGAAGCTCTTAGTTTATTTGTGACGTGTGTCAATAGTACTTGAGGAAATTGGGTTGGTTGTTTCCGAGGTAATTTAAATAGGTACCTACTTAACTTTGAAAAAGAAGGAGGGAAACAAACCCCGCCTTTTAACACAAATAAACATAAAATAGACGGACACTATACAGGTTCAGGAAAAGGGTGTGAGCAGGGGTGACAGGCAGGGGCACCTTTCATCCCATACGACTCACCACCACCATCATGTGGGTGAGAACGGTCGAAGCACTCACGGCCGTTCTCAAGAAGAGACGGGCCCGCATGTAATGGCGGGGATCGCCGGAGGGGGACTGGACGCATAGACTCTCCCGGTTCCCCAGGCCCCCTCCAAGTAGGCGATGAAGGAGTGACGCTAGGGACTTTTAGTGGGTACACTTGGGGGCTGCCTAACCCCCTGGAAGCCCCACATACCCCTCCCGTCCCAACGAGAGGGGATACGTAGGCATTTTACCCCACCGTAAGCAAAAACAAAAAAAAATGTTCAGGAAAAGGCCGTCGAATTCGCGACCTCATGCACAGCAACTTCATACGACGACCGCCTAAAGCTTTTGTGTGCAAACTTTTACTAAGCTAGGAAAACACGACGTCAGAAAATTGACTAATGACAGAAAACCATCTGATACAATGCAAATACCTTTGTTATCTACCGTTTTATAAGTCCGTCATAGACTAAATACTAGCGCACATACCATAAACTAGACATGCGAACAACAAACAGATCAATCTAATTAATTTCTCAACCGTAGTATAATGTGTTTAATTATAGAAAATAATATTCAGATAATGATAATAATTCAAATCTCTATGATCTAAGTGGTTCATCATAGCTACTGGTGCATATAGAAAACATTTCTTTATGTGTGGCAACATGCAAACTAAACATTGATAAGATCAAGCAAGACAATATCAAACTTTTTAAGCGCCGATTACACTAGACTACATGTAGGACACTACATATTGTAGGAGACTACATCTTGTAGGACACTACATGTAGTCTTTCCATTTCCATGTAATTGTTTTGAAAATGGAAAGACTACATGTAGTGTCCTACAAGATGTAGTGTCCTACATGTAGTCTAGTGTAATCGGCGCTTTAATCAACGACGCCATCTTATCTCATAGGTAACATAATATGACTAAGGGGAAGCTCATATTATTATCTCTACGAAGGACTACAGTATGTGGTCCTTTAAGAAAGGGGTTGAATAGGTTTTGAAGGGTCAGCAACGCGCGTGTGGCTCCTCTGATTTTGCAAGCGTCCATAGGCAAACATTTACCATCAGCTGGGCCGTATGTCTGTTTACCACCAACGTGGCAAAACAAAAACTAAAGTCTGGGCCTCGCTTAAGCTTCTGAGGGCCGCTACTAGGCATGTATCATCAGCAAACTGGGATACGGACCCCTCCGTGAATATGTTGTGCATATCGTTGACGTATAGAAGGTATTATGTCGGTCCAAGAATTGAACCTTGTGCTGTGCCTCTTTCGGTTGGAAGCATGCTACTTATGGAGCCAGCCACATTTACTGCCGTAAAGCTGGAAAATTTTATGTAAAAACGCGTCTGGAAAACGTGTTACTCATAGAAATATAAATAGAAGATTAGATTTGTTATAATATCTATGGTGTTACTAAATGCCCGCTTTTACGACACCATTAAATTGTAAGAATTTGAAGTGCCAAAATTGGCAAAAGTGGTTATTAACTACAGATGTATATTTACAGATATGTATAATGTATTTGTATTCATAGAAATGAACTATGTACTTAATTATGTATCTATTTGAATTGCTTTTCTTTCTAACATTGTTATCAATAGGTATATCTATAATGTTTCTTTATAAGCTTATAATCTTTAATGAGCTTGTGGTTTTTGATACGGGTTTACAAAATATTATCTCAACGCTATTAGCCGGCGCCGGAACATGTAAATCTCTGTAAACTTATTATGTCTATGGGCTATATTAAGATTTTTAGCCATAGATTGAGGCGTAAATACTCTCATAATGCTGGCTTTATGAAAATATACTTATCAGCAATGAGGAGAATTATATTTTGTAAAAAAGGTTTTGAATCCTTGGGAGGACACGATTATTTGAATACAGCATAATACAATCCTAGAACATAGCTATGTATTCGCTGTTCGATTTTTTTGTGATTTGTATGTATGAACGAAAATATAAAAGATTTCACACGACACGACAGACGAGACTAAATATTTGTAATATTTTTAGTATAAATATTTTTGTATTGTGTACCTACTACATAATTAACTGACATGTCTACTATAAATATACAGGTTGTACATTGTATTTGCACATAACCTTAAGTATAGTAGAAATTAATCTTATTAACACCTATGTATCGTTATTACCTTTATTAGTTAAGTATTACTTTAGTACGTTGATACTTACATGACATTTATAATTATTTGATTAAAGAATTCATTCAAATCATTAACCTTTATATTTCATGAGGCTTAAGTCGTGATTCTGTACAGCCAATGCATTGTACTTATTACCTTTAATAGTTAAGTATTACCTTACCTTAGTTTAGTAGTACATTATAATAGCCAGTACGTTGACACTTATATTTAAAATTTGATTAAAGAACTCATTCAAATCATTCACCTTTATTTTTCATAAGGCTTAAGTCGTGATTCTATACAGCCAATGCATAGTACTAAATACTCTTTTGTTTAGTGCTCAGTACATAAGTTAGTCGTCCTTCCCATGTGTCGATGTTGAATACAAACAGCTTAATCATATCAATAATAAGCGGTGCCCTCTTAAGTGGCGAGAGGCACGAACCGATGACTTCTCATCCTTATTAAGAAAATGTTCTAAGAAAGGAACATGATAATGATGCTCATTCTAAATGAATAAAGTGTTCACATAAAAGGATAGATGCAGAAGTCAATGTCATGAATACGCGCTGACCGGCTTGATGTAATTTTTGGAAGTAATTGACGAGTGTTTTCTTAAGCCCGATTTACACATCAACAAGTACAGTAGCGAGTTAAGTAGTAAGTTGTTGATTAAGTTGATTTAAATAGATCTCCATCCTTTTTTATGGCGAGTTAAGTACTAAGTAGCCCCCTCTCTCGCGTCTCGCCAACTTAACTCGCCAAAAAATAGGACGGAGATCTATTTAAATCAACTTAATCAACAACTTACTACTTAACTCGCTACTGTACTTGTCGATGTGTAAATCGGGCTTTTGTGACTATAGGCGCAGTCTCTGAAACTCGTACTCCCTTTTTAAAGGTCGGCGACGCATCTGTGATTCCACTGGTGTTGCGGGTTTCCATGGGCAGCGGTGATCACTTACCTATCCTTATCAGGCGACCTGCTGGCTCGTTTGCCTCCCATTATATAAAAAGAAAAACTAACTTCAGGCCAGCCAAGTAAGATTGCGCACAAGAAAAACATCGATGGTAATGCTCGTACTGTATTTAGTTGCTTGATTTATTGTTAAGATTAATACAGCAAAAATTGAAATATTATCCCAAAAAATATTAAATTTATAAGTATTACAAATCAGCATGGCATTATTTACACGCACGATCGCTCCTCCAATGTTGATGTGGAATACTCTCTCCGTTTGGTGACGGAGTAAGAATACAATATTTCACCACGCCATCTCTTCCCAGGGGTGTCGTAGGGACTATCCGTCAATATTATCTTTACGAAATAAAAAGAAACTTGAAATTAAACCCTATACCAATCTGTCTGTTTAGCATTCGTATTAGTAGGACAAGTATCCCACCATTACGAGAGGAGATCTGTCCCTGCAGTGGGACATTAATGGGCTGGTATGATGATGAATTTTGCGCTAACGTGCATTGACTTCTGCACATATTACCTGCTTAGTGGTATTGTTTCCCAGTTATGTAAATGTATTGTAAATTTGTTTAATTTGTCCCTACGTACTCGTATTTTCCTATTTTGTTGGTATAATGACTAATCTAGTTTGACCAAGATGGTCAAATCGTCCATATGCGTGCTTGCTTGGTAATTGGTTTGAATCCCACGACGGATTAATTTAATCATTTCATCATCATCATCATCATAATGTCCCACTGCAGGGACGGGTGAATAATTTAATCATTTGTAGGGGTAATAATAATAATTATATCTTTAGTTTGTAAGGTCATTTTTTGACCACACTCTGTTGCCTTAATTTCATCAAGTTCGGTACAGTCATATTTCCAAGTCTTGTTTCTCCAGAACCGCGTAGGGTGGAAACTTTTGGAGAAGGCCTATGTCCAGCAGTGGGTCCATATGCTGGTATGGATGGACGGAACACCCAAACACACAACAACAATTTGTGGACAACTCGCACAAAGCGACTTATCGCTCAGGCTCAGAATGTCCCTTTCCCAAAATGTCCATAGGTTTCAAATAGTCCCTTTTCCGATATATCCTTTACCATAATGTCCATTTCCCAGAATGTTCCATTCTCGAAACGTTCCATTCCCGAAATGTTCCCTTCCCGAAATGTCCTGCTTGGGATTTGAACCTTACGGACGGCAGTCGTTAAAGCGTCCGCGTTGTATTAAAGCTGTTGTACTGAATACTTTCTCTTCAGACGTGATATAAATACATAATTTATACTTTTTTACCTAGATGCTAATTGCTACATGGAAATCATGGTCTTTTGTTAAGTAGGTTATCATGTTATATTACTTATTCTTGTAACGGAACTACCATTACAGAGCTAGGTAGAGAACTAACATTTTCATTAATTTACATTTTCTACTTTTGTTTTTCTACTTTGGAAGGTATACTAACCCCCGTCCGAATGACTGATCAAGTAAAAATCAAGTGTCAAAACTATCATTTTCAGGAACTAAAATGACAGTTTTGACACTTGATTAGTTTATTTTTACTTGATTAGTCATTCGGAAACCAGGGATAAGACATTTTTTTAAATTTGGAATGTGGTGTAAGTCTCAGTTAAAATAGCGATACTGGCAGGCAACTACAATAATTATGATGATTTATTTTAATAGTTTTATTTTCTCGTAGTGGTCAATTTAACTTGGTATTTTTCTTTTTTATGCGATTTTGGGACGACTGTATTTATCGAATCTTAAAGAGTCTATTTAAAAGTTTAAAAGATCCTTTTAAAACTTAAAACATCAAATCCCACACATTCCTGCTCAAGACTATAATTCGGGATTCTCACAAATATATAATATTATCTATTAATAATATTATAATATGTAGTATCTTGTGCCGTAGTATGTAGACTCCGTGTGTTGACGGAGTAAGAATACAATATGTCACCACCCCATCTCATCCCATGGGTGTCGTAGAAACCGACTCAGGGATTATCCGTGAATATTATCTTTATGAAATAAAAAGAAGGAAAACTTGAAATAAAACCCTATACCTATCCGTCTGGCCAGCGTGGTATTAGTAGGCCAAGTATCCCTCCGTCACGGGAGGAGGCCCCTGCAGTGGGACAATAATATAGTCCTATAGCCGAGTTTAAAAGAAAAGTCAAGTCAAGTCCCTTCATTATACTTAGTTATAATTTTCATGACGAAAGGATTCATCAACATGAACTAGTAAAAAATATAATTGTTTATACAAAATGTACAATTTTAGATCTCCAAGGTTCATGATCGTAAAACTTTGACAGTTGATACAATATGTCATCGTTTTGATATTAGACCTCCCACTGAGATTTATTAGCAAAACATTAATGTCTATGTTTTATGAGGTCGTAACCACAAAACAACTACACACGGAAGTTTATCTTCTCTATGTACTTCACTTTTCATAGATTAACTTTATGACGACCTCTGTGGCGTATCTAATGGTTGTAATCTTACTGCCATACATGCAGAGTTCTTGGGTTCAAATCCCGTTTGATGCAAAACGTTGTGTGCATGAACATGAATGATTTTCGCTTTAATTAACCATTTAAAATAGTTTTAGATGATTAAATAAAATGGAGACATAGATTATAATAAAAGTAGAATGTGCATAAGTCTTTTAAAAAGCTCTTAAACACCAAAAGAAGATCTTATGCATAAAACACTCTTCGATTATGTTCTTACCAAATGTAACCATAACCTATGATAGTGAACCGGTAGCAATATAATATGTATAATGTCACTTGTTTATGTAATTTGAATACGAGCACGTGCTTAAGATATTGTATAATAATATCATTTACAACATTTGTTTTTTTTTTGTTACAGGATAATACCAGCTCCGTGTCTATGACAACAAAATGGCTACTAGAAAAAAACAAATCATCATTTAAAAATTAAATAAAAATGACCAAAAAGAATTCTAAATTAAAGTGATTTAAAAATATAAATAGTGTTGTGTAGTGAAGATGGAGTCATTCGATAATTTTGAAAACATTTCGAATATGGAACTAACACAGAATGGTACTTTTTATCCTAAGGAGGCCACTATACTGGCTGCGACTTGTGCTATTTTATTTAGTATCGTCGGTGTTGTTGGTAAGTCTACAATAAATAAATAATCCTCACACATTCACACATCGCCACCTAGTCCCAAACTAAGCAAAGCTTGTACTATGGGTAGTAGACAAAGGATAAACATACTTAAATACTTTTTTTTGTAAATACATAGAAAACACTCAGACCAATGCAAACAATCATGTTCATGCACACAAAGATTTGCATTGAGCGGGAATCGAACCCGAGACCTCTGCATAGCAGCCATGTAATATACCGACTGCACCACAGAGGTCGTCAAAATGTTTAATTATTTCATTATATATTAGTGTTTTTATTTCATTCTACATCAAAATCTATGGTACGAGCGAAGATGATGCCAATTTTAATATCTTATGGGGGTAAAACTTTCAGTACAATTTATTTTAATTCAATCTACATCTACGTTTTTAGTCGCAGGCATCGACATCTACTATACCTTTATTGTTATCATTAGGCTTCAGTATCTATACGGATCCTAGATCATATTCTAAGAACTGCTTTCGTTTCTATCGGTTACACAGACCAGAGTTTAGCTAATCTCTCATTATTGGTCATTCTAAAACGATTTCTCTGTACAGTCTATCATCTAACATGTTCTTCCTTGTAATAATAACTACGTTATTGTGTACGTGATAGAATACTTCATATGAATAGCATTTGCTTACAGTATCGATTGCATGTTGCTCGATGCATCTATTCGATGAAAGCGTTGATTTACTGTTTGTTTATAGTGACTACGAGTTATACAAACAATGTGTCATTCTCAATAAACAACGTTACTAAGTTTTGTATAGCTTAATAAATATTTCAATGGTGAATATTTGTCTGTGAGCTGACGGAGTATGAATACATTGTCATCACCCCGTCTCACCCTGTAGACGTCCTTCTCAGTATGGTGACGGAGTTAGAATTTCATCACCCTATAATCATCACCCCACCCCATAACATCACCTGAGCATGGTAAAAGCTGTCTAATGAAAAGCTTGCATGTATTAAAGGCACCTAAAGTCATTAAACCCCACATGAGTCACTTAGGCCAGCCATGCTTCTAAAAGTTTTATTAGACCAAATTACCTTCCGTTACTGGAGAACCTTGCAGGAGGACAGGTTAGGCTGTAATGAAGATTGTGAATATTCGGATCTTTTTATTTAGTAATATATTTATGTGCTCACTAATTACAAGAAGAATTAAGGCGTGGTTGGTTTTAAGCATTTAACACAGTGAGTGCGATAGTGTAACGTATGCATAGACACCGCTCACGCACAAGTTATTTCGGGTCTGTTGGGAACAGAGTTAGCAGAAACGTTGATTTTTTTTTAAACGTTGAGTTTACAAGGAAAACTTAACATGTGTGGGCTAAATTGACAACTTTGGCGCCACCGCCTATCGCAGATAAGAAAACTAAAGTTAAGAGTTTTAGAATGAGGTATTATTACATTTAAAGAAACTGACTCTCGAAGATACCTTGTAAAAACAGATCTCGATATTCCATTAGCATCTTCATCGGGGAATATAAAGCAGGTGCGTTGCCGAATTCAACATAGGGGGAATGGAGAATGCCCGGAAACAATAATTTCTCACCCTTTCTAGTAAAAAAAACACTATCAGATCTAAATTTTTAAGTATGTGTTTGTTTGTATACCGATTTACCCACTTACTTGCTATCACTAGAAAGCGTCTAATAATCGGTCACTTAACCAACATAAAATTTTAAGTGCCAGTCGTAATCGGACATCAAACGGTTTGTTACACTACTCGATACCAACGCGGGAACGACCCGTTCTCGGATGCCAGCTGCGTAAACAAACATGCTTGTGCACATCACTAGCGATTTCGTTCGATATTTGAATTATTAATTTTTAAATATAGAACGAGATGTTGATCCACAATAAACATGTATGGTCTATTTTTAAATGTTTAACTCTATGCAGTATGGAAGCATGGAACGTTTACAAACTGCTGGGACCGGCTTCCACCAGTAAAGGAGAAAAACTTGACCCATGCACAGGCTGGTTAGAGATTTCGTATAGGATTTCATGCCAAGTTGTCTTTCATTGGTTTTCATAGACATACTTAATAAATAATAATTATTATCTGGCAACTTTCTTTTAGTCTGCTTTTACCCGTAGAATATGAGATGAGGTAGTATTCTCTCATCATTTTTTTTCTATCTACATGGGCAAGGTGTATTTTTTCAATGTTGTTGTCGGGTTTAGATATTTCTCCTAGATTTATCTATTTGTGTACAATAAATAAATATAAGTCAAAGTATGTATTTACTTAGGACTGTAAGATTAGACTATCATTATAGACACCACGAGTTGGTCCGCGGTAGTGTTTCTGCAGGGGATTCAACATTTTATATTTTGATTGCTATATTCTATTCCGATGAATAAGGGAGGCACAGGGTTCAGTGGAAATATTTGGAGGAGGCCTATGCATAGCCGAAGATGGGGCAGGCAGGACGAACATTGGCTGATATGATGATTCAATTACCTTATATTTAAGTTATCTTTTATAAATAGATCTTAACGAAAATCAGTAACTTTTCACAATGAAGATCAAAACATTATGTTCAAAATCAATTATTATTACATACATTTCAATATTCCTAAAGTTAAAATGCCCCTCTTATACGTAAAGCGACACAAATAATGCAACATGACATAAAGCAGTAATAAAATCAGTCGAGGGCTGTGCCCTTATGAATGGGCCTCTCACATACGACGTGACTAAGCCCTATGGACCATTGAGTGTTGCCAGGAATTCATTAAGAGCTTTATATGCTTTACATTTCGTGCGTGTAAGATGTGCGTTTGTCAAATGATACGGATGAATGAGGTTGAAATGGAGCCGGCTTTTTGGCGGGTGATTTTTTTTTGGATTCAATTGTCACTGTTATTTAAATAATTATAATTGTTAATTCATCCGTGTGGTGACGGAGTAAGAATACAATATGTCACCACCCTATTTCATCCCATGGGTGTCGTAAAAACCGACTGAAGGACTATCTGTGAATATTATCTTTACGAAGTAAAAAGAAGGAAAACTTGAAATATGTAATCTAATACCAATATCAATCCAATACCAATCCGTCTGGCCAGCGTGGTATTAGTAGGCCAAGTATCCTTCCTTCACGGGAGGAGGCCCGTCCCTGCAGTGGGACATTAATGGACTGTAATGATGATGATGAATTGTTAATTCTCAGTTTTATTAAAGTGTGACTAGGAAAACGTTAAATACCATTAAGATAAAAAGTCAGTTTGACAACTACTTCTTCCATAATTAGCCCAGATTCACCCTACGTTCTTTCTTTTTCTTTTGCTGTTTCTCTGTTTGGACTAACTTTTTCTTTTTTGCTCACATCTTTATAATTGACGTCCTGTAGCTAATTAATATTAATGGCCAGACATTTGTATGTGACATTTTATTCTTCGATCTTATTCTGTTATTGCTGTACTCCCAAATCTGTAAACAAATGAAATTGAAGTGTGTGTTACCTACATTAAATCAGTTTTTACTAATTGCATATACGTAAAGGTTTTCACGACACCATTGCTAGAAGACATTGTTACTCCGCGCAAGGTGGAAACGTTTGGAGGAGGCCTATGTCCAGCAGTGGGCGTCTATAGGCTGATATGATGATGATTGCTAGAAATAACATTTTAAAAGTCTTGCTAATGTTTGATCCGGGCTAATCCACAAAATAGCTGAACCAATTTTAACGGAAACTTCCGAAAGTATCAAATAAATAAAAAAAAATAGCAATGTAATTGACAGTAGATAGTTTCTACATTAAATCGTCTGTAAATTAAACCGAAAACCTTAGTATATTCTTCTTATAATAATTAATCTCTTCATCGTAAAAGCAGTGGTGGGAGACCAACCCTTGCCGTTTAGGCAAAGTGTACTCCATCCAACATGCTCTCCATAATAGGAGATGTATCTCCTATTATTTAAAAGCATTAAATAAAACATAGTACGGAGAAAAAAAATGCTCCTCTTTGACTGAGGGCCAGATTCAGAGACCGCACTTTGTCTTTACTTTAGCAAAGTCTAGTTATTATCTCTGAATTTGAACATCATTAAAGTAATTTTTCGCATGAAAAAGTTTACTTTCATTATATATTACTACAAAGTAAACTTTTCATGCGAAAAGATTACTTTAATGTTGTTCAAATTCAGAGATAATAACTAGACTTTGCTAAAGTAAAGTCAAAGTGCGGTCTCTGAATCTGGCCCTTATACTCGTACATTGAATCGTCAATTTGTCACTTAAAAATCTGGTAGGTATTAGAATGAACCAAATATAATAATGTTTTATGATAAACAATAATGAAGTAAATACAATTTATGTACTTTCTTTCCGCGAAGTACTATCAAATTACTAAGATGCGTCAAAACTTATCTGTTTCAAATTACGAACGGTACGCGTTCTAAATCTGTTTTCATCTAAATTATGGCTGTTTTGTTTATTTAAACTTCGAATGCGGTTACATTATTGATAATTCATTCTTAATTTAAATCTTTACTTTATAACGTTTGCTGAATTTGAAATTGGAATACGTTTTGACGGTTATTCGGTTTTTTTGCTGGCAGACACGGGTTTGATGATGAGCGGGAATTGAGATGATGCTTTGCTGTCTTTGATGTCTAAGAATACTGTACTATACTATTCCACCTCGTCATCTCAATTCGAACCTAAAGCCTGGTGTAAAGTAGTCATTCACATTAAGGTTATTAGAGCGAGGAACCTCCTCCAAGAAAAAAAAAAAAAAAAGGATTGGTAAAGCATTCAAGGACGAGATACAACAGAGACAACTATTTTTTAGTTGTAATTATAGATAAATATATTTTTAATCATGTTCTGACAATTTATTACTTTCATAGTGTTTATTATGGGAAGCAATTAGCTAGAATGGGGTATGTCCGCATGTCCACCCCTTATGCACACGATATACTATTAATGGAAAGCAATAAAAACTCCTTTGTTATTGTCTATGTTTACTTTGTGTACGCGATAACAAAGACGCTAAGTTTGTTTGGAACATACATTTTTTTTTCTAAAGTTTTTTTACATGTGTTCTTTTTTTGAAACCAATACAACATATTATACAAGTTAAGTTATTGAGATATTCTTCTTCTTTTTAAATAGTGCGTAAATCGTTGTCTGAAGACTCTACTAACATCAAGGTGGGACGTAAAATAATTAATTAGTCCATTGACAAGGCAATAAATTGTGACAAAATTAATAATATGATAAGAAAGATTATTGTGTATGGTCTGTGAGGTAACAGCGTCATCAAACAAGATTACAAAATGTCACGTTCCCAATTCCTACTTTGGGCTATGCATTATAGGTAGCTTTATTATATGCGAAAAAGAAAAATAATTTAAAACCTAAACCTATACCAAACCACCTGATCAGAGTGGTATTAGTAACCCAAGTTTCTATTTTATCATCTAATAATATAACTATAATAATATATCAGCTAATATTCGTCCACTGTTAGGCATAGACTAAAATGGATTGACGCCTAAAATGGATTGACGTGAGATCGAGATGAGATTTTAAACATGCCTAATAACGAGAATAAGAACCCTATCGTTTAAAAGATACAAACATATCAACATCTATAAGTGTCAACAAAGTAATTACAACTCAAAAACAATTTCCTTGCTATATATCATATAACAATATTTATCATATTATATAAATAAACCTGTCAATATATAACATAGTCGTTAAATAACTGAGAATTACAGTTGTGGGTCGAGCAATCAATCAAAATGTCAAGTTATCGTGGCAGACGAGTGACCCATGGCCTTTGCGGATAGTTAGGGATGATTTCGCTAATGAAAATAAACATGTGTGGTCACTGTTTCTACCCCATTTTATTTAATAGTTTATCTATAGATGTGTTTACATTTTGGACTAGCTTTTCCCCCATGTATCGGCTGTAAAGCAATAAAAACTCCTTTGTTAATTAATTTGATACGACCTCCTCAAGAGGTGCTCATCACGGAGGGCGTGGCCGCACACGGAATCGACATCAACTTAAAGATAGCGACCTTTATACAACCGTTTTAATTACTCGCGATAATACAATGGCAATGAAATAAATGTTCTAGCATATAGCACGCAGTCGCAAGACTTCTTATAATAGCTAATTATAACGTAACGCGCACTGATCAGCCGAATATAAAGCGATTCGTCGAACACGTGTTGCGCCTGCGGCTCCCGTACGAACAATGTCGAAAACGAGATGGCCGCCCCGCTAACATCGATACGACGCTCTGCTAGAGGGACAGTGACAGCTGCTGTCCCTCTTAAATTGACTTCGACTATTTCCGGTAATACGCGGAAGCAGAAGCGCCGTCACGGCCGGACTGACATTCGACCGTCCTCGGGCGATTAATCTAATAATGACTAAGCTATCGTCATTTCACAATTTCGTTCGTTCATCCTGACTCTAAGGTAACAGTACTTAGAGTTGTAAACGCTAGACAAGCAAATCCTTGATAGGATGTGACCCGGACGACATATTTTCGTCTTAGCGGTATGGAGAAGCGCTAGACAAGCCAATCCTTGATAGGATGTGGCCCGGACGATATATTTTCGTCTTAGCGGTATGGAGAAGCGCTAGACAAGCCAATCCTTGATAGGATGTGGCCCGGACGACATATTTTCGTCTTAGCGGTATGGACAAGCGAACCCTAGGGCCTAACTCCGACGACACATTTCGTCTTGGACAAGCGAGCCCTAGGGTCTAACTCGGACGACCCTTTTCGTCTTAACTGTATCGACAAGCTAACCCTAGGGCCTAACCCGGACGACACATTTCGTCTTAGACAAGCGAGCCCTAGGGTCTAACTCGGACGACCCTTTTCGTCTTAACTGTATGGACAAGCGAACCCTAGGGTCTAACTCGGACGACTCATTTCGTCTTAGACAAGCGACCCCCATGGTTGACTCGGACGACATATTTCGTCTCAACTGTATGGACAAGCGAACCCTAGGGTCTAACTCGGACGACTCATTTCGTCTTAGACAAGCGACCCCCAGGGTTGACTCGGACGACATATTTCGTCTCAACTGTATAGACAAGCGAACCCTAGGGTCTAACTCGGACGACTCATTTCGTCTTAGACAAGCGACCCCCAGGGTTGACTCGGACGACATATTTCGTCTCAACCACACGGACAAGCCAGCAGTAATAAAACGTCTGGCTCGGACGACTTGTATCGTCTTATCTTATCAACATAACACACGATAACGCGGACGGGTATGATGCGTCCCCTTAACCAACCCACATGGGTGTGGTCAGGGTGGCACATCTCCGTTCAGCATTATACAAATAATTACCAAGTACAAGTACAAATTTCTTTATACTCGATAAATAGGGTATAGACATAAAATGTAGGAGACTTAATGAGAAATACCCGACAAATTAGAAGTGTCTGTAGTTGCTATAGTTACCCAGAATTGCAAATTGTCTTGTTCTGTGTGCATTTCAAAGTAGTCTTCCTATGTGTCGAGTCTGAATGTACAAACCAGCTGTGAGCGTACAGGAATCTGCAGAACAGTGGCGGAGCATAAGGTCAAAGTATCAGAATTATTAATCAATTCATGATGCATGATTTGATCTGGGCGGGAGCGTTTCAACATCCTCCAACGCCGTCACGGACATCCTCCGACGACGTCGTCATATGCCCATAGGCCTCGGTATGGTATGCTATGGTATTTATCGACGCACATGGTCATGTGCATATTTGTACTACCTACTTCCAACTCTGCGCTAAACAAGTCTTCGTGTGCCTATCCCGAGATTAAAGGTTATATTAGATAAAGGTGAAAGATAAAATAGAACAAAGTACAAACCGGTCGTTCCCGGCTTAATTCTTTTAGAACTAACTAGGGGTAGAATTCTATTAAACTATCCTGCCTATAGACCATAGACTTGCTTGTATTTCCTACAATACTAAATTTAATGCAAATCATTACTCTTAGCATTACTAAACCAAAGCAAATCAAAACACTACTAATAATAACTAAATTAAGATTTCTAAACTAGGTCATGTGGATCGCCCGTGTGGATCACCGACTGACCTCACACTAAGGTCTTTCCCAACCACGACCTCTGGTACGATCGAACACAATACGACGATACGAGATCCACTGGCATTTTCTACATCACGAGCTTCTTATGCACAGCACAACGCACTGGACCTATCACTTTGTTTAAAAAGAGCCGGTCGCAAAACGTCGTTATTAATCTGAGATTATACACGTCATTGTTTTTGTACATTGGTTTTAGTGTCTACATATACCTCAGAACAGTGAACATAATTTTACATAAATCCATCAATCTAAACTAAGTATATGATTAAACCTTAAGTGAATTTATTTCATCCACTAATCGACTTCTTTAGTCTTAATTATTCTGAATATTATAATACAGAGAGTCATGTACCATTGTCATAGTTAACAACATTTTAATTCAACTTTAAAATCAGTAATGCAAGATTTAAGTTATCCGCATAAAGAACTCATATCGCGAATCGCGACGGCCTTCAAGACGCGCATTTACGAAATCAACGTAAATCGCAGTCCGTGCAGAACACGACTCACCACCACTAGAGCCACTCTTCCATAGAACACCCACTCTTGTCCTAAGAGATACGGGGATAAATACGATTACGCACTATCTATCCCTGCACATTAACGACATCGAATTTATCTTCTACTTTCAAACAAAGAAATTAAAAGACGATGTACAAAATTATAATTTGTGTAACACTTAAAATATAATTACAGTAAGTTTTTAACGGAAGTATGTACTAGTCAGTATCACCACAATTCATTGATATCTAAATCGTAGAACAGAACTGGTCCTGCGTCCTCACACGACATGAATGATGTCCTATCATCGGACACACCAAGATACTTTGATATTTGAATTATAACCCGGTAAAGTAAGGGTCCTATTTTACTTAGAAAACACTTAAAGTCGTTATTATATTAAGCCATGTATATCATAGACACTTGCACGTATGCCGAGTTCATTTTCGCACTTTCATTCACTTAATAGACAACTATTAGTTAGCTCAGTTATGACATACTGATTCCCTACTAATTTTGGGTATCACTTGTACATCATCATCAAGACGCACCACGTAAATTACGTTGTGAAGTCACAAAAACAAACAGAAAACGACACTTAAACATTCAGCCACTTCTTTTTTTTCGAATAGTTGAGAATAATAATCAAATCTCTTTTAATTAATAATAATGTCGAATAGAACAACGGTTTCTTTTGTTTGGAATAAAGTATCAAACTAACATTAAACTTCAAAATGTTCACGTAAATCATTATGTGGCGACAGCCAAAGCCAGTACGCACGAACGTGCCAAAGTAATTTTGTATAGAATCAAGTATAACATAACAAACCTTCTGATTGTTTTAACTTTAGTGTATTACTGTCAATTAGGCAGATAATATTGCCACAGTAATGTAAACCCTATTCCTTGTACTTACACTCATATGGATTAGTATATAAGCTAGTTATTAAGATAATAAAACCAGTCAATATTTAATCTCGAAACAATCGTTTCATTTGACTCACAAAGCAACTCGCTATACATTACATTCAAAAAAATGCAATGTTAAAATCATAGTATTCGATTTTTAAAACATCTAATTTTAATATTAGAAACCATCATGTTCTATTTTTTTTTTTTTTGAAACATCATATTCGAATTTAATTTAAACCGTTTTGTTTTAATCAGGATAAGATGTCAGAGTAACAACAAAACTTTATAGTGCTAATGGTAAAACATCCTCGAATGTTTTAAACCCTCATTCCAATTATTGCAAAACACATTGATATCAGTAATAGGACAATTCTTTATTCTTACCAAAATAAGAACGTTGCACCAATCCCAAAGCGTCTTGCATGTACACTTAGGCCCGGATTCCTCTGTCGCTGACGTCGGTCGCGTACCGTCAGTCGCGTAGCGCGCTGACCATCAGCGCCAATGGAAACATCCGTAGTGCGATACTGACCGCTCCACGGTACAGGCGTCTCCAAGTGGATTTGTTGTGGATTTGTGAAGCGGAGTTTGAATTTGGGATATTATTATGAACCCGTTTATAAATTGTTTAGTTGCTGCAGCATACTTACGCAAGCGGAGACGGCGTCAGTATGAAAAAGAAAGATTTAGTAGGTATAGAAAAGAAATTCACCCAATTGTTGCTGATATGGTGACGAATGGTGAATCTTCTACTTTATTTGAAAAGCTACTTCAGGACGAGGAAAAGGACGACGACTGTACGCGCGCGTGCTGACGGTCAGGAACAGAGTGAGGACGCTCATAGCGTTCTATAGCGCGTCAGGCGACCGACGAACGCGGCGCTGACGAGCGAGACCGACGCGCGCCATCAGCGCCGCGTAGACACTCGCGCGCCGCTGACGTCAGCGTCGCAGTGTGGTGCTTCATAGAACACAACGTATAGTCGTACGCGCGACCGACATCAGCGACCGACGTCAGCGACAGAGGAATTCGGGCCTTACACTGATCATATTCACAGTAATCATCTTGTCACAAGGCCGAAGACAGAAGACACTAATTTATCGCAAAACTAATAATTATTACTCCTCACAATTTACATAGACACTGTACATTGAATTAACTATTCAATTGTAGGTACACCGTAAAAACATAGGTATTTGTGCCTCGCGGTAATTTATACCCGTTATATTTTTTTTTTTGTATTACAGCCATTGATGACGATTCTGCCAGTATCTCTGCCTTGTGATTTTTTTTTTTTCACTTCTCAAATAGAAAATAAGAATGACTAATTTTCATAGCTTTGAATAACAAATAGGTAACTGATTCCACTTTAATTAACTTTAGTACTTTCAAAGTAACTTTTACACGATGTGTAAACGGTTTAATAGTACAAAGGGGTGATTAAATCCTTTACACATCTTATTCACAATTTACTGCAACGTGTCGTATTCGATGATCAAAATTTAAACGAATGCGTATCAACGTTCAAAATTCAAACATAATAGATTAAGAGTTAAAACAGCGTACCACGGTACGATTCACACACTGATGTTATTTAACCAATATTTGTTACAAGTTAATTGTCGTTCTCGCCAGTAGACAAAAATTAAAACTAGAAACATTAAATCATTATCATAGGGCCAACACCCTATGCCGCCAAAAATAACACTACACTATAAAATCTTAAAATCGCCTTATACCAGCAACACAAAAGCTTTACTGTTAAAATTATTAGCGATATCCTTTAACAGTGAGCACTCTGCTCGAAAATTAAAGTAAATTGGAATGGGCTCACCGGATCAGCACAGGATACCAAGACACTTGTTCACTACACAGGCTGTGGGCTGGCTGGGTTGATCCCACTTCTGATGATACGACCTCCTCAAGAGGTGCTCATCACGGAGGGCGTGGCCGCACACGGAATCGACATCAACTTAAAGATAGCGACCTTTATACAACCGTTTTAATTACTCGCGATAATACAATGGCAATGAAATAAATGTTCTAGCATATAGCACGCAGTCGCAAGACTTCTTATAATAGCTAATTATAACGTAACGCGCACTGATCAGCCGAATATAAAGCGATTCGTCGAACACGTGTTGCGCCTGCGGCTCCCGTACGAACAATGTCGAAAACGAGATGGCCGCCCCGCTAACATCGATACGACGCTCCGCTAGAGGGACAGTGACAGCTGCTGTCCCTCTTAAATTGACTTCGACTATTTCCGGTAATACGCGGAAGCAGAAGCGCCGTCAAATTATTGTCTATGTTTACTTCGTTAAGAAGATACTTAATGGCAGTTTTTGTTTAGATTTGAGGTTGATTCAGCGCTGCTTTGCTTGCCTTGATTCTATTTTATTTCCCTTTTAAAGCACTAATCTTATGTGTATAGTAAAGGAATTTTAAAATCATTATAACACCCTGTGGACGTAATATTACAATTATTTAAGTTTTCCTTCTTTATTCGAAAGCAAAGACGAATTTGCACTAAGTAGATTTTTGACGACACATGATACTGTTGTAGTTTTTAGTTCATATTCAAAAGTTAAAATATCCAATGTTTTATTTATGGAAAAATCCCATCATCACACCTGCACGAGCGTAAGCCGTTTTTACCAATATATCAACCTAAGTTTAACAGAAACTACGTTTCGAGGTGTGACCAGTGATCCCGGGCCTATAGGCTTTTAAGCTTTTTTAAGGCTAGCCTATGTATTAAGGGGCTTCTAAGTGATAAAGCTTAAAAAGGCTTTTGGGCCTTTAGGCTAAGTCTTTTTTTCTACCCGTCTACTACGTCAATACTATTTTAGCCTTTTTTGGGCTTCTAAATATGTATAAATCTATCTTATTAAATTTAAAAATCAATTAATTAATAAAAAATATTGTTTAATTCAAACAAAGTTATAATCTGGATAAGCATTAAATTAAACCTGAAACTAGCCACTAGAAAGCCTAAAAGGCTATTAAGGGTTATTAGGTTTCAAAAGCCTACTCTTCTACCATGGTCATAAAAAAGGCCTAATAGGCTTAATTTTAAGCCTAAAAGTTTATAGGCTTCGGGAACACAAGGTGTGACAATTCCGCGTACGATATGTTTCGTGCGGCAATAGTCCGTATAATCGTGTATATATAATTGGCACATTACAAAGAGATAATCCATTAGTAGAACGGAACTAGCATACTGTTTGTGTTTACACTGTGACGAGTGTTATGACCGTGGATTTTCACTCACTAAATTGTATTCCAAGGAAATTCGGCGCGTGTAAAGTAAACTGTTTATATATATGACGTTTGACTTACGTATGTAGATACTGTGAGGTTTTATGCATGGTACACATGGTAGGTATTATACATAGGTAGGTATATTATACATAGGTATTATATTATATAATAAAAAAAAGGAAAACTTGAAATTAAACCATATACCAATCCGTCTGGCCAGCGTGGTATATGTAGGCCAAGTGTCCCTCCGTCACAGGAGGAGGCCCGTCCCTGCAGTGGGACATTAAAGGGGTGTTATGATGATGACACATGGTAGGACTTCATTACCCGGAGACTTGCTAGCTTATGATTTTTGAGTATTTTTTTTGCAGCTTTTTATATTTTATTTAAGATCATTCAGGCTCATGAATTGTGGATCGCACTAATAATGCATACATGGATATATGAACAGCAATATTCCTCACACATTCACACAACGCCATCTAGTCCCAAACTAAGCAGAGCTTGTACTATGGATACTAGACAACGTATAAACAGACTTAAATACTTATTTTTTGTAAATACATAGGTACATATTATACATAGAAAACACCCAGTCCAATGCAAAAAATCATGTTCATGGACACAAATATTTGCATTGAGCGGGAATCGAACCTTAGATCTCTGCGTAGCAGTCATGTTATATAACCACTACGCCATAGAGGTTGTCAAAGTCATATTTAAATGTCGTGTTTGGTCAAATTCGATGAGATAAATGTGGCTAACAAACTCATTCTCTTTTCAAACATAGATAACTTCTTAGCTTTGCCTCTAATTCCGCAACTTACCCATCTATCAGAATCAATACTGAATTACGTGCTAATTATATGTGATTATATGCGTAAATATGTTACCGTTAATCCAACATACTTGTATTAAAAAGGTTTCAAAATACGTATAAGATTACCGACCTCTTTCTCTCCCATCTTAAAGATTCATATAGTGTGCCCATTAGTGCTGTGCACCTTTTGAGGTATGCGCAGCAAGGTGGAAGACGAAGAAAATAGGTGTCCGTTGTGGTAGCGTACACAAGAGCTATATCGAGTTGGATAATATGCCATAAAACTCTGCGTAAATAGTGCGTAATTAGTGTAAAAATAAAAAAAAACACAGGCTTACTTAAAAGAAAAGAGTATATCTAAAAGAGATTCCAATACTACTCTGAGGCGATTACAATACTTGATTCCCTCTCTTTATGTATGCTAGGGGTCGTAATAGCACTGGGCCAAACAAACTTTTTCCATAACCTATTCTGTGGTCAGACCCGGTAAATGATGGCGACGGAGTGAAAACATCATGACTCTCTTCCGTTGCCTTTATTCCTGGTCTGATTTCGCGTTTGCTATCAGCGACATACTATTAAAAAAAAACTATACGTCGCCTAAGAAATTGTACACCCCGAGCCCTCACGCACTGATGACGCGATCATGACCATTATGAAATATTGTGAAATACTTACATTAAATATTTGTCAACCTCGTTTTACAAATGCAAAAAGACGAAAAAAAAATTGTAAATGTGTGTCTTATAACATAAGGACGTCCTAACTTTTTAAAGTTAGGACGTTCTCTTTACACTGTCCTACATGTGATTACTCTAGACTACACTACATGTAGTCTCCTACATGATGTAGTTGACTACATGTAGTCTAGTGTAATCGGCGCTTAAGACGGCACCTTTAACAAAACAGTATTTCTTTAGAATGTCTCAAATAACGGCGTACTAAACCTACAATAAAATTAAATAAGTAAAAGTATACTATATGGCTTAGAAAATTTATTTTACCAGTCACTTCTAAAAACGTTATGCTCTAGCTAGTTTCATACAAAAAAACGCAGATCTTATAAATATTCATAAAATAAATTAAACTAAGTCATTAAAAATAGAAAGTCTATCATTAAATTACTAAGTAAATCGCGGCCGTATAACGACGGCTTCAGAAGTCAGAATACATGTTTTCACTACCCCATGAAAAAATCTCCCTGAAAAATAGTTGTTCTTGCAGGAGAATATAGTACACTAGCTTTTGCCCGTGGCTTTGCTCGCCCTTAAATTCGGGGTAGCACTGTTCCCCTTTCCTGGACACAGAAGAAAAAAATAAAAAGGCCTATGTTACTCTCCATCTCTTCAACTATCTCCACTTTAAAAATCACGTCAATTCGTCGCTCCGTTTTGCCGTGACGAAACGAAAGACAAACAGACACACTTTCCCATTTATAATTTAGTATGAATGTTTTATTGAAGTCTCGACGAAAGTCCCACATAAAGAAAACCAAATCATTGAAGGTCAAGAGGTTTGACAATCAATCAATCAAGCCTATTGCAGTCCATTGCTGGACATAGGCCTCTCCCAATACACGCCACAGAACTCAGAAGAGGTTTGACAGTGGGAGAATGATTATTTTCTGAAAGTCGAGTAATAAATAAAAAGGAAGAAAAAACATGACATTATTTATTTACTTTAAACAAAGAAATCTGCGTGATTTATAATGTCCTGGCTGTTGAACTTTGTTAGTTATGTTGATAAAAACAGTTTGTTTTTATACTCTAAAAGCTTTAAACAAAACATTTGATATAAAACTTATGTAGACGAACAAAGAACGTCCTTGTGCTGATGGATAAGGAAACGCCAAGTCACCATGAAAGAAAGTCTTACAAACAATGAAAACTTTGAAACTCTAAAACTCTTTCTGCAAGAATAGTTGGCCACGAGCTTTTTCCTTGATGTTTAATGTGTTCATCAGCTAAAAGATGCGGCTGAACATACCCCTAAATATTTACACCCCTCACGATAATGCACCTCTTCTTACCTTTTATTTGTCCATTGAAATTATTCATAACGCTTCAGTTGCCGTGATTTCGAAATCACATAGTCATCCTAATAATATTATAAATGCGAAAGTTTTTGAGGATGGATGGATGTTTGTTACTCTTTCACGCAAAAACTACTAAACGGATTTTGATGAAATTTGGAATATAGGTAGTTTAGGGTGTAGAATAACATTTAGGCTACCTATATCACGCGGGTGAAGCCGGGCATCAGTTAGTTTTCAATAATTTCATTGGTCGCACATACAATCAACTGTCATAATATTCGTAAATGCATTGTTTATGATGATAGAATAAGAATACCAACTCATTCTGTGGTTGTCGTAAAAAACGATTAAGTAGTAGTTTGTAGTAGCTAATTTTAGTATATTATCTATACTGATATTATAAAGAGGTAAAGTTTGTGTGTTTGTGACGTTGTAGGGGGTAATCTCTGGATCTACTGAACCGATTTTAAAAATTCTTTCTGTGTTGAATAGTTCATTTATCGGGGAGTGTCATAGGCTATATAGTATCACGCTATAACTAATAGGAGTGGAGCAGTAATGAAATATGTTTGAAAAACGGACGCGTTTTTTTCGCCGTCCAACGAAGTGGGTACGGGTCAGCTAGTTATCTATAAAAACGTAAGATGGAAAACCTAATGTCTAACCAATCCAGGCCAGCTTACATTTTAAACAAACATTACAAGATATCATTGAACCACATAGAGTACTTATCCACAGGTGAGTGATACACCTACCTACAGATATAATAAGTTTTTCTCTGAAACTCGTACCACAATAACACACATGTGTTTTATATTAGTTTTAGTCATTTTAGATCCGTGTTTATCCAAAACTAGAGCATTACACGCATTCCGTACTGACTGAGCTTGAATCAAAATCTATGATAATGGTTTGATGCCATTTTGTCGAGAAATTAAAGCATCTGATAGTGATTTCATCCGCGTGGCCCTTAATTTTGACGGTTTGGCTAAATGCTTTGGGTATGCATTTGAAGGACCCGATGTTTTAGAAAGTAGGGGGTCTGTGTGTAGGAAGACTATTTTATAAACTGAATTCCATTTATAGTATCTCTGTTGGCGATGTACTCTTGTTCTATGGCACAGCTTTTTGCAATTAATAAACATAGAGCTTATTCCTTCCTTATTCATAATTAAAGAACTTATTGTTTAGTGTAAAGCTCTAAGTGCTTTGGCATCAGGCGACCAAAGACCGTAGCGTTCTACGTGGCCACTGGCCAGCCCATCGCCATTTTAAACTTAAGCCATATTTCCCTGATATTACATAATTATCCTTTCGGACAGCTTATTTGTCCAATTTTTTTAATGCCCTTTTCTATAGCCTCCTAGCAGCATAATAATTTAAAGTTAACACTCTTACTTTTCAACTACAACTTTGTTTCAGGTAACCTCGTAACGACGATAGCCCTCCTCATGCACCCGAAGCTCCGCGGTCACGTGACGACCATGTTTGTCCTCTCCCTCTGCGTGTCAGACCTGCTGTTCTGCTCCATCAACCTGCCCCTGACGGCGAACCGCTACATACAGCAGCACTGGGGCCTGGGACCCAGTCTCTGTCAGATGTTCGCGTTCGTCTTCTATGGCAACGAAGCCGTCAGTCTACTGTCCATGGTTGCTATTACTATAAATAGGTAAGTTTTCTAATGTTTATTTATACCGTCTTCAAATTTATCGCAGAACAATCTCGTTTATGAGCCCCAAATTCTTGAGTTCCTTCAACGATGTAGCTCTTCCCTAGAACGGAGGTTGTCTTAAAAAGCAATCTTTTTGCCTGTAAAGTAGCGAATAGACTCGACAGAGCCCTTTTCAATTAATATAGATGTAATGTTTTGTGCTGCGGGCGGTTTGGGTTTAAACTGTCCTAATGTTAAAAATGATGGCCTAATGGAAAAAAAAACATTTTTTTCGTAATTCTGTATACATTTTCCAATGTTCCAATGAGTTCCAATGAGCTTGCTTAAGAGACGGAGGGAATCTTGCCCTACTATGAACCTATCTCCAAAGTTTCCCTGAGTCGGTCTACGACATCCACTAAAATGAAATGGGGTGATGAAGACCTTGGCCATGTAATCTTAACCCACCACTACACAGAAACTCTTTATAAACTAAATCCAATTATTTTTATGTTGCTCTAAAATATCTTAATCCATAAAATATCAAAAACTGTTTTACGCGTGCTCGTAAAAATACATTACATTGATGGCATGAAACAGATTATAAATGTCGACACGTTATACATTACGGCCCACTACTCAGCCGAGTTGTAAAACAAACCTCTTTGCTGACGCCAACTAAATTAAAAAAAAAGAAATATTCTATTTAGAGAGATATGAAATTGGTCTTTGGTATTGACCTAGTGTTGAATTCTGGAGGATTGGTAAAACTATTTTACCTATAGTAATACCTCTGGTCTATAGTTACTTAAATGCTCAATGCATGGTCTGTGTCGGAATGGAAGCCGCTTGCGCTAAAGTCGCGCCACTGAGGCAGTTCGGGCAGGCACCGAGGGAGTTGTTTTGTGTTTGTGTTTAATTCTTTGTATTTGTATTTTTTATTTATAGAAACTTTTTGCACAATGTTGTACAAAAGCATCCTTTGGGTGATGCAGAAAAAGTAAAATGGTGGGTGCTGCAAATTCAAATCAAATGATTAAACATTAAAGGACAATGGGAAAAAACGTCCCCACCATTCAACAGATTTGAAATAGGTGTCATTTGAAAGGTCTAGTAGAATAGATATTTTTTTACTATGACGACTTTCTTCAAATATGTGGGGGTTAGGTTTTATTTTATTTTTTTCCTTTTTACTAATACATTTACTTAGTGTACAATAAAAAAAAGATAAGAATAGCGACGTTTATGAAGGTGCTCAGTTGACAACAGACCAGGCAAACAAGTCTCGATTGGTTACGATTTGTAGATGGGTTGTCGAGGAGGTCAACGGTAAGTTTAAAAACAGATTTAGGTTGTTGCGACATACGTATTTTAACCGTGCATTAAGTCATATGTTCTGTGACTTCAAAATAGCAGCGGCCATAATAAACGCCTATTATCGGTTCGCTGTTGATAACAGACTCGTCAACGAGATCATAAATATAATTCATTCTAGAATGAACATGGCCAATCTTTTGCATGATTATGTCCATATGAAAAACCTTAACAGACAGAGAGTCCCTTTTCAAGCCATGCAAGCAAATATTCCTAACTTCGAGGACTTCCCACGTTTCTCCGAAGATGAAGTGTTTCTTTTCGCGCTAGGGAGCTATCATATTAAGCTTGCCCAGTCTTACTGCGCCGAGCACCTTCGCGATGGCCTTTATAATATCGAAGTATATCGTGATAACCAGTTAAACGATTTACCACGATGCAATATCCTGCAAACTAACGTTTGGCTAGTCAGAGTACGAATTCAGTCGCGCCATGTCCGTTCACGTATTTATTATAGTTATATTTTAATAGATCGGGATTTGGCTGGCAGACATGCTATTGCTTATTGGTACTGCACTTGTCTTACAGGCAATCGCACCGTGGGAAGTTGTGCGCACATAATATCCATTGTATGGTATATGGGGTTAGGGCGTCATATTGACTTTAATGCACCAGCACACATGCTTGATAATATTGTCATAGATATATAACGTAATAATTGTTAGTACTATCAAGAGCACGTCAAGCTTGACACTTTGGCCAAGCCCCGTGTTTTTATGGCACGCAGGATAAGCGAGGCGAGGCGATGCCGATCCGTTTACGTTACGTTATATGTGCTATGACCCTAAATCAGAGCTTAACTGCTAGTAGTGTATCGTTTGACATGCTTTAGGCTGTACTAATGAGTTAATAGGTATATTAATTGACCTTAACACTGTCATTATTACTCAATGATTTTCAGTTACAGAACCGAGTATTTTTTATATATGTAGAATGGTCATTTGTTTACGTAAAAGATGCTTTTGTTTGTGAAAAAATGATTTTTGTTAACAAATAAATACATTTACATCGAAAAGTTTTTTTATTATCATAAATAATCCCCATAATTTTTGCTACTAACACAGGTACATTAGGCCTCTTGGGTGCCCAATGAACAAATTGACATGTATCCCATGTCTGTTGTAGGGTGGGGACGGGGTTCATACAAAATCCCCCATCATCCTTTGAATTACACACATCAAAAAAGTCTAAGCAACATGCATGATATTACAAATTTACCATTTATATTAATTAATTTCTAAGTATTTACTCACTCAAAGTGTATAGGTAAGTAAACTTCAAGTGTATAGGTAAAAAAATTTCGATTATGTTTTGTTTTTTTTCATAAAATTCAAATGACTGCGAATTTGTTTGAATTTGAGTGCATGTTAATTGCTACGTTTTAGTCTTGATTTTATAATTTTACCAACCATTTAAATACAGTTGGCGACAAAATTGAATTGTTAGATATTCTTTACGTCATGGAGCGACGTCATTTGACGGCAGATGAAATGCAAAGAGCTGTAGGGATGTTGCAAGCGGGAAGTAATCAATCTCAGGTATCTCGACATTTTGGTATTCATAGAAGTGTTATTTGTCGTCTTTGGCAGCGCTACAATAATACAGGGGAACCCGCTGAACAGCATCCAGGCCGTAAAATGAGTACAACCACTCGGCAAGACCGGTACATACAACTGACTGCAAGACGCCAGCCGATGTTAACCGCTCGAGAGATAAGTTTGAGGCTACAAAATTCAAGTGGTGTTGATGTAAGTCCCCAAACTGTGCGAAATCGACTGCATGAGTACGGCCTACGAGCTCGACGCCCTATCAGGTGCCCACCGATACGTCACGGGAATCGCGCTCGTCGAAATGAATGGTGTAGAGAACGCATAACATGGACCCAGGAACAATGGGATAAAATTATGTTTTCCGATGAGTCGCGATTCGGGTTTAGGCCTGATACAAGAAGGGTGCGAGTGTACCGTCGACCCGGAAATACTGAAAGACTCAGGTGCGTTCAGGAAGTTCATCCATACAGCGGCTCAACAGTTATGGTATGGGCGGGTATTATGAAGAACAGGCGAACTGAGCTCGTTTTTGTAAATGGAAACATGAACGCTGAAAATTACGTTGAGGATATTCTCAGACCTTATGTCCATCCATTTGCACAAACCTTTGGCTCCGATTTTACGTTAATGCATGACAATGCGCGTTCACATACAGCTCGGCGAACCAGTGAATACTTGGCAACGGAGAACATCCAGGTATTGCCCTGGCCTGCACAATCGCCAGACCTCAACCCCATCGAGCACGCATGGGACATGCTCCAGAGACGTGTTTTGAAGGACTTGGACGGAGTGACAACAACCCAACAGCTGAAGGATTTGCTACAATTCCATTGGGAGCGAATACCGCAAGATGACATAAACAGTCTCATTAATTCAATGAATAATCGTTGCCGACAAGTTCTGAATAGCAGAGGAGGCCATACTTTGTATTAAATTGTCCTATTCTTTCACAATAAATTCATTTTCTTAAGAAATTTCAATTTGTAAAAAAAAAGTTTAGTTTCATATGTACCTGTATATTCTAATATTGTTAATTTCTGTTATTAAAAGAACTTATAAAGAAAACAGCTGTTATTTTTACATCATAGAACCCTAAAAATATTATTTTAAAAATAAAATACAACGTTATAATTAAAATAAATGGTAAAATAAATTAATATAAATGGTAAATTTGTAATATCATGCATGTTGCTTAGACTTTTTTGATGTGTGTATATTAAACTTTTACACACTGCACTAACTGTACCATTTAGTGGTTGTTGTTATAACTACTCAACTTGAGAACACGGCCAATATAACCTGCCTCGAATCTACCCAGCATTTCGCGTTATTTTTTAAGCCCGATTTACATTACAAGTTGGCGGGGTGCGGGAGACGCGAGAGAGGGGGCTACTTCGTACTCGCCAAAAATAGGATGGAGATCTATTCAAATCAACTTAATCAACAACTTACTACTTAACTCGCTACTGTACTTGTCGATGTGTAAATCGAGCTTTAATGTTAAGACTTCTTATAAAAAGGCTTTGAACGCGAAAGTTTAAAAGTTAAACGTATAAGTAAGTAGTAGTAGTATGTTGGTGAAAGCTTCCAAAACTGTAGATAAGGTGTGAGGTGTATATTATAATCAATAACCGCGCTGTTTACTGTAGGTACAGGCAGGGAGATAAGCTTGCACCTCATTATCATTATCTACACAAAATCTACTAAAGATAACTTTGACACTTTTCTGCTTAATGGAATGTGACGGTCTCGATGATTTGTTTGTTTTTGGTTTTAAAACGTTTATAATTTAAAAGTTATGATTAAGATAATTAATTATACATAATAAGCGAAACAATTATTAATAAGCGAAATGTATTTGATTGAAAATTTTCTTATCTCAAATACAGTACAGCCCTTTATAGTGTTCAATTAATTCTAAAACTACTCCTTTCAAATTTAATATTTTGGATTCTCTGTTTCAAGATCTCGCAAAACTTTTGTGTCATGAAAAGGAATCCAGTTTATAATTAAGTTGCAATTTTAAAAAACAAACATGTAACTTAGATAATACCCAGCACCTCATCGCACCCATAGGATGACTTGAGAGTTCTCGTGGATCGCGCGTAGAGCGTAGCCGCTATCGTCGTTGTTTGCTTAAAGTAAAAATAATGTACCTACATAATAATAAAATAAAAATTGTGTATTTCTGATAATAAAGTGCCATAAATATAATAGTTGTGTTAAATAGTGAATAATGACATCCAGGTCTTGCACCCCCCCGAAGCAAGGACAGTGTTATGCCTCCGATCCGAATATATCAACTACAAAGGATAAGCCAATTGCTCCGGATGAATGGGTCCATGCTCGACAACCTAGAAAGAAGCGGTTGGCTGGGGACTCGGATAGCGACTCCTCAGTAACGCAAGAAACTAGACGATCGAATGTGGCCTGCTGCGATAGCCTCAATGAGACTATTTGTGCATTCAGAGAGCAAATGATAGCAATGCACTCTCTCTTGTCCACAATGAAAGAAGAACAAAACACAAAATTCCTACGAATGCAGACAGATATGTCTGAAATTAAAAAAGAGATGATGGAAATAAAAAAGCATGATAAAGATAAGGAACAATGTATTACGTTTCTTAAATCAAGATATGCAGAGTTAGATAAATCACAACTAGAATTTACAGAAAAAATAAATAAACAAAATAACAAGATAAAAGACATTTATCAAAATAAAAAATATATGGAAAAATGCAACAGGGCGCTTGAAGAGCGTATTATGATCCTAGAACAGAAGGAACTTAACAGAAACATAGAAATAATGAATGTGCAAAAACAAGAAGGGGAAAACGTGTCAATAGTTGTTAAAAAAATTGCTCAAGAGTTAAATGTAAATTTCGAAGATGTGGAAGAAACATGGAGGGTAAGCGGCGAAAGCAAAACCCCGCGCTCAATAATTATAAAACTAAAAACACAAAAGGCCCAAGCAGAATGGCTTAAATGTCGCAAAACAGCCACAATTACAAACCACACAATATATAAAAATAACGATAATACAAAAATATATATAAATGAAAACCTAACCCGTTCTATGCGTCAGCTGTTTTGGTCCGTAAGAACAAAATTAAGAGAAACTTACAAATATATATGGATACAAAACTCAAAAATTTTAATAAAAAAAGACGACTTTAATAAAAAAATATATCAAATACGCTCTGAAAGTGATATTGAAATCTATTTATCAAACAGCCAGGAGTAATTGCATCAAAATCATATTTTTTTCTTTTATTACGTTGCTGTGATATAGAATACTTATAAACTATATAATAGTAAGTACTTACATTTATTTACAATATGTCATCCAACTTTGATCCTCAACCAGAACTCAATAACATAGAATACACGAGATTCACACAGCTATGTGATTGGCACGACCACATAAATAAGGAAATATCTTCATTACAAATTGTTCACATAAACGTATGTTCACTGCGTAAACACTTCGACGAGTTTCTTGTTATTATAAAAAAGTGCGCACTGAATCTAGACTTAATATGTTTAACAGAAATAAATATAAAAGAAGAAGAACTTAAAAAATATGAAATAAACGGTTTTAATACATACATATTAACACGGAAGCAGAAAAGAGGTGGAGGAATTCTAATTTATGCAAACGAAAGAA
This sequence comes from Schrankia costaestrigalis, assembly GCA_905475405.1. Taxonomy (NCBI): domain Eukaryota; kingdom Metazoa; phylum Arthropoda; class Insecta; order Lepidoptera; family Erebidae; genus Schrankia; species Schrankia costaestrigalis. Next base: position 18,093,603 of record FR997838.1, on the reverse strand, counting down.
TACAGTTTAATGTAGCAAACACTTGTATAACCAACACGCATGAATTTATATATGGACAAGTGACATTAAACAAGTTTACTAGTCATATTATAATTATATACAGACCTCCCAGTACGAACAAGATTGAATTTATAGCAGAAATTAACAGATTTCTCAAGAAAATACCTTCTGGAAATAACGTACTGTTGCTTGGTGACTGTAATATTAATATACTACCAAATAGCATTAATCCGACGTCTGTGAAGTATCTAAACACATTAGCTGAGATAGGACTACAGTGCGGTATACAAGACGTGACGCGCGACGTTGTAATGAGTGAGTGTAATGTGACGTCTTGCCTCGATCATGCATTCCTGCGGACTGATAAAGCAACTTCATTACAAACTTATGTGCTAACCACAAAGGTAGCCGATCACTACATAACGGGAATAACTATTGAATTAATAGAAAAACCAAGTGTCTCAGTGTGTAAGTACTTTGTTAATAGTAAAATTGTAGTGAAAAAGCTAAAAGACATTAACTGGGTAAATTTATTAGGTATTCACGACCCAATTGAATTGTACAATAAGGTGCGCGGTATATTTGACGATATTTATGAGTCATCAAAACAGCAAATTTTACATAAAAAACGCGAAAATCATATATGGGTTGATAAAACACTACAAAATATGATATCAAACAGAGATGAATTATATCGATGTTGGAAATCTGATCCTACAAATAATAGCAAGAGATTACAATATACAAAACACAGAAATAAAACAAATAAGCTCATAAATAACGCCAAAAATAACCACAGGCATGACCTAATACAAAATTGTAAAGGGGATATACGTAAAATATGGGGCTTTATTAATAATTGGTTAGGTACTAAGAAACCGTCTGTTGATAGTACCATTATGAAATATCTGCAAAATAATGAACCGTTATCAAATATTTGTAATAATTTTTGTAATACATTTACGCGCGAGGTCGACAATATAAAACATAAATGTTGTAACAAGTTTTTAAATAGAGAAGATTATGTTAAGCCGAGTCAAGTAAGTTTTAGATTTAATAAAGTCACACCCACGCAAATATCTAATATAATTAAAAATTTGGATGTCAGCAAGTCGCCGGGATCAGATGGTATTCGAATAAAAGATTTAAAGGAAATTAATCAGTCTGTTAGCCCTGTAATAGCCCATTTTATTAATCAATGCGTAAAAGAAAATAAGTATCCCGATGAGTTAAAAAAGTCCATTATTCGACCGATTTATAAGCACGGGTCGCATTTAGAATATACCAACTATAGACCAATAGCCATTTTAAATACAATAAATAAAATAACAGAAAAAATAATAATACAACAAATAACAAACTATTTAGAGAAACATAAAATTATCACAAACATTCAACATGGATTCAGACCTAATCGTAGTACGTCAACACTCCTGAACCGGTTTACTGATGACATAAATAATTACTTAAACGATAAACAAATAATTGTACTAGTGTTTATTGATTATAAAAAAGCGTTCGATACTCTTGATCACGATGGCTTGCTGCAGGCCATGAACGAGTGCGGGATCGATGGTCAAATAGGTAAGTGGTTTCAAACATATCTAAACAGACGAACCATCAAAGTTACTGTCGCCAATGAGAGTAGCCAAATTGGTATAGTAAAATATGGTGTGCCAACCGGGTCGATATATGGGCCGGTGGGTTATATTATCCAGGTTAATAGTATGTGTAATGTGCTAAAACACTGTTCTGCCTATATGTATGCTGATGACTCATGCATTCTGTATAATGGAAAGGATATCAACGCAATACAGGTGGCCGTACAAGAAGACTTGGATAATGTAACTCGATGGGCACATGACAATGGCCTTATAATTAATACAGATAAGACTAAATGTATGTGCATAGCATCTCCGTACACACACATAAATACAACTCAGCTAAGTATAAGGGGTCATAACTACCAATGTTTACATGATAATAAAAATAATTGTAGTTGTAACAAGCTTGAACAGGTAAAAACATACAAATACCTAGGATTGTATATAGATGACACATTTACTTGGGACGTACATATAGATCATGTTTGTAATAAACTACGCTCGGTGTTAAGCAAGATGTACTCGCTAAAACCGGTTGTTAACAGGCGCTTATTGTTTACAATATATCACGCACTGGCTGATTCTGTTATTAATTATGGTTTGGGTAGTTATGGACTCACATTCAAAACACATATAGACAAAATAAAAACATTACAAATTAGAATTTTAAAATTATTAGTGGATAAAAATTGCAAAGATAAATTGGATAAAAACTATGAAAAATTGTTTAAAATATGTAATATATTGCCAATAGAAATGAAAGTTAAAATCACTTTATTACTAGAACAGCATAACATAAATATACATAAAAAAGAACGAATACATAACTACCCAACCCGCCTAGCTAAGAAATGTAAATTAAGTGTACCTACGGTATGTAATTATTTTGGTAAACGTACAAGGAAATGGTTTATCCCAACGACAATTAACGAGCTGCCAAAAACCCTGTTTAATAATACAACCAGCAAAAGTAATCTCAAAAACATATTGAGAAAGCACTATATGTCGATGTGCCCGTAATCTTTTGTAGGCTTAAGTTACAGATATTATATATAACGATAGTGTCTTGATTATTTTATAGGTATAAGGATTGTTTTAGAATATGCAAAATATTAATTAAGTTTAAAGAGATGTTAGATATAAGTTGCAGAATGTATATGCATTTGGGTGTGTATGTATCTATATGTATATCTATATACATATGGATACATGCACATATACCTATGTATATGTGTACAATGTAATGTGTTGCAGTGTATATGTGTGTGCATGCATTATATGTAAAGTTGTAGGTATACTCGTAGTACACATAGTAGTTTACATCCACGAGAACTTACTGCCGACAAACTGTTATACAGTTTGGCAGATAAAATATTGTATCCAATGTGTAACTTACTTTTAATAAAATAAAAATACAAAAAAAAAAAAAAAAATACTTAAAATGCGCCTTTGTGATTTTACGTCTATAGGAAACTAGGCTCAAATCTCGAAACTGTTTTCTGACCAACGTAGTGTATTTTTAGGCCAAGTTTTCCTTCTACACATGAAAAAAGCCGAGCATCCAAGTTATAGAATGTTTTAAAAAAAATAGACAATTAATCCATACTAATATTATAAATGCGAAAGTACCTCTGTCTGTCTGTCTTGTCTCTTTCACGCCTAAACGGCTGAACGGATTTTGATGAAATTTGGTACAGGCAATTTTTAGACCCTGAGAAAGAACATAGGCTACTTTTTATAAACTAAAAAAAAAATATTTTTTTTTACAAAAAAATCGTATGTTCTAGCATTTTGAAATTTTTCCAGGGTGGGGGTGAAATAGGGGTTGAATTGAAGATAAGACAATAAATCTTGGTACGTAGGCTTTTTCTACAAACGGAATTCCCGAAATTCGAACTGTACGGATTCGGAACGGGAACTATAAAGCCAAACTCACATTCACTTCTCTCTCACTCACAACAAATTCTGATTCTGATTGACAAAAACTAATTTCACGCGGGCGAAGCCGCGGGCGGAAGCTAGTAAAAAATAAAAGTAGGAAATAAAAGTCCGTTCTTCGATAGGTTGCATTGAATACAGGAAAAAACCTCACGCAGTTAAACCCAGGCGCACGTGCTTGCAGTGCAAATAAGGGACGGGCCTCGTACACTGACGGATAAAAACTTGACCCACTAATAACAGCTTAGTCAGACGGATTAGTTAGATCTATACCAATATTATTGCAATTGTTATGATTTTCTGTCAAATTTGTAGTAAGGAACTAAAAAATACCTGCGAATTACCTCTTCCCCCGTCGGTTTTTAGTCCACCCAAAAGACGAAACAAAACATAATATATCACCTGACTACCCATACTTAATCTTAATGAACCCAACATAAACACATAATAACAATTATCTAATCCCAGTGTACACATAGACGGTTTGTTTTCCCACAACTAGTTGATAAAGTGTTTGTCAAGTGGTCAATTATACTGTGAGAGCTAACTTCATGTTAACTGCTGTTTAAGTGGTTGAGCTTACATAATACACACATCAAAAAAGTCTAAGCAACATGCATGATATTACAAATTTACCATTTATATTAATTAATTTCTAAGTATTTACTCACTCAAAGTGTATAGGTAAGTAAACTTTTTTGTTATTGATGACATACTGGCTGGTTGTAAAAAAAAAATTTCGATTATGTTTTGTTTTTTTTCATAAAATTCAAATGACTGCGAATTTGTTTGAATTTGAGTGCATGTTAATTGCTACGTTTTAGTCTTGATTTTATAATTTTACCAACCATTTAAATACAGTTGGCGACAAAATTGAATTGTTAGATATTCTTTACGTCATGGAGCGACGTCATTTGACGGCAGATGAAATGCAAAGAGCTGTAGGGATGTTGCAAGCGGGAAGTAATCAATCTCAGGTATCTCGACATTTTGGTATTCATAGAAGTGTTATTTGTCGTCTTTGGCAGCGCTACAATAATACAGGGGAACCCGCTGAACAGCATCCAGGCCGTAAAAGGAGTACAACCACTCGGCAAGACCGGTACATACAACTGACTGCAAGACGCCAGCCGATGTTAACCGCTCGAGAGATAAGTTTGAGGCTACAAAATTCAAGTGGTGTTGATGTAAGTCCCCAAACTGTGCGAAATCGACTGCATGAGTACGGCCGACGAGCTCGACGCCCTATCAGGTGCCCACCGATACGTCACGGGAATCGCGCTCGTCGAAATGAATGGTGTAGAGAACGCATAACATGGACCCAGGAACAATGGGATAAAATTATGTTTTCCGATGAGTCGCGATTCGGGTTTAGGCCTGATACAAGAAGGGTGCGAGTGTACCGTCGACCCGGAAATACTGAAAGACTCAGGTGCGTTCAGGAAGTTCATCCATACAGCGGCTCAACAGTTATGGTATGGGCGGGTATTATGAAGAACAGGCGAACTGAGCTCGTTTTTGTAAATGGAAACATGAACGCTGAAAATTACGTTGAGGATATTCTCAGACCTTATGTCCATCCATTTGCACAAACCTTTGGCTCCGATTTTACGTTAATGCATGACAATGCGCGTTCACATACAGCTCGGCGAACCAGTGAATACTTGGCAACGGAGAACATCCAGGTATTGCCCTGGCCTGCACAATCGCCAGACCTCAACCCCATCGAGCACGCATGGGACATGCTCCAGAGACGTGTTTTGAAGGACTTGGACGGAGTGACAACAACCCAACAGCTGAAGGATTTGCTACAATTCCATTGGGAGCGAATACCGCAAGATGACATAAACAGTCTCATTAATTCAATGAATAATCGTTGCCGACAAGTTCTGAATAGCAGAGGAGGCCATACTTTGTATTAAATTGTCCTATTCTTTCACAATAAATTCATTTTCTTAAGAAATTTCAATTTGTAAAAAAAAAGTTTAGTTTCTTATGTACCTGTATATTCTAATATTGTTAATTTCTGTTATTAAAAGAACTTATAAAGAAAACAGCTGTTATTTTTACATCATAGAACCCTAAAAATATTATTTTAAAAATAAAATACAACGTTATAATTAAAATAAATGGTAAAATAAATTAATATAAATAGTAAATTTGTAATATCATGCATGTTGCTTAGACTTTTTTGATGTGTGTATTACTTAAAAGCTTGTTAACTTTCAACTATACTACGAGTATAAATTATAATTTGTTGATAATATACTATTAATATAAATCGCAAAAGTTTGTAAAGTATGAATGGCTGTTTGTTACTAAATCGGGGCAAAAAGGCTACACGAATTTGGATGAAATTTTGTGTTAGCAGTCACTTTGGATTAACATAGACTTATTTCAAGATTATCAGTCTTATTACAAAATACGGTCTACCTATAAACAACGGCACGTCACAAAACTAGTGTTCAAGAAATACGAGTATGTTATGCCAAAATCAGTTTTAACTCCATAGTATTAAAACTGATCTGAACCGTTGTTTATAGTTAGACCGTATTTTGTAATAAGGCTGTAAAGACGAATTTGGTACATTTGAACTATTGTAAATGTCATCCCCCTACTAAAACAAAAGCAGGCAAACTTGATATAAAACTTTGTACCTCTCGTTTGTCTAACTTGGTGGTTTTCCTCTATCACTGTAGGAGGTCCGTAGCACATTAAGGGTCTGACCATTAATGTATGATAAGTGATAATCATGTTACTTTGTCATACCTAATCAGCTTTGTCTATTCTATGTCGTTTATACGCTAATGTATCTTAAACCGCCATTAGGAAAACAGTAGTGTATTCGGCTGGCAGTACAAGGTCTTGGGTTCGAGCCCTAGGCAAGATAATTATTTATATCATCCACAAATTAATTTCTTGGGGCTGTATGTTTTTATATCCGTTAATTTCATGTCTATAAAAGTCCCGTGTGGTGACAGAGTAAGAATACAATATGTCACCACCCATCTCATCCAATAGGTGTCGTGAAAACCGTTTAAGGGACTATCCGTGAATATTATCTTTACGAAATAAAAACAAGGTAATCTTGAAATTAAATCCTATATACTACCATTTATATACTAGGCCTACTAATGTCACCAATATAAGATTGGTGACATTAGTAGGCCTAGTATATAAATGATTTACTTACTTAGTATCCCTCCGTCAGGGGAGGAGGCTCGTCTGCAGTGGGACATTAATCGGCTGTTATGATTAAAAGTCCCGTTAGCTTACCAATTTCGTAGCAATATACTAAATCGCCCGTATAAATAAAATATTTTTATTTATTCTAATCAACGCTCCCTACAAAAGCTGTTTATTTATTCATAAAAACATTAATTGAGCTTAATATGTTATTTTACGCATTAACAGCCATTCAAATTACTTTTTTTATTGTTACCGACACTATAATGGTTTGGCAGTAAACTGAAGTTAATGGATTTGAAGTCTCTGCCAACTGATCAAGTACTTAAATAATTTGTTTTTTTTTTATTAAACTTTACTTATAATCAGCCTACTTTTTGCAATATTTTTTCTTTTATTCGAAATTTAAATTAAGTGACGATTTCAAACAATTTGTGATAAATTTTATGAAATAAAGCATTTTGAAGTTTGAAGTTTTGAAGTTTGAGTTTTTTTTTTTAAACCAGTCAAGAAACATCCTCTGCCATACATATACTCCCCACACTACTGCTACGGGAAAGAGGCAATCATTTCAGCCCATTAACGCCACAATGCAGGAACGAGGTGTCTTTTAAATATTTCCAATTTGTCCAGTTTTGCGCTTCCTTTGTCAAACTTTCCGTCTACCGGGTCTACCGCGTGAATGCACTACGTCTTCTGATAGACCAAATACTTTTAGGGCTTGAAAATGCTTTATCGATACCTAGGGGAAGTATAAATATTATGGTGCGTAGCACAGGGTCAATTTGATTGACACAATTAAAAAAGAAATCGTTTTATTTGTGCCAATCAAATTCGATCTTATGCTGCTTACAGCATGGGGTCAATTTAGTAAAGCGAAGCTCCATGCAAGAAGTCTCCAATACCTTTTTGTTAATTTATCCAAACCGATCTGTCCTCCGCATATAATTTAACCACCCTGCATAAACAACAATACAATGATCCCCATACTGATCCCATTGTACCCAAACTCAGGGTCACCAACCTCACGCCATGTACTTAACATAACACTTATTAATATTAATGTGGGGTAACCAATTTAAAATGTCGTCGACAACGCATTCACCTTAAATGAATATTGGGTTAACTTTATTAGTTTATTTCTCACGCTCTCTTATATTAGATTTTAGTGGTAGGTTTCTTCAGCAGGATCAATAGGGTTGGTACCACAGCTTATAAAGCAGTAGTGTATAAATGTTACTGTGTTTTGGTGAATATTATTGAAAGAACAATGGGCAAAACGTCCCCATCCTTGTAACACTTTCAGCTATACATCAAATGAAAGCCCTTGAAAAGTGAAGCATTTTATTGTATGACAGCAAATCTGTCAGTCATGGGAGAACAGAGTTATTGAGGAGAAGAAAATAAAAATAATGAACGATAATATTACATAATTTATGCTAATGTTTCCTATGTAAACACGATAGAGTCAAAGGCTATCTTACTAGTAGAGGGACCATACATGTAGAACATCCTACATCATCCAGAAAACCATGAATTTCGATTTTCAAATAAAAAACATACAACTTTCATAAATATAGAAACTCGTATATCATATCAGCCAATTGATGTCCACTGCTGAACATAGGCCTCCTCCAAACATTGCCATCCTCTTCCATCGGTTTCCCGCCGTCCTAACTAGGTCGTGGGACCACCGTGTGAGGGGTCTCTCCACCCTGCGCTTTCTGATAGGCGGTCGCCATTCCAGAACCTTTCAACCCCAACGGCTGTCGGTTCTCCGCGCTATGTCCCCTGCCCACCGCCACTTTAACCGGTCAATTCTGAGCGCTATGTTCATATGCACAGTTGGGTATATTAGAAAGATAACTGGACCTGACGCAGCTACTACTTCCAATGCAACAATAACGAGCTAATGCTAATCATTAATGAAAACCACGCACCTATTTATTATTTATTGCATGAAACTGATGCATTCATACTACCACTCCGACACCGACTCCGGTCATATCCCCACAAAGGTGATCACTGATTGGAAGAGGCTAGAGAAGAAACAGAACTGTCGAATCCGCCCAACTAGATAGTAGTCCCTACAGTTCGGATACTGTAGTGGACACTGAGGCGGCGATCGGTGCCCTGGCAGGTCGTGTCATTAATTAACAATTGCTCATAGACAGTGGCTATGCTGGAAGACCTCCGCATGCAATTACCTGGAGAACTGCGTGATCTGTTGAGCCGCAAGATCCCTGCCACACGTGCCTACGACAGGGCCCTCAGCGAGTCCAATAGGGTTAGAATTAGACAGCTTCAATGGCCTGTTAAAGTACGCATAAATGAGTTTCGTCAGTCACGATGGTATGCGCAATTGAGTAAGATCGAACCTTTTTATCTCGCTTTCTAGCAGTTATCCCGTTCATTAAAGAAGGACGTATACTCTACTATGCCTCCTTTGGTAGGCCTGATAGGAGGCTAGCGTTCGAGTATGATGACAAGGCCGAATGCCTGGCCAAGAACCTCGAGGCCCAATACGCAGTTCTCCTCAGGGTAACAATCATGATATAATATCAATCACATACACCAATTTCAAATATTTGTCAACAGCGAAGTAAAACGGTGAACTTCTCTCCAGGAGTCACCGCCCAAGGCAGACAACGACGATATACAGTTAGTCACACCTACCGAGTGGAACCGTTAAATAAACTTCTCGCCCCTAAAAAGGCACCAGGCTCAGAAAGAGTAACAAAAATAGTCATTAATTTATTCCCCGAACGTCTTTTGGTCCTTGACATGCATCTGCAATGTCGCAATATCAAATTGTGTCTTCCCACAACAGTGGAAAGACGCCGTGGTTATCGGAATACCGAAACCCGACAAAAAAATTCCGACCTGTTAGTCTGAGTCGAGCCGTTTCCGAGCCTGAGGAACATAAATTCTGTCGTTTACTATTTCTGCAATGGTTGCTGAATAAAGAACATGTCCTAATGGTTCTCTAAATGTTTATATTAGCAAAGCTAGCTATCCGAAAGTCAGGAAAATGCTGTAGATGATTTTCTGGATGATGTAGAATAAGCTAGATGTATAGTCCGTCTACTAGTAAGATAGCCTATGTTTAGTTTAGCAAAGCTAGCTATCCGAAAGTCAGGAAAATTCTGTGGATGATGTAGGATGAGCTAGATGTATAGTCCGTCTACTAGTAAGATAGCCTATGTTTAGTTTAGCAAAGCTAGCTATTCGAAAGTCAGGAAAATGCTGTGGATGATTTTCTGGATGATGTAGAATGAGCTAGATGTATAGTCCGTCTACTAGTAAGATAGCCTATGTTTAGTTTAGCAAAGCTAGCTATCCGAAAGTCAGGAAAATTCTGTGGATGATGTAGGATGAGCTAGATGTATAGTCCGTCTACTAGTAAGATAGCCTATGTTTAGTTTAGCAAAGCTAGCTATTCGAAAGTCAGGAAAATGCTGTGGATGATTTTCTGGATGATGTAGGATGAGCTAGATGTATAGACCGTTTACTAGTAAGATAGCCTGTGACTTTATCGTGCTTATATAGTAAATATTAACATAAAGTATGAAATATTATCGTTTATTATTTTTATTCTCTTTTCCTCAATAACTCTGTTCTCCCATGACTGACAGATTAATTTCATACAGTAAAATTCTTCACTTTTCAAGGGCTTTCATTTGATGTATAGGTGTAAGTGTTACAAGGGTGGGGACGGCTTCCATACAAAAATGCCCATTCTTCTTTCAGGGCTATGTAACCTAAACAATGGGAGCTTGAAGTAGCTAGCGCAATTACTGGGCCATGAGGTTTAAAAACTCGTGTCTCAAGGTGACGAGCACAGTGAAGAGGGGCTCTGAGCTTTATATTTATAAAGCGTAGAGTTCTACTAAATGTATTAAGGACAAACTTGATGCTTACTTAATAAATATATACAATAAGTAATTAGTGCTTAATATTTGTTGTTATGGAAGCTTATGTCCAGTTATCCGTAGCTACGCCCACATCTGTTGCCTTATAATATATTTTTTTCTGTTTTTTCGGTAATCAAATGAGCCTTTTGGTTGACACAGGGAATAATGGAAAGTTCCATGCCATCCATTTCACAAATAAGTAATCATGTTCACATAAAGACCTGCTTCATAGGACATGTGCATATCAATCATAACACACCAGTCCATAATAGATCCTACACCAATAACAAAATAATTAAATCAAAATAAAAGATAATAAACCACATTAAAACTTGTTAACTCCCATTACCAACAGGCGAGTCTGACAGAACAGTAAGTTCTTTATGGTGCGGCTAGTGACCTCCTTGTCAAAGATCTCGTTTATTTTAGTAAGGGCCTTTACACGCGCTAGGGCAGATGCTGCCACAGATGCAACAACAAGGATTATGTTTTATATCGCTGACAAAAAATGTTATTGTTACTTTTATTGGTTTAGTAAGAGAAACTTTTTTTTTGGTAATTTAATTTTCAACTTATCTTTTGAAATAAATAGCTGTCAGGATCAGATTAAACCCTGGGTATGATGACTTGTCTAATGATGGTAGACTACGATTTATCCATTTCAATAGGTAAACACAATACCCCTTACTCATAAACGAGTTAAAATTTTAGTCAATTCATCATCATCATAACCCATTAATGTCCCACTGCAGGGACGGGCCTCCTCCCGTGACGGAGTCAATTGATTAGCTGAAATTCTTACGGTTTTCTTTGGTATAAGGTTGCTTTTACTAATAAATATTTCGCTAAACAGTGATTAAATTTAAGAGGCGTTTAAGAGTAAGGGGGTTTATAACAAAATAAAAAAAACTGTCGTATTACTTTGTCCATGAGTTCTTATTAGTCGATTTCAAATTCGAAAAACAAGCTGTCACTCTTCCCGTGTTAATCGTTAAATAGAAGTAAATAAAAGACCTGACTGGTTATTATACTCTCGCCAGTAATTTGCAAGTTTCCGTTTACTTTTCATACTTATGAGGATTTTCACATTAATGCAAATGTGGTTTGTCCTGTTGAATATTTAATTTAATGATTGAATTAAATATTCAATTACTTAATTTAATTGATGAGTAATTTTTAATTGAAATTATATTGTATGTAGTTATGTCCCAATGTTTTAAATATTTGCATGCCTGTCTTTGCTGGTGAAATATGTAGGTACTGTACTGAAATGTCAATTTAACAACTTATGCTACCATGTTTCAAACAAATAAACGATCATTCATTGTCCCCCTTACTCATAAACGCCTCTTAAATTTTAGTCAATTGATTAATTAGCTTAAACTCTTACGTTATTTGGTATAAGGTTGGTTTTCGTAATAAAAATCTCGCTAAACAGTGATTAAATTTAGGAGGCGTTTATGAGTAAGGGGGTGTGTCTCTGCAGTAGGTTCCGGTCCTGGTAATGATTAACCAGTTTACGCACACGAATAACGAAAAACTTAGAGAGATATTTAAAAGCTTTTTATTTAGTACGAATATCTTTTCTCAAAAGTATTCTCTCTCCATACAGTTTGTACGTAACAGATAAAGATTATAAACATTGCTATTTCCGAACAGACTCAACCTTTGTCGATTTATAACATTACTGATAGATTTAAACAAAACTGTACTATGTACTACAAAGTTCTACTTCATTCTTAAAATGGCTGATTGCTGTGTAGTTCTGATTAAGAATGTAATCAAAATTAACTGTTACGTTGTGTCTGTAGTAAAGACGGAAGGATACGTGGTGTCAAAACCGCTATTCACACCTTGAATGTCTTTAAATTTAATTAGGAAGAATTTCTCATAGTAGCTATACCCTTATTCTAAATAAATAAATAATTAAGACACTAACCCTCTTACTCATAAACGCCTCTAAAATTTAATTCACTGTTTAGCGAGATTTTTATTAGTAAAACCAACCTTATACCAAACAAAATCGTAAGAATTTAAGCTAATCAATTGACTGATATTTAAGAGGCGTTTATGAGTAAGGGGGCTTTTGATAGACGTTTTAAATGAGAAAATATAGATGAATATTTATTGATTGAAAACTAATTGATTGATTGAGCTGAACTTTTTCTGTAATACAGCTTACTCACACAACCTATAAATTCTTGCAATAGCCAAAATTCACACCAGAGAAGACGTTGGTAACGCTATGTTTTAATAATTAAAATCAAAACTAAAACTTCTCTTTCGACTTATATTGAAGTTATATTTATATAATGTTATGTTTAAATACTTTACCTATAAATACATTTTACAGTGTAAATATAACCTAGATCTGACCGGAATATCTTACATACATACCTACATACATTCTACTAGATAGATACATAAAAACGTATGGTGAATGAATTGTTTAAAGAGTATGAAAATAACTTCGTACTTTTAGATCTGCTGTTATATACAAGCAAAATACTTGTGTGTTATGAATATCTGAGTTCATTGCGATTGTTATTTTTTAATGAAAATTGTATTTTATCCATTTTATCATATCAGCTAGAAGAGCAGTTCTTCTTCAAATCTTTCCCCTCTTTTCAGTCTTGTTATGTCTCCCTTATAAAGTCTCACTTTCCCATATCGTTACCCTTACCTACTAAATACCCTTATTCCAAACTAAACTATTCGAAAAAAGTTTTAGAATATTATTTAAAACTTGACAAAATTTTCCCTCAAGAGAAAGAAGGAGAGATTGTAAATGGTATAGATATGCCTCCAGTACTTTACACTCACCGAGCGAAACACACCAGTAAACGAAACTGCTGCTCTACACCGGTATTCTGTAAAAGGGTGGTACTACATAGTCATGCTGCAAACAGCATGCCTCTAACACTAGAAAAAACCTACTTCTATCAATAACAAAAATAGTTCATTCTTCTTCTTCTGTTAAAGAAATAACTCCCGCACTAGAATTCATCCCCTGTATCGCGGTGACTTCACAAACATTTATTTAACGGACACAAAGAATGTCCAGACTCAGGACAATAATTTGTGGATCACACAAAAAATTGTCCTGCGAGGGAATCAAACCCGCGAAAAATTGTGAACAGAACCCGCTCCCGTGACCGTTGTGCCATTGTGGTCGTTAAAGTTTATTCTCATTATCATCATAACAGCCTATTAATATCTCACTGCAGGGACGGGCCTCCACCAGTGACGGAGGGATACTTGGCCTACTAATACCACGCTGGCCAAACAGATTGGTATAGGGTTTAATTTCAAGTTTTCCTTCTTTTTATTACATAAAGATGATATTCATGGATAGTCCCTTATTCGGTTTTTACGACACCCATGGGATAAGATGGGGAGGTGACATATTGTATTCTTACTCCGTCACCACACGGAGTAAAGTTAATTCTAATGTTATATTAATTAAAATCTTTTACATTTCTAGGTACACGTTAATAGCGTATTACGACATGTACTCGCAGATCTACACGACAACCAAGATCTGGGTCCAGCTCATCACTATATGGCTGGTCTCCTTTGGACTTATGGTAAGTCTACTCTTTACATCATAGTCTAAACTTACTAAACTAGAATCTAACATAAGAATACCTGGTTACCATAATCAGTAGCCTGTCTTATCTGATCCAGAAATATTCCCTTTTTTAAATAGTCTTTCTTTCGGATTGTTAATTTGGGAAACTGTTTACAAAATACACATATTTGTCAATCAATTAATCATCATCATCATAACAGCCCATTAATGTCCCACTGCAGGGACGGGCCTCCTCCCGTGACGGAGGGATACTTGGCCTACTAATACCACGCTGCCCAGACGGATTGGTATAGGGTTTAATTTCAAGTTTTCCTTCTTTTTATTTCGTAAAGATAATATTCACGAGTAGTCCCTTAGTCGGTTTTACGACACCCATAGGATGAGATGGGGTGGTGACATATTGTATTCTTACTCCGTCACCACACGGAGAGTCACCACAATCAATAAATGATAAATGAAATATATCTATGACAAAATGCAATATCTCTGGTGCTACCTATAATATCTACGTCTTTCCCTATGTTAGCTTTTCCGACAGCTTGGGATGAGAGTTATGAATATAAGCTTTACCAATCTTATGTTAGGTTGGTAAGTATTTATGAATTTCTATCATTCGACTTATTGACCAGACCATGACCCGCCCTAAAACGGAGCGATTACTTTACGTATTCTTATGCCCGATTTACACATCAACAAGTACAGTAGCGAGTTAAGTAGTAAGTTGTTGATTAAGTTGATTTGAATAGATCTCCATCCTATTTTTTGGCGATGTTGGCGAGACGCGAGAGAGGGGGCTACTTCGTACTTAACTCGCACTTAAATCAACTTAAAGCCCGATTTACACATCGACAAGTACAGTAGCGAGTTAAGTAGTAAGTTGTACTTACTTAACTCTACTTAACTCGCTACTGTACTTGGCGATGTGTAAATCGGGCTTAATTAACAACTTACTACTTAACTCGCTACTGTACTTGTCGATGTGTAAATCGGGCTTTAGTCCGCCGTCCAGACAGCAAATATAATTAAAGTAATATTATTTAGCTATCACAATTCTTAGAAGGTAATGACGTAGTGGGCCTGTTTGATAGTAACCATTCCACTTGTTGTTTAATTATGATAACATACTGACACATTAGTTTAGTATATGTACAGAATGCGCCACCTATGTAACTGGGCCTGCTTGAAATTGTTGAAAATGGGAAAATTGAAAATGCGCAGATGTTAGTTTTAGGCCCGGCGCAGACGGCACACTTTTTGTGCGATCGAGTCTGCGGCAAACAAAAAGTCTGCCATACACGGCATATGTTTGAGTCTTTTGTGCGCCAGACTTTTTGCGCGTCCTGTGCGTTACTGCTTATAATTGCATAGGTTCTATTTTCACAGACTAAAAAGTGCGTCACGGATAGTCTGTCGTCTGCGCAGGGCCTTAGAACGTGGGGAGCGTGTAGATGCGCGACTACTTTGATAGTTAACTTCACGCCGGCCGACCTAGATGCTTTCCTTCTATTGCCACCTTATTTGACTTCGTAATTTCAATAAGAGGTTGTAACTTCGAGAGCGTGGTTTTGAATGTTTTTTAGTGATATGCTTAGTGCTATGGTTATGCTTAGGTATGTTAGTGAGATGCTTACTTAAGATATGGGCAAAAAAAGAATTTTGACACCCATAGTACAAACTCTGCTTAATTTGAAACTAAAGCGCCGATTACACTAGGACGGAGGATATGTAGTCCGATAAGTCCTAAAGGCCTACATGTGATTACTTATGTAGCGTTGTATGAATGTGTGAGAAATACGGTTATATTTTACGATCAGTGAAATATTTAAATACAGCAGTCGTCAAATAGTAAAATGTAAATAAATAAGATATTAAAGTAACAGGGGAAACATAAGAATTAGTTCGTTGCACTTCCATGTTGTTAAACTATTAATTGTACTGAATTAACATCCTGTCTAGTACAGCTATTTATGTGTTACACGCAGTATACTGCAAGCGATGGTTTAATACTTTATAGCTTTATTTATTTATAAATACTATTAATATTATAAACGCGAAAGTTTGTATGTTTGTTACTCTTACATGTAAAAACTAGTGAATGGATTTTTATAATATTTTACAATAATGTGTCTTATCTATACTTAATATTATAAAGAGGTAAAGTTTGTGTGTTTGTGACGTTGTAGGGGGTAATCTCTGGATCTACTGAACCGATTTTAAAAATTCTTTCTGTGTTGAATAGACTATTTATCGGCTAGTGTCATAGGCTATAGGTATAATTTCACGCTATGACTAATAGGAGTGGAGCAGTAATGAAATATGTTAAAAAGGGACGCGTATTTTTTTCAATTTATAAAGATATTTTGAAAACTCTCCAAGGCACCACCTAGTCTTGATGTTAATATACATATAGGTTGTAAATAAGTTTCACACATTAATGTAGTAAGCAGGGGTACTTTCGTAAGTATTATATCTACGAAAAGAACTAAAAGAAAACTTAATACAAAACCTTTTTGAAAACATATGCGTCTGTTGAGCGTGTTAATTGTTAAAGTTTATCTCCGTCACTAGAGGATGTTATGATGCTTTGAAAGATAGAGTTAACCAGAGACATTACATATTTTTTTGGTCAATGTTCAGGCATTATTTGATTAAAAACGGTATTAAGAATATTTGTAACTTTTTCCTTATTTAACAGTGCCCAAAAATGAAGACGAATAAAAAAAATACTCAAATTCCATCAAAGCTCAGTATGTTGGGCGAAATTAGTCATTTTTTTTTTTTTTTTAATAAACCTATTTTTATTTTCAGGTGCCACCTCTCCTCGGTATCTGGGGTCAACTAGGCCTAGACCCAAGCACATTCTCCTGCACGATACTCCCCAAAGACGGGAAGTCTCCCAAGAAGTACCTGTTCGTGCTAGCCTTCGCTCTCCCTTGCGTGGTGATCATCATATCATACTCTTGCATCTACTGGAGAGTGAGGGAGAGTAAAAGGAAGTTGGAGGGCCGCAGGTGTGTATGTGGGTGAGGAATCATGTCACTTTATGTGTGACTAATTGTGGTGGTGGGATTTTGTGGTAGAATTAAGATAGTTTTAAGTCAACAAACGTTTTAAAGAGCAGAGTTTGGTTATGAACACTTTTATTGCACTAGAGATTAAACCATGTGTCTTGTTTAAATTGCCTCTGTGGCATAGCGGTTGTGTACCCACACAGCATGAAGTCGCGGGTTCGAATCCAACGCAAGATTAAAGATAATTATTTGTGTGATCTAAGTTCTTTGTGTACGTTAATTTCATGTCTGTGAAAGAAAGAGGTGAATCCTAATGCGCGGTTGTTTATAAAAAAACAAAAGATGTCTCCTGCTCGAGGGATCCAGCCCTGTCTCGGGAGTTGTTTAATAGATAAACAAAATGAACATCAAGTATCAAGACAATTAATTGTATTTTGCCATAAAAATAGCATACACTTTGCTACCAGTTAAACCTCAATAGTTAGGAACCAGTTTTTGATTTTGACTCAGTTGTATGATGCTTTAAAAGTTAATAAAACGCCGCGTTTTCAAATGCCGCAATGTAGTCCAAAAAATAATAATTGTAACTTTTATTTACAGCAAACTAAGTGGACAAACAGCTAAAGAGAAAGAAGAGGACTCCCGCCTAACAACACTTATGTTAACCATCTTCTTATGTTTCCTGGCGTGCTTCCTTCCCCTCATGATCATGAACGTAGCTGACGACGGCATCACCTACCCCTGGCTTCACATCATAGCGTCCATACTAGCCTGGGCATCAAGCGTCATAAACCCACTCATATACGCGGCTACCAATAGACAATATCGTGCAGCATACGCCAATTTACTAAAATTTTGCAAAAATAACCCCGTAGCTCGACGAACAACATGGGGTAGCAGAACTATGGGACATTCCTCAAATTCGCCCCATTACGTGGAAAAAAGAAATCATATGAAAGATAAGCCGGCTAATTTATGAATTGTTGCGACATCTAGTGATGATTGAATAGAAACTGGATGCTGTTGGCGCCAACTTGAGCTGTCAAATGCTTGACAAGTTTTTTATCTGTGGCATTATGTCCTCCTTTGTGTCCAACATTGGGTTAAGCTCTAAAAATAAGTGCTGATATTACAAAAGAGAGGTGTAATCACCTGGCAAAGAATCATATTGTATGCTGGACCTTAATGTAACTACACACCCTGTAGGCCCTGTTATAATTATAACTCTTTGAGGGAAATGTACTGCCAGTGTCTTTTCTGAAATTATCACGTTCTTTCAAACTCTTTAAAATGAGATTAATAGAAGTTATCGATAATTTATTTACTAACTAATTTCTTACAGCATTTATAGAAGAATCTCAGTATTTTACTTTTCATCTACTATCTATTGATTTTGTTAGAACGTTGATAATTTCACTCCTCTTTTTTTTATTTGCTTAGTACGATTGGTAGAGAGCTATATAAATAAAAATATATTTCCTTGTAAATATTAATCAAGAATTGTAAATAACATCAATGGCTACTATAATATTAAATTAGTGTAATAATGCTTACCAGTTAACATAACCAAAGTAAAATATTACCTTTTTTTATTTTTATAAAAATAATATTATTAAGTGTAAGTATTTAATATATACGTATACCTAATTTAATATATTATTTAAAATAGTAAATCAAAAATAAATAAAAATTGCATTCCTTTAGATATATTTAGCTATTTAATTTTATAATTGTGTTTGATTGGTACTCGTATGTATGAGGTATTCTTTTCGATTGGCACGTAGGTAGTATAGATACTCATTATTTGTAGTTTTTAAAATCGTTATCTCTGGTATGTTAGCCTAATATTTCTGGTTATCTGATTTTTATATCATACTAGCTGCACGTCCCGGCTTCGCACGGGCATTATTTTACCGCTTTTCTGTTAAAAAAATTCCTGAATTTTCTTTACTATAAACCTCACGGAGCCCGAGACCTTTCCAACGAATGCAAAACCGTGGAAATCGGTTCGTGCGTTCTGGAGTTATAGCGTCAGGAAGGAAAACCCGACTTATTTTTATATAGTAGATAGTTCAATCTCAACACGAAAAATATTTTTGGGCCTATTATCACTTCTACTTACACATAACTAAAAATGTAAAATACCGACAGATTCTATGACGAATCAAAGTGATTATAAATGATTAAAGTTGAAGCGCAAAGTATCATTATTTAATTAAGAATTTTTAAGAGAAATATATAAAACGGGTGATACAGCGGTGCGGTGATTGTTAGTTGAGGGAACACTGGTAGAGTTTTTTATGAGCGTTTAATAGGGCTCACTAGCGCCGCCAATAAAAAAATCATAATTCGCAAATAGGATACAAAACACACTCTCAACACTTTAAATGTTTTTCAATTACTTACTTCGAAAAAATGTTTATAATGCAATATTTATTTAATTGAAAAACATTTAAAGTGTTGAGAGTGTGTTATACAAATACTTTATTGTCTTTTCTCAAGACTTTGTTATCAACATTTTACATTATTTATCCTATTTGCGAATTATGATTTTTTTTTCTATTGGCGGCGCTAGTAGGTAAGCCACGTAAAGGCCCCTATTGCAACAATAAATAGGTGTAAAATGGGGCAGCTAAGTCATTATTACTATTATTTGTTTAATACTGGCTTGATTGATATTAGGCGCGAATTTTTTTATCTTTGTATCTGAAAATTAACACAGCTTTAAAACTTTTTGTACTCCATGTGGTTGGTGTGATAACGTTTATTCTATCAATAATTGTAACAATTACAATCGGTGTCTCTCATAGTAGACGGATATCCCAGAGCCTTCATTCTTTAATCATTAATTTAATTGATACGCGAAGGTAGCAACTACTCATACGATCATAGTAAACCCTACATAATACCCACTTGTGTATATTATGTCCATCAGAAAATTAAAAATGTCTGGCGGCTTTGGGATCTTGGACTATAAAGAGATATGTTTTTAGAAGTTATGAAATTAAAGCATAATCTTCTAAACCATTCTATTTCAAGCCTACCATGGTCATTTATTTATACTGCTATTCTTTTAAATATGTATAATAAATAATTATATATTATACCTAATATGTAAGCATGTAATAACAAAATATTTATATTGTATAAGAACTATCGTGTTCTTGCGAAGACTGATTTGTAAAAGTCAATTAGGATAAAATAGTTCCACATTCAAGAAGTTTATAATCGAAATGATCTACTTATAAATAATAATAGAAGTAATTATATTATTTAATCTGGCAACTATGTAACCCTATTTGTCAAAAAATATACCCATGTTTAATAATAATTTACAAACCAACAATAATTGTTTAGAGTAATTTATTGTAGTTATAAGAACATTTTGTAAATAAATACTATGTGAACCAAAGCTAAAATAAATGTATTTATATTGTAAAAATGTTTTCTTTATTATCTGTTTCCTATTTCATCAAATAACAATAACACAGCCTACATAAAACTTTACTATTCCGCATTCTAGATGGCGTTGGCGAACGAATTAGGTCGTGCCTTCTTGTTTATATAATAATAGAGCACTGCATTATGACTGTATTGAACCTGATGGAAAGTGCAAATACAGTCTGCGTGGTAGTCATAAAAAGGCTCGATCCTTGTATTATTTTCGAACACAATATATCAAGTGCAAACTGTTTGGAGAGATATTCGTTCGTATATAGTGGTCGCTAACTAAGCGGCCATTTAACCCTTTGATCGCCAAGGACGCATTAAGCGACATTTGAAAACTTGATCGAGATTATTAACATGCAGAAGAAATAAGGAACCTTGCGGGATTCCGCCATTCTAAGCAACAAAGACGCGTATTCTATGCTTGTGAAAATCGACTGAACGAATCGGCCGTGTAGACCATTCACCGAAAGCTGCAAAAACGGACCTCAGTCGAAAGCTTAAGCGCTGTACAGCCTAATCAGCAACGTTCGAGCTCGAAACTTTAAAATTTGCCGGTGTCGGGGAGGACGGGCTTTTCCAAGTCTTGACTAGTATCGTTCCAGGATCAAAATGGTAAATACTGGTTTAACCGTTTAACTCATGGTTGCAAAGGACCGTAAAAAAGTTTAGTGGATGTTTTCTATAATAGGTAGGTCCTTTAAAAATTTCAAAATATCAAATGCATTTTTCTATTGACTGGAGGCTAACATTACTAATATACATCGCGCAGAGACCTTTATCATATTCATTCCACTGCTATATTATTTAGCTAACAACTTGTTATCTATATTAGTCGTCATTCGGCTCCTTTTTAATATATATTAACCAACTTCATACCAAAAAGTATTATACCCTTTCCACTATATTTAACGACATTTGACAGGTTGACGTTAGTGACGTTCAGCAGTATCTCGAATGTAATGCCATTCGATTGTAAGCGATTTCGTGATTTTTCAAATTACTTTATTTTACACATTTGGATCCTTACATCAACTTACATTATCATTTTATTACTGTTTCTTTCTTTATCTATGTTAAGAGAATTAGCCTATAGCTTAAAATGATAAAGTTATAGTTAGCTTAGGTATTATTTAAAATACATAATTTATCGTGACACACTCGCGGGTTATAGCTAATCTAAAATATCATATTACATTTTATAAACGTATTAAGAAGAGTTCCGGTTTATTCATAGCATTTATTTCTACCGATTATTTGTAATTTGTTTCATAATGGGGGTAATCGTTATGAGTGTCCATCACTAAGTAACCATGGTAACTGAAAAAAACATGGGTACGTCCATGAAATACAATATTATTTGTTTGAAAAATAAGCAGAAATATTACGAAACTTCATGGACGTGAACTGTCAAAAAGCTAAACTTACGTTGGAAGGGGTATAGTAGCCTACATAAATTTTGACCAGAGATTACAATAAACTACTACTACTCACACCTTTCCTTGTGTTGCGAAACTGTTCCTGTATTTTTGAACTCTAAGAGCTTTTTATTAGTTGTATAAAAAATACTCCTTAATAATTTTTACTTAAATACATATTATTTCTTCAAAATCACAAACATTTATTAAAAAGTCTACAAATGCAGGATGAACTAAATCCTTGGTCTATTAGTCAAACAAATATAAAAAAAATGTAAAATGTCTCTCTACTTTACTCTATGGTAGATTGAGTGATTTTTTCAGGTGACATTCCCCTAAAATTCTATCGACTAAAAATCGCCGAAAATGGCGAAAAGGATCGCGCAGAGTTCCGTAAACTGGTCAGCCCTGGCCGAAAGGGTTCCAGCCGAACAAAGAGCAAGCCTCGCGGCTTTCAAAATCAAATCCGACTCGTACCTTCGAAGGTTAGTGGAGATCGATTGGTTGGTTACATAATTTTTGTTTCAATTTTGTTGGTTATTATCGTATCTTTTTCAGAGTGTTGGCTAATCCTCCTGAGCCCCCAAAGATTAACTGGGATTTGTACAAGAATTCCGTGCCAGTGGCTGGTATGGTCGAGACCTTCCAGAAGAAGTATGAAGCATTAAATATTAGCTATCCTGCTGACACGCAGTCCGCTAAGGTTGATGCTCAATGGGCTGACGTGAAGAAGTCTATTGATGCATTCATCAGTGAATCTAATTCTAATATTGCTAAGTAAGTACATACGTTATTTCACCTGACATGAAAAAAGTTAAGATTAGCAAACCTTGATGATCCCTTTGTAAGCCAGGGTACTGTTGGACAAAAGTGCAGTTCCATAAATTTCTCATCCATTGGCTTCCTGTTTAGCCTTAATTTATCTTGGAAGGGATTTTTTTTCCTGGGATCAGTATTTTTATGCCAGAACCTTTCTTCCTTTTTTCAATTCCTATCACTTGGTACTTTCTCTCAAGATTTGAATTTAAAAAAAATTTAAATTATAATTTTTTACTGTTTTCATGTTTAGTTACAAATTAAATAAAAAAGTTGTAACTACTTAGACAAAATGTGCTCTCACTTTTATGACACTCATTTGAGATACTTAGTTATTTATTCCATTTTATAAATCCTTTTCAGTTATCAGAAACAAATCAGTGAAGTCAAGGCTTTGTTGCCATATGATCAAATGACATTGGAAGACTACCGTGCAGCCCATCCTGATCAAGCTCTTGACCCGATCAACAAGCCTACCTTCTGGCCTCACACTCCTGATGAACAATTAGACTATGTTGACCCCGACAAGCCAGCACACTCTGGTCACTAGTTAAAATCAGTCAGCTCCTTATAACTTCAAATAAATTGTCTGTAAATCATTTTCTAATGAGTTGGGCTGCTTTGTGAAGTTTTATTAAGGTTTAGCAATGTTTATATCATCTGTTTAATTATTGTAGGAATAAAGTGAAATATTTACCATCAAATGCATATTTATTACTTTTACTAATATTCCATTTAAGTTTAACCTACCCATTTCCCACCAATATTCCATTACCATCCAGTAACATCAGAGTGGAGTTCAAATTAAAAGGGTACCTAGGTACTTTATCCTTACCTATGGTTGACCTTACACTTAGTTCTTTGAAGCTCTGAATTATTAGAGAAACTGATGACAGCAAATTGACTAAAGAAAACTAATAAGTGCTAACCCATTTACATTAGAATCCTTTTGTACCATAATGTCCACTTCTCAAATTTAGACCACACCCCAGAATGTCCTACCACTACGTAGCTTTTTTTTTTTATATAGGAAGGCAAACGAGCCAACAATTGACTAGTAGATAGGTGACTGCCGTCGCCCAGTGACATTCACAACAAGAGAATGCGCTGCCAGCCTTGGAAGTGGAGTGGCCTGTATGTTGCTCTACTACTACCGCAGAAAAAAAGGAAGTAGATGGACCATGTGGGAAGTGGTTGTGTTAGGAGGACAATGTGAGAAAGTTGTCACAACAGGAAGTGGACAATCTGGGAACTTGTCATTTTTTGGTATAAAAGTTGATTGGAATTGCTGGCATATTAGAAATAAAGAAAAGATAATTTGATTAAAATTTATTTTGCGTGGATTGCACATTTCATACATTATCTGTAATGACAGTTTCACAAAATAGGAATGTTACAATTTGTATTAGGCACTGAATATTTTAGACAGATTTATGAAAGTGGAAGTATATGTATTTAGAGGGATGGTAAAATAACATGTAATAAATAAATAAGTTTACTCCATGATATGCTGTATTCACTGAGTAATAAAATGATTTTTAACAACTGGTTTTAAATTTATTGTTGTATTAAAATTGAGTACACAATTTTATATTAATTTTAACTTTTGCCTAAATTTGAGCCTTAATTTTACCTTTTGCCTAAATTTGAAATAGCGAATACTATTATGATTACCCTAAAAATGGACGAGCAATTCGACTTTTCGAATTTTTGAAAAAAAAAAAGAATAAAAATTACAAGACTGAGCAGGTCATTTATTTATTGAAAACATTCTTATGTTAGCCTTAAAAAAATCAATAAAGAAAATGTCACTACAATTTTATATTTTTCTAATACAGCCCTAAGCGCTATCTTATAATACCGTTAAATTAAATCCAGTTTAATATATTAAAATACGATATGATCAAGGTCTTCTGAACCTTACATTATGCAAGAACTACCTACTTTTACATAATAATGCCGACATTTGAGAAACAAATCTTCTATTAGCACACTTACTACAATAAGTTTGGAACTGTCAACAAAATATTGTAGACAAAATGATCCTTATTTACTACAGCCGCAGTATTAAGCCGAACGTCCACCGCCGGCTAAACTAAGCTGGTTTAGCTTAGCTCGCATAGTTGAGCCAGTTTTTCATACATGTGCGTCCACCGCAAACTATGCCACATGTATGAAAAACTGGCTCAACTATGCGAGCTAAGCTAAACCAACTTAGTTTAGCCGGCGGTGGACTTTCGGTTTTACAGAGTATTAGTTAATACGTCTAGCGTATTATACCGACACATAAGACATGCATTACTTAAATAAACACACTAGGCCTTCCCCCGAAGGCGTAAACTGAATTGTAACTATTATTTATAAGACTAAACATGATTGAAATGATGAAATTTGGTTTAGCTGTTTAAAATTTTGGTGTTTGTCATATTGAGCACAATATACATCTAATCTATCGATATTATAATAGGGTTAGTATATTTTGTACCATGTAATATAGATAGACATAACAATTGTAATAAATATTTAACCCTAAAATATCTAAATTTACATTCATACAATCCATTGGTAAAATATTTGTTGAATTTCTATTTATGTGGTGAACTTGTATCAAAACTGTATTTTTTTATTATACTACTAATATTACAAGTATACATTGTGTAGGTAGTATGTAATGAAACATCTCAGAATTTAAAAATCCAGATACAGCAAAGAGAATTTCGGAGGCCTAAGTAACTCAAGAGGGTGTTCAAAAGTTTTGTACACATTATACCTTCATGTCTTTTTATCACAATTCCACCAAAACACATCTGCATTATTTACCCTGTGGCAGTTTTACCGATTGTTCCCCACAACACCAAAATTCATTTAACAGTTGATATTTAAAGACAATCATTTCACACCACATGTAGTCATTCTAATAACTATATCTTATTCTATTTAGCTGTGAATTTAGCCGCAGCTGGTGGAGGAGGTGGCTGGGCATACATGTTATAGTAGCTAGTAGGCGGAGGCATGTTAAACGATGGAGTTTGAGTACTGTAACCCTGGCTTTGATTATTGTAACCACCGCTTTGGCTTTGGTTATTGTATCCTTGGCTCGGGTTGCTGAAACCTCCTTGGCTTTGGTTGTTGAAACCGCCTTGGCTGTTATTGAAGCCTGGTTTGCTGTAACCTTGGCCTTCACTACTGCTAGCACCCCTGCCTCGTCCCCTTCCTCTAAAGCCGTTGTCTTGTCTGAAGCCAGAACCTTCTCGGGAGCTACCATTGTCCCTATTCCCGAAGCTAGAACGGGTGTTGTATGAACTTTGGCCTTCATAATCGTTGTTGGAGTCATCCCATCTTGAGCCTGTGAGCAAGATAAAATTTAATTTAATTCTCTAATAAAAAATATAGGTTGTTGACAATCTTTAGTCTCCCAATGAATAACATGCAACAAATAAAAGCCAAGATAATTTTTATTTAATAAGACTTATTCTGCACATATTCGTAGCATTACAATTCTTTATGATATTTTCTTTTAAAGACATCAATTTAACAACATGCATGACCAACAATTTGTATATCGCACAAAAAAATTGTCCTGCATGGGAGTTGAACCTCATAGTTTTAAAAGACAGTTCAAATACTCACTTCTGTCACCCCCTCCACCAAATCTGCTACCTCCGCGGCCTCCCCTGGGTCCGTCTCTTCCTCTCCCTCCATCCCTACCGCGTCCCCCCCTTCCGCCTCGGTCACCGAAACGACCCGAGCTCTCGTCACGGTCACGGAAACGATTGCGACCTGCAATAGAGTTATACTTTTTAACTTTCGTAAGCTACACATACTTCTACAATACTTCTTCAGCAAGTAGAATTGTTATTAAATTTTTTTTTTTTAAGGGTACAACTCCTGCACTAGGCATCATGCCCTGTGTCGCGGGGACCTTTTATAAAACAACAGTTAACGGACACAAAGAACACCCAGACTGCGTGGGGATCGAACCCACAACCTCTTGCACGGCAGCCGCTTGCGCTACCGTCGCGCTACCCCGAGGTCGTCATAAAAATTAAATGGAAATATGTCCCAAATTTTAACAAAAGTCATATACTGCCACATTACTAGACTTTTTTTGAAATTGTTTGAGAATACCAATCTAATAAATATAGTATTGTATATTATAAAATATAGTATTATTATTCTTATACGTAGAAATATACCTACTCTATAATGTCACAAATTTTATATACATTGATATTGGTAACTTACTGAATTTCCCCTTGAATCCCATGCCACACTGCGCCAACTCCATAAGCTTAGGGTTTATAACTTGATTAGCTTCCTGAAGTACTAACATCAGATCTTTTGCCTGGAAACAGAAACAATATTTTTTCTATAAGTAAATCCTTTATTTATTTAAAGAATAGGAAGAGTCTTATTTTCAATTGGTATAGGACTAGAAATGCTGAAAACTGAATAATTCAAAACTGATGGAAATTGTTGAAATAATTAGGAAAGATTAGGTTTGGGTGACATTCACTTGTGAAGAGTTTATTTGTGAAATAAGAATTTGGCAAGTGAAATTATGCAAAAGCAAAACATTGTTTGGGAAATAATGTCGATTATACGTATAGATATCAAGTACAATGGTCCACCTCAAGGACTAAGTGCGGAAACCGACCCCAAATTACTTAGAATAATGTCGATTTTTTTTTTATGAAACAAGGGAAACTCCTGGTTTCACATGTAAGTTCTATTTCGGTCTAATTCTTACCTTGGCAGAGTTATTAGGAGTGAAGAGTGTGTAGGCAGTGCCGGTGTTATGTGATCGTCCGGTCCGTCCAATGCGGTGCACATAATCCTCAGAGTTGTTCGGGTAGTCATAGTTTATAACAAACTTCACGTCTTCCACATCTGCACACCCAAACATTCATATTAACAACTGATTACAACATGTCTTTTATTTGTATTTTGTTAATAAATTTGTATTTGTTATGAAAGATGTACTGAGTTAAATATTTTTATTAATAATTTAGCTTTAAACATCCAGAGAGTGCACAATGTTAATTTATTGTAAAATAATCTTATATTTTTTTTCTTAAATTGTGCCTTTTAAAATCTAATACATAACTTTACTTATAATTTTAAAAATATACATGTATGAACGAATGAATGAAATAAGTAGTAGTAATATTTTCTGTGTTTTATGTATTTCAGCTGTAAAACACTGCAACCTTTTAAATCAGAATATATTTAATTATTCTGTACAAGAAAACATATTTTTACTTCTATCAAATATTATTTGTGTACATCTTTCATATTATAAAAAAAGAAAATTTGTTTGAGAAGAGCATTCATATTAGATAGAAATCAGTTAACGTCTTCTGATCCAAGCTATCAAGATATAAAACTTGGCGTTAGTAATAAATAACAATAATATACCTTTTGTTACCGACGATGTTTAAATTCCCAGATAACTTTATGTACAATGAATTGGCCATATTTTTCTCATTCATATAATACAATTACTTATAGAAAATGTTGGTATGATTTTTTTGCCTAATTAAAAATAAGTTTCAAAAAGCTGTCGTAGAATTCGACAAAATGTGAAAGGAGATGGAAACTTTTGGACTAAAGCCTGTACATTACTGTACAGAGTAAGGAAATGCCTTAAAATTCTTTCCTATTTTTTAATAAAATAATAATAAAATTACTCAATTGTATTAGGTTTCGAACTTGAATAAAATAGAAAAGATTTTTAGGGCATATCCTTACTCTGTACAGTAATGTACAGGCTTTAGCCCAGAAGTTTCCATCTCCTTCAAAAAAAAAATTATCTTGGATTTCAGATTGCCAAAACTAACAAAAGATTTAGCACGAGACTAATAAGTGTGAAGCTATAAATTGATAATACTCTCATTTCTGTTTAATTTTGGCCCAAAACTCTTAGTGAAGGTTTCATTCTCCTTTAGTAAAAAAACTCAACAGAAAACCCTTTGCCAAACTATTAGACTATGCTTTTTGTAGGCCATGTTCCACAAAAAATCATCATAATATAATATACTAGAATTATTATTTTAGTTAGAGAAATAATGGTTTCATAATCAATTTCTTGTTTAATACTTATTTTCATTCAGTAATTCCTTTATCCGAATTGAAGACTAATAATGATTATTATTCGACATCTAATGCTTCTGAGAAAAGAACTTTGAAAATTTTAAATCATTATTAAGTATATTTTATAGACACAATAACAGAAAGTAAACTGTACGTATTGCACACACAAAGAACACTCATCTCAAACAGTAAGACACACAATATTTACCTGTGTCCTGAATCAGCTGCGGCTGCTGCAGTCAGCTGAAATAACTGTATAATGCCCGTCAGTGCCGGAGTGTTAGGCCAAGAGTTGGTGTGCTGACTGGACGCGCCTCTATATAAACACTAGTCAGGTTGCGTAGGGCTATTCTTAAATCTCTCATGACATCTAACCAAGCATCTATTGCTCCAAATGGCCTTTTATAGCTAAACTTTTTAATGAGCCCCACCCTTTACTTTATCCCACTTCAGACCATGTGGTATCAAGATATATTCCCATATATTAGAGGCAGCATGCTCTTAACAAAACAGTGTGAGCTGACAGTGTAACTGTCAATATTTGTAGGATATAGTCAGCAACACACCGGTATTAGCCGTATACACTGCACGCATGCGCCTCTGAAATCAAAAACATTGAGAATAATGCCGAGTCAGTCATGGAAATTTATTTATTTTATTATCGGGCTAGGATCTAGCGCTGTGGTATATTTTTATTACACTATTTTGTTATGTAGGCAATATGTCTTATGTAAACGTAATGTTGAATTTGTATTTTTGGACAATTATAAATAACATATTTCCTACTAATTGTATTTTCAGAATACTAAATACCAACATTGTGCTTCGGTATATTGTAGAAATTGCCTACATTTTTATGTTTACAATTTTAGTAGCCATTCATATTACACACAAGATACGAAATAAACACTTAACATATAATAGTGCCACCTCCTAAAGTACATCGTGACTTAAAAACATGAATAAACAGTAATTTAGCTTCATAGAAGAGTAGCCGTACTTATTTGATTTATTGAATAATTCACAATTTACAGAAAAAAAAACAACTCTATCATTCTGTGAAGCTAATTCACTGTACCTATAGTTCAATACAAGTTCTGGAATTCCTGCTCAACACAAACAAGAAAACATCAAAGTAAAAGTTATAGAAATATCCAACATCCCTTTTACGGACTTGTTGGTGAATACACATCCTATAAAACAGTGTAATCTTGTGTATAATAATTTTTATAAAATGGCTACAAACACTTTGTAATATATTCAATTCATATAAGATATAAACATTGAATTATGTAATAAATATCTACCATCAGAATACATTATGTTATCATGGCCCGAGAATATTGTTGGTATCAGTGTACCATTGCTTCAGTTATATCACTGTGGTGACCATGTTCCAATATTCACTTTTCACCACCTTTTTGTACATTTAATATAAATAAAACAAACATTAGACACAATAAATAAAAAAATCCTAACATTTTTAATAAAAATATTGTTCCAATGTTAGTTATTGTGAATACTGGAACCTACAAGTGTTGTTGTCTTATAGCAACAATTATTATTCAGCAATGGCATTATATACCTCCTCTACGCCCCTGACATATCTCTTAAGACCTTTCTAACACCCCGGAGTCACAGTGCGAGAAGCTAACATAACTTTTAATCTCGCAACTGTTTCTACAAATCTTTTGTTTGATGCCCTCATATGTCTGGCGGGATAGTGTTCACCACCAATAATTAAAGAAATTAAGTTTTAAACTGTTATAAGGTGGCTCAAACATAAGACAGGTTACCTCTGGGCAAGTTACAGTGACTTTTGCTTTATAGTTTGTATAATATAACATCTTATATCTAGTTATAGTTATTGCGTTTGTGTCGTACTCACCAAGGCCCCGGGCAGCTACGTCTGTGGCCACTAGTATTCCTCCGTTGGATATACGAAACTGGTTGAGTACGTAGTCCCGGTCTTGCTGGTTCTTGTCGCCGTGGATACATAGAGCCCTCCAGCCCGCGCGGTTGATAGCTTTTGTTATTTCGTCCACCTAGAGTATATACATACCATAAGGAACAAAAAACCTCGACCAAACTCAAATAAAGGTTTTTTAGTAACAAAAACGTAGTTCCAGAGGCAGGATAAAGAACAAAGACTGAAAGACCTATGGTAATTAAGAAAACAGCTAATGCACTACTTAAGAATTGCAATCAAACAATTAAGTGGATTTGACCTCAAGAATAAGGAAAACAACAAAAAATATGGACCAGATGACAACAGCTAAAATAGTC
This sequence comes from Schrankia costaestrigalis, assembly GCA_905475405.1. Classification (NCBI taxonomy): domain Eukaryota; kingdom Metazoa; phylum Arthropoda; class Insecta; order Lepidoptera; family Erebidae; genus Schrankia; species Schrankia costaestrigalis. The sequence goes on along the minus strand of FR997838.1, from coordinate 18,062,298 downwards.
AATGACTGGATGAGAATTCCCATAAAATAATAATAATAATAATTTTATTTCTTAGTAATTTGTACATATCGTGGCATACAAGGTTCACTTAAAACTATTCTACTATTAAAATAATCAAAATGGATAACAATGAATGAGAAAGGTGGAAAACTATACAAAGTGAAAACATTCTTTGAGAAGGCCTGTCTGCCAACATGATAATAATGAAGGAATAAAACTAACACAGAACACTTAACTTAGGAAATAATAAGCACTTGTAAAAAAAAAAGAACTTACCCTCCTTTTAGTTTCAGCAAATACAATAGTTTTAGTTTCTTCCTCGGATGATATTTCCGTCAGTAAAGTGACCAGCTTCTCATTTTTCTCCCAGTCTTCACAAACATCGACAATTTGAAGAATATTGTGATTGGCAGACAGAGATAATGAACCAATGTTAATTTGTATGTAGTCATGGAGAAACTCTTCAGCTAGGTTTTGAACCTCTTTGGGCCAGGTTGCAGACCACATGAGTACCTAAAATGTGAATAAAAAAATTGATTTCCTGTCTTATATTATTATTTTTCTATATTAGAATGGGCATGCATAATTAATTTTAAAATGATAGTACATATTTATAAACTACGCTACTCGAAATATTAATCGTGCTCAGACGAAATCTAGTGCACCAGCTAGTTATATAGGCTTATCTATGTGGTGACGAAGTAAGAATACAATATGTCACCACTTCATCTCATTCTATGGGTGTCGTAGAAACCGATTAAGGGGACTATATGAGAATATTACCTTTACATAGAATTTAATTTATTTTTAATTTTTTAATTTAATTTTTTTTAAAAAGACAACTCCCGCACTAGCGATCATGGACCTTTTACAAACATCAATTAACGGACACCAAGAACACCCAGACCAGGACAATAATTTGTGGATCTCACAAATTATTGTTCTGCGTGGGGATCGAACCCACAAAGTCTTGCACGGCAGCCGCTTGCGCTAGCGTCGCGCCACCGAGGCCGTCACCGATAGAAAGAAGGAAAACTTGATTAAACCCAATACTAATCTATCTGGCCAGTGTGGTATTAGTAGGCCAAGTATCCCTCCATCACGGGAGGAGGCTCGTACCTGCAGTGGGACATTAATGAGCTGTTATGATGATGATGATAGGCTACCAAGAAAGATTTGTAGAAATTTTCCCATAAACAAAATAAGTTGAAATACTCTGTCCATCTCACCTGTCTATCTGGTCTAATCTGCTCAATAATCTTTCTGATCTGGGGCTCAAAGCCCATATCAAGCATCCGATCAGCCTCATCTAGCACCAGGTACGTACAACGGCGAAGGTTGGTTGTTTCTAAGAAAAAAATATAAAAACCACTTATTAGCTCGATATAAGAATAACTGTTGGTGTAGACTAGAAGAATAGGGACTGGTAGCTATCCCATCATATCCTAGGCGTGTCGTAAGAGGCTCTGAATCAGCTACTACTTAACTGTCCATATTTCTAGCACTAAAAGAAGACATGTGGTAGTCAAGTAGTATCTCCACAAAACACCAAGATGTTTAAATCTTACTCTTTTTTATGTTTATCTAATAACATTTAACTACTCCCAATTCAACTGAAGTTATATTATCCATGATTCAAAATATTAATAAAACTAGCTGACCCGTGCCCACTTTCGTTGGGCGGCGAAAAAACGCGTCCCTTTTTTAAACATATTTCATTACTGCTCCACTCCTATTAGTCATAGCGTGATACTATATTGTCTATGACACTCCCTGATGTGGACTATTCAAAACAGAAAGAATTTTTAAAATCGGTTCATTAGATCCAGAGATTACAACATCACAAACTTACAAACTTTACCTCTTTAAAATATTAATAAAATAAACAATACCTTTTTCCAAAAAGTCAATAAGTCTGCCGGGTGTAGCAATAATAATTTCAACACCTCTCTCCAGGCATCTTCCTTGTGGTCCCTTGGGTGCTCCACCAAATATACATGTGTTCCTTACTTGCACACTCTGACCAAAGTCATTTGCTACCTGTAGATTACATTAAACTTATTGAAAATACTACTTTACGCCCAGAAGAAGAAAATGTAAGTGCAGATCAAGAGAAAACTTAGTGAAAACATTGAAAATAGTGGTTAAATATAAATTTTATAGTGAACAGTGCTTTAGAACCATGCCGAAATGGCAACATGAATTAGTTAAGTTTAAACAAAAACTACTGCTAGGAAACAGAGTGCTGCCTTCTGTAAGAAATCTTTGGACAATTATTATATTGGAGAAAGACAGTATATTTATTTAATGAAATTCAAATGAAATACATACAAAACATGAACAGTTCTTTGAAGACATGGATAGTGGCAATTGTAAATCAAAACAACCTTCCTGATCTATTGTAATATATAATCAAGTTATCTGATTGACCCATGACCCTATAATAAGACTAGACTGAGTCTATTATAGTTATCTTGGTTAAATATCTATTTCAAATCAAAACACATATCCATGTAAGTTATCAATCACTATAAGAATTTATTCATGTACTTATACCCCTTCCAGCGTAAGTTTAGCTTTTTGACAGTTCACGTCCATGAAGTTTCGTAATACTTCCGCTTATTTTTCGAACAAATTATATTGTATTTCATGGACGTACCCATGTTTTTTTCAGTTACCATGGTTACTTAGTGATGGACACTCAAAACGATTACCACCATTATGAAACAAATTACAAATAATCGGTAGAAATAAATGCTATGAATGAACCTGAACTCTTTATAATACGTTTATAAAATGTTATATGATATTTTAGATTAGCTATAAATCGCGAATGTGTCACGATAAATTATGTATTTTAAATAATACCTAAGCTAACTATAATTTTATCATTTTAAGCTATAGGCTAATTCTCTTAACATAGAAGAAAGAAACAATAATAAAATGATAATGTAAGTTGATGTAAGGATCCAAATGTGTAAAATAAAGTAATTTGAAAAATCGCGAAATCGCTTACAATCGAATGGCATTACATTCGAGATAGTGCTGAACATCACTAACGTCAATCTGTCAAATGTTGTTAAATATAGTGGAAAATGTATAGTAAGTATATTTTTTAGGAAAGTGGTGAAACCCTGTTTTTAGTCCTATATTCCATTTTAAATAGTAAACAAACGGCCTTGAGATGCCAATAAAATCTATATTCCAACAACAATATTAATATTACATTTTCCATTAAATAATTTCCTCGCAAAATCTGCACTTACTTGAAAATTATAATAATACCAAATAAAGTATAAAAAAATCTAACATTAAATAAAAAATAAATAATTTGTAATGATTGTGTGCTATGATAAAATGATTAATACATTTCTGGGCAATAAATACAATATAGCTTTTCCATCACAAAATTTTACTAGAAACCACTTTAATTTAAATCCAATTTGGAATTACTGAAAATTTTGTGTTGAAATCCCAATTTGGTAGATCATTCATAAACATGTAGGTGAGGTGAATAAAACTTTTCAACATAGACTACAGGTGAAGCTGTTCACAGATAAGCACAATTCTAAAAGTATAAAATAAGTTACAAAACTTAAATAAATAATAACAATAATGCCCATCTAATAGAATAAGGTTACGTTCAGAAACCTCAAAATAGGAACAAAATTTATAATTTGGGAAAGATTATTAAAAAAAACTTATCAATAAAACATATCAATTCACTTTAGGTTTTCGAACATAGCCTGCCTGCAATAAGCTAAGTTCTACAGAGGTAATTTAATAAAATTACTATGTCCAAGTCGCTCGGATTGTCCGTCATCTCCGCAGCGATTCCATTCATTGAGATCAACGCCTGGAGTAGCACAATGGAAAACAAATTCATCTTATACATCAAATATTATTAGAGTTAAATTTAAACATTGATAGTTTTATGTTCTACACTTGAATGTCCATGATTTGAGACATCAGGCAGTTCTATGTGTCAATGGCAGGCCTATTTGTATAAATAGGTATGTGCACTTACAATTATAAAAAAATAAAAAAAGTATAATAACCTGTTGAATCTGCTGGGCAAGTTCTCTTGTAGGTGCAAGAACTAGTACTATTGGTCCTTCATCCCTTAACAGTCTTGGCTGATTGATAATATGTACAATAGCAGGCAGGATGTAAGCTAGAGTCTTGCCAGAACCAGTCTGAGCAATTCCAACCAAGTCTCTCCCTGATAAAGCAATTGGCCAGCCTTGTGCTTGAATAGGTGTTGGATGTGGAAAGCCCTGCTTCAAAATTTCTTTCATGGCGTAATCAGGGAAACCACCCTCTTCAAAATACATACTAGGCGCAGGTACATCGCGTCCCTTCACTGTAATCTGATGTTCACTACGGTAAGATTCTATTTCTGCTTGACTGCGCATCTGTACATTTTGATGAGGCACATAAAAGTTTTTTTGGAAAGGAGTCAAAGTAATTGTATCCCAGCGGATCTTTCTTAGGTTGCCGCCCGGCTGATCATTTTTGTTAAAACTTCCTCCCCGGAAATCATCACGTCCTCCACGACCCCCGAAGCCTCTACCTCCGTCGCGACTACCCCTGCCGCCGTCTCGCCCACCACGGCCGCCTCCGAAGCGGCTTCCTCCTCTTTCTTCAGACCTATCACTAGACCGTCCACCTCTTGGTCCTCCCCTGCCGGCTCCGCGACCACCTCGGCTTCCTCCGCGACCGCCACCACGACCACCGCGTCTATCGTCGTACCTATATTGAAAATCACAACACGAAATAAAACATTTTCAAGTTTCCAAATGACGATTATGTTTATTAGTTTCGTCAACTTACATCTTTACTTTCCGATGCGGAGAACAAAAATAATACTAGTAAATACTGGATTTCTAACCCAAACAATTGTTTATTGATAAATTAACTATCATGTAGTAAACAATTACTGTATAACTTAGGTTCAAATTAGTAAATTATTCCAATCAAATACAAAGTTTGACTTTTCACAAAATCCACTAATCCGCCATGTTGTCTAACATTTGATTTGACGTTTACACTTTACAAAACTACTTCCTGTTTTAATAAGATTTATGTCCTTTTAAATGAAAAAACTTAAAACAAATAAGAAATTATTTAGCTGAAAGTAAATTATAATATAAAAATATTTTATAAGCTTAATATATTTACTTTATCTTAGTCAATATGGTATAAAGGTTTTATGTTACAGTATTACTTCCGCTGATAAGATTGCTAGTCGGAATAAAAAACGCAACAGTACCAGTAACAATTTTTTTAGCGATAACACCATTTTGTTGGTCTGAAAATCCTTGAGAAATATCCATGGCTGCAATTATTTTACTTTAAATTTCACAATCCATTAATAATATACGCGTTGAAATTGTATTCGGTAGACTACTAGAACTAGAGTTATGAGTATCTTAGCTGGAACACAATCTCTCAAGAGACATGATTTGTGCCTTATACAGATGTTTTACAAACAGCTTACACTGATTGTTTTGTATCCAAAAACTATTTTTATATGCTTTCAATGTATTAAGTATAATGCTACAAAACATAGGATTTAGGAATTACATATATAAAAAAATTAACTAAGCTTTCGAAAAACTAAATATTTTCAGCGATTATTGACCAAACAAGTCGAAAGTGTTTGTTGTGTTGTGAGCAAAGCTGAGTCACTTATATTATACTTTCAAATATTATTTCCTTTGAGAAATGGACGCTTCTGTACCTGTTTTTGAAAAGCCTCATCCACATTTAACAGTATTGGATTGGACCAGAAATATTCAGAGATTGCAAGACGAAGCTAGACTCCGTCGTTTTGAGTCTTACGAATTAAGGCAAAGAGCAAATCAACTTAGAAATGAAACTGATGTAACTACCAGATGGGATCATTACGTTAATAGTGAGTTATTACGCGATAGGTAAGTAAACTGTAGCTAAAAACCTTTTCACTTTTCTTAGCCAACATTATTTGGTTAAGAAGATGCGGTACTTACCTATCTAAATTAATTTTTTTATTACTCAGAATATTCGAAGTGCACTCTTGGAGAGAAAAGCAAAGATTTACAAGGGAATGTGTTAGAGACGAAATACGAGCACTGAAAGAAGAAAAGCATTCCACTGAGCTTCATCTAGAATACTTACAAGTTCCACTTATGGTTATCTCGTCTTGTCTTTCTAACAGAGATCAAAGACTGCCACCGGAGTTGACGAGGGATCAACTTGGAGAAGAATTGAAAAAGGTTACCACTTTAATAACTATGTGGATCCAGGATTTTTGTTTTTAAAATATTTTTAGTTTTTTTTTTGTTTTTTTTTTTGCGGAAAACGCAGGTTGGGGAGACCCTGTCTCATGGTAGACCGACGACCTCGTTGGGACATTGGGAAGCCAACAGATGAGGGTGGCGCAGGAAGGTGGCAATATTTGGAGGAGGCCTATGTCCAGCAGTGGACGTCAATTGGCTGAGATGATGATGATAATGATTTTTCTGTTACTTGTCTGTTATACTTATATTGTTTTCTTTTTTGATGACTGGCCTTTGCTTATTGGGTTAATGTAACAGGCGAGAAAGTGGCCATCCTAAAGGAAAGTAGGAACTACTGATTATGAAGGTCATCAAGTCCAGTGCACAGTTACTCTCTGCCTATCCTAGTCATAAGTTGTTAAGTCGTATATCCCTCTAACTTGTAGCCTGTACCTATTATTTATTTTGTCTACATTAGGAGCTCCACATAGCAGAGAATAGCAAACGCGTGTTGACAGATGTCTGCCACATGGGTTGGGAAAAGATTAAAGAGCTGACAAACGTTCTTTGTCGGTTAGAGCGAGAGATTAAGAATAAAGATGAGACCTTGGACCTGGAGCATTATGTGAAAGACCTCACAAGATACAGTACCGACATCAGCTACAAGGTAGACCCGACGAGAGTGCCCACAGAGTAAGTTTTTTGTAGTATTATTTGCTTCTAGGTTCCGTTTTTCTGTTCCATTATCTTCACTTTGCTCAATCTTCGTCGCCTTTTCTAGTCTTAACTACGTGATGAGATCTATCCTAAGACTTAAACCAGTCTAAATCCAAATCCAATCCCCGCGGGGTATTTCTTTTAAAGGCACTGTTATCACGTTGATTTTCAAGAAATATTAACTTACTATTGCTAACTTTCTAGAAAGAGTGAAGTATATTTTAGACAAGTCTTAGACAATGTGTAGGCCTGTCACAAAGCTACAAATACTTAATCAAGATGTTTTGATTGTTATCTTCGTATAACGCATTTCAGAGTTATAAGAATATACGAAAATGTAAAACGATTACTACAGTAGGTATCTTGATTATACAGATCTATGTCAGAAGAGAGCTACATTCACTGCATTGAGAACACAATCAAAATCGCCGAGCAACTAATGGCGGAGTCTAAAACACTTCGCGAGACTATGTTCAAGAGTAGCGAGACGGCCAGGAACCAGATGCACGCACAATGCCAACAAGTGGAACTGATCATGAGAAGGAGGGTATTTGATATACAGAAAGCCAGGAATGAGATGGAATGGCAGAAAAATAAAGTGAGTCTTGAATTTATAGCGGATTTTTACATTAGGTAGGTACTTGTAGATTTTTAGTGGAGATTGCGTGTTTGTCGTCGATCTTAGCGATTGCTAAGACGTGTCGAAAAATTTAATATGTATTAAATTAGAGGGCCAAATGATTATGATTTTTTTTATTACTTTGAGCAAAGCTTATAATTCTACCCTCATGGTCTGCCATTAGCTGTCTGTCTGCGAACAATAAAAATGGTAGAAGTGTAGGTATACCTTCCGGCTGAACTGAACCAAGAGAAGCCCAAGTAAAGTATAGACGGAGAGCGACGCACGGCGAAAATATCTACGTGAATACAGTTACGACCGAAATTTATGTAAATACAGTTAATCTGGAAACCAAAGACATCACGATCCCAACGTAGTAATCAAACCAATTCAAATAACTACTAAGCGTCGTAGCACATATAACGTAACGTAAACGGATCGGCACCGTATCAACTCGAGCCGTTCAGTATTCTTTGTATGAAACTCCTTACTGCAAAGCACACTAATCGGATACGGGTTTTTTATAAATCAATGGATACGTAACGTAATCGGATTTTTGACGAAAACCGACACCGAGGAAAAAGGCGAGGCGATGCCGATCCGTTTACGTTACGTTAAATGTGCTATGACCCTTAATCATTTCATTGTTTCAGTTGGAACAAAACCTTGCAAAAGTAGATAAGGAAATAGCATATCTACGTGCAGCGGTGGCTGACAAACTAAACCCGACTAAATGTGTTGAGACACGCTTAGAAATGAGAACTAGAAGACCAGTGCTTGAAAGAGTGCAGGTAAGTTAAATTCCGCCATTTATAGGGTTAGCTGAAAAAGTGCAACAACCCTCAGTGGCAAATCCCACGGACAAATTATTATCTTGAGCCTGGATTCCTTTATCATAACAGCCCATTAATGTCCCACTGCAGGGATTTGTATTCTTACTCCGTCACCACACGGAAAATTGGAATTTCTTGTTTGTTAACCCTTAAACCCTACCCGGGGTCCAGTAAAAGTTATTTTTATTAAATATTTTAGCAAAAACGAAAAGCACGGTGACGTGACTCCAGGTAATCCTCGATGACACCTTTGGCCATCTTATAATTAGTCGTGCATTCACGTTACGTAATGCATTGTACGCGTAATTATGGCTGTTTTGGGGTTTATCAGACCCCAGGGTAGGAATAAAGTTATATTTTTGTGGTGTACTGATATTTATACATTGGTTTCTGCTGTTCGTTCTGGTGATAAAATAAAAAGGTAAGATACATTTCTTGATGTTTAATAATATAGTAATAGTATTATTATAGTGTGACCACAGGAGCTGTGCACCCCCTGAGGTATGCGCGGCGAGGTGGGGGACGAAGAAAAAATAGGTGTCCGTTATGGTAGAGTACACGTGATAGTTCTGATAGAAAGGGAACTTTTCCTTTGAAAAATTCTTTATGTAAAAATAATGCGTGAAATTCTGACTGAATTAGTGTAGGTAAATGCTTTATGCGAATTCACAGTGGAATATGTCAAAAATCCATGAATTTATGTTCATAGTACTGGTACAGATAATATGCTCACAAGTGATTTGAATATCTCGAGAACTACAAAACATAGGTACAGTAATTCTGTTAATACAGTAGAAATGTAACCCTGAAATAACGCCTGTGTAACACTTTATTTCAATACAAAATTCAATATTATCGGAGATATTAACGGTTCTTAGGGGCCGGGCTGGAGTTATTTCAATACGCTATAATATTAAAACTACAACAACTATTTTTTTTAAATGTAGGTACAGTCTGTCTATAAAGTCCTAACAAAAAATTAGGGCACCACTGTGCTACACGTAGCAACCCTATTTAGTCTGACAAAATACTTTTCAAAACAATTATGTTCAAATAACACTACACTATTAGAGCACTTATAATACTAGGGCATTTCTTGTAGGTAAGCCTATTGCATTTAAAGTTTTGCGTAGAACTTCAAGACTACAATTAAAATCCATCTCAGTTCTAGCTATCATCTGCAATTTTCTGAGGGTTGGAACTCGAAATTTTACAAAAGTTATGTAAATTGAACATTTGATCTACAATAAATTTAGGCATAACTAGAAACAAAATACAGGTAGAAGAAGAAAAATGTTATATACCTCTTTTTTACTGTAGAACATAATTGTATTTTGTGGGGGATATAAAATTTAATAAAATATTGCAATTAATTATTTTTTGTAGGCAGACCAGTCGATGCGAAAGTGACATAGTTTAGTTATCAATATCAACCGTAATATAGACATAAAGCTATAAATTCAAATTCAAATTGGGATAAATCTTGACTGAATTATACTAATGCAACTGATAATGTATCAACAGAAATGGTCGTACTACGATTTTTCTTACTTACAATGAATATCTAACCTAAAAATGTGCTATGTACATTGTGTACATGTGCCTGTTTTTGGTCTTTAGATCTCAAATGGAGTGAATTTATTACTTGAGACAGATTACGAAAAACAGTAACACGATTACATACCCATCAAAGTTGCAGTTCGCCCATAAACATCATCCAAATAGCATAAAAGTTGACCAGAATCGTGCTCCGCTAAACATCGCCTTATAACTTTAAAAATCACTTCCCGCGTGCCACTTTGATTTACTCTACTCATTGTTTACATTGTTCTTCGTAAGTCAGTATTAGTTTATTGTAGATTAATGAACTAATAAAAATCACAAATTTGACGACTTTATAGACATGTCTGTAATATATTACACTTACTTATTTGATCACAATGTAACCCAAATATACTCATATTTTTTTAATAATATGCAGCTGATAAATAAGAACTCACCCCTTACTCATAAACGCCTCCTAAATTTAATCATTGTTTAGCGAGATTATTATTTGTAAAATCAAACTTATACTAAACAAAACCGTAAGAATTTAAGGTAATCAATTAACTTAAATTTAAGAGGCGTTTATGAGTAAGGGGGTAATCTGTATAAAGTAATTCCTAGGAATACTGTAGTGTTAACGATTTCTAATTCCTCATCATTAATCTTAACAATTGGATTTTTTTTTATTTTTATTTATGCAGAGTTTTTTGGCATAGTAACCAACTCGATATAGCTCTTGTGTATGCTACCAGAACGGACACCTACCTGCTGTCACGAGTTTTGACGGCAGTGTCATAACAATTCGAACATTATATTTTGTCTTTATGAATTTCATGTTCTTAGAGTATTTGATACATTGCGCTAGATGTCCGTACCAGCCAAATAAGTTAAGTATATTGCGTCAGATGTCGCTAGTAGCTACATCATAGACTGTTTATTCTATACCAGTATTTATCATGTACTCTATATGTCCACCCCCCTCTCGCCGCGCGCATACCTCAGGAGGTGCACAGCTCCTGTGGTCACACTATAGTTCATTTTACAAAAATTAATCGGCATATTGTATTTTTTTTACATTTTTTAATGTGTTTTACGTAATTGTTTTGGTAAAGCTAAACAATAATGGATGATCAGATTATTGACTGGCTGCACGAAGAAGATTCTAAAGAGGAAGAGGTATTTGGTGTTGTGGCTCTTAACCGACTTCTGGAGATGAAAAAAACATTGAAAAAACTAGCCTTGGACCTCATCACCCGATAAATGGAGGACAGATTTACATGGCCTTCTTTGCCTTCAAATCTCCAACACCTATGAGGAATTTTAAAAAAGCAGCGTCTTTTGGTCGTCGCAACTCCTGCTCCCATAGCAAAAAAAAAGATGTGCTGTCTGCTTAAGGGGGAAAAACCGGAAAACGAATGTTTCCTGTGGGATGTGCCGTAAACCTCTCCGTGGTGAAGATACTGTGCCAAGATGTGAGGAATGTGCCATCCAAAAAATAAAATGTTGTTTATAATGCGTTATTAAACTGTTTTTCTAAATAAATAATTAATATATTAAATGTGCGTTTAATTTATTATCTATTCATGATTTAAATATAGGGTCTACGAGACCCCTGGGTAGGAATAATGTTTCTCCTAGGATGGGTAGGACTTAAGGGTTAAAGTTCCCGCGACACAAGGCTTGATCCCGAAGTTGTCATTAAATAAAGAAATACCTAAAATAATTTATAAATTTTATACTCTACATAGGTAATTAGTATGCCTAATGAAAACATAATTTGTATTTGTACAGGATAAGCCCATGCGTGGACTCATAGAAGAGTTTGAAAGAGTTCACACCAGCCATAGCATGTTGGAGAAAAAGTTGGAAGACGCTCTGTAAGTGTTGAAATAAGTATTGTCTAAAGTTTATTACAGTAGGTACCTTTAAAAGAAAATACCTAAATCTAGTTCTATCTTTTTCGAGAACAGTCTACTATTGGAGATTAGGCTACCCTAAGTACGCGCCTCTCCTTTCGGTCCTTGTAACAGAAGCCCTACGCTACGTTTAATAAAAAAATTAAGTGTCAAATCTAGATTTTATTATAAAGCATTATTTAACTTAATAATTATTCAAAATCCAACAGAACAACATACCACGGTATGTATAATCATCACCAGCGAGTTACAAAAGATCTTCAATACAAGAACCAAGCCTTGGAAACGGACAGACGGTTGGTAGAAATAAGAAAACCTTTGCATTCACCTGACGAAACTGAGTTCAAAAGAAATGTTGGGTATTGTCACATGAGCGACGAATTAGTACCCTATTAAATGGGTAAAGTTTTAAGGCTGGTAATACTGATACATTCAGTGTTTTATTTTATTTTATTTTTATTTTGTTGCAAGCTTTTTAAGATTTTAAGTGGCTTTTTATCACACAATAGTTTGACACTATGTAGTTTCATGGAGTATGATTCTATTAAATGGCTTGTAGCACGCACAATACTAAAATAAAATAGGCCGCTAGTTCTTTAGTCTACCATAGTATATATTTAATAATTATGAAGTATATACATATATATTTAGTTATTTGTAAACATAATACCTGAAGGGCAATACTCGTAATTGCATTGGTTTAAATTTTTTCATCAACTGTCATTAATGTCAAATTTGACAATTTAGTAACCAATTAACCAAAATTAAAACCAAAAACCAAGACAAAGCGAAACACTTAATATAGACTGTAGAGTTGTCAGTGGGAGTAAACCATTTACATTTACGAGAATTAGCTTTTAGGACTAAGATTAAGATTACCAAAGAGTCTGCAACCATCAGCAGTCGTGTTCAAAAATCGTAACAATAAAAAAACACAATTATAAAATAATTAATATTTATTCATCTAGTAACATAACAAGTGTATTGTATTGCAATATAATATAATTATTATAAAATAGGACTTAAGATAGCGTTTAAGACAATTATCCTTTGGTGTAAAAAATGCATTGTAAGGAACCTTTAAGCGTTTGTTGTACAAGGTGCACAGTAAAATCAACCTTAACCACCGTTCAATCTTGTACTTACAGAATAATAATCCAACAATGTGCGGGGTAACGAATTAAGAATACATTAGATATTATTATTATATCATCGTTACCCAAAAGGCTAATTAACCACGGGTTCACAGATTAAAACAACGTTTTATTATCTATGAAGTCCATAGACAATAAAAAACAATTATAACCTCGATGTATATAATTGGTATTCTTTACACAACGATGCATGTTTCTATTAATTTTATGCACATCATAAAATTTATGATAAAAATTCTGTATCCGTTCACCTCGTTTGTTATAAATGCCTATCGTAAATTGCTATTTCTATAATAAAAAACATTCGGAATGTAATTATTTTACTAATTTAAATACTAATATTAGTTTCAAGGCACTATATATTATGTTAAATTAACAATGCACTTTAGCGTTATTGCCATCTAAAACTAGCAGACAAAAAAATGGCGCTTAATAATAATATTATTGAGGGTAGTTTTATTAAAATTAATTAAGAAGTAGTCTATGCATAAGTAAAGAGAGGTAACATATAACTGGAATCCGTTTTATTAGAATACTGGATTTTAAAAGTAATTGCGACATTTTATAGCCTATTTTAGGGGTGTCCAAACCAGATGGGACCCAGGGCCAATAAAAATGACTAAATACATTGGTGGGCCGCAAAATATTTATAAACATTTGAATTTCGTCGCGAGAAAAATAATTTGCTCATTAATGTATTTAAAATTTTAAACAAAGAAGATAATCAATTAAAAACTTAAAACTAAGTTAAAGCTATTATTCATGAAAATAAAGTATTATTAAATGTAGTAAGTTCCTACAGATCTGTTTGTAGTCGGTGTAACCGAAACGAACTTTTTTTTAAGTCGGTAAAAAAAATGTTCAATGGGCCGCAGTAATCTAAGCCAGCGGGCCATGGTTTGGACAGCCCTGGCCAATGTTATTCTGATGCTTAAGCTGTACATAACAGCGAAATTTCAATCAAGTAAGTTTTCGTGTGAATAAGTAATATATCTCCATATATTCTTTCTTGCAACCTAAGGTTCAGAATTAGTTATTACTTAATAAAGAAGGAGAAGACATACTTCCCCTTCTTAATCCCATAAATACAATGTTAAAACAATATTCCTATTATTAAACAATTAATTATTATTTAATTAACAGGATAAACACAGTTATAAAATATTAAATTATTATTAATTTTATATAAATATCAATTATAATATATATTTAAAAACATTATTCACGGTCTATGGTTTTAGTAAATACTCATTTTACCTCTTTGAAGGTTGAAGATAAAGAATAAATTATGATAATATATTTCTTTTGTAAGTTTATCACGTTTGTATTTAAGTGTGCAGTATTTGATGTATGTTTTATTTATATTTTAAATATTTTTTATAGTATTTTAAATAATTTTAAGTTATGATTATTTATTAACTAATTTGCGACCATTATACCTACTGACTAATGGTGTTAATGTGTAGACAAGATGAATAATTATATTGTTAAGTGTCGCATTACAAGAGAATATGGGTATCAAGTTGACGTACTGTTCTGGAAGGAGCCTATATCGTAGTTTTCCTTCTTTCTTTCCCTTCAGCAAATTACTCACTTTCCTAATGTAATGTTAAGTATAATTTCTATTTATGCAAAGTTCCCGATTTTAACTGTTATCAATGTAAAACTGTAAAATAGAAGCTCTAATATATATTTAAAACAAAACCTCTCTTTAAGTTACAGGCACTGGTACTTAGACAACATATTATATTTATTATAATGAATAATACTGTTTATAATATGCACATATTAATTAGTTAATAAATATTGTAGAACCACTCATTATTTTATTATTTAAAACCCCAAGATTTATGTGTCAGTAAAAACCAGAGAAAAATGTTAAAATATTAAGGTAAAAGAAAGATTATGAAAAATTAATTCATGAATTCATATTTTATTTGAATAGACTATTTATCCTTTATAATTTAAAGCGCCATTTATATTTTAAACATAATTTCTTTAAAACTATTTTATAGTCATGTTTATAACAATTTTACTGCTCCATAATCATAATTATTATATCTAAAAGCGCCTTACAAACTAATTATATTAAAAATAGTTTCAATGTACCTATTAAATATGAATGTATTCGTTGACCTCCATAAACAGTGCAAAAAATAATACTAAATTGTAAATTAAAAATAATCGACCATAAAAAAATAACTGTACTTCCCGCCAAAAGGTGGTAATGGTGACGACCATAGACAAAACAACAATTTTTTTTATTAAACTGCCTTAGGCAACAACTCAGGCTTAGGTCCTACCTGTTCGTAGGCTTCATCAAGAAGGGTGCATATTAGTTGTATGGATTCGTCTGTGAGCTTCCTGCTAGCCGCTAAACGAATCGAAGGTTCTGGACAGTTAACTTCGACATCACGCAAATATGCCGCGACTGTCATGGCGACGCCCTTCTCGAGGCAGTAGTTAGCAATGTTACGTAAATAGGAATGCTTTAGTCTGTCTGTGAGGTTATCTTTTGTGAGATATACGTGCTTGATAGGAGATAATTCGTCACCGCGGAATCTGAAGTTCTTGAGTTTAGAAAGGGATCTGAAAACAATTAACAATTAAATTGTATTAAACAACTGAGGACCCTGGACTACGACCTAGGATGGCAGGAAGCCGATGGATGAGGGAGGCACAGAATGTGCAGGTTGGAAATTTTCGTTGGAGCCCTATCCACTGCTGAACGGTTTGGCATTGACAAGATTACGTATTCCTTTGTAACCACAGGATAAAAGTACAAGGATATAAAATATTAATTTGCAATAATAAAGGAGATACGTATTTACCTGTTGAGTTACGGAAATGTATACAAGGCAAATATAACATAACATCTCTAATATTTATTCTGTAATATTCCATAACTATGACAAGTGATAATGGAATAACTTCCTCCTTATGTTTTATTTTGTGCAGTTGTGTAGGATCCGTGTGGTGACGGAGTAAGAATACAATATGTTACCACCCAATCTCATCCCATGGGTGTCGTAAAAATTCACTAAGGGACTATCCGTGAATATTATCTTTACGGAATAAAAAGAAGGAAAACTTGAAATTAAACCCTATACCAATCCGTCTGGCCCGCGTGGTATTAGTAGGCCAAGTATCCCTCCGTCACGGGAGGAGGGCCGTCCCTGCAGTGGGACATTAATGGGCTGTTATGATGATGACAAGTAATAATGCAATGACTTCCTCTTAATGTTTTTATTTTGTGCAGTTGTGTAGGAAAATAACTGCGAAGAAATGAGAATTGTGGTAGAACCTCAAGACGGCGACGGTCGCGGAAGTGCCTATCGTGCACGATGTCGTGGGTTCGAATCCGGCGCAGGGTAATTATTTGTGTGATTACTGAAACTATTTCTCTGAATCTGGATGTTGGTTATGTCCGTTATGTGTATGCAGAGGTCTCCCGGCACGAAAAGAAGATACGGTTTACCGTACAAACAACACGGTGTTCCTCCGCCACTTGTAATGGGTCTAAGGCCCTGCGCAGACGGCAGACTTTTTGTGCGTTCGAGTCTGTCATACATGGCACAATGTTTGAGTCTTTTGTGCGCCGTACTTTTTGCGCGTCATGTGCGTTACTGCTTATAATTGCGTAGATTCTATTTTCACAGACTAAAAAGTGCGTCACGGATAGTCTGTCATCTGCGCAGGGCGTAAGAGGCATATTGTAACTAACTGCATTACTAGAGTCCCCTGACTGGTGAGGTTTTAGCGGACCTTAATTAAGTATAGGCACACTATACTTACTTGTTAAGTTTCTTCGAGACTTCATTAAGCTCATGCATGATTGTAGGTTTGGCTTCTATTATATTCAAGCCGGAGATCGCTGCTTGAGCCAACATCGGTGGTAGGGACGCACTAAAGCAGTATCCTATGTAATGAAAGAATACCACTTTACAATTCTGAACGCGACAATATTTGGAATTAAAGCCGGCATTCCGGAACCAGCTTTTCGCCCAGTGGGAAACTTTGGTTGTAGTGTGTAGCAAACATCACAGGCGTCTACAAATGTCATACTAATAAAGTTGATTGGAATAGATTTGACATCCTCTTCCCACTACATTCTCTCTACGTTCCCCAAGAGAAAAGAGAAGAGGACGTGAACTATACCCATAGTTGGGCCTTCGGTACTTTAAACTTACCGAGCGCCAGCCGGTCCATTCATATTGTAAACAGCGTGACTCTACTACTCAAAATATGAGGAACTAGCTAACCCGTGCCCACTTCGTTGGACGGCGAAGAAAACGCGACCTTTTTAAACATATTTCATTACTGCTCCACTTCTATTAGTCATAGCGTGATACCTACTATATAGCCTATGACAGTCCCCGATAAATGGACTATTCAACACAGAAATAATTTTTAAAATCGGTTCATTAGATCCAGAGATTACCTCATACAACGTCACAAACACACAAATTTTACCTCTTTATTAGGTATAGATAAAGTAAGGATTATGAAACATACCAAGTCCAGAAAGTCTCTGATGTTCGACAATGAAATGTGTGCCGGCGCAGAATCCACCGATCGTAGCAAACGAATGTTCCAATGAGCCAACGATCAAATCTATTTCATCGCGGGGAACGTTTAGTAACTCTGTTATACCACGACCATGCTTACCTACTACCTGAAAACAGTAAAACAATTATTTTTTCTTTCTCTCCGTGTGGTGACGGAGTAAGAATACAATATGTCACCACCCCATCTCATCCCATGGGTATCGTAAAAACCGACTAAGGGACTATTCGTGAATATTATCTTTACGTAATAAAAAGAAGGAAAACTAGAAATTAAACACTAAACCAATCCGTCTGGCCAGCGTGGTATTAGTAGGCCAAGTACCCCTCCGTCCCGGGAAAAGGCCCGTCCCTGCAGTGGGACATTAATGGACTGTTATGATGAAACGCCCCAGGTTAAAGAATACGAGACACTCTCTTAATCAGTTAGGGTTGAGATTTCGGCGGACCGTTTTTGTTTATAAACGCTCTTAAATTAAACGATGTTTCAAAAAAGATATGGTTTTTTTAAATCACAGAAGCATTCAATTAAAAGTATAAACATTCCGTATTTAACCCAATAGAATTAAATCTACGCGACACTTCTGATCAATTGATTGATAAAGTACATGTCACTGGTATCAATTATAATGCATACAGGCTCTTGTAAATGTATAAAATTCTGGTGCCTTTCAATTTTGTCTAGGTGTTATGTATTTGTATTCCAGGCTCCCGCATTTTTTTTTTACATTCACATTTTTTTTCTGATTAATTTCGTTGCGAGTTCCAAGTTTTAGTTTTTTTTCCCTAGGACTAAGGGGAAGTACATGGTCCTGTTTAACCCACTTGTTACTATCGTACTTTATAAATGACGGCACTTTAAAAAAAATATATTAACACTTTGAGGGTAGTTGAGTTTTATTGATTACGTTATAACAGTGTATTAGTCTCGAAGAGTCATTGGCAGAAAATCGTTTCTCGCGTTATTTTATTATTTTTGGAATTATAAGTAAATAATTTGTACCTACTTTCATCATGACTTTTTTAAGGTACGTTCACGAATCATATTATTTGTTTTTGAATGTTTTTTTGTGACGAATTACAAGCGACTGTTGTGTCTAACTACCTAGTAAGAAAATTAAATAAATTTTTAGATAATCGCTACAATTAAGTTGGTTAGAAAGTTGGTGTAATTTATAAATGACGATAGTAATATAGACTACTTTAGCACGGTGTTATATTACGTTTTAGTTTGAACTTCAAACACCTCTCATTGAACAAAATAGTATTTGATTTACAACAAATTTACAATGAATCATCAATACCGGAGATTATTGTAATGCGTAGCTTACCGATGAGGATTCTGGTGATGAAAATTTTGTTTCTTTGCATAATTTACCTGGTGTGGCTGAAATTGCCTTCATGTATCATTCATCAGATGATGATAGCAGTGACAAATAACTACATATTATCTAATTTGGCAAAACGTCAAAGACTAGAAGAGAACCGGTCTTCTACTAAACCACAGCAACAATCTTATCCAATTCCGTTTACTTCTCAAGTATTATTACACCGTCTACTTCTCAAGTATTTGCTACTAACTGTAGCAGTACGCTACAGTTCCAAAGCCTCCTGTCCCAAAATACAAAGCGTATAATAGGATAAGACGAGACACTCAACATTCAGATCAGATGAGGTTTGGTGTCCTGAGCAAAATGTTAAAGAAAATGCCATAAGTTTATTTTATTTGTAATTGACGTTTAGTGAACGTGGGCGGAGTCGAAACCTACCCGTACCTTTCAGACGCTGCATGACAATTTCTCGATATGACACCATTGGCCATATAGTTAGATATCGGAAAAATCAATTACGGTGTGCCTGATGTCATAAACCTGCAAAGTTTTTGTGCATAAAATGTATTGTGTGTGACCAAAGAAATGTTTCGAGTTGTATCACAATTTGTCTTAAAACCAACATTTTAATGTAATAATATTGAAGTTACTCATTGATTGCTTTATTATATAGTTTTATTTATACCTAGAAACCTCTTAAATTATTAAAAAGCTGTGTACAAAATTAAATATTTTTCGACTTTATAGTAGTGTATATTACTAGCGTACTTTATAAATGACACCATTTTCCGGCTTTTCCATGAGTCTGGGAATTTTTTAAATATTTTTTTCATCAAAAGGAGGACATAATTAAGGGATCATATAAATTTCAAAGCAATCTGGTCAATTCATGGTTGTCAGTAACATCTGGGTTAATGACCTCCAGATCGGCCACTGCAATTCGCGCGGGGTGATATAGTCCGGAGGTGGAGGACACTTTGCAAGCCAAAGTTTGCACCTTGCGGCTGTTAGTGTTTCTTCTGCCAGAGCTTCTGTGCAGCGAAGAAAACTTTTCCGGCTTTTGAGGCAGTTGGTGTACAAAGAGGGGGTGGCGGCTATCCGACTCCTGTTTGTATTTGTCCAGTGAGCAGGCCACATCTCGTCGAACCCCAGGTGGAGGTATACCCGCCAGTGGGAAAACCTTATTTAGCGCTGCCGGTTTAAGGCATGCAGTGATTGTACGGTAGGTGTCATGCAGTGCCACACTGACTAGGTCGGCATGTTTGTAATGCCTTACAGGGTCACAAATATAGTAAGTTTAATAAGATTTTAGAATTAAATCTAATATTCTTTCATTCGTTTGATTAACTACGACAGACAAGACCGAAGCTGCATACCGGGCTTAGGCCCTTTTGAGCGAAGTACCTAAATTGCACGATGCCTGTGAAGCAAATTGCCTAAAATCAATGTCTAAAACGCAGAATGCCTATAAAGTTTAATGTCTATAAGGTTTAAATACCTACAAAGCAAAATGCCTATGTTGTTTAATGCCTACAGAGTATAACGCCGGTCCTAGTTAATTGCCTACAAAGCATGAAACCAATTGACAACATTTCAAAACATCATTTTTCATTTTAATTCTGACTCATACATAAGTATTGCGACTCTTTAGTTGTAATTACTTTATTACTGGACACTTCAAATTCATTATCATTGAATAACAATCGAATTGACGTATGACAGCTTCATTATGCTCTTGACTCTAAAAGGATTCATTTGCGTAGTTTACTTAATCATATTTTACGAAATGGATGTGATACAATTTGTCACAAACAATAAAGGTGGAAGGACCTTACTATTCTCGGGTTATCGGTACACCTTGAATAAGGAAAATAAAGATGGCAGCAGCCTTTGGAGGTGTTCTAACAGAAAAGAGTGCAATGCTACGATTAAGCTTAATAACGCCAGAGATGTAGTGCTGACAGGTGGCCCCTCCCGACACGCCTGTGAAAGAAATTTGGCCAAAAATGAAGTGCAGGTTCTGATAGAAAGGTGTAAAGAAAAGGTTTGCAAAAGTTTTAAACCTGTGCAGCAAATATTTGAAAGGGTGTTTTCCGAAAATGAACCAGCTGTGGATGAAGATTTTGACAAAATGCCAATTTTTAAATCCAAAAAGGACAGTTTATTACGAGCTAGACGCAATTTTTTAAAAACAGCAAAAACTGAATATAGGAAATTGAGTGATATTGACCCGGGCACTATTTTAGTACCAGATATTATTGGCCTTGACTTTTTGGTGTGTGAAGATGGTGAGAGAGACACCAAGATTTTGGTTTTTTCTACTTCATTTACAAGAAAATACTTAAAAAACGTGTGTAACACATCACTACAATACTTTGGCGATGGGACTTTTAAGCGAATTCCTTTATTTTATCAACTGTATACCATTCATGTTGACTTGGGTAGCAACGAGGATTCCGTTAATATTGTACCAGTCATATATGCACTTCTTCCTAATAAACAACAGGATACCTACATCAGATTATATGAACTTATAAAACAGAATTTCAATATAGAAATCACAAAATTTAAATGTGATTTTGAAGTAGCCCAAGTACAAGCAATGAAGTTAGTGTTTCCTGGTGTACATATTACCGGTTGTTATTACCATTTTACTAAGGCACTATGGAAAAATGCTGAGAAAATTAATTTAACTGCAACCAATGAAGGTAGAATTATTATTGCTCTGTCAAGTAACATACCACTTATGCCAGCAGATCGTATATTGGAAGCGTGGAATGCTATTAAACAAAATTATACGGATTCAGAAGAATTACAAAAGTTTATAATATACTACGAGAAGCAATGGTTAAAATATACACCGGAAATGATATGCTGTGCAAGTGAGACACAACGAACAAACAACGGTCTGGAAGGATGGCATAGACGATTTAATGCCCGAGTACCTCCAAATTCAACATTTATTAGATTTCTCCAAAAATTGTTACAAGAAGCAAACTGGCAGAACCATAAAATAAAATATATGTTATTTAATACTAACAACCGCAATAAAATGGACATAATATTTAATCGAAAATACAAACAAGAGCTCAAAAAGCTAAGCGAAGGGAGCTTATCGCCATTTGAAGCACTCAAAAGCATTTATAAAATTAAAAGACAACTAAAAGCATCGCTATAATATAAATTTTATGTCACAAATAATAATAGATTAAATTAGTACGTTTTTAATTTTAAGTTACTATATAAGGATACACTTTTTGTTTTATTTATTTAAAATTTCAATAAACTTTTCAGTTCCTTTTTTTGTCCTTTTATCTACTATAGACATTAATCGATAATCCGAGACCTACCTACATTACAAGTATTGTCATAAGTGGTAAACCCATACGACTGTACTGAATGCACCATACCTTGTATAATTATGCTGGCAACTTTCATTTTAGGCATTTCCATTCTTAGGCATTAAACATTGTTGTTAAAGTACTTTGTAGGCAAATAAAGTTTTTAGTCATTGTGCAATTTAGGCACTTCGAGTTTCAGGTATTTGGCGTTTTAGGCAATTTGCTTCACAGGCATCGTGCAATTTAGGTACTTCGCTCAAAATGGGGCTTAGGTATGTAAAATTACCCGTATATAAATAATAATAATTAATTAATATAAGTAAATGTATATGTACATATTTATTAAAGAGGTTTACCTGCATTTGTAATTAATATGTAAGGATTATTTAAATAATTAATGAGCTGCTATTTATATTCATTACAGAATAAAAAATTATAATTAATTAATTACAGACATTAGATTTGCGGACGTGCTAAGAATTTGTCTTGACAACATGGTATCTGTAAAGCTCGATTTACACATCGACAAGTACACCAGCGAGTTAAGTAGTAAGTTGACTTAACTCGCTACTGTACTTGTCGGTGTATAAATCGGGCTTAAGCTGAAATTGCCCCCTTCTTTTGAGTAGGCAGTGTACCTTTAAATTATCCGGCAAAGAATAACGTCACAACAATCCTGTTGTAGCAAGGTTTCTTCTCCGCGAGAAAACATCCCACAAAACATAATAAAGGAACGAAGCAAAAAACTCCAAAAAATAACTCCACTTTATTCTGTATCTTATCGAAAGGTGTAATCGTTGCTACTTTCAGCTAATTTTAGGTCGTGGCTGGTAATCGGCAGCGTTCAAGACTATTTCCAACCTTGTGAAAAACTTATTTGTTTTAAATACGATTCATGTCTTTGTAAATGATTGAAAATTAGTTATGAGGTAGACATTAACCCCCTTACTCATAAACACCTCTTAAATTTAGTCACTGTTTAGCGAGATTTTTATTAGCAAAACCAGCCTTATGCCAAACAAAACCGTAAGAATTTAAGCTAATCAATTGACTAAAATTTAAGAGGCGTTTATAAGTAAGGGCGTAAGGTATTATATATGTTACAGCCAAAGTAATTAAATAGACACTATACATAAGGACTGGTCATTATAAATAATATCCAAATTGACTAGACAATGTGATAAATTAATCACTTCATCTAGATATTATTTATAATAGCTGATCAAAGTTAGTCAAAGTAATAAATACGGTATAACCAACTAATCATTACCTTAATTATTATGAGTATTACTATATTCTAGCACTCGCCGGCCGCTGCCGCGGCACGTTTGCTTCGCTCGCTCGGCTCGTGCGTCCTTTAGTCGCCCTACTTACCTAACCTAACCAACTGTTTCTGACTTTTGCCTTCATATTTTTTTTAGGACATATTACTTTATAGCAAGAAAAAATAGGATATTTAAACAATTATAGTACCCTATTTTATGACACACAAGTATTATAGGTAAAGACGATTAGGTAATATACGATTTCGTATAGTATAGTAAATATATCCATATATAAATAGTAACCAGAGATAAATCAACCGCTCCGTATCATATAAATATAATCTAGTAATCTTAACCTACTTGTTTTATTACATTATTTGAGTCTTTGAAGATATTATTTATAATGGCTAGGTAATGTGATTAATTCTGCGACATTTATCACTTTATCTAAATTGAGTAGCCATTATACATAACGGCTAGTTATTATGTATAATATTCATATTTATTACTTTGGCTGTAACATATACACGAAGAGTTACTTACCCCAATAGTTAAACTCTCATCTAAAATAATCCTCAGTTTATATCTCCTTGCCAACTCCACCAAATGTTTCAAGGGACACATCTCCCCCGTGTTATAATAAATAGATTCAATGACTAAGAAGGCTCGTCTACGCGGATTTATTTGTTTGGTCCGTGATGCTTCCTCTAGCAACTCCTCAAGGTGATCAGTGTTGTTGTGTTTGAAATATTTGATAGTGCAACGCGATGCGTCCAGGCCTTTTTGGATTGCGAACCAAACGCATTCATCCCTAAAAAAGAAAAACATTGATATGCATTTTTAAACGCTTTTCTGCACAGAATTAAGTTTTTTTATCGTAAGTACTTTTACAGAGCTAGGAGGGTCATGACATTAATAAAGGAGGATCGTGTATAACAACATTTTCACATTTCTATGATGTAGTTTCCACGTTAGTAATGGCTCTATTAGCGATCGCTTATGCAGGTGTTTCTATTTTCATATTTTCAAGACTACTGGCTACTGTCAGAATCACCATTACACAAATATCATAATCCTAAAACATATTGGCAAGAAACACATGATAATATTAGCATGATGTGTGCGAAAACGAGGACTTAATATTATAAACTCTTTTTAAATTTATAAACTGTTTAGCAAGATTTTTCCAAGTAAAATCGTATGAATTTAAGCTAATCAATTGACTAAAATTTAAGAGGCTTTTATGAGTAAGAGGGTATCTTTTCAACAACCGGAAAATGTAGGATGGGGAGACCCCCATGGTGGACCAATGACATAGTACCTAAGGACGAAGGAAAACCTATGGATGAGGAAGGCAAAGGATCTCACAAGGTGAAAATATTTGGAAAGGCTATCCATATCATATCTCCCAGTGGATGTCCATTGGCTGAGATGATAATTTTATATTTTGATATGAATAAAGTTATTTATATCAAAATATAAAATTATCATCTACATTTTCATATTAAAAGATAAATATTACACAAATAATAAGTTATGGTATATGGTACTGTTATGTGATATATTTTTTATCCACATAAGTTTTTTATGAAATACCCTTAATTAAAGCTAACTAAATCTTTAACTTATAAACTTAACTGAAATCAACTAATACTCCTTTGGTTGGTTGAAACTGGCTAAGTATCAACTTTTCCTTCTTTTTAACCAACTTCAAAAAAAGGAAGAGGTACTCAATTCTGTAGTATTTTTTTTTGAAGTTATAAAGTTGGCTTTTATGACAACCTTGGCATGAGATAGGATAACATAGTAATTGCTGATAAATTTTATCTCCATAAAACTAGATTAGTTACTGAGATAAGAATAATATTACTTCTCAATTTAAAAGTTTGTAAAAAAAATATTAATGGATTTTTGTTACTCTTTCTCTCTCTCTCTCCCTCTTACTTAATACAAACAGGTTTGGTTGGTAAAGATAAATAAATGCATGAATCCTATAATCCGTGTAATCACCTCCATGTAGTGACAGAGTAAGAATACAATATGTCACCACCCCATCTTATCCCATGGGTGTCGTAAAAACCGACTAAAAGACTATCAATATATATATTATCTTTATGAAATAAAAAGAAGGACAACTAGAAATTAAACCCTATACCAAGCCATCTGGCCAGCATGTTATTAGTAGGCCAAGTATCCCTCTGTCATGGGAGGACGCCCGTCCCTGCAGTGGGACATTAATGGGCTGTTATGATGATCCTATAATTGTGCCAATAACTGACATCCATAGGCAAAACTTAAAGGTAAATTGTATTTATTTATTGATAACAAACTTGCATTATGGAAAACAGGAATAATAATTTGTTTGTGTACACAAGGAAGATATTTTCATTATTATAGAGCATTATAATAGGTTTATCAGTGATTATAACTATTTATATTATTTTCCTTGTTATATAACAATAAGTATACTTATTAATTGATAAGCTTAGGTTTAAAATATGAAACATTCATTAATTAATTATCAAATATTTATATGGCTTCACCCTATCTCATTGTTTTTTATACCATAGTGGTGGTATACAAGCATAGGGTCCACCTGGTGGTTACCATGGCCTAGAAGCCAATAAGAAAATCTTATATACACCAAACTCTTTACCCAGTGCATAATTTGTAAGCTAAGTTTTTCTAAATTACTTGAGGGCTTTAGATAATAGAGTGGGACATTAGCAAGCTTTAAATGAATTAAGGAAATGGAAGGTAGTTACATATTTGCAGAACTACAACATCCTCAGTAAACTGGGAAGTTCTTCATGATCAACACATCACCAATCAAATCGTGGATGTTAAATTTGAAAACCAAGTTCCACAATACTAAGGAGGCTGTGGTTATGAATTAAGTAAAAATAAAAACATAATACTCACACAAAAACAATGTCTTCTTTTTTAGCATACGCTGGTATAGCACTAGCAATAGTTGAGAACCCATATGAGTAAACACAAGTTTCTTCCACCTCCAAGAATTTAGCTAAGCGCTCTTCTAACTCCAAATGAACATCAATGGTGCCATAAAAACCTCTAGGTCCACACGACCCCACGCCATACTTGTCAAGAGATTTTATTGCATCCTCTAATATAGACTCTTCCTTGTCAAGGCGAAGAAAACTCGTAGATCCCACATTTAAAACATTGTCATCAACCTTTCCCATTAAAGGAGGCTCTTCCACAGTTACATCGTGTTCTACTATCGGCACAGGATTCCAGTTAGCAGGAACTCCATTTGCTAACGGATCAATTAATTTCGGCTTCTTCTTATTCAAAAAGAAATAAGTTGTAATTGCTACTATTTGGAAACCGATGACTAATGTCCACCAACCCGCCTATAACAAAAACATATTAAAAATATATGACCATTCCTGTGGATCGTTTACTAACATAAATATTATTATTCTTATAGAAACTTACAATATCGTACATGTCGACCGAAATCATTGTATCCAAATGATTATTGCCACTCTCACCTCTCAGATAAATTTTAATTTTGCTAAAACAATACTCTACTTATCTCTATAATACAATTAACGGGTAGGAGGTGTATGTAGGAAGCGGACGGGGAAAAAAATAGGAATAATTAATATTTTGGATGAGAGGAGGTTATAATTTACATTTGACAGCTGATTCACAGACTTGAAAGCTGTCAGTGTGTCTTTTTTTTTTTTTTTTTTTTTCTATGAAATGGCGACTACTGCCGATGTCGACAATTCTGCCAATAACAGTAGTTTTGGAGATTCGTGTGTATTGCTTAGAGCTCTGATAAAACTGACTTAAAATTAACAGCAATTGTGGATCTTGTTTATTGATATTAATAACACTGAAACAAAACAACACAAAACATTGATAACATGGACAGGACACAAAAGATATTTACATATTATTACATGAAACGAAACACAAACGTAAAACATATAGAATTAATTTGACATAACGTATTGCTTAAAGTCTATTTTTTTATCTCAGATACTAAAATGACATTTCATGTGTTGCCTGTTTTTTACAACTAATAAATAGTGATGCGGTACAGCCGGTACTTACCGATAAAAATATAGGTTAGTACCGCCGATTACGGTAAATAGAGACTATAGGCTGTTTTTTAATCTCGAATACTAAAATATCATTACTGTTACCTTTTTTTGTGCAATTTATGTATGGTGGTAATGTATTACTATTAAGTTTATTTATTTTTTAAGTTTATATTACGATTAGGTGGTTTACCCTAATTTGTTTTATGTTATAAAATTACGAAAACTTAAAATAGAAATATACGCCAATGACGTCATGCAAGAAATTATAGGGATGGACATAGAAGGAAAAAAGAGAGAAATTCATTAGATTTGTAGGGACACAACATTGTAATTTGAGCGACTGCTGAGAAATCACTTTTACAGGCGCGCGACTGTACACACAGCAACTAATCAAGCTAGACACTCATGTACCTTAATACCTTGAAATAAGAAACAATTTTAAATGAAAATGTTTAACTTGATGTGTTGCTGTGTGTACTAGCGTTGCCCAGCAGTCGTCTCCCCGCCATCATGTAGTTAGGTCGTCGTAATTATACAGGGTGTTTGGTACATCGTTTGCCAAATTAAAGTAGCTGATAGAAGCGGTCATTACCAGTCTTTCCTCACTCCCCTAGCTGGTTTTAACCTCAACATATTTTAGATATCGATGTAAAGCTATTTTTAAAAGAAAAACCCAATATTTACCATGAACACTTAAATTAAAAAAAAAATTGTTCCGTGAGTCCTCATAATTATGTTTTGTTTTAAAGTTTAATACTAGGAGCATCAAATAAATTCATAATAGCTCACCAAAAACGTCAACTTTTTGTTTATTGACTTATTATAACTATAGAGACAGGTAAAATTTAAAGATATGATCAACTTCACAGTACAATAAAAAAATAAATAAAAGAGAGAAAGTTCTTCCATTTTCTGAATAAATGCCTTACTTTATCCTCTTTCCATTGGTATACAACATGTTATAAAATAGTAAATAGTTTTTCTACAAAACATGTGGAATACATAATTCAAAGTAAAGAAAACACGTTTGATGAATAAGCACAGGTAAATTTACTAGCTATAATTGC
This sequence comes from Schrankia costaestrigalis, assembly GCA_905475405.1. Classification (NCBI taxonomy): domain Eukaryota; kingdom Metazoa; phylum Arthropoda; class Insecta; order Lepidoptera; family Erebidae; genus Schrankia; species Schrankia costaestrigalis. The sequence goes on along the minus strand of FR997838.1, from coordinate 18,033,606 downwards.
TATAATTGATTCATTCTAGCGTACTTACCTAGTTACTTTAGCTTTTTTTGTCACTGCAGTGGGTCTACCTTATCACATTAGAGTTAATTTTAATATAATAAAAGAAAAAAAAAAGTCATCATTTACTATAGCATCAATAATTACTTCGAATTATTTATTTATTTGTTAAGCACACCAACAGTATGTATGTTTATGTATTACACATGTTTTGTAGAAAAACTATTTACTATTTTATAGGATGTTGTATACCAATGGAAAAAGGATAAAGTACCTACCTCTTCTATCAGCAACTTCTACTATTTGTTTTTATAAATATCTAACAACTATTTGCTAATACATGAGAACTGATATTATGGCAAAGTATCGTCATGATTTAGCTGATGTTTTGTTGTGCGATATTGACCCTAATAGTTTTATGAAATGCAACTAACATTAACTCTAGAGGTGATAAAGGCATTTAGTTCTCGACTATACTAACAACCGTAAATATTTTACAATAATTACAAAACGAATCGAAACACAGGGACAGCACTGTTTCTTAAAAGCTGGCTATATTAGTTTTACGTTTGACATTAGTAGTTGTCATTTTAGTGTCCGAGATAAAAAAATAGACTATAGTAACCATGGGAGAGCTTTGACAATATATCTATACAATATTATAATTTTATGTTATTGAGTCTGATAAATTTCATAAGCGATTCCATAAGTTTGGGGGAAGGACAAGTTAGTAAGGAAGAAAAGCTAATAGGAGCGGGAATCTTTAGGTTACACAGCTGTACAAGTCATAACTTTGGTCTCTTAACTGACAGCTGAAGAAGATGTGATCAAGAGAACCTTCATCTAATCCACACTCACACACAGACGAGTCCCGAATGTGAATTTTGTTGAGGAATACAGGAGAGCAACAGTGACCTAACCGAAGTCTGCACAAAACGGAAATTACAGATTTTGCAACCTTTTTATATTTAAAAAACCATGGTTTAGAGGTAATGACTGGTTGTATAGCGTGATAATATTTGCCCTTTGTTCTACCAGTTGAATCCCACTCTGACTGCCACGAAGTTAGGAGATCCTTTTGAGGAAGGGATAGCAGATCGTATCCTTGGTGACAAAGGTGTTTAGAGTCTGAAAACTGGGAGGAGACAGCGCTTTTTGCAAGCCTGTCTACACACTCATTTCCACCGATGCCACAGTGGCTAGGAACCCATACCAACTGTACAATACATTGTTTCCTATGGCAGGAGAGAATAGTTTTTTTAATTTCTAGTATGAGGGGACTATTTAATTTACTTTTAAAAGGATTTTGGGACAAGGATTGTAAGCAGCTAAGAGAATCTGAAAAAATAACACTCTTTTTGATATTATGAGCATCAATAAAGTTACAAGCCTCTAAAATAGCAATGCATTCACCAGTGAAAACTGATGACTCTTTAGGGCTTCTGAAGGAAATGGCTATTCTGGAATTTTGGAAGTATACTGCTATACCAGTATAACTATCAGGTGACAATTTTGATGCATCTGTAAAAAACCTATTGAAGTCACTCCAATGCTCATTCAACAACACCTCAAAAGCCACACCAGCTGATGGGGTTTGTTTAGAGATGCCTGTGTCAAATATAATATCAGGTTTAAAAATCAAAACCTCATATTCAAAATTAAAAAGAGGTGTTTTATCCCAACAGCTAATAGGGTATTCTAAATTTTGATAATTTCTAAAAGCAATGACAGTTAATGGGAGTTCCCTGTTGGACAAGTACCTCGATGATCTGCTGGCTATCTCTAGTTCACTAGTTTTGGCATTCAGTGGATGTACTTTGTTGACCATGATCTTTAGCATGAATCTATTTGCTAGGTATGATCTTCTAAGAGCTAATGGAGGCTCAGCACATTCAACCTGCAAAGCATTGGTGGGAGATGATTTCATGCAGCCAGAGATTATGCGTAGGCACTTATACTGAACTCTGTCTAAATTAGCCAGCGATCCCTTATTACATGGAGAGAGTATGAACAGACCATAATCCATTTTGCTGCGGATGAAAGCATTGTATAAAAGTTTCATGGTGTATGGATGGGCACCCCACCAGACACCAGCAAGGGCTTTGAGCATGTTTATGATCCGTTCACACCTCTGGATAATGTAATTTATATGATCACAGCCTGTCAATCTCGTATCCAGGAAGACTCCAAGAAATTTGGCTTTATTTGAGATTGGCAAATGTTGGTCTTGTACACTGACAACAGTAGGAGGGATGTGTCTTCTACGTGTGAATATTATGGCGGAGCTTTTGGGGGCAGAGATGGATAAACCGCGATTGAGAAGCCAGTCGTTCAGTGAGTTCAAAGAGACGGAAAGGGATGAAGCGCCGTCCAGGATGGAACTACTACTCACATATAAGGCCAAATCATCAGCATATTGTAACAGTTGGCAGTTGTTATTTAGACAGGAGCCTATATCTGAGGTGTACAGATTATATAGGAGCGGACTTAGGACAGAACCTTGTGGAAGGCCTCTCCATGTCCTTCTTTTGGTTAAGTTTTCCCCGTGGACTCTAAGCAGTAGCAGTCTCGACCACAGCATCTCGCACATGCACTGAATCATCCTATCCGGGAGTCTCAGCTCTAGCAATTTATGCCTGAGATTGGGAAGGAGAACATTATCATATGCTGAGGTAATATCCAGGAATGCTGCTACAACTGAATCATTCTGTGATAGGGATAAACGAATATCTGTAATAAGAAGTCCCACACTGTCCATAGTACCACGCCCTCTCCTAAACCCAAACTGAGAAACAGGCAAAAGGTCTCTGGATTCCACAATCCATTCCAGCCTACCTTTCAGTAAATGTTCTAAAACCTTTACTAAAGCCGAAGACAGAGCTATAGGCCTGAACCCATTTGGATCATTATTCTTTTTATTTGGTTTTAATATTGGAATAATGATTTGGGTTTTCCAGTCTTCAAAGATCCAGCCATTGGCAAAGCAAAAGTTAAAGATATCTAAAAGGTATTGCTTAGCTTTTTTGTCGGCATTTGCAATGAATGAGTACGGTATACCGTCAATACCAGGAGCTGAGTCCCGAACATGTCTGAGAACCATGTCGAGCTCATCCATTGAAAATGCAGAATCATAGGGGGATTCCTGGTTGATATGATGAGGTATTGGCTGACTGCATTCCTCTTTTGTTGGTACATATGGTGGGGCAACGCGATCAAAGAACGCTTCGGCTGTATCATGGTGCATCAGGGACGAGGTCGAAGGGGAGCAGCCTGATCTGTACCTGTTGATATGTTTCCAAACTATTGATGCAGGAGTAGAGGGGGACAATGAAGAGCAGAACCTGGACCAACCCAAACGTTTCTTTTGTCTTAAAAGGCGTCTGGTCTTAGCTGCCATATGTTTATAAATAATAAAATTTTGATCATTCATATTGAGGTTGTAGTTTTTCTCTGCTTCCTTTCTTTTTTTGATTGCTGCGGTGCAATCTGAATCCCACCAGGGAGGAGATGGGATTATCCCCTTGGAAGAATTTTTTATTGGAAAGCATTCCTCAGCGACTGAGATAACTGCCTTGGTAAAATTTTGGCAGCAGATCGAGGCCTGATTGAAGCTGAGTTGATCCGTGGAGATGTTATTTAAGGTTGGAAGTGAGTGGATTTTGGCTTCTAAGCATGATGCATATTTATTCCAATCGGGATTGGATAAATTGAATTTGAGGAGAGGGGGGGAAGATTTTTCTAAAAAAGTTTTATCAATCATGGAGATAATTATAGGGAAATGATCACTACTATGGGTAAGATCTAGACAATGCCATTGGGAAGATGCTGCTAAAGCCTGAGAGCAGATGGAGATGTCTATGCAGCTTTTATGTTGGCCTGGAAGAGTTCTACGCGTCGAGCAGCCATTATTGAGCACACACAAATTAAGGTCATCAATAATATCAACCAGACCCATACCAAAGGGGTCACATCGCTCCGATCCCCATCTGTAGTGATGACAGTTAAAATCTCCCATAATTAACATTGGGCCTTTTATATTCTCCAATAAAGTTCTTAAGTTTGTTAAGAGTGAAAGCTGAGGGTGGGAAATATATAAAGAAATTATTGTGATACCCTCCACCACACCTGCGACAATATTCACAGCCTCATTAAGGGCTGGAAGAGTGACTGGGGAGACAAGAAGGCTATTTTTTATTAAGAGGGCACAACCACCATAGCCATCAGATCTATCACGTCTATCACGATCTATCCTGACGACGTGCCGACGTTTGTGGCGAAGGACCTAAGCAAGTTGCCTCCCGTCACCTTTGACCACGTCGACGTTACAAGCCTTCTGAAGGACATCATCTTTCTGAAGGCAAGCTTAGCTGATGTGCAACGGAAGCTGGAGACATCCGAAGCAACCGTGGCAATTATGCGAAAAGAGTTCGACGAGTTGCGCAACAATACAACTATAGCAACTAGGTCACCGACCTGTGTTAACATAAACACACGCCGAGGTGCATGTCGCCTCGACACATCGACTGCAAGCTACGCGTCAGCAGTTTTGTCGCCAACGCCGACGATCGCTGAAACTGCAAAATGTGCAGACGACACGGCGCACAACCTTGCCCCTGCCCCCGCGGTGTCTCCTCGTACCGTGGCACGTGTAAGCAAGTCATCGGGTCAGCTGATTTCAGCGAGCACGCCTAAGACTCCCGTAGAGAAGCCTGTGCTTGAAAAGGCACCTACTGATGGTTTTACTACGGTGAGAAACAAGAAGCGCTGCCGCCCGAAGACTAATAAGAACAGTTGCGGAACGGCACCGACGGTGACGCTGAGAGCCGCCCATCCGAATACTCCGGTGTATATATCTCGCCTCCATTACACCACGGAGGTAGATGACATCGTGGAGTACGTCTACAAGAAGTTGAAGTACAGGCCGAGGGTGCAGTTATTGGAGTCTCACCGTAACGTGAACTTCAAAGCGTTCGTGTTGAGAATAGCGAACTGCTACCTGCATGACGTCATGGACTCTAACTTCTGGCCGCAGAACGTGGTGTTCCGTCGCTTCCGCGGACAAATTCCACAAGAAGCAAAGAAGTAACCGGAAGTTATTTTATTTTATTTATATTAGTCATTAAGGTATATATTATATTGTTTTATGTATGTTAGTCTATAAGGTATATTTCTATGGGCCTATGCAGCCTGAAATAAACGTTATATTATATATATATCACATCTGAGTGCTTGGTAATGGGGAATATAAAAGTTAAGGCTTGGGGTAAGCCAAGTCTCTGCGATGGCACAAGCAATAGGTTTATGTTTATTAATCAGATATAAAAGTTCATGTTTTTTGTGGAATATGCTACGCACATTCCACTGTAGAAATGTTGTTGGCGGAGCCATTTTTAAATAAATTAAGAAGGTAAACAAGTTTTTCAGCAACGTTGGACGGTAAGGAATATTGGGTATCAGAAACAATTGAGGAAAGTAACTGGATTATAAGTTCAAGGACTGTGGCAATACTGTTTGAGGTTTTATGAGGGTTATTAAGGTTGGAACCATTAGTTTGAGAGGATTGTGGGGTGTTAGTAATAAGATTGTGGGAAGCTTTGTCATAAGTTGGGGATAAGGGGGCATGAGTTTTGGGCTTTAGAAATATGGTTTTGCGGTAAGAAGTTGTTGTAGATGGGCCGGGGGATTTTGTTATGGTAGCATAACTTTGTGAAATGGCTGGGACTGCCTTGCTAGCCTCCATGTATGATATTGATTTGTCTGCCATAATCGTTTTTATGTTTCTTTGTCTGCTATATTCCGGACACTCTCTGCTATTGGCAAAGTGGTTACCGGAGCACAGCACACAAAAGGCTTGATCTAAGGAAGAGTCACATTCCTTCGAAGCATGGTCTTTGCCGCATTTAAGGCATCGAGGCTTTGACCTACATATGGACTCAACGTGGCCAAATCTGCAGCAGTTACGGCATTGTATCGTTGGGAACACATATTGTTCCACTGGGAGAGAGGAATAGCAACAGAAAATCCTGTTTGGCAACACTTGTCCATCAAATGTGATGACGCAGGTTTCGGTGGGTTTCCATTCGATTACATCGTCTTTCCAAACTTTTCTGTTAATGCGTCTGATTTTCAGTATAGGCCCACAACCCTGAGGAACTGTAATGCAAGACATAGCTTCTTCTTCCGTCATGTCTACAGGTACACCGGAGACCACTCCCAACCGTGTGACATTAAACGAGGGTATAGAGGCTATATATTTGTGGTTGGTTAAAGCGCTATTAAGTAGGAATGAGTTTGCATCCTGAGGGGTTGCAAACTCAATGCTGACGCGATTCCTGCCTACCCTTTTTATACCATCCTTAGTTATGTTAGGTATACTCTGCTTCATCAGGAATAGACCAAATGAGATGGGGTGTAAGGTGGTTCCTGGTGAAGTTTCTGTTTTGTTGACATGGACTATAAATGGACCTTTGTCGTTGTTATTGTAAGTAGATCTAGCTATTTGTATTCTAGACTGCTTAGTGGGCTTGGGAGGAGAAATATCTCTAACCGGACGTTTTCTGGAGTTCTGGGGAGTATGCTCAGATAAACTGCATACCACGTCTGCAAATTGTGAAAGGGGATTTGGTGAGTTTGCAATAGAATGGAGCGATGGAGGACGAGAAAGGGCAGGTGAGGAAGGAGTGGGGATGTGGATGTCAGGAGGATCCGGCGGTTTGTTATTATTCATTTTAAACTAAGTATATAACTACGGACCTGATACTTATACAAGACGGCACACAAACAGACACAATAACAAATAACAACAAGTTTCACAAGTAATTGCACTAAAAAAAACCAAAATTATAATAAAAATTCTACACACACGTGCTAACCAAAGACACACTATGGCGAGAATCCTGTCAGTGTGTCAGTGTTGCTGTCAAAATATATAACTTCTTGACATGTTGGCAGAATCATCGGGGAACGATGGGGGCCATTGAATTAAGAAAACAGAACAGAACTTCTTGACATGAGCTGAGAAAAACGACTTAAAACGAGGAATAGAAATAATATCATTGTTTTGATCGATCTACCTGAATTTTATATTTTGATAGGAGAAAAGAAGTGGAACATAAGCCATTCTGAATATATCTTTGGAAATAAAAAACTTTGGTCTAATATTTAAATATTATACTCATAAAAAACCAATTACAGGCACGATTAGCAAGCATGCAAGCATGATCCTGAGTAATCCTGACCTTAGCCTGTTCCGTAAGTGGGGGAAAAAAGCTATGCAGATGATTGTCAATGTCAGCAAATTGTCATGTCAATGGACAACAACACAACATTATAAATTATTGTTATTAATCAATTATTAAAATGAATTTCGGTGGAACTTTAAGGTTAAACAAATTTGCGTGCTTTACTTTAGTATTTTTTTTGTTTCTTATAATTTATTGGAGATCAGGAGGTGCTAGTTACCCCACTGAAAAAAGTGATCTTATTAACTTGAAAAGCTTGCTAAAGGCTTCAATTCAGGCCGCGGAACGTGGTGGAAAGAAAGTTTTAGACGGAAAAAATCATGCATTGAATATAAAGAGTAAAGGAAAAACACAGGAAGGAGCAAATGACCCAGTAACCGATGCCGACTACGCTTCGCATTGTGCCATGTATTACGGACTGAAAAATACATTTGTTAAATTAAACGTAGTGTCTGAAGAGCACGCGAATCTTGAGAGTGATTCGTCGTGTGCTAAACAGCCTGAAATTGACGTGGACAAAGTTCTTGATGGTAATCCATTAATAGAATATATGAATGATGAACTAGTGTATGTTAAAGATGTTACTGTGTGGATAGACCCATTAGACGCAACGCAAGAGTATACAGGTGAGTTAACTACTATTGCTATTTACTTAACTATTGTAAAGTACTGTACTTAAGTATTCTAAGGTACTGTCTTCTAAAATGAAAGACCTGTTACAACCATTGTCATTGGTAATGTCATATTTATACTAAGTTTAGACCATATCCATAGTAATTGAAGAATAATTTAAATATCTACTTTAGCAAATGTTCTAGGCTCATCATTTATTTACATTATTGATCAGGCTGTTAAAACAGGTGTGGACACTGTGGAGTATGCTATTTGCAAGGTGATGCCTAGGCTGTATTTATCATTTTCGTACACTTACAATTATTGTCATTCTCCTTTATGGATTAGAGTATAATATTCTTTTTAACTAAAAAACTAATATTAATCACTTGAATTTTCTTTTTCAGAGGAACTGTACCAATATGTGACAACAATGGTATGTGTGGCCATAAGAGGTGTTCCTATTATTGGAGTGATTCACCATCCGTTCTCTCCTCGTACATATTGGGGCTGGTATACAAAGAAACATTCAATGAATATACCTACTGTGGAACATGTAAGTAATATTGTCGCTGTACTATGTAAGTAATAATGTGTTGTTCTACAAGTCTTTTCTGATAAGGTGTGTTGAAGTTTAATTGTATAAGGATGTATTGTTTAACTTGTGAAAAATAATATCAGCAGAAATAGAACAATTTGAATTAGCATCCTTCAAAATTCACTGAAAACAGTCTGTGACTTCTATCGGTCTTCACATGGGGGCCATTGTATTAAAAAAAACAGAACAGAACTATGTGAACAAAGACACGGAGCGCCAACAGGACAACTCACAACATAGCTCTTTTGTGTAACAACAGTGTAACGGGCCGTAGTGTTTCAGATTAGCGTTTTTTCGGCTCGTATACGTGTGCGCTACATTACGCGTTTCATAAAACTAGACTCGCGTAAACGGGCATTATTCGGCGTGTTAGCTCGAACCAGTATGTTATTGGTGTCGTAGCTCTATCAACATGGATTCACGCGGCTCATGCTTTTACGGATTGAGAAGGGCTTCAACAACGCTCGTAGGAGTAGAGTCAAAAGGCGCGCATATACACGCCTGTATGCACTTCTAAAACCGAATATATGCGCTTGTATAAAACTCTAGTCTGAAATAACACTAAACTTTCTAATAAAACCCAAAGCCTGACTCATCCTTAATTCGTTTTATATCATATCTATAAATATGTATTATTTGCATAAATGATATGAATTTAGTGACACATTTGTCGATTGGTCGCAGTTCGTGTCTGCTACAGATTAGATTAAAGTTCTGGCAAATTAAGATTGCGGAAATGATTTATTAAAATAGAATTAATTCTAGGGTAAAGGTGAAAGAGCGCGGCAGCAACACGCGGCATTCGTAAGACACATTTCTGCCGCGTTCTAGTTTGGACAAAGCCAACTAATGTTTGCGCAGCAGTTCTGCGCGGCACAACCAAGATATGCCGCGCGTTTAAAAGATCCGTACATTTCAATTAAACGAATCGATGTTTCGTTGTCCATGTCAATGCGCAAAAATACGTCCACATACAATCGCCGGCGAATGAACAATGATAACGTTCGCGCGCGGCTGGTAATACAGGGTTGCCGCGCGCGGCAGTCGTCCAATCACAGCACGGTGGCGAACCGCGCGCGGCAACCGCGCTCGATTGCCGCTCAATGTTTGGCTCAAACACACCTTAATGAATTGGCGTCCCATGTAACATTTACGCAAGGACTATTACAGTAAAGGTGTGTCCAAACATTGAGCGGCAATTGAGCGCGGCTGCCGCGCGCGCCCCGCCGCGCTGTGATTGGACGACTGCCGCGCAAACAATAGTTGGCTTTGTCCAAACTAAAGCGCAGCAGAAATGTGTCTGACGAATGCCGCGTGTTGCTGCCGCGCTCTTGCTGCTCAATGTTTGGACACACCTTAATAATTTTAACTAAAAGGGAAATTGACACTAAGGCTCTAAAAGAAGACGTTATCCCTGCTGTTGGACCTTTACGGACTGTTATGATTAAAAACACATAATATTTATTACAGAAAGAAGAAAATAAGGAGCATCCAGTAGTAGTAGTGTCACGCTCACACGCAGGCAAAGTGATAAAACTAGCCAACGAAGCATTCGGAGATAAAACAGTCGTGAAGTCAGCCGCAGGTGCTGGATACAAAGTTATGGAAGTAGTTAACGGCACTTCAGACGTTTATCTTCATGCAACGGCAATAAAAAAATGGGATCTATGTGCGGGAGATGCAATTCTAAAAACAGTGAATGGAAAAATGACCACAACGAAAGGGGAGAATATAAATTATTCTAGTGACAGTGGAGTTAAGGTTACGGACGGGATATTAGCTACAAGATTCGATCATGACTATTATTTGAATAAGTTGCCTAAAGTTTTGCCCGGATTGCAATAGTATCGTAATTTATTGTTCAAAAATTATGCGTATAATGTCACGTCTGCTGAAAATATAATACGAAATTTTGGCGGGAATGTTATTACTTTTAAATTACAAGAAATACATCGAAAGAGCATAGATTTAAAGCTGTTTATTTTCGATTATATTTATTTAATTTTTTGTAACCACAGGACTAAAACAATGCCTTACTGATATGTTAGCTTTGCACCCTCTAAAAAAATCACGTAAAAAACGACCAATTTGAAACATATCAATGGATGGACTAGTCAAAGAAATTTTAGGTTGTAACTATTGTTAATTAATATTTGTATTAAGGCGTCTGTATGTATTTACTACATACAATCATTACAACATAGATTTTTTAAATGTTCCGATTTTCAAATATCGTTTCAAGTCCGTAAAAAGGCTCATTTATTACTCTGGCAACGCTTTCAATAATAGGGTTGTCTATTGGCATTTACTTTGTATTCTAAAATATTATTAAATGATACCATGTCTATGGGAATGAAAGTTGTTAGAACCTAAATTATTTGTAAAAATAAAGTCGACTCTTGTATATCAAAATATAACAGCCTATTAATGTCCCACTGGAGGAATGGGCCTCTTCCCGGGACGGAGGGTTACTTGTCCTACTAATACCATGCTGGCCAGACAAATTGGTAAAGGGTTTAATTTCAAGTGTTCCTTCTTTTTATTTCGTAAAGATAATAATTAAGGATAGCCCCTTAGTCGGTTTTTACGACACCCATGGAATGAGATGGGGTGGTGACATTGTATTCTTACTCCGTCACCACCTTGTATATGCCATACGTAAAATCACGCCATATTCACTTGAGTATAGGAAACTTCAAGTACTACTATCTTTACAAATCTACTTTCCTTTTTCTTTTAAGAGCGTTTATAGGGCTCACTAGCGCCGCCAATAGAAAAAAAATCATAATTCGGAAATAAGATAAATAATGTTAAATGTTGATAGCAAAGTCTTGAGAAAAGGCAATAAAGTATTTGTATAACACACTCTCAACACTTTAAATGTTTTTTAATTAGTTAAATTTCGCATTCGAAAAAAAAGCGGCCGTTTTTGTTTATAATGCAATATTTATTTAATTGAAAAACATTTCAAACGTTGAGAGTGTGTTATTCAAATACTTTATTGCCTTTTCTCAAGACTTTGTTATCAACATTTAACATTATTTATCTTATTTGCGAATTATGTTTTTTTTTCTATTGGCGGCGCTAGTGAGCCACGTAAAGGGCCTTAAGTAATTTATAAAAAATAGCTAACCCCGCTACACATTCGTTTAGTAATTTCAACAGATGTGACCATAATCTTGAGCTTATTTAATTTCAAATAGTTGGTAACATTGAAGCTCAAGTTTGGACGAAAAAGTTTAAACGAAATAATAATGTTAGTGTTTTTGTAAGGTTTATATTTGGTATAGAGATACACGTAGAAGGGCTGTGAACGGTAATTATCTGTACTGTAATTGTTATTTGTTCTATTTATTATATAATCTACGTACAGTCTTAATAAATTATAGATATTATATTTTGATGAGACTGAAGTTAAATGTACTTCTAATCAAATAATTGGTTGAAACACATTAATAATTTTACGCACTATGTTAATCAGTGACGCGAAATGTGTATTTTTTTTTATTCGTTTTTAAAGGGGTTCTCGCTCTATGGTATATTTGTCTAGGTAGCTTATCTAGCTTCATACACATGTTTTATTCAGCCGATACTAATTTTTAACTTAGAAAACCTTAATGTGAATCACATAGTGTATAGTTAGCTTATATCATTTCTTTATTCTGTATACGGTATAAGTTAGTCGTAGTAATTTTTTTTTTTTGTGATCCTTTCCTATAACAGTGACTTCTGTAATGTTTGTTTGTAATTTAATTATTGTAAGACATAGCAATGTCTTATTTATTTAAATAAATAAGACGTGTGCTATGTCTCGGGGAATTTTAAGATTTTGACAAAAAAGACACACATTTCACAACACACTTGTGTTGCGTGGAATATGATACCAACTACGGTGCACAGATGCCGCTTACATGACAGCGCCATCTAGTACGAAGTGTCACGTGCGCAGAAGTAACTTCGGTCAACTTAAGCGTCGTAGCACATATAACGTAACGTAAACGGATCGTCACCGTATCAACTCGAGCCGTTCAGTATTCTTTGTATGAAACTTCTTACTGCAACGCACACTAATCGCTCGGAATCGTAACGTAATCGGATTTTTGACGTTTGACACCGAGGAAGAAGGCGAGGCGATGCCGATCCGTTTACGTTACGTTATATGTGCTATGACCCTAAACCGCTCATAGAATATAATTTATTTTATCATTACTTATTGAGAGACTAATAATATAATTTAATTTCAATATTTATTCAATATACCTCTATATGAATGTCAAATTTATGCCTGCGCAGTTATTAATAATGTCAAAAACCAAATTCACAGGGAACTAAAAAGTGGGTTAAAGTATATTTTTATTATAATTTTAAACTATTGAGATGAATGTTTATTAATATTACAGGATATTAACGCGACATTCAATATTCTCATTTATACCATACACACACCACGGCCTGTGTAAACTGTGTTGAAACGTCAGACATAAGGCCTCTGTGGCGTAGTGGTTACATAGCATGACTGCTATGCAGAGGTCTCGGGTTTGATTCCCGCTCAATGCAAATCTTTGTGTGCATGAACATGATTGTTTGCATTGGTCTTAGTGTGTTGTTTGCATTGTATACCTATTTATTTATTTATACCTACAAGTTGTATTGAATTGTATGTCGCCTTTTACCTGTAATATTAATACTTTTATTATTTTAACATACATAATATGTTTGTAAATGATCTATTTATTGCGTGTAAATATTTATTTATTCTATGTTTGATTGGTGTTTGACGAATGGTTGCTAAATGATTTATTTATGTGAAGACTGTTTATGCGTTCGTGCCAGAAGTTACACATAAGTATAATAATCTTTTCATTATGCCTATACTTGATACTATTGTAAAATGAAGCAGTTATAAAAAAAAAATTTCATAATTGTTACATAATCTGAATTCTGTTTTACCTACTATTTAACTTTTTCAAGAAAAAAAATGTACTTATGGGCTTAATTTATCTGTGACACCGTGAACTGAAAATTTAAGCAATTTATTGTTTACATTTTGTTGTCAAAATGTATAATTCACGTTTTGTTGCCGTGAAGGAATAACCCAATAAAATTAGACTAAACGATTTTTTACAATCTAATTTTATTGGGTTCTTTCTAAAGAAATAAAAAGCTACAAAGAATGTGATTCTTTTGCTCCTGAATATTGACCCTTATTCTCAAATTCAATCCCCGCGAACTGCTCCTTAAACTAGCACATTTTCAGTTTACCTGACAAGAATATTAGTATTGTCCTATTTACAATGCTAGTAATTTCTTTACAATACAATAAAAACAATTACGAATTATATTTTGTTTTATTTTATTAATTTAAGCGGAACAAGATGAGAGTTAAAGTGGCGGGTGTATCACCGCGAAGCACGTTGAGTGACTTCCCTATGTCCGCTATATAAGATTCATTGATGGATCTTTTTACACTTTCATGTCCACTTTAATTCATCATAGTGAATTAGTTGTATTGCACCACTTGATTTTTCTTCCGTGATTAAAATGTTGATTGGTTTTATAGACTTTTATTTGCCTGTTAATAATGGATTTTATTATACTTGTTAGTGCTAAAAGATCCATTTTCAAATATTTTCTTCCTCGTGGTCAAACTATTTTGTCTAACTAGTTTGACCACGAGGAATTTTGACAATTCCTCGTGGTCAAACTTCCTATCTATTTAAAATGAACACCATGTTTCTAGTTTTAAAATGAAATTGTACAGGTAGGCACGCGTCCTAATGTTGGCACTGCACCAGATTATCAGCACCCCCAACTAAAACTCAAATTATAAGCTTTCTATTAATTAATTTCGGCTACCATTTAACAAACATTAAAATAAGATCCTTTTGGAATTATAAACTGATCCAAACACGACACTTTTTGAAAAAAAAAAGCGATATTTTTAAAAACGCGGGAAAATGTCCTTCACATTACTTTGTTTTGACAGTTTCCTATGATCGTAGGTAAGTTCAGGTTTTTTTATTTTACTTTATTTTAGATCTTTTAGATATTTTTTACTGAACCTTTAGGTTTTATTCATGTATAAAATGTTTTATAAGGCTTATCTGACAATGGAAATGAACGTTATCTTGATTTTATATTCATAAATGAGGTGCTGACATCTGGGTTCAATTTTTTTGCGAATTGCTAATTATCGGCACTAGTACTGTTACATGACAAAGTGGTATGTAAAATTGTTAATCCATATATTTTATTGTAAAGCGTGATTATTTTATGCCTAGAATTCAATATTCTTGGAAAAAGTACTCTATGATTTCGGATTTCATATCCTGGCATGGTGCTGAAACTAACATTGCTAGTTATTTTCATAGTGTTGATATTATGATCAAAAGAATGTCTATTATTTTTTGGAATTTTTTGTATTTATGTAATTATTTTTCTGAAACTTCGGTTGTTAGGCTAGGTATAAATAAAAGAGATTTTACTATAAACATTGGATTATTTCATTCATCTACCTAATTTTATGTCTAATTTTAAGGTGCTGATAATTGGCTCAATCAATGCCAATAATTGGCGATGATGGTGCCAATAATTAGCGCCAGGGTCATTATTTAGTCAGACTCATCTAAATAAAATGTGTATGAATAATAACTATTTTTTATAACAAAAATCAATTATTTATTAAATAATGAACCAAGAAAGCATATTGTTATAGTTATTATCATTATCATCACTGTGATAAACGATGTTAAAGTAGGACTAACTCTTAAAGTGCTGATAATTGGTAGCATCACCCTATTCAAAACCTTTCCCTTCTTACTCATAGTCAAACTAGTTTAGTTTGTTTTAATTCAAACTAGTTTGACTATAAGGAATTGCGTTTTTTCGCCCTTTTATCGCATAAGGACAAATTCTCATATAGACAGATTCTCAAAAAGACAGAAATGGTACAGTTGTACGCACGTTCATGCAAGTTCTTAGGACATAAAAGTGAGCCTCGCTGTAATAGAATTAAAGGAACTCTGACAAAACAAATTGTTGGGGCACATCTGGTTAACAGTTATCTTCTAATGTGTTTTAAGTTCCCATCTGATTTACAGTTAGCTTTTATTGTTATGCCATACTCATGAAAACGCTTAAAAATTTTGTCTAAATGGATCTTACCTAATTTTTCTTGGGGCACATCTGGTTAACAGTTATCTTCTAATGTGTTTTAAGTTCCCATCTGATTTACAGTTAGCTTTTATTGTTATGCCATACTCATGAAAACGCTTAAAAATTTTGTCTAAATGGATCTTACCTAATTTTTCTGAGTCGGATGCAATTATCACGTCATCGATATAACACGATAAAAACGACTCTTGACTATCTTCTCTTATGTATTCTAAATCTTTAAGTACATGACAACTCATAAATCTTTGAAATGTTTGGGCTGCGTTTCGTAACCCAAAACTCATTTTAGTAAATTCATAAAGGCCAAAAGGGCAAATTATAGCTGTTTTAGGTACATCGTCTGGAAAAATAGGTATTAAATGATAAGCCCTATTAATATCTAATTTACTAAAATACTTCTTACCTGATAATCCGTATGTAAAATCTTGCAAACGCGGTACAGGATACCTATCTGGTTTAGTGATCGCGTTTAACTGCCTATAATCCCCGCAAGACCGTATTCCACCATCCTTTTTGTCCACGACATGTAGCGGACTGGCCCATGGACTCATGGAAGGTCTGCATATTCCTAGCTCTTGCATGTACTTAAACTCTTCCTTAACTTTCTTGTACCTATCGGGGTGTAACTGTCTAACCCTAGCGTAAAAAGGCGGTCCCGTTGTTTCAATGTGATGAAATATTGAATGCGACGGGCCGTCTTTGTAAGACATTGGCAAAGTAATATCAGGATATTTTTCTAACAAATCTTTGTAAGGATTATCACACTGAAAACTGGAAATAGACGGATCATCATGCTTAATGATGGACCCATATGTACGTAAAGTGGTTACTGTGTCTACCAACCTCTTATTATGTAAATCTACAACTAACTTAAAAGTCTTTAAAAAGTCTGCTCCTAATATGGCTTGCTTTACGTCACTTATAACAAAAGTCCACTTGTACACTCTTCGTAAACCTAAATTTAACTCTAACACTACCGTACCGTAAGTCTTTATTTCTGTATTGTTTGCTGCGTACAACTTGTATTCGCACTCGCGACGATTTTTAGCACTCACTTTATTCACTGGGATTACTGAAACGTTCGCACCTGTGTCTATTAAAAATGTTATATTATTTTCCCTATCTGTAATACTTAAGCGGTGGTTTTTATCGAACTCAATACAATTTGCCTCCGCTTCGAATTGTATTTTCTTCAGTTTCCCTGGTTCTCTTCCTGTTTTTTCCAGTTACACGGTGCTTCACACCGGTAAGCTCTTTCCTTGAACCTAAAATGGTGTCTACACACCCAATCGGCGCTTTCAGGCGTCCTACGTGGCTTTGTTCGTGACCTAGAACGCGATCTTGATGTCCTCCAGTTATTATCATTTTTTCTTTGATAGCTTCTACTCCGGATGCCATTTATTTCTCCTCGCAGTTGTTTGAGTTCTAGCGTCATTTCTGCTAACTGTTGAGCAAGGTCAGGCCCATTTTTAGGCATTGACATGACAGTGGCGACTTCTCCTGTCCTTATATTTTCTATAATTTTATCCGCCATCATCGCTAAATTTTCTAAGTTGGTGTCTTGGCTTACTACGAGTACGGCTCTTACTGATGAAGATAACCGTGACATCCACAACTTTTTTAACGCTCCATCGGAAACTTGATACTTGAATTCCACGAATACTTAACTAGCCAAACTGATCACGTCGGGGTCACCACTGTTGGATTTGTACTGGCTAGGTGTCGGATTGTGTTAAATACAAGGCAAGTACTGCTAGGGAATTCAAGTAAAACACTTCACTGATTTAAAACACTATTTATTTTACTCTATGGATTACACAGTACTATACAGTTTCAAGTAACTATAAAACAAGTGCGTGAACTTGATTTTACGAGCTCGACTGTGCGACTGGACTCTGACCGAACTGAACTGATCTGCCCTCTCCACACTGCGCATCCTTAACTTATATAGTAAAACTAAATTGAACAAAAAACATTCAAAACACAAATGTTCACTAGATGTTTAACAAAGCATCTATTCACTAATGGCTAACGGTAATTAAAGGATGTGAACAAACAATAGCGATGCGTGCGCAAACCTAACTGTAAACTACAAAGGATCTAAAACAATAAAAGATAACTGTAAATCAGGTGGGAACTTAAAACACATAAAAGATAACTGTAAACCAAAAAAGGATCTCAAACAATAAAAGCTAACTGTAAATCAGATGGGAACTTAAAACACATTAGAAGATAACTGTTAACCAGATGTGCCCCAACACAAATTAACGTCGACTAAACAAAAGATGAATTAAAACAAATAAAAATTAATTATAATTTATAATATTTTTTTTCTATAAAAAGTTTATTTATAAGTACTTAGGTCTATTTTTCTGTAGGTTTTCCAATAACATTTTTTTCATCAACAAATCTGTATTGCGGTCAATCAAAGTCTTTCACGATGACCCAAAAATGTTTTTATAATTTTACGAAGCATCTTTGCCAAATTTTCACCATTTTTAAAGTGAATTTTAATGATTTTAATGTGTTGTTTAGATGTATATCATTCTATTTTTACTAATGGCATACTTTTCATATAATTCAAATTACAGCTTCAAAAGTGATTTTTCTTGTCCTAACTCAACCTATTTTTATTTACAAAATTGGTCTGGCAAGTTGTGTCAGTGTTCCTCTTTTACGCTTTATGAATTTTATGTCCATATTTAATGCACTAGTGTAGCTCTCTAATTATTTAAACAAGGAAAAGCAAAGGCAAATAAAAACGGGAAAATAATACAAGTGACATGGATAGGTATACAATTGTCAATTTACTTTTATTTTTACTATTAGATTTCATAGCATACAGTATGTTCTGTAAAAAGGTTATGCTAGTTTAACCACGAGGAATTGTCAAAATTCCTCGTGGTCAAACTAGTTAGACAAAATAGTTTGACCACGAGGAAGAACCGAATATTTTCGGATCGTGGATGAAAGGATCCATCAATGGATCTTAGTGGACATCTATAGGGAGCAACGTTTAGGCTAGCCTAGTCTTTATTATAGTATTTAAGAAGCCTTTAGTTGTTATTGTAGTATACTTTTGTAAACAAAATAACTGCCCTATAAATAATTATATTAGGTACTTACCATCATTACCTATCTGATCAGCATTCTACTGCTGGAAGTTAATGCAACTATTCTAATGCTCTTCCAGTTTAGTGTATAACAGAGCCACAATATGATAGCGACTGTGACTTTTCCCACTATCACAGAAGGAGGCCATTTATGATTTGTCATAAGTAAATAAAAATACAAAAATCCATGTTTAATTATATTTTTAATTCAATAAATTAAGCAGGTTGTTTCATAATACACAATTATAATGCATTTCAGTAAATCAAAGGTACACATCACCCAAACAATTTTCATCTAATAATACAGGAATGTGTTGCTAGCCTAATTTGAATGTTGCCACATTCAAAATGTATGAAAAATAATCACTTTTAAATAATACCAATTTATGAAATTGCAATAGCACCGGTACAAATATATTAAATTAAATTGTGGTTTGTCAATGTCAGACTAAATTATATAATTTATTTGTACAACACTTTGAATGTATAAGGCCTAAGTTACATGTGATATAATAAATTAAAACATTATTATTATTATAAAATTAATACAAACGGATCTGCTAAGTACAGATAAATATCATCAATAAACATAAAATACTTTGTAGTAGATACTATAGCGTTTTATTTATATTTTCAGCCTCAAACAATGAGGTCTATAGCTAAAATGAGACTTAGAATCATAACTTTTAGAAATAATATCTTAGTTGTCTACCAATGGCCTATGGCCACTGTGTGTTCAAAACGTCAGGCTAAAAATATAAATAAAATTTGACAATATATCTAAAAAGCAAGAGAGGAAAATACAATAGCTAGTAGATACAAGTAACTTAAAGCACTAGAAACATTAAGTTTTAGTAATTCATACATAGATATAAGATTTGAAAATACACAGACAGATAAGGAAGACAATAATATTGCAAAGATCAGAAAATATTGCTATAGTTCACAAAACAGACTTCTTAAGAATACTTAATAATTAAGTTTCATTGTTAGCGAAAATAGTGTTTAAAAATGAAAAGAAAATAAACATTTATAACCTAGTTTTTATCTAGGATATAAAGATAGAACAATAACATTACTCTTATAATCCGTTATATATTAGTTTTACAATTAATATAATGTATCATGGCCAGAGGCGTTGGTGCTAACGTCAAAATTTCATATATTTTAAATCCACCCTCATCTTCGAGTATAAGTATAGTGGCTTATATATTTTCATTGTAATCCAACAAATACATAGTAAATAATATTTCGTACAAAAATGCCCCCCAACTAGCATGATAGAACAACTATCTACAAAATACAAAAAAGAAGAATTTTATTGCATTACAATCACAAAACATCTTATGAAAATAGACTTGCTAAATAAAGTATTATTTTGACTAAAATTCCCAAAGCTTTTTAATGCAGAATTTAAATTGTAAAGCTTTTATAGTGGCATATTTATAAAAATTATTATGTTAAACGTTTCCCCAATTAAAAGTTAAGCCTCGATGTTAATTAGTTGAATATATAAAGTGACACACAAAGCCACCTATTCATGTGACAGGCTTAATAATATAATAACCAGTTAAATTATTCACATAACCTGCAATCAGCTTGGTAAAAATCACAATAAAAGTAAACATTAAAAATTATATACAACTAAACAAAGGATGACTGATGTGTGAACAGACTCCGAATACGCGAAACATTATCATTTTCATATCCTATTAACTCTACTTACAATATTTATATCTTTAATTTAGCACTGACGAATCTATCATCTCGTATATTACATGATATCTGAGCCAAGCTCAACAACAAACTTATTTTCTGTATCTAAAAGGGAAATGTGTTACAAATTTTACGTTTTGTTTTATGTTAGGGAGTGAATACGTTCAGGTTTTTTTTATATAATGTTATTGAGCGCATTTCGAAAAGACAAACACATCTTTACCCTGTATGATATAATTGAATTGCTACCTAAACTCATAGGCGTAGCCAAGACAAGCTTCAGAAAAAAATACTTGAGAAACTGTGTATTAAGTTAGCATTTCGAGTGAGTTGTGTGAGTGTTTTATAAAGTAATATTTTTCCCTTTTGTATGGCTACGCCCTTACACAGTAATAGTACATCTTAAGAAGCAATGACAAATTTCTTCAGTGCTTCAATACCTACATACCGACTCGACAATTTAGTAACACACAAAATAATATTGTACTTTTACCCAAGTCTTGAAGAGGTCATCTTGTAATCCATGTACTAGTATAATTTCCATCGGCGAGGGTAGTGGCGCGCGGTCGCCATACTTGTCGCACAACTCATATGTACATAACATTTTATATTAACATACCGTATTTATAACACTTAACACATACTGAGATTTATCGTCCATGCTCGATATAGCGACGCGGTGTATTGTTAAACGGAGTCGTCTGGAAATATAAGTATTTGTGTTAGTCATTTTGTTATGTTAAGATAAGAAATATACAACTTAATATCTGGTAACTTTAGAATGTGGAAATAATACTGGTAATTGAAGCTAAACGTTCCTGTAATCTTGATTAATTATTGATGCATGTGGGACTCTTAAGAGCGTGTAAAACGAAATTATTACGAGAAAACGTAAAACAACTAAATTAATGCCTTTTAAACGACATTACAAAGAGAAAGAGATTATCAATCCGAGCTCAGCCGCCATTAAAAAATTATACTTAATGTTTTTAATATATTTTTAAAATTTCTTCCATGATGGTCCTTTCAATTTAGTAGTTATCTTAAAAAAATTAAATTGACTATGAATCATCAAACAAAACAAAACTGCGTATTACAATTATTGTTTTGTTCTTGGGAGTCGGTGTTTTAATTAGAATATTATTTAAGATACAGACAGACATGCGTCATATGATTCATATTCCATAATATTCTGGACAATACATTATACGGAAAGTGCTAGTTAGAGGTGTTAGCTTATGTTATTCTTCTGTCGCCGAGATCTAACCCCCTTACTCATAAAAGTATCTTATACTGTTTAGCGAGATTTTTATTAGCAAAACCAACCTTATGCCAAACAAAACCGTAAGAATTTAAGCTAATCAATTGACTAAAATTTAACAGGCCTTTATGAGTAAGGGGGTAAATCTTTAGTCTTACAATAGTTAGCTATTAATTCGGAGGAAATGGCGATAGGCGCATATTGCATTTCTAGTTATGATATAAATATCTACATACAACACAAAACATATACATTATCTACAATGTGTTATTGATTACGTGACAAAATTTGATTACAGATAGATATCGTTATCTGTTATGGGGCATCAAATGCACATTTGTTGTAATCAATTTCACTACTGGATTATATTATTTCTCCATTTCTTTTTATTTATAATACAATTACCTACCTACTTATTAGTCTGAAAACATATCTCAATTTCTTTTTATTTATAATACAATGACTTATTAGTCTGAAAACGCGTGAATTTTTAAAGAAAGGCATTTACAAAGGAAGACTATAATTTCGGAAAATAATACTTTGCGCAGTTTTAAGATCACGCGAACCTATGCCTGGTCTCTATGGACCCCCCTCAGGAAGCTCTTCATGCAACTTTTGTTTTCACCATCCTAAAAGAGCCAACTTTCTATGTGTGCTACATAGAAATTGCATATAATAAAACTCATCACAAAGGTCGTCAATCCTATGCTTATAGCAATTGATCGCTATGGCACATGCCTTTTAGGGATTTTGATGCAAAGACGTTTCAAGCTATAGAGCTCACTATTCATAGGTTTCATGAATAATCAAGTATACGTGTTCGAGCAATTGATATTGTATCAAACATCTTTATATCTCAAGTAGGGAACCCGTTATTTTGTATTTGTAGTCGGCTAAACTGAGAGTTTATTTTTGACTTTAATTTTAATTAAATGTGTATGTATCGGGGTCAATATTTGGTTATAAATATATTTGTATTTAACGTCCTTGTCAAACTTATTGTCAAGGTCTAAATAATAATGATGTCAATATAACAATGCCCAATTGAATTCAAAGACAATAGGTACAACAAATTATAATTTAAATAATTTAAAGTAAGTACTTTATAACAATATAATTCGGGAATAAGTTCATTGAAATCAAAAGCAATTACGAAATAGAAATAAATTATTTGATAGGTTGGAGCTGCAATTTTAATATTAAAGCGGGTTTGACGCACTTAGTAAAATTAGATAAGGCAAATTGCAAGCCATTCGCCGACAAGCAAGGCTCTACAAATTTTTAGCAATGTTTTGTTTTTAAAGTACAGTCATGGTATTTAAAGGTCCGCCACCTTAAGGGCTATTTTCGTGTGCATATGCAGTATGAGCGATACTCTGCTTTACCGATTGAATATGACATAATATTGCAGTCAATGGTCGGCTGTCATTAGTAGGGATGACAATACAATATCGGTTACCTAGGCTACAAAATTAGTCCTTCGTGAATGCTCGCAAATCGAAAGTAATATTTATTATTATTTAACATTACTTATTTAATGTTCAAGTTTTATATTCTGTGGCTATAGGTATAATAAATTATTAATTAAACAGTAATGAACAAACAGTAATAGACATTGACAATGAAACAGAGGATATCACAGCAAATTAAAAGTTTGTAATGACTAAACAGGCCTGTTGGCAGAATTATCGATTAACTTAACAGCCTTTATTAAAAAATAGAACAGAACAGACTAAATAGTCAATTAAAAAGGTTTGATGTTGACATGTAACTAGACGTAAACCAAAGGTGAAAATGAATTTGAATCTTATTAAGATATTATGTGAGTATAGTTTTATGTGTTTTGTCTATACAATGCTTTAGTTTCAAAAGGTATTAAGAGTTTTCGGCTTTACAAACGAATGAAAAAGGAAAACTGACGGACGTTTTCTTACCCCCACTGTACAAAATAAATTAAAAACTTGAACTTATATTTGCTTACCCAGTGGTAGACATTTGTAAAGAGAATATTAATAACTTAAGTAATGATAAAATACTTACCATGATACCACCATTTCGTTTTCTTAGGATTTTTATTGCATGTTTTAACATAAAATGAATTATCTGGTGGCCGTTTCTGAAAAGTTAAAATACAAAATATTAGGTTATCTCATTGCAGACTATGAACGTCCCATTGTAATAAAATATATCCTGCATATTGGAACTTTTTCTTCGTCGGCTTTAATTGCACCCCTGAGACGGGAATGGGTGTCTTACTTCACCTCACACAGAATACTATTGCGCAGCCATGGTCTTAACGAAAATAGGAAAACATGATATGAACATAGTGCAGTCGCCAAGCATAATTCGACAGTAGAGCGAAGAGAAACCATCAGCCACCGGTATCCCTCGGAATCCGCCTATCTACCCAACCTACCCAATTAGTCAACTTAATCTTTATGGAAGTTTCTCTCCAACTGCAATGAGATATTAGGCCTTCATCTAGGAATGATCATAATCGACAAAGAACAAGTCTGGCCAGCGTTGTATTAGTAGGCTAAGTTACCCTCAACAGTAGTGATGAACTTCCTCGATTAACGGTTTCCGAATGACTGATCAAGTAAAAATCAACTAATCAAGTGATAAAACTGCCATTTTAGTTCCTGAAAATGATAGTTTTGACTCTTCATTAGTTGATTCTTACTTGAAGTCATTCGGAAACCGGGGCTTAGTCTCGTCTCTGCAGTGGAACATTAATGGTATATTAGTTAAATACTGACCTTCTCCTTACAGCTACTGAGCATCGACACGATAGATAAGCACACAGACTGCACCGAGAGCGCCGGCGACCAGTCGTCCGTCAATATAGATAAACAAATGTGACCGTTCGAGTACACGTGTGGATGTATCGGTATGTTGTTGCCAATGAACGTTACCTGCAATAAAATAATAAACATATATTTACATCTATACTAATACTATAAAGAGGTAAAGTTTGTGTGTTTGTGACGTTGTAGGGGGTAATATCTGGATCTACTGAACAAATTTTTAAAATTCTTTCTCTGTTGAATAGTTATTTATCGGGGAGTGTCATAGGCTATACAGTATCTTTTTTTTATTTTATTTTTTAAGGCACCCGTCATCACAGGGTGTTGTACGTGTACGCAGAGCCTTTTAAGGACAATCAGGAAGGGATATCTTTTATTTAATAACAATTTTAATACTTATTTTCTATTTACACTTGTGTTTGCTGTGTTACAATCATATTTGTTTAATTTTATGAAATAATTTAATTACATTTCATTATATTTTCTTACTTATTTTTATTTGCTTTAACAAATATTTTTATATAATTATGTTATATAATATTTATACTTACGTATTATCTATTATAAATTTTTATTTTTGCTGGTTTTAGTCATATTTATTCTTTATTTTATTTTTGACACAATATACTATTACATATAATTTTATTGCCTTGTTTATTTGTAGATATATATTTATATAGTTTGTGTTTTGTAAATAAATATAATATTTCTGCGTATGCTAAATATTTTTACTACCGTTTCTGCTATTTACTAATTTTACGATGTTAATGGCGTACTTAAGAAACGCGTCTCTCGAAGCTTTCTTTGCAAGAAGTGCCGGTATGACGTCAATATTTAATTTAATTTCGAGCTCATTCTCTAAATTATATCTCTCCTTGCTATAGACAGGGCAGCTTGTCAGTAGGTGTTCGACAGTCTCTACAGCGTCTTCACAGGTGATGAGTTTTCCTTACACTTAAATCTTACTAAGTATTCAGAAAACCGGGTCGGACTGCCCATGCATTCGCTCTCACGCATGACTTGACTCAACTGGTACTCCAGCCTACAAGGATACCGGATATTTCAAGTCAGGCGCCCTCTTTATTGGACCTCCTGCTCACGAGTCACCCAGATCAATACAGTGTTTTGGTCTGTGCCCCTTTAGGTTCATCCGATCACTGTTTGGTCTGCACTTCAGTGCCCTCAGCTGTTCTTCCCCGCGTTGCAAAAACGATAAGACGGTTGTGGCATTACTCGTCAGCAGACTGGGATGGGATGCGTGAATATTTCGCATCTATTCCTTGGGCTACACGGTGCTTCAAAAATAGGGATCCGTCGGAAACTGCCTCTGCTGTAACTGGTGAAATCATTCTGGGTATGGAATATTATATTCCATACAGAGATGTCACCAGTTCCAACAGAAATCGTTATTGGTTCAATAGTGAGACAAAAGATGCCATTGCTCATAAACAGACTGTTTACCGTGCTTGGAGCAGAGCTCGAACCTCTAACGATCCAGACGTCGATCGCCTAAAAGCAGCTTATAACAAAGCCATTAAGGAGTGCAAGAGGGCTTACATAAGGGCGGATGCTCAGCGCGTCGAGCGCTTTGGGCAGGAATTACTATCGCATCCTACTGGAAGCCGTAATTACTGGCGACTCGCCAAAGCTGTGCAAGCAAATTTTTGCCAGTCTTCATTACCTCCGCTGAGATATCCCGATGGATCACTGGCCCACGACCCTCAAGAGAAAGCAAACCTGCTAGCGAATCTCTTTGCAACCAACTCCAGGGTCGACGACAGTGGTGTTACTCCGCCGACAATAACGAGCTGCGATTCGTTGATGCCTGACATCCGAATCAGGCAGAGAGACGTTCTTGCGGAACTACGTTCGCTCGATGTTCGGAAAGCCAGTGGACCGGACGGTATACCCGCGGTAGTGCTTAAAAACTGTGCGGCCGAGTTATCTCCTGTACTAACGCGTTTGTTTCGCCTGTCTTATTCAACTGGAATAGTTCCCGTGGCATGGAAAGAGGCGAATATTCAGCCGGTCCCCAAAAAGGGAGACAAATCTGATCCATCAAACTATCGACCTATAGCCGTAAC
This sequence comes from Schrankia costaestrigalis, assembly GCA_905475405.1. Taxonomy (NCBI): domain Eukaryota; kingdom Metazoa; phylum Arthropoda; class Insecta; order Lepidoptera; family Erebidae; genus Schrankia; species Schrankia costaestrigalis. The sequence goes on along the minus strand of FR997838.1, from coordinate 18,007,004 downwards.
CTCAGTTCTCTGCAAGGTGCTAGAGAAAATTATTAACTCACAATTGGTGCGGTACCTGGAGGATCACACTTTAATTAACGATCGTCAATATGGCTTTAGAGCGAAACGATCAACGGGTGATCTTCTAGCACTTTCTTTCTAGCACACGTCACGCACCTTTGGGGTGAGGCTATAGATAAGCATGGTGAAGCGCTGGCCATCAGCCTTGATATATCTAGGGCCTTTGATAGGGTCTGGCACCGATCTCTTCTTTCCAAGCTTCCCGCATACGGCTTGCCATTCCAACTGTGCATCTGGATTTCCGCGTTCCTGCATGAGCGCCGTATTCGAGTCCTCTGCGACGGTTCAGCCTCCCATTTCTCGAAGATAAACGTCGGTGTGCCCCAGGGGTCCGTCTTATCGCCCACGCTGTTTCTTCTGCATATCAATGATATGTTGAACCTAGGGAACATTCATTGTTATGCAGATGATAGCACAGTACATGGCCGTTTTTTTGGTCACCCTGCGGCCAAGCAAGCACGTGTTGAAGAACAGCGGAGAGAGCTTGTCATTGAGCTCGACCGGGTCCTGAACCTCATATCTCAATGGGGTGAAGAGAATTTGGTGGAGTTCAATGCCAAGAAGACACAGGCGTGCGCGTTTTCTGCAAAGCGGTCTCCATTCCTTCCCCTTCCTTCTCTTCAGAACACTCAATTAACGCTTCGAGGAAACCTGAGTATCCTTGGTATGGACATTCGCCGAGATCTTAACCCCAAAGAGTATATCGAGAGCATTATCAAAACAGCATCACGTAAACTCGGAGTTTTGAACAGGGTGAGGAGGTTCTTCGCGCCGGGGCAGCTGTGTCTTTTGTATAAGACTCAAGTTCGCCCCTGCGTGGAGTACTGCTCTCACCTCTGGGATGGCTCTGCACAGTACCTTCTAGATGCTCTTGATCGGTTACAGCGGCGAGCTGTGCGTATCATTGGGTGCCCAGAAGTATCCAAATCCCTTGAGCCTTTACAGCTGCGTAGGGACATCGCCGGATTGGCGGCCTTCTATCGCCTGTACCACGGCGAGTGTTCTGATGAACTTTTTCAACTGGTTCCACCCTCTCCTTTCTTATCCAGAACAACACGTGCCGGACGTAAGTGCCACCGCTACACTGTAGAAACCATACAAGCGAACAAAGCGGTTCAGCACTTCGTACATGTGCAAAACCACCAAACAGTGGAACTCTTTGCCAGCCCACGTGTTTCCTTCAAACTACGATCCAGGTTCCTTCAAGCGAGGCGTGAAAAAGCATCTTCTGAAGCCGCCATAGTGGAGACATTCATGCCTCTACAATTATTGTAGCTGGCATGGTGCTCGCCATTTTTGGACTCTAATGGATGCTTAACATCAGGCACCTTAGAGTCATTTTGGTAGGCCTTTTTAAAAAAAAAAAAAAAAAACCCACCATGCCCCGTTGCTAGCTGCGTAAACCAAGGATCAACCCCTAATTTACGAACAGTCCTATATGCAGCAATGGCATCAGGAAAGAAAAGTTTAGTGCCAGATGCAGTCTCACCTTCACGATACCTTCTGTCCCATTCCTCAAGCGACCTCTCACGAATGATTCTCTTGACGAATGAAACAGGGCACAAACTGTAGTCGGGCGCCCTTTTTAACCTCAAGGCTGCTTCCTTTGCCAGTTCGTCGGCTCTCTCATTCCCATTCAGCCCTGCGTGTGCCTTTATCCAGAACAAGGACACGTTCTTGTTCTGTTGTCTGCATTTATGTAGACCAGCCTTTGCCTCAACCGCTAGAGGATGAAGGGAGCCAAGACTGACAACAGTCTGCAGTGCGGCCCTGCTATCACTAAAAATTAATTACTATGTATCTCTAATCACTTATACCGATAAGCTGTAAGTTTTCCAAATAAATTAAAATTAAAACAAATAAAATAAAATTAAATGCCGGCTGTGATTCCTGCTTTCAAACGGAGCACCTCTCCCACCGCCCTACATATCGCCAGGAGCTCGGCCTGGTAAACACTGCAATGCGGGGCCAACGCAAGTTTTATGGCCCTTGTCTCATTCTCGCCTTTCCACATGGCCAGCGCCGCACCAACTCTGCCTTCGATCTTGCTGCCATCTGTAAAGATCTTATAAACAAGATTTTGACAGCCGAAATGGTATTGTTCCTCGTCCGCTATGTTGTTAAAGCTAAGACCCATTTGATCTGCAGGGTGCGGCCTGTCTTTTACTGGTACGAGACACTCTACCTCCCGGTCACCCATCCACGGCGTGGGTTCCCCCTTCTTGGCCCCATAAAGATAAGCTAACTTCATGTAGCCTGAGATCAAGGGGAAGTAACCCCGCCAGGACCAACGCGGAGTTCAGTGAGACTGTGCGATAAGCTCTACAAAGCTTCTGTGCGAAAGCACGCTGAACCGAGTTAAACTGCTTTCTCACTCCAAGCTTGTTCGCTGCAGAGTGCCATGCACTGGCCGCATATAAAATCGTTGGCTCCACCACTGCCGTGTAGATGGTCCTTATCACTTCGGGATGTAGTCCCCAACTGACGCGAGCCATTCTGGCCAATCCCTTATACAGCACGACAGCTCTCCGACAAACATTGGCGACGTGACTGTTAAAGGTAAGGTGGTTATCAATTGTTAAGCCCAAGAGCTTGATTTCTTGCGACATTCCAATGTCTATCCCGCCCATGCAAAGGCGTGGGGTGTCGTACTTGAGCTTGCGCGTGATAACCATCGCACATGTTTTGTGTGGTGCAAATACCATCTTATTCCGAACACCCCACTCCCGCACATGTTCGAGAGAGGCATTGGCCTGTCTCTCAATTTCTTGGGCATTTTTCCCGCTAAAAACCAGTACTATATCGTCCGCAAAAGCCTGTACATAAATACCCCTTGCCAGGAGACTCCGCAGCAAAGGATCGAGAAGAAGGTTCCATAATATGGGACCACCAATAGATCCCTGAACGCAACCCATGGAAGTGCTCCGAGTATGTTCCTCACAGGCATATCTAAGTCGCACAGTCCTGTCGCTAAGGTAGTTGCTGATCGCCAGCCTCAAGCTCGCCGAGCACTCTTCCTCCGCCAGTCTGACCCTGATTGCCGCCCACCAGGCGCAGTCGAAGGCGCCCTCTATATCCAGGGATACAAGCGTAATCAGAAGTTTTTTATCTAATTCCGCTCGCACATGTCCCATAAGGTTACAGAGGGCGTCCTCAGTACCTCTCTGTGGCATAAAACCGTACTGGCGAAGGCTGATGCCAGGTAGTATATGATACTTGAGTCTAGCCACCAGCATCTTTTCGTATACTTTCCCCAGTACAGGCAATAAACCGATCGGCCTATACGATTTAGGGACAGTATACAAATCCTTGCCAGGCTTCCTCAATACAACCACTACCGCTTCCTTCCAAACGCGAGGAAAATAGTGGAATACGTAGCAGCCATTAAGGAGCCCCAGGAATAGTGACGGTTTTGCGCTGATTGCGTGGTTGCAGATATCAGCAGTAAAGCCATCGGAACCAGGTGCTTTCTTCGGATTGAAGCTGTGAACCGCGCTGAAGAGCTCCTCCTCCGTGAATGGTCGGTCATAGTTACTATGCCCGATACCATCAACGTGAGTAGCCCTCTCGCGCGTCCGCCGATGGTCGTCGTTATCATCCTGAATGCGATCTTCCCGATAAAATGTTTCAGCCAACAGTTTTGCCGATTGTTTAGCATCCAAATAGGACCCCCCGAAAGTAAGCGGTGTATATTCCACACGAACTGCCGCTCTCCTTAAAACGCGATATATACCTTCCCACAAATTTTCTTTATCTTGTCTTTGACAAAATTGTTTCCAGCTCAAAGTCTGTGCCCTTTTCACTTGTTCTTCGTAATAATTCTTCTTTTCGATATACTTATCCACCACATCTTGTCTTCTAATCTGCGCTGCATTCTTTATTCGACGCCTATACCTATTTACCTCATCTTTCAGGATCGCAAGCTCCTTTGTCCACCACGGCATAGCAATCACTTGTAAGTTTAGTAATCATTTTGTTGTATTCGTCTAATATTTTGTCTATATCTTCTGGCCCATTCATAGCGTCCGTTGTTATATTTCCTTCCTCAATAAATTGAGTCAGTTTCTTACGAAACTGGCTCCAATTTGCCTTATATTTTCTTGTTGTTCTTTCTATTTTCGTACCTTTTGCTCTTTCCAAGTTAATATTAAATGCTATGCCGTTGTGGTCTGAGCTCACAAGACCCTCCCTAACTGTCCAGCCATCAACCCAGGCCAGCATACTATTACTGCAGGCTGTTACATCTATACAGCTACAGTACCTCACACCTCCTCTCACGGTATCGTAAGTCGGAGTATCGCCTTCGTTTAGTACATTTAGTCCTAGCTCTTCTATACTACCTGAGAACAGTTTTCCTCTTGCGTCTTCTGTCCTACTGCCCCACCAAGCGCTCTTCGCATTCGCGGCTATACAGTATCACGCTATGACTAATAGGAGTGGAGTAGTAATGAAATATGTTTACAAACGGACGCGTTTTTTTCGCTGACCAACGAAGTGGGCACAGGGCAGCTAGTAGATACATAAAGGGGTAGACAAAGATCACTGAGCGCATAGATCCTTACAAACCGTCACTCGGCCTTTTCGCCCTGTCGGAATCTTTAGCGTAGTGAGTGGCGAACATTACCTATAGGACCCAGGATTAGCTAGCAAAATACTTGTCCGCCAATTACGTGTAGTGGTAAGACATTAATATTAATATACGGTATTGGTATAATACATATCTTCAAAAATAAAAAAAGGTTCTAGCGATGAGATAATTAAAAGTGAATCGTTATATGGGTGACCCAATCAACGGCGAAATGTAAGTCGAACAAACGTTTAAGAATCGACGATTAGTGCGATAGATAAACAGCCTTTAGGAAAAAACAAGAGGCAAACTGTCAATCATTTTTCCTTTAATAAATAACAATAACACACCATTATGCTTACGTGCCGTAAACGTCTATGTATCCATTATGTCAGAGCCTTAACGTACGTAGGCACTAAAAATTCTTATAATCTCTACAAAGATACTTAACTGATTATGTGCTAATTTAATTTTAACGTAAACAGCTTAACTTTAGTCTGTAAGATACAAGGTAATATCAGTTGTAATTAACTGTAATAAGGCTTACCCAAGGACATTGAACTTAGGTAGTCTTGTTAGAAATTATACTAACCCGCATATTTATAAACAAAATTATTCGAAAATACCAGAGATACTTATTATGGCAAGCTCAGGTACAAAGAGTTATATGTAGAAAAGATTCTCTGATTTGTGTAGTTCTTTTTCTTTCACTACCGCACTAGATTTATATCTAAAGCCCGATTTAAACATCGACAAGTACAGTAGGCGAGTTAAGTTGGCGAGACGCGAAAGAGTAGTTCGTACTTATCTCGCCAAAAAATAGGATGGAGATCTATTCAAATCAACTTAATCAACAACTTACTACTTAACTCGCTACTGTACTTGTCGATGTGTAAATCGGGCTTAAATGCCTTGTGGCCGAGACACAGTCGTCGTGAAGCGTTGAGGTCGCGAGTTAGCTTCCTTCGCAGGAGCCGAATACGAGTGTATAGCTATCTATCGTTATACGTCGCAAAACTAAGCACAAAACCTAACAATAAACACACTTGAAGAACGGCTTAGATTAATAGTTTTTTTTCTTTTTTGACGTCACAAACACATATTTGTTGATTTTTCAATGTTTTCTCCTTGTAATCTTAATTAAAGTTTTCGTAAATTCTAGAAGAACATACAAAATACTTGTATATTTAACACGGACAGGTGCGATCTCTAATCTCTATATCAACACCAAAAATCATAGAACGAACGAAGAACAAATACGCACACGCACAAGTAATGCATGGCTAATGAAGATAAGGCGTAACTCAAACTTACGCCTTTTTAGGTTAATATTTATTGTAATCTACAAAATGTTCTTGTAAAATTGTGTACATTAGATATTTATGTTTAAGCGACTCGGATTAAGAAAGCACATCTAATCAAATATGGCTTCGAACGCAGCTGTTGACGTAGTTAGGTACTCTAGGATTACAGCGATTTCATCGTTTACATAGCGTATACCTATAGCGTATACCTAGACATTAGTCAAACATGTAATTATTACCATACATCTCTGTATAAGTAACTAGCTGACCCGTGCCCACTTCGTTAAACCGCGAAAAAAACGCGTCACTTTTTTAAACATATTTTATTACTGCTCTACTCCTATTAGTCATAGCGTGATACTATATAGCCTATGACACTCCCCGATAAATGGACTATTCAACACAGAAATAATTTTTAAAATCGGTTCAGTAGATCCAGAGATTACCCCCTACAACGTCACAAACGCACAAACTTTACCTCTTTATAATATTAGTATAGATAACTAAACATTCTAAATATTATGTCTTAACATCAAAAAAGACGACAACGCGAATATGATAATGTAATCTATAACATTTTGCATTAATATTACACAAACGAAGTCCGTAAACTGGCAATGTATTGTAGAACTATCGGTATCAGCATTGCTTATCACACAACAACATAAATAGAATAGAACATTCAAAATGTAAACATCACCATCCTATTACTTTTATTATACTTACTGAAGAAGGCAGGTGAGCAAAGGACCTATTTCCGGAAAAGTCTATAATTGATTCACAACTTTTCCTGCAGTTGGAAAACAAATCATATCATCACGATATTATTATGTTTTTGTATAAGGGCCATTCTGTCTGTGTTCAAATGAAAGTTGCTGTTCAACCTAAGCAGGACCAGAGCCCATAATAATAACACGCAGCGTGTACAGTAGGTAGGTAAATAAATTAAGTAAGATAACAAAAGAAAGAAGGAAAAATAATAGTGTACTTATACATCGAATTCCATAATCACAAAATCTCATAAAGTTAACTGACCGATAAGCTAATCAGATCGTCTAAGTACATAATATCAATGATTTTGCATTATAGGATATCAAAACTAAAATAACTTAAAATTCTAATATGTTTATTCAATATAGTACAGTCACGAGCAATAATATGTACACATTTTCACATTTTGTAAAACATTTATCTAAAGTTCTGCTAATCCAAAATTGAATATTCGAAGATTAGTTCAAAACTGTACGAAACCTCTTCGAAATTATGAAATAATTTTATTATTCTAATGTCTAGATAAACGTGCAGATGGTTTAGAAAATTTGACAATGTGTACATATTATTGCTCGTGACTGTACAATCTTATTGTAGCTTTTTGACGTCAACTAATACTACTTAACCTAAAAATATAAACATTTCAAAGTTTAGAAAACTTTACCACCGCTTTCAAAGCACTAGTAGAGAAGCTGCATTTTCTAGACAGAAAGTTAGGAGGCTGGATCTCTAGAGGGAGAAAAATATTTACAAAAACAAGGGGATTTTAGGTTTATGTTAAGAGAAGATGGAATAGGTTTCAACTCGCCTGGCAAGTAAGTTACAAAAGCAATTGAGTAAGTTGCCCTCCATCGCTAAAGGAGGCACGGACACGGACATAAATGGACTGTTTGATGGATGATAATCAGAGTCACACTGATTAGTGTGATATCATGTTTTTGAATATATTATGTATGACGAGCAGATGGCCTAGTGATTTTATCGTATCTGCTTGCTTCTTCCCAGGTAGCGGTTGCAATCACAACACAAGTAGAACCTTTGTGTGCATGAACATGGGTGTTTCATTTGATCTAATTTTCTGTTTATTATGAATTCACGACCTCCACGCCACTTATCCGTGTGTTGACGGAGTAAGAATACAATATGTCACCACCCCATCTCATCCCATGGGTGTCGTAAAAACCGACTAAGGGAATAACCGTAACTACTATCTTTACGAAATAAAAAGAAGGAAAAACCCAATACCAATCCGTCTGGTCAGCGTGGAATTAGTAGGCCTAGTAACCCTCCGTCACGGGAGGAGGCCCGTCCCTGCAGTGGGACATTAATGGGCTGTTATGATGATATGATGCCACTTAGGCAGTAAATTCTTTGTTTATTCCACTCACGTGCCGCTTTTAAACACCTAATTAATTTATTATAATATCTACTATAAAATTATTTTTCTTCAAACAAGTAACACCAGTAGAATATAATAAATAAACGATATGCATAATGTACCTATTACATATTGTTGACATTATACACACACGGTTTATAAATTCTACACAAGCTGTTTCAAGCGACTTTGGTCGTTAACAATTCAGGTAGTATTATTTACATTGTAATTATTACCTAAATATCAAGCAAAATAAACCGGTTTCTTGTTAAATAAATATTAGCAGATATAACCAAACTTAGCTAACATTATGTTTATTAATAAATCTCATACAAAATTTATTTCTCTTAGGGAAATAAAAACAGGTTTTCTGCTAAGGTTTAATTTTGATTTAATTAGTAGTCTACTTTTGAGAAGGGTCTCAAAAGTCTTCCATCGATTTCTATTGGCGGGTAAAATATCATCATATCAGCCTCTAGACGCCCACTGCTGGACATAGGCCTCCTCCAAACGTTTCCACCCTGCGGTCTTGTGCCTCTCTCATCCATCGGCTTCACGCCGTCCTAACCAGGTCGTCGGTCCATCGTGTGAGGGGTCTATCGGGTAAAATATATTACACAAAAATAAATTAATGTAGGGAATCTTTTTTAAACACTTAAGGTACGCGCCAAAACATCAGCAAAGCACCAATGAAAGTCCTATCAAAATCGGTCTATTTGGTTCATACATTACCCAGAACAAACAGACAGACAATAATATTAAATTGATTTTCTTTGATTGTGTCGTGTTACACATGTCTACCATTCATATTAATAAGTAGTTATTAAAGAAACTACAAGTTTGAAATTACAAACAAACATAAATTCAATTTAAATATATGTACATCAATATAGGTATAACTAGTTACGTAAATGCTAAAATACATCCGCGTTTAGAAAATAAATGTTTATATAAATTCTTACGAGTCTTTTTTTGTTTAAGTATATATCCTGATTTTTATTGATCTTGTTAGTACATATAATATCCTGGACATAATGTGAACTTGCATTTAAGTATCACGTGATACAGGAATGGTCGTTTTTCTGAATTGTCAATTTCATCATCATCATAACATTCCATTCCAGGGACGGGCCTCCACCCGTGACGGAGGGATACTTGGCCACGCTGGCCAAACGGATTGGAATAGGGTTTAATTTCAAGTTTTCCTTCTTTTTATTTCGTAAAGATAATATTCACGGATAGACCCTTAGTCGGTTTTTATGCCACCCATGGGATAAGATGGGATGGTGACATATTGTATTCTTACTCCGTCACCACACGGGTTAGTTTGTTCTAATTAATTACGTTTAAAATGGGATTTTAGGACCCCCAAAACGTTAGTTTTTTATGTATGAAGTTTTAGTCTTACATCAAATATCTTAGCGTCTTTTTGCAAGAGACGCAGAAGTAGGTCCTGAATTACAGGACCCACTTCCACTCTTGTAAGGAAGTGAGTGGGACAAGTCCCATTAGTCAATTCTGTACGACACGAAGAAACCTACAGATTCCTGAATTTGGTATTGGCCTGGCAATAATTTAACCAAATAATTTGGAGATTACAAATAAGTACATTTTAGTCCTGCGTGGGATTCAAACTCGCAATTTCGTGCAAGACAGCAGGCGACACTATATTAATCTAAAAATGGAAATCAGGAGCGCGGGCGTTTGCCCTGTGATGGGAAAATTAAATCATCATCATAACAGTCCATTAATGTCCCACTGCAGGGACGGGCTTCCTCCCGTGACGGAGGGATACTTGGCCTACTAATACCACGCTGGCCAGGCGGATTGATATAGTGTTTAATTTTCAACCCAATCCAGGAAAATCCTATATTTTACATGAATATAATATAATTGTTATTCTATTAGACCCAAGTCATTTTTAAATTAACACAGTAACATTATTCATATCGAATGTGATAGTATAAAATAAACACTAACCTAATTTATACCTATCTAATCAGAAGTTTGAGTAGGTAATTACATAGTTAAAACGATCCATAACCAAATTCATGTCTGAATTACAAAAATTAAGTTTAAAATCTTGGTGATCTAGAAGCCTATTACGGTGGTAGGGCTCCAGGTTGGATACCTCATCATAACAGTCCATTAGTGCATCCCTGCAAAGACTGGGTTCTCTGGTTAAAAAAACACGTTGAGTTGGGATTTAGAACACACTTTCGTCACTATTCGATCTTAGACTGTGCTCTCAGCGACACAAAAGCTAATTGACACGATAAATATCTAAATCCAGTAATCTAAATACCGTAGCTTGCTTCGGCAAGGTAATGACATGATTTATTTAAGAGTTAAAAAAATGTGTCCTCAGATTTACCCATGAGGTGAGGGATTAACAAACATTATGATGTTTCCTTATCTCATAACAACTAAGCCAAAAACATTATCTCTGCCATAAAAAAATATGTAACCAAACCCTATGCACGCCCTTGGGCATCGTGGTATCGTTGGAGAAGGTCCCTGATGTTAACTTCCGAAAAGAATTGTATTGTCCAAAGTGCGGAAGAATAGACAAAGCTACAACATTTTATCACTTATTTGAGTATCAGGGTCGTACAAATATAATGTTCCATCAAGGAAGGAAGCCATTTTTTCCTTTGTACGAAAGATATTTCGAATAATGAGTAAATCATTTCTAAAAATAGACATGCTGCAACGAGAGGCTGCGGTTTGAATGGTAACTAAGTTAATTAAAACGAGTGCCATTGACGTCCGCTATTTCATTGCTCTATTGAGAAATGTGTCAATTAAAACTATATGAAACTTTCATTGAAATGCTAATCTGAGTACGTTATAATTAAAATGTAATCTATTAATTATTATCGTGTTCATTGTTTGTAATCATAAATACTTGTGCAATTGTTTTAGTTATTTAGTTCAATTGCACTGTAAGTTCATTAAATTTAATTTACGTAAAGATCAAGGAAATAAAGAATATAAATACGGTAATTTTTACATAGGTATAAAAGAAATGGTACTAAAAATTAACAATAAAATTCGGTATATGCGGTGGCTTGTCTCTGCAATGGGGTTTAATGGGATGTTCTGACAAATGTGTTCTTTTAAAATGTAGTACTTTGTTCTATTATTCAGAATTTTACTTCCCTTTTAACAACTCTATTTAATTACGCGACATTTAATTATTTTTTTTTTTTTTTTTTTATTTATTTATTTATATTTACATTAAGGTTTACATTATATTGATCAGAATCAGAGGCCTCCTTTTAAGCTAGTTAATAGCCTGTATCAGAAGACCCCACTCTTCCATAGAAAAAATTACAGTATCTATAACATAGTACAAGGTAAGTAGTTTAGGTAGATCTAGAAACTATTACAATACTTATAATAATATAAAAAAAAGTATGTAAAGTGTGTGTGTATGTGTGTGTGTTTGTGAGTGTGTGTGAGAGTGTATGTGTGTGTGAGTGTGTGTGAGAGTGTATGTGTGTGAGTCAGTGTTTGTGTAAGATTTAATTAACAGACACGCTGTAAGAACTCTTCCGTTTCGTCATACGTTTGTGTTTTAATCCAGGTAATCAGTTCTATTTTACATTTATAGAGTGGCATAGAATGTATAGTTAGCTTTTTATTTATTTTGTTGTACAAATAAGAAGATCGTTTAAAATATTGCCTGTTTGCGAAAGTAGTTTTTGTAAAGGGTGTGTTAGCGACAAGATAATTTCTTCTTTTTGAAGGTATAGATGGTTTGTATGGTAGATTTTTATGTTTTTTCAGTACTGTTTGTATTATGTATAATTTCCTCACAGATAAGAGATCGCAAATTTGATAAAGTTCAATGGTGGAAAATGATATTTCCTTAAAATACATCACTTTCAATAGTGCGCGTTGAGCCCTCTCCACCTCAAGAAACTTTGTCTTACCAGCTCCACCCCAGACAGGGATGCAATATATAAGGACTGATTGGACAAGAGATACATAAATTTCATTTAAAATGTTTCTGGGCCTACGTGTACCTGTGACGTCACTGTAACATTTGGGAACTACATATCTAAGTGATCTAAAGATCCACGTAAATTTTCTCAGTCTGTTAGAGATATTTTCTAGGTGTGGGTGCCAGGACAATCTCTGATCTATGAGTACACCCAAATACTTGGCTTGTGTGATTTTAACGATGCTTGGACAGGAACAGTTATTATTAGGTTGTGAATTGCATGTATGTACCTTAATGTTGAAATCATTGGCAGGTTGTGTGTTTTTATAAATACTAAAACAAATAAAATTGGTTTTATTAGTGTTAAGGGTTAGCAGATTGTTTCTCAGCCAATTTGAAACTTGTGACATACCCAGTTCAGCACGGCGCCGTGTTTCTTGCCAATCCTGACCATGAAAAACGAGAGCTGTGTCATCAGCATAGCAGAAGACCTTAGCATTATTAATAGGTATATTGCAGAGCTCGTTTATATAAACAAGGAAGAGAGTTGGCCCAATCACACTTCCTTGAGGCACCCCGTAAGTAATCAATGCATCTTTACTAACATAGTTTCCTATCTTCACTTTTTGTTTCCTGTCCGTCAGGTAGCTTTTAAAAAGTTTGAGTGTGGTTCCCCTAACCCCTATCCCTTCTAATTTGTTCAAGAGTAAAGGGACAGAGACGGTATCAAAAGCTTTTTTTAGGTCTAGGAAGACAGCAAGGCACTTTCTGCCGTTATCAAGATGCTGCGTTACATCAGATGTAAGAGCAGTAACCGCATCCTCAGTAGAAATGCCACGTCTAAACCCAAATTGTGAGTGTGATAAAATTTTAAATTTATTGAGATATGAGAGAAATTGACTGTTAATAATTTTTTCAAGAATTTTAGCTATACAAGGAAGAATAGAAATTGGCCTGTAGTTGTTGATATCGTCTCTGTCTCCAGTTTTATGAATCGGGATAATAATCGATTGCTTAAGTGCTTCCGGAAAAACGCCCCTAGCAAAGCAAAGGTTAAAAAGGTGGACTAATACCGGAACAACTTCATTACTAGCGTATTTAATGTACTTTGTGGAAATGTTATCCCATCCAGCTGCGGACTCGGTTTTAAGGCTCCGAATCACTCTATGAACTTCTTCCGCATCTGTGTCTAGAAGTACAAAAGAATTCACTTGCCTTGCTAGATTCGTAGGTTGAACGAGACTGGGACCTAGGCCACATTGAATCTCCCTGGCTAACCTACAGCCAATATTTGCAAAATATTCATTTACACCATCGACTGCTTCGGTAGGTGCTGACTTATTGTTTAGCAATTCTAAGCTGGAATTTTTGACCGAGTTCGTGTAGGTTATTGATTTAATATTACGCCACAGTAGTTTTTGATTTTTAACGGAATTAGTAATAATGTTACGTTCGTATTTCCTTTTCATTTTTTTTATTAATCCATTACAATAATTCCTATAACGTTTATATGTAATTTTAATTATTTCATTATGTGGATCACGTCGAGCTTCCTTTTGCAGTCTATTTCGATTTTTTATGCAGCGCAGAATACCAGGCGTGATCCATGGTTTAATTATGCGTTTATTATGTGGAATTTCTATAGTGATAGTGTTAATTTTTATAGATTCAGCTATTTTACTTATAAGTAAGTTACATAAGGCGTGTGGATCATCGCAAAAGAGCAATTCATGTAAGTTTTGTTTTTTTAGTAAATTTAAAGCTTGTTCAAAATTGACAGTTGTGTAAGTGCGGTTTGGGGTAATACGATTATTTGATTTGGAAATGACTAAAAGTGTTGTGAAGTGGTCAGTTATTGTGGTGTGTAAAACAGCGATTGTAGCTGATAGTTTTTTTTTATTCAATTTAAGCATGAAGTGATCTAAGCAATTCTTTTGACGAGTAGGTAAAGTGTGCCCAGGAAGAATTCCGTAAGATGATAACATGTTAAGGTAGATCATTCTGTTCTGAAATTCATGTGGAGGCTCTGTGCATGACTGTTTAATATTAATATTAATATCTCCTGATAAAATGAGATTTTTCTTATCACTTAGACTTTCAATGTGCAAGCTAAGTGAGTTAATAAAGTTATTAATATTCGTGTTAGAAGGGGATCGATAAATGCAAAGGACTATATAATTGAGAATATCAAGTTGAAGACAAGACGAATTAACAAGTTCGATCTCTTTTACTTTATGTTTTAAAGTACTTTTAACGTAAACGACTACTCCATCGTTTTGATTTAACTGCCTAGAGGTAGAGTAAGATATATAATTGTTAAGTTGCGGAATAGTTTTGTTTGTATTGAGCCTGCACTCAGTTAAGACTATAATGTCCATATCAAAATTGAAAGTCGACAAAGCCACCACAAAATCGTCAAAATTACAATAAATACTGCGGATATTTTGAGAGATAATGGTAAGATCATTTGTTTTTACTTTAATATGTTTAGATAGTTCAGAGCAATCGCACTCTAAACTCCGTGCTATGTCAATATTGTCCAAATCTTTTATTGTTTGTAGTGTATTATTCATTTATGTTTAGTTTAGGGAGAAATAGTGCAATTGTTAGAAAGGTATTTATATGTTTAAACAGAATGTTTTTCCTATTCAGTTGAGGCAGGTATTTAAGTCTACATTGTAATTTATTTTGTGTAAATAATTTTTGTACTTGTGGTTTGTGTGGTAATAAGTTTGCTTTTGTGTATTTTGGCATGTAAAGTAATGGAGTAAAGCAAAAGGCTATTTGCCTAAAAAGCCATAAGAAGATGATGCATGAATGTTGATTAGCGTATTGTAGTAAATATGTAGAAAAAATATAATTATTGTATGAGTAAGTGAATCTGTAAAACAAGAATTGTAGTGGTGATATTATTTGTGAGCATGAGTGTAACATTGTCGGTGTCTGAATAATGTGTAAACAATACAGAGAGGTGTATATTGTAGTGTGTAAGTAATTAATATTTTGGTAGGATATAAAACTTAATTTATACATCACAAGAAAAGTATTAATTAATCTATGAAAAACATGCAATAAAGAAGTCTTATAAGAGGTTATATATTTGTTACCTCCATTTAGTCAGATTACTTGTGATCCATGACGTTGTGCATTCATAAGGTGTTGTATTTGATTTTCATTTGTAATTAAAATAATTGGTGATTGTTCGTTCTCTCTTACAAAAACTTTTCCGTAAGCGGTCCAGCAAAATTTGTATGATTTTGACTTAGCAAGATCTCGCGCTAAGAAAAATAAACGTGCTCCCTTTGGGGTTAAATGTTCGGATACGTAAATAGGAGTATCTTCTAGCGTTTTCAACCCAAGATGTTTGGCGCACAGCTTAGTTTTATACCTGGCATTATAAGATTTAGTTGCTTTCATGAGGTCATTCTTCAAAAGCGTTGAGTTGGTCTCCACTACAATAGGCAAATTTTTATTATCACCTTTCGATCTAACTCGGTATATATCCTTTATGTCTGCCTTACTGATGTTGCAGTCTACAGATTTGGAAAGGCCTATTACCATCTGGATGAGGTCTTCCTTGTTTTCGTCAAGAGATTTCGGTACATTTTTGATCTCTAGGCTAGATTTTCGGCTGCCCATTTGTAGTTCTTCTATTTTGCTCTCCAGTATAGTAATATAGTTCCTGTCTTTCTTTGCTTGATTTTCTAATTCTATTATTCTCTGACCAAATTCTTCATTTTGTGCTGCAAGAAATGAGACTGTATTTTCTATATTAATGTTAGACTGTTGAATTTCTTGTAGTGTGCTATTAACTTTTTTTATTTCGTTCGCCTGCGAAGTAAAACTAGAGGTAATCAGTTTTACCATTTCTTCTTTAAACTCGCTGAACTGGTTGACAAAAGAGTCTTCCATGTCTTCTCTGCATCTTTTCTTTCGTTGCGAAGCAAATTCCTGAGAGATAACATTAGTCAGATCCGAATCCGAGGCAGATTTATTCAGTAAAATATCAGCTGGGACTTGGATGTTTGAGCTCGTGGATGGTAGTTTTAGAGTTGGCGTTATCTTATTGTTATTCTTCTTTGCAGAGTTTGCACTTGAAGGTGTTTGAGGAGGTGTTCTTTTCATTTTGAGAGATGTGAGGAAAGGTAGTTCCTGTTGTTTCTTAAAGAGCAATGTGTCTTAAATATAATTGCTACTCAATTGCTATATAATTGCTATTAATAATCTCTAGGCGTTTAAGACAAGGCTGGTGGGCGGGGTCAAGATCTGGTTTGACCAATGGTAGGGCTGTTATCGTTGCTTACCAGTTAGAAGCTCTTCGCTGCTATGGCCGCCTGGTACTTTAACGTAAACTCACTTATTTATTTTACTATTATTTTGACTAATTATTACAATGAATTATTATTTATTGCAATTAAAATTAGCACAGATTACACGACTATGCGCTTTCGCGGTCCAAGGGGAAGAGGGGGGGGGGAGGGAATTAGTACATTAGTATTTTATTTATTTAGAACAAATTATGATTTCTCTTACTCTTTTGAATGGCATGTGCAATTTGGTAATTTTAAAAGTAATGTACTAAAGAGACTAAACTTGCTGTAATTTATTTGTATAATAATTGATACTACAGTTCTAAAAAAAGTGGACTACTTTCAATCACAGTCTTTAACAGAAATTAAGTTTACGCAAAGCGAATTTCGTTAACAAGACAAGGGTTCTGGTGGTCTAAGCGTTTACTCAAAAGAAGCAAGATAGGTACCGATAAACCTAGCGTCTGTTAGTAAACACCACATTAAAATCCATTGCGTAGTTTTAAAGATCAAAGAATAACAACATACACAAATAAATCACAGTAAGCGTAGGCAACTTTATTTGGTTTGATGTAAATATTATTTATTTATTTACTGTGTGGATTTACAATTTTATATGGCATAATAGGATAGTGAGATGCGGTAATTTAGAAGAGCAAACTTTTTTTCTCTCTCTATGGGTGGAGTGACACTATATAAACTCATAACTTTGTTATTTTAGCAGCTCAATAGCTATGCTGGTTAAAAAGCTATTGCTCAGAAAAGACTAAAATGATAATCATATGAGCCAGATTTGGCCAAGAAAATGGTGCAATACACATTAGGACACTAGGTCAAATAGTATGTAAATAACTTACCTCAGGAGAGTCAAACGGGTATTTGTTTGTGAATTTGAATTGCAATACAAATTTTTCTCCTTCATATAATGTGCCAGGAACCCCTTCCATGTGTACTGTCCACCTACAGGAAATAATGTTTATATTAACAAACTTTATCAGAATAACAACAAAATTATTTAGCATAGTTTAAGTAGGCATTACGCCCTGTGTCATGGGGTCTTTATAAACATTAATTTAACGGAAACAAAGAATATTCAAATTCAGAACAATATATTGATTCCAGTATTATAAAAAGTCATCAATGTCTCACTGCATTGCTCCAGGAAGAAATTTGACCTACCGAAATCATACTGGCCATCGCTAGTTAAGAGTTTTATAACAAGTTTTCCTTCCTTTGTTTGTTTTTATAGAAATATCATCTGCTAAGTTTTCCTTGATAAGCTTTTTCAACACACATGGCATGACTTAGAGCAGTGGCACAGTATATTCCTGTTTTGTAAACACAACAACAGAATTTAGATCCTTACAAAACCTTGTCTAAACCAAACATAAGATTGAAAAAACAATTATTAATCCAAACCAAATCTAACATAGTAAGCACTAATAAAACAAACACCTAATATTTTAGATAAGGGTAATTTGTACATATTTACTTCCACTTCCTATTATTTATACTTTAGATATTATATATTTAGTTAATTGTAAATTTTCCAGTAGCATAATACCAGCCAATTAACCATATATAGTTTTTTTTAACTAATAATATAAAAATAAAATACTTAATAATATCAGTTATTTATTTCTGATCACTGCTACACTAATCTTTGTTAATTTATTGATTAGTAAAGTAACTCTAAATACCTAAGTTTATGTAATGTTTTTAACAAATACCTTCTTCATTGCTATTACACCGCAAAAATTCTACCTGACCACACGAAAAATCATAATATTTGTTTCAGATAAATCTCAGAAAACAATGTTCATTCAAAGGTCTTGTTCATAGAAACTTGTTATAATAAATAAAGTTACGTAGCGTATACGTACAGTGTTAGATTTTGGCTGGCCTGATCTCCGTCTACGGTAACTCCTGGTGGCGGTTCCTTCATCAGAGACATCAATTCTTTCTGTAATCTCCGCTAAAACAAACATAGATACCATATTGCTCATATTCATTCTGTAAGCATTTCTTTTATCAGTTCCTTTATTTAATAACTAAAAAACAAACAAATATTCTTTTCATTTACACACAATCTTGACCAAAAAATAAAAGTTATGACAAAACCCTACAGCCAGATCTGTCACAACATGATCTCCACTAAAAATCTGATTATGGAGTTGGGTATTATAAAAAAGCAATATATTCTGTAAAACAGTACTAAACGGTAAATAATAGTAGTTAATATTTTATGAAAGGTATATTATTTGAATTATTTTTTACTTACCTCAGACGGGGACATAGCCGCCATTGTAATCCAATTAGACGTTTGATGTTACTAGATTATAAAAGTGTTTTAGTAGTTCATGTTTACAATGCACAATATTGACCAAAATACTATCCTGATTATCACATTTTACATCCTTGCCTACGCGATGAGATTACTTTTAAAAGAATTTAACTAGGTATTTATAAAGTACAACATAAAGTTTGTAAATTGTAAATGACTCAAGAATACAGTAAAATTCAACAACAAAAATTAATTATTAAGATGGCAATTTTAAAAACTAGGCTTTGATTAAGTAAGATAATGTAAGGAACTAATTTGATGATGTTTAAGCAGGTGACTTTGCTAAGAAATCTTCTGGCATTTTTATGTTTTTTAACTCAGTCAAATTATATAATATATCGTTTTTTTAATCAGAACCTAAGCCTACTGTGGAGATAGAAAAAGCAAAAAAAAAAACAGTTGTATTGTATTTATTTATTATACCCCTTCCAGCGTAAGTTTAGCTTTTTGACAGTTCACGTCCATGAAGTTTCGTAATACTTCCGCTTATTTTTCGAAAAAATTATATTGTATTTCATGGACGTTCCCATGTTTTTTTCAGTTACCATGGTTACTTAGTGATGGACACTCATAACGATTACCACCATTATGAAACAAATTACAAATAATCGGTAGAAATAAATGCTATGAATAAACCTGAACTCTTCATGATACGTTTATAAAATGTACTATGATATTTTAGATTAGCTATAACCCGCGAATGTGTCACGATAAATTATGTATTTTAAATAATACCTAAGCTAACTATAATTTTCTCATTTTAAGCTATAGGCTAATTCTCTTAGCATAGAAGAAAGAAACAATAATAAAATGATAATGTAAGTTGATGTAAGGATCCAAATGTGTAAAATAAAGTAATTTGAAAAATCGAGAAATCGCTACAATCGAATGGCATTACATTCGAGATACTGCTGAACGTCACTAACACCAGTCTGTCAAATGTCGTTAAATATAGTGGAAAGGGTATAATGGCCTCATGAACATAGTTACATATTTTGCCAGTGTCAAGTGAGAGATATTACATTCAGTATAAGTAAAAGTAAGTATAAAAGTAACATAAAAAATAACATTAAAAAGTCGATGCTTCACTTTTCATTGTCTTTCTTGAGAACTTGACGGGAACGCGTAAAATGGAGACAGGAACAGCAGGACCACAATGCCACCAGCTATTCACCAATCACTTGCATATTTATTCATATTAATTTACTGACGACGAACTTGCAAAACAAAACTGCATCTCTTCTGCATCACAAAATCTTCGAAAAATCAATTTGTAAAAAATATATAAATGACAGCTCAACCTCTCGTCATGGCGTCCAGTCAAATTCTCAAAAAAAAAAAAAAAAACAGTTGGAAAGAAGGAAATCAAATCGTACCCATGACAAATTTTATGACACTAAAATCAGGTTTTTAGATGCTAACTTTAGAACAACAGCAAAATAATGCATTTGCTGTTGATATAGTCGTATCCAAATGTGCTTCTAAATAATTGTTCTTATTGATGTGTGTTAGTCTTAGTCATAAAATAATATATAATTGAAACTGTCAAATACTCTTTAGAAAAACACACACACCCACACATACCAGTAAAGAGTTAATGCTCCTAAAATTTCACATGTTGTGTTGTTGTTTTTCTTTTTTCGGCGTATTTAAAACTCAAAAAAATTACTTTAATTTTGTTTGGGGCTAGTCGTGTTTTAAGCTCCATGAATTTACCTTCTACTTTACGCATAATCATGGGCACTTGTCAATGTCATTTTTACTGTCACTGTCAAATGAGAATATTGTCGTAGATTTTGCCACAAAGATTTTGCATTGATTGTTTGTCAAATCAAAATACATAATAATTTTGTGTAATTTGCCGATTGCAAATTGTGACTGCATTTCTTTGAGAAATAAGTAAAAAGTGGTTACACTTCACGAATAAAATTTGGCTCTTATGTAGACAGAATAATTAAAACATATTACTTGTCAATGTTAAAGCATTTCTGTGATTGTTTTGTTCATATTAGTTTTGGTAATTACGTCTGATAATAGTGAAAATGGGATCTTATAATAAAAAGTCATCTGCAGAATGGATCATAGACCAGTTAAATGTGGAAAACGCAAAGCTATTAGCATTAGTCCTTGTGGTTGGATTTATCGGTTATCATGGAATATTGCACTTGAGATATGGTAAATAAAATTTATTACACATATTTATATTATCTTTTTTGTAGTTAAACATCTTAAATATTTAAATTCTTTAATTGAAGAATCTTAACATCCTACTTTGTATTGTTTTACTTATTAATAAAACTTTGATTCATTATTTCTTATTTATTAAATTCCTTGTTCTTAATAGCAACTCTAAAGCACCCTGCATTAGAGTGTCATATAAATTGACAAAGCTAAAAACTAATCAGAGTGACACAATCACTTATAGATAAAAAAGTAATTTAATCCTGTTATCGAAATATATTAAAAGAGTGTTTTAAATAATAATACTTATGGTATATTGCTGTACATCCCAGGATATGCCTATGGACTAAAGATACATTTATGAATATATTAAGTACCAATCTGTCTGAGATTTTCATATTGAAGTCAAATAAATAAGAAAAAAATATCTTTGGTAAAATTAAACCTAAAATATTATACTGGAATTATAATGAGATAACATTATAAAAACCCTTTAAATTAAACTAACTAATTTTCTCCTTTATCAATAGAAGTCCGTAAAGTAATTGATCTTTAAATGTCTTCTAAATATGTATTAAAGATTTGATTATGTGTAAGAAAAGTAAAAAAAATATTTTCTTGGAAAAGTTTTGTTAAAATTTAAGTTATACCTATGTGCTAACTTCAAGTAAAACCTCAAGGGACTGATTATGTTTGGATACATAGACATACCAGTATAAAATTTGTAGACTAACATAGTGACTCCTGCCTAATGTGAATTAAAATCTTTTCAGGGTCTGACTCATGTACATGGCTGCTATCATCAGGTAGATACAAAGGGGACCATGAGTGGCAGCCCTATGGTTGTATGTTACACAGATACTCTAAAACGTAAGTTTACAAAATAACATTCAGCTATAAGTCAGGGAAAACTGTCTGGTTTGTAAGTGTTTAAAAAAATAAAACAAATTGGTCTAGCCGTTTTCGAGAAATCAGGTAAAAAAAAATACAACCGAATTGAGAACCTCCTCCTTTTTTTGAAGTCGGTTAAAATGGTCTACTTCATAATATAGTCATTATTCTTTATCCACTCAACTGAATGAGGAATATAAATTAACAACTAATTATAGCATCACATCCTATATTATGCAACTAAGTGCAGTTAATTAATGGGGTCAAGTAATTGGAATGATAGAGGAGCAGAGTCAGCACTAAACCGTTATTTAAACTGGACATCTACATTATTTAGAGCATATAATTAACCGTGTTAAATACTTAATTCTTTCCTGAGTTTTAGCTTTTTAAAATAAAATATGATAAATAAAAAGTTTAAAATCATTTTGATAGTGCAACAATCTAAACAATCATTACATATTGTTTTTAAAAGAAAATCCAAAATTTTCGTATTTTTCAAAGTCTTGTTAAAACATCAGTAAACCTTATAACTTAATATAATGGAAAAACGGTAGGTACAGATCTACTGCATCAATTTCTATACATTTCGTAACATGGTAAAGGAATAAAACAGAAAGATTTACCCCCGGTTTGCTAATGACTGATCAAATAAAAATCAACTAATCAAGTGTGTCAAAAATCTTGTCAACTATCATTGTACTTCCTGAAAATGATAGTTGACAGGAGGTTTGACACTTGATTACTTAATGTTACTTGATCAGTCATTTGGAAACCACCAGGGGTTAAATTACATATAATTTTTATCTATAAAGCTTAGGTATAACTAGAAAAATCCGAAAAGAAGAAAGAAAGACAATGGAAAAAAATGATACTCGAGGCGGGAATCGAACCCGCGTCTCTGGACTATACGCGTCCAGCGCCATAACCTCAAGGCCACCCTCGTACCCACGTCTCTGGACGCGTATATAGAGACTCGGGTTCGATTCCTGCCTCGAGTATGAATTTTTTCCATTGTCTTTCTTTCTTCTTTTGGCACCAGGGTTACTCTCATAACTTATAATTATACATCTTAAGGCGCGTTTCCATTATGCAAGTTTGTGGAATGCAAGGTGCAAGTTGCATGCAAATTGTGTAGTGCAAACAAGTTGCAATTTATATGCAATTCAAGTCAATACAAAAAGTCATATATGTATGCAAGCACTTGCATAATGGAAACGCGCCCTTAGATCTTTGTAATATGTTTGCTTTTACAGTGACGCCCGTAGATGTCTGAGATATCTGGCGTTTTGGGGAAAGTACAACAGTTTCGCATTTATAGGTGATTCGAGACTAGAACAGTTATATGAGTATTTTATAGGTAAGCTTAGCTTAATAACTTTATTATTTATCCTAACTTTAGGAGCTCATTGTAGTTATTCTGAAAGACTTATCAACATAGAGATATATCTGAAGTTTGTATAGCAAAGAATTTTGAAAGATTAATATTAGTAAATCTTCTTGAATCTTAATCAATCGTTGGTTTATCAGAAATAAATGTTCTGATAATGGTTGGTATATTCTTTTACAATTCTGGTCGGTGGCAGTACCGCTTACACACGCCACAGCCTAGCTAAAACTCAGGCAACAACAGCTCACATCGCCACTACCAAATATGATATTCAATCTCTCTCTTAAGATCCTTTTAAGTGGACATTATTGTGCCCCTTAAGAGTGGAGACGAGATGAGTAAATATAAAAATAGGTACCTACTATTACTTAAATGACATATAATTTTTTTTTTACCTATAAAGCCTTAGCGCACTAAGGTAGACCTAACTACCATAGCGCAGGGTGGGGAGACCCCTCACACAGTGGACCGTCGACCTAGTTAGGAAGCCGATGGATGAGGGAGGCACAGGACCGCACAAGGTGGTAATACTTGGAGGAGGTCTATATCCAGCAGTGGATGTTGATTGACTGATATGATGATAAAGCTTAGGTACTATTACTTTTTTTAAATGAAACCTTTCTACGCTCGTTTTTTTTACTTTGGCAAAAGGTAGTACCAATAACGAAAAAGAAACAACTAGATAAAATAGTTTTAACTGAATATAATTAATTTCAGGCGTAGTAAAAACTCGTATAGATATGGACGCGTCGTATTCCACAGTGGATCACAAGCTACCTAACTACACTTATGTAGACAATAAGCTGCGACTATCTGTCACTTTTATATATAGTGACGATGTTTCTAAGACTATGGTCGATCAGTTTAGGACGTGGTGAGTTTATTTTATGTATGTATTATGTAATTTATTTACTGCCTTGGTGGCGCGGAGGTTGAGGAAGCGGAAAAAAAAAAGTATAAAAAAAGAAATACTGTATTTTTTTAAATAATTTATGGTAAGTAATTAATTGGCATGTACCAACATTGTTAAAAAGGCTACACGCGACGATTATTTCTGTTGCCCTTACCTTACCAGACCGGTGATGGCGACGGATTTGAATGGACAGAATTTAAAAAAAAAAATCTTTTCCCTTTATTTCTGGATTGTCTTTTGAGTTTTCCACCTATCTCTCTTAATAAGATAATTATTGTCGTGTTTTAATACTAATGTTTGTTGCATTTTTATGTAATAATTAACGACACAAAAAAATACCTAGGCTGATAAGAAGTTCCTTTACATGTCATGAGCATGGCAAACGACTGGTGTTTCACGATTTTTATATTTATTGATATAAAACTCATGAAACACAAAGTGTTAACTCTAGAAATCGCGTTATCATCTGCGTCTAAATAGTTCTCCATCCTATTTTTAGGCAAGTTAAGTACGAAGTAGCCCCCTCTCTCGCGTCTCGCCAACTTAACTCGCCAAAAAATAGGATGGAGATCTATTTAAATCAACTTAATCAACAACTTACTACTTAACTCGCTACTGTACTTGTCGATGTGTAAATCGGGCTTTAGGGCCATATCATTTCTCTATATCCATCTCGCTTGCACTTACGTCGGAGTCTTATTCTTATACTCTTATAATAATCTAATCTATCTTCTATCTCTTTTTAGAGTACTCAGATGATAAAGCGGGTACTATTACTACTGTAGCCTTCCACCCAAATACAGTTTTTAATTTATTTTACTCCTTGAATAGGTAGTATAACAGGGCACAATGGTGGCATCGACTTCTTGAATGTTGCTGATCTACGACCGACCACATCTGTAAAAGTCCTCGTAATATATTGGCTAGGACGTAAATCTCTCTATAGTTAATAAATGTTAACCCATGGAACAAGGGTCATAAGGTTTAATTTTCAACAGGCAGCGTTCAGATCAACCTCCGTCAGTCATAGTCGCATCGACTGGCTTACAGCTTCTTAAAACTCGAAACACTACAGATTTACTCCTAGAAGAATACAAAAGGAACCTTACTCACTTGGTACAAGCCATAGATTCGCTTGCCGCAAGAAATACACAAGTTTTATGGAAATTAATTGAGTCCGTAGACGCTTCAAAATTAAAAAATGAAAATAAAAAGATAAATAATAATGATATTGATTCTTACAACAGAGCTGCCATAGAGGTGAGTACTAAAATAAAGGTTCACCAATGGTAGAGAGAGACACTTGGCATACTAGCTGCGAAGATACCATACCATATGGTCAGGTTGTGCTATATCCATTACTTTAAAAGTATATACTTTTTTTTCTATATACTTATACTGTATATGTATAATACTTCTTTATAGTTGGGAATAAACCATATTTTCCTTTATACCCATCTGCCCCTTCGACCTTGCCACTTGGGTGGTGCGTGGCATTAATGTGTGACCTCTAATAACTAAATGCAACTAAATAAATACGCTACTGCAACGACATAAAAAGGTTCTATTGTTCACCGGGGTGGCGGATGTAAATGAACTAATATTTTAACTAAATCGCTAACTCGAAACCCCTTAAATCTTTCTCCACAACCTCTAGTCACCATTAGAAAAACCAAACTCTAATAAACATTTTCAGATCCTAACACACAGCGCAGCCAAAATCTGGAACTCAGCCCGCCTAGTAGCAGAAGATGGCGGTGACGTCATCCTAAGTCCCTTAGCACTTCGACATTCAGCCCAACTGCTACTGAATATGTTCTGCAATGATCATATGAACTTCAACGATGGTTCGTGTTGCGCTGAACCGGAACCATACACGCAGTTGCAGATACTTACCTTCGCTTTGTTTTTACTGTGGTGAGTCATTTATCTGTGGGATAAAAATTAGCATAATCGCCTTTTTATCAACACTTAATCTCTTATTAAGCCATATTCTGTTGCGCGTGTAGAGCCTCTGCTTATGTGTTAAACTTCGATAGATTAATTGATTAAAACTTTAATTGAAGGGATAATTATCAGTATAATCATCATCTTATTATTAGGGACTTTTAGACCTGTACCTAAAATTAGCGTTTTCGGGTCTAGAAGTCTTTGAATTATAGGGTGATGTCCCGAGCGTAACCTTCAGATATACAGGGAAGGACATATAAATAGAAATCGGAATTCCAGCAATGTGAATAACATCCGATAATTATAATTACAACCGTCTAAATACAGCGAAAAACTACAGATAAAATTAGTAGAACATGGGGTAAATGGTTCCCGTTATGGATGATTGACTCTTCATGTTGAAACTCAAGGCTCTTATTTCTTTTAACACATTATAAATATTTGTTTACTACTGCCCCCATTAAAAGCTGGCACATTGTTCCAGCGCAGTGGTAGCTTGTGCCCGGACCCTTTGGACCTTATACGACACCTTCCAGACGAGAGCTCAGGGTTATACAGCCGTCGGGCTACAAAACACACCCGCACCGACTAACCCCTCCGCTCTAGTAGCTTTAGCAAAACTCGGGGTTATTATGGCCTACTTCTATCTCTGCGATAGAACTAATTTCTTTATGAAAGAGAATAAATATTATTCGGAATGGAGTTTCTGGTTGCCTGTCGGTTATGTCTTCGTGTTGGGATTGTTTTTCACTGATCAGAGTAGATCTAACAGGTTAGTAGTTTTTCTGTTTTAATTTAAATACTTTTTTGAGTGTGACTTTTTATATACTCCTTCTTATTTCTTGGATAATGTAATTGCGGGTTCGATGATGTACAATTTTCACCGATGTAATGCTTAGACACCTGTCAGCCGTGTACGGTTCAGCAGGCGGAAGGCATCTCAAATGTTTCCCATGTAAAAAAAAACTGACCACGGTGTGCTTTTTGCGAGATTATGCTGTTCTGAGAAAGTCTGAGAATTCCTTTTACTGGTTTTATTTTATAGGGTCTTTTGACACGTAATAGCTAATAAATTATTGCATTTTTTAATCCAACAAACTAAACCAACAATTACACATTTAGATATGCACTAGCCATTTCATTGAAAAACATTCTAACATAGAACACTATCCCCCGGTTTCCGAATAACTGATCAAGTAAACATCAACTAATCAAGTGTCAAAACTCTTGTCAACTATAATTTTCAGGTCATTTTTACTTGATCAGTCTTTCGGAAACCGGGGGGGGGGTTAGACTACTTAAAGTGTTAATTTAACTAAAATCGAAATCTTCCAGAGTCCTCCACCGCGAACAAACAGACGAATGGAAAGGCTGGATGCAACTAGTCATCTTAGTTTACCAAGTGACCGGAGCTAGCAAGGTCCTACCTATCTACATGTTGGTCCGGGCCTTAGTCTCGGCCTATCTGTTCCTCACAGGCTATGGCCATTTCTATTACACTTGGAAAACAGGAGACACAGGCCTTGTGAGATATTTTAGGGTCATTTTCAGGCTGAATTTTTTGACTGTCGTGTTGTGTCTGACTATGAATAGACCATACCAGTTTTACAGCTTTATACCGCTCGTGTCTTTCTGGTATACTTTGGTAAGTGTTGAATTTGGTTTTTGTTTGTCTTATTTCATTTTGTTGGTCACATTTGACATTTTGTCTTTAGCTTTATAGTAAGATGACCTTAAAGATTGAATTAAGAGTGATACAATAATAGATAAGAACTTTAAATATATTAGACAAGCGGCGTCGCGACGCTTCCGCTTAAGTTGTTGAGATACTATTTTTATTTTAAAAACTGAAAGTCATCTAAGCTGCAAATTATAATGAACCACTGTTTTAATTAGAACATATTAGATATCTAACTTACTTATTTTTATAGAAACCTCAAATACTTAGATAAGACCAGATAAAACTTCTATTAAAAATTCTGCAGATGTTCGTGATCTTCACTTTACCTCCCCACATAAGCCCTTCAGCGAGTCCTTCAGCGGAGCCCCGACCCTACCAGCCCCTATACCTAGGGCTCAAGGTGGTCGGTCTACTGGTAATAGTGACCGTGCTATACATGAGTGAGGTTTTCTTCCAAAAGATATTCGTGACAAGACCTTGGAAGGCGCTGTTCGTTAACTCCGATGATGATATACATCAGTGGTGGTTGCAGTGGAAACAAGATAGGTGAGGAACTGTGTTTTTTATTAGGTTTTTGTAGGATTTTTTTATTGCCATAAGGCTGCAGACGAGCATCCAGCCCAACTGGTTGTAAGTGGACTCATGGCCTCCAGCAATGCCAATGCACAGCTAGGTTTCTGCCTACATAAAACTACTTACTTCGTTCCAGCCAGCGCTAAACGATACGTTAATTATACCGAACAATAAGCAGCTGCGTAGCGATGAGTGATCCCATAATGTTAAAGATCAGGGATTGGGTTGGGTTGTTTGAAACTTGGCTTGGAAACCAAGGTACTTATAGTTTTTACAGTCAATGATCATTGTCGTTTATCCAAGTCTGATATCAAATATACGCTACAAAATATATATTGATGATTAATTATGTATATATTTATTTTTACACTTTACTGCACAAAGTTGCACAAAGGCAGGCTTAATGCCTTAAGGCATTGTCTACCAGCCAACCTTTGGGTGTTGCAGAAAAAATGACTATATATTATGATGATATATGAATATATTATTAATCGTGTTACCCCTGATTCGTCAGATTTCTGTTTATCAACGAATCAAAAATCCGACGAAACAGGACTAACTCTTGAAACGTTTGTCTCCCTCAGATACTCAGCATCATACGGCATAATATTCGCGCTGGCGTACGTGGTCTCCGTCCGTAGTGGCTTGCTGGCCGACCAGCACCGCGCCAATCTTCTAGCGCCGGCACACGCGCTCAGCCTCGCATTACTAGCTCTCATGGCCCTCGCCAGCTACGTGACCTTCGCCTGCTTCTGCGACAACACCTCCGACTGCACCGAGATACACAGCTACGTCGCATTCCTACCTATCCTCAGCTATGTAATCCTTAGGAACGTCTCTGGAGCTCTACGGATGAGGCATTCGTCCATGTTCGCTTGGTTTGGCTCAATAACTCTAGAATTATTCGCCAGTCAGTCCCATATCTGGCTGGCCGCAGATACCCATGGTGTTCTCGTACTTATACCAAGCGCGCCGATATTAAACTTAATACTGACGTCATATATTTTCGTTTGTACGGCGCATGAGATACATAAGTTGACGGGTATTATACTGCCGTATGCGGTGCCCGATGATTGGAAGTCCGTGTTGAGAAATTTCGCTATTTTTCTTGCTATTTTAGTTCCGATTGGTATTCATGATGGTATGTTTTAAATGGAAATATATGTTCCTGGTACAACAATGGACGAATGTAGCTATTCCTTTATTGCTACAATTTATTTAGTATTTATTTCGCAAATATGGTACATTTCATTACCAGACATAGATACCTCAAATGAAGGCATAGTAACTTATTATCACCAAGCTGTAATACAACATCATTGTATTTTTGTACATTTATCTTTTTTTGTGTTAATAATTTTAACTTATCATCACAAAAATATGAAAAATACAGTTTTTTTTTAAATTTCTTTCCTGTAGTTGAATAGGTATTTAATTAATTAGGGATTTTGAATAAGCTATAAAATTATTTAATATTTATATCAGGTCTGAAGAAACAAAAATTGCAAAAAGTGCCATAAATTTATATATCACTTTAATAATAGGTTTTTGGTTGTGAGAGTTATAATTTGTTAAAGACATTAGGCATCTACGGTTTGTGTAGCATTTATTAGAAATCATAAGTGTTTACAGTACGCGCAATCTAAGTTGAACGGCTTGAAGTTGTTGCAAATTGTTGTGCAGATGTCATTTTCAGGACGAAATGTCGGAGAGTTAATGCTTTCTTAGTGACTGTACAGACGCAAACGTCTCTGAAAGCTTAACTTCAAACCCGTCGAGTAAGATTGCGCAAGCTGTAGATTGATTTTAATGTCGTTGTAATTTTTTTTATGGAAAGTACAATCATGAAACTATTAATTTATACATTTAAGAAAGTACCACAATGCACTAATTACTTAATAATTTCTGCCGTACTCAAGCTAAAAAAACCTACCACCCTGTAATGAACTCATATATTAAAAAACCTAAGAGCAAGTACCTCTATGATAAAGAAAAGATTTTGTAAAAACAGTTTTTCTCACAACCCTTGTTAAAAAAAAATATTCTTCACACATTTATATTGTTTGTATTTAATCTTGAAATCGGCAGAAAACTTTAAAATATCTAAGATTTAAACCACCATGATTTCAATCTTAATTTTTAAATGGTTTAAACTCTTTTATTTAATAAACCTACACCTAAAAGGGACCAGTTTAGTTTCCAAAGTGTGTATCACTGTAAATCGGGTTGTTACAAGTGCTTATAAAGCAATATTTATTTGTATAACTGTTAGCTAAAATATTAGTTATAATAATATTTATTAGTAATTTAGGGAATGATGAGGCTAAAAGAGAACGAGCAAGAACAATCTGTAAAGTTTTCAGTGATGGCTGTGTAAATAAAAGAAAAGTAATTTTTGTGTGTTTGTGATATTTAGTACATATTTATAAATATGAACGTATAAAAAAGATTGACTTAAATTTAAAAAAAAAATTAAGTACATGTCTGTATTTGTGTTCAATTCAAAATCACGAGATTATTTGACTTATTAGAGACCGCGTTATGTAAAAGATAGAACTAAGAATTTTTTTTACACACATGTATTGTATTTTAAGCGAATATTTACTTAAAGCGTACGTACCGACATCGTCACCCATAAAATAGCGCTGATAACTCGTGACGTATAGTAGGTCGTCCACTCGATCACTTCTCGTCTCCACTTTGATGAAATCCGACCCTAAAAGAAACTGTACGTAGAAGTATAAAACAAGCATGCTAAACTAAAAAAATTCTTTCATAATTTCGTCTACCCTTTTTTCTACGTTCATTTAATGCTGTTAAAAGCTTTAGACTTGTAAATAAAAGCAATTTCCTAGCTATTTATTTAATATCTAAAATAAGCTTGTGTAATGTTTGGAGATCTGTGATTAGTTTAATAATTAGCACCAAGTTAAATTTTAAATTTAGTAATTCGTTTGGTAAGATTTAATTTACCTACAGTACACGCCATCTAACTCGGCCGACTTTAAGTTGTTGCAAGTGGGTGCGCAGCTGTCAGTTTACGAACTAAATGGCGAGGACAAAACACCCGCTGTGTTTTTTTTGTTCCTTTATATGCGCGAACTTCTTTGATAGCTAACTTCATCTATCGGTCTAGTTATTTGGTGCGTAGTGTATAAAGCACCATAAATAGTTTTCGTTATTTATTACTTCAAAAGATAAGAAATTTATATTGAATTAAAAATCTGAGTTTACTTAAGAGCGTTTATAAAGCTCACTAGCGCCGCCAATGAAAAAAAAATCATAATTCGCAAATAGGATAAATAATGTAAAATGTTGATAACAAAGTCTTGAGAAAAGGCAATAAAGTATTTGTATAACACACTCTCAACACTTTAAATGTTTTTCAATTAAATAAATATTGCATTATAAACAAAAACGGCCGTTTTTTTTCGAATGCGAAATTTAACTTAAGCGAATTATGTTTTTTTTTTCTATTGGCGGCGCTAGTGAGCCACGTAAAGGCCCTTATAATGAGATTTAAGTTCCACTGTTTTGCTTGAATAAAATTAAATTGCATGAGGGTATTAAAAGCAAATACCTAAGTAATCTGGCAATAACTTTAAGTATGCATGTTACCAATTTATAAATGCGTTATTATGCGTTTTTGTGTAGAAGCTACACATCAAGATAATGTGTCATTATAAGTTTACAAAGCTTAATGTAGATGGCGTTGCTGCGTGACTTTGATGCCAGTATAAAGAGGATGCCAGTAAATTGAAGAACCATTTGTATTATTGAGTACAATTATTTATACGGCATAATATTATTGTAGATAAATAAATTATAAGGTTATGTGCTCATAAGTCAATTTTATACGTCTGTATTAAAGTCTAGTCTGTAAAAAAGTAAAAAGTGTTTTATTTATTATTGCTTAGTTCATCATCATAATATATAAAAAGCCAGTTGGATCTAGGTTTCTTACATCTACCTGTCGTCACTATGAACTACCCCATGCAAATAATTACCTTTAAGTCTGAAGAATGGATGACTGAATTTTAAGGCATACGGTGCACCTAATGGGTAGTAGTAACACAACTCATGGACGTCTGAAATGTTAGGAGTTGGCAATTGGCTAGCCTAGACATTAGTTGTTCAATCCCTTACCTACCTGCAATATCACTGGCTTCTGTATCCGTCTTACAGTAACAGAAGCACATTATTGCTTTAAGGAGGTTGATTAAGCATGCTCAATGGATGTGCGTGTGGTGTGAGTGTTCTTTTTAAAAAGTTAGTCCAAACATGACGAAATTTAAGAATGATTTAGGAAAAAGTTGTGAAAAGACAACGGCGTAGATAAAAAAATTGTGAAAAGCATAGAAAAAAAGTTACGGTCAAATAATTAGAACACTCAATCCGGCGACCAGAAAAAATTCCTGCACCTTGGATCTCAGAAATATATGAACAATTTTGTTGTGAAATAATTGTACAGATTTAGTGAAATATATTCCCAATTATTCAAATGTTTTTGACTGTTTATTTCGATTTTATAAAGGTATTTGTAGAACACTCAATCCTCATAAAGCGCAGATTAAAGTATTAAAAAATCTTAATCTATGGCTTAATAATTTCCTGACTTTGATACTCTATTGCA
Source organism: Schrankia costaestrigalis (assembly GCA_905475405.1). Classification (NCBI taxonomy): domain Eukaryota; kingdom Metazoa; phylum Arthropoda; class Insecta; order Lepidoptera; family Erebidae; genus Schrankia; species Schrankia costaestrigalis. Next base: position 17,974,109 of record FR997838.1, on the reverse strand, counting down.
CGAACACAATCTAGGATCAATTTGTGAGACACAAATCATCATAAAAAATATAATAGTTTAAGAGAAAATTAAACAAATACTTTCTATGGAATGTTCCGTGTGAGTGTTCCATATTTTGGCTTACATGAATTTAACCCAAACTTGTATGTCAACCCAGACTATAACTGAAATTGTGAAAATATTTGTACTAAATTTTAAAACGTCTTCTGAACTTGATACGGTATTATTTTAATAATTATCAACTTAATTATAATTCTTAGCTAGAAAATGGACTAGGCTGACCATGACTTACATTAAAATAAAAGTATTTTTTTGTTATATGCGGTTCGTTGCAATCCTACTAATTAATTATATAAAAAACAGGTAACGGGTTATCCGTGTGGTGACGGAGTAGGATTACAATATGTCGCCACCCCATCTTATCCCATGGGTTTCGTATAAACTTACTAAACCGACCGGACCCAATTATATTATTATTTTTCTCTTTTTTTTTTACAAAGTATTCCATTTTTAAATATACCTAAATATAAAAAGGTAGATCCACCAGCAACGGGTACAAGGACCAAGCTGGTGGTTAGGGCGTGTCAAGCAGTACCTACTGGCTTTTATATCAGACCTATCATCCAACTGTCAAGCGCGAATCTTCTTAGATGTTGATAGAGACTCTTTGGAATAAGTTCATTTACCGAAATTACTATCGGAACAATGATTGCCGAATCAACATTCCACAAGTCGACAACTTCATGAGCCAAGTCCAAATTATATGGGTAGGGTACTTACCTATATTACGGTATTTTTGCATCGACAAGATGCAAAAATAAAATAAATTGTTCGAGTTTATATCGAACACCTTGCAAAACGTAATAATTGCATTGCATGCAATTATTAATATAATACATTTTACTTGAATATTAAGTTAGTTCGTGTTCACATCTCCTTGGAGATACCGCCGCGTACTCTAACCATTACCATTACCATAACCATTAATTTACCAATTTAAGTTTAGTTAAAATCATTATAATAAGTTACCAATAATTAGTTAAAGACGTGTCAAGAGTCTTGTGTTATTCTTGTGTATTTTGATACGAATTATAAATCATTTACCATACCATTGACTTTAATTAAACAACCATTACTATATCGAGAAATAGTGTGTGCGGTTACCATAACACCCATAGACTAATTTCTACTAATTTCGACTAATATCATTTATTAATAATAAATGATAAAATATAATAATAATAAAATAAGGTCAAGGGGGGGAATTCCGGCAGCGGGTTAAGTCCGTCCACGTCTCGTTTGCGCGCTTTTTTAACCACCTACAGCAGTTATAGTGTATGTGGGTAAAACAGTGTCTCTTGCTGGTTCTGCCATCAAATTACAGATGTCGCTACGACTCTCACAGCAGTAAAAAAATAGTTCAAAAATTTTAGTGTCAGTTATGGCGGTAGTCAAGTAAGTGATATCATAAGTTTTACCAAAATTCGGTGTGGAAAACAAGAAATTCACAGGTGTTTTTACGGTAAGTGGCTACATTGTGTTCTAAATTTATAGTTTCATATGTGTCAAAGTGAATATGTGCAATTTTTCGAGAAATATTAGCCGGCAAAATAACTTAACCTCAAAAAGTAATGTTGGGGTAATGGCGTATACTGGTTTAGGGAAATGCCGTCTTGCCCCGTTCCAGATATAGTAAACCTTTTGTTGTAGTGTATTTTTTTCCCAGTAGACAACTGTTTGTAGATATTATTTTACCTACCACTAATCCATAAGTTTATTTAGTAATATTTGACTAAACATTATCGTTGGTAAGTAAAAAAAAGTCTTTACTAGACCTCACTATTTAAGTCTACTTTTCCTTAAGCGGTGAATCAAATTGGTAGTTAGTGGTTGCAGTAACAACCAATTTGATTTACGAGTACTAATATTCTTCATCACTTAGTGTGTTATTTTTATTTTTAGGTAAACATCAAAATGGTGCGGAATTATAAAAGGAAAACTGATAAAGCATCATATCCAAAAGAAAAGTTAGAAGATGCGGTGCGAGCAGTAAGCAATAACATACTCTGTAGTCAACACATTTTGTTAGTTGATTTCGAACGATATCAACAGTTATATGTTTAATTACTTTCGTTTAAATACTTACTGTGATTTTACCGACTACATCAATAAATTGTGCTTATGAATACTTATTCTTAAAGACTGATTCAGTACAAATATTTTAAAATAAACCCATTTAATTATATTAAATATTGTTTTACTTATCTACACATTGACATTCTAACAGCCTTACCTGCCTAGTGGGTAGGTATGTATAATATGTTTACAACCCCTGGCCTAATCAATATGACGGCATTACCCCGTTTTATGATTTTACTGCAATTCAATGGAAATCGTACCTTATATTATTATCTAAGATTTGAGAATTTACTTTTGATAAGCATACATTTTTACATATTCATATCATAAACGTACTCGATAAAACATTAAATTTCACTAAAAAACAACTATATGACGGACTTACCCCAAAAAATCGGGAAAGTTCGTCAACAGACTAAATTTTATAAAATTGTCTTTAATTTCGCAATGGATTATATTAGGGTATTGATGATTAATGGAATTTGTAAAGAAGAATATCCTTTATGACATACGTTACAAAAAAGTAAGTTAGGTTCAATAAGTACTCCTAGACGGTCAAACAAAATTAAAAAAAAATGAAATATGCCGGTATTCCCCCCCTTGACCTTAATTTAAGAGCAAGTTGTTGGTGGCCAAGTCTGGCTACTTGGTTGTGACTATGCAAGTATTCACCATTCGCAAAACGAGAACAACCGGAAACAATATGCCAGTTACTCTCCGGGACAGTGATATAATTTATATCAAATGTACCATCCTTCAAGACATATTTCCGATAATTCTTAGTCATTACGACTTTGTCTAAAAGATTTTTAGATTTGCAAAACAAAGATGCATTCCTTGATGACAAACAATAATACGTTAAAAAAACTGTAAATTATAAACTATATTTTATTGTAATAAAACACAAAGAGTACAGTTTAATTTTTATTGAATTTATTGGTCAGCCTAATCAGCTTTATAGCATAGAATTTATGATTGAGATTTATTTAAGTTGATAATTGTTAAAATAATACCGTATCAAGTTCAGAAGACGTTTTAAAATTTAGTACAAATATTTTCACAATTTCAGTTATAGTCTGGGTTGACATACAAGTTTGGGTTAAATTCATGTAAGCCAAAATATGGAACACTCACACGGAACATTCCATAGAAAGTATTTGTTTAATTTTCTCTTAAACTATTATATTTTTTATGATGATTTGTGTCTCACAAATTGATCCTAGATTGTGTTCGTGCAATAAAGTATCAAAGTCAGGAAATTATTAAGCCATAGTTTAAGATTTTTTAATACTTCAATCTGCGCTATAGGAGGATTGAGTGTTCTACAAATACCTTTATAAAATCGAAATAAACAGTCAAAAACATTTGAATAATTGGGAATATATTTCACTAAATCTGTACAATTATTTCACAACAAAATTGTTCTTATATTTCTGAGATCCAAGGTGTAGGAATTTTTTCTGGTCGCCGGATTGAGTGTTCTAATTATTTGACCGTAACTTTTTTTATATGCTTTTCACAATTTTTTTATCTACGACGTTGTCTTTTCACAATTTTTTCCTAAATCATTCTTAAATTTCGTCATGTTTGGACTAACTTTTTAAAAAGAACACTCACACCACACGCACATGCTCAATGGTAGTATGACCTACCGACCTAGGCAGCATCTTGCTTAAGACGCCTACCTGGTATTTCTCAGTGTCCTCGTCATCAATTCTATCGGTCTTCTGATGTTCGACATAATGTTCAAATTATTAGTGCCTGATGTTCTTAAAAAAATTATTTAAGTACTTGAGTAGAAATTCAATGGTTTAATCATATGTTATCATCTCACATTACCCACCTTATAGAAATTGCGAATGAGAGAATTCCTAGATCATTTGTTTCTTTTTCTACTTATTTATTTTTGTATTATTTATTATACCTTGAAATAAACGAAATCGGTGGTAAGACCAAATAATATTATTGTTAAGCAGTTGATCCAAATTCAATAAATAAATAAATTTGATTACTATATAAAGAAAATAAAATAAACTAAATTATTCACTGTTACAAAAATTTACTGGATTTATGCAAGCAAGCTATTGTAGCACTGACGAATTTGTGAAAAAAAATATCAGATTGACGTTGACAGATAAAGGTAAACAATGTTTGCAGAAGTTTGAAACTTACACTTTGTTTGGTACAATTTACTTTACAATAATTATTATTCTAGTTACATGCAACTGATTAATACAATAGGTTTTCCTGTTAACTTAGGATTTTTATTTAAGTTTTTATATTTTGGTGCGGTTAGTAAACATTGTGCAATATGGTGATGCACAGAAGAAATCTTTTAAAATTGCACAATATTATATTTAAAACGTTTATGTTGTAGTTCTCGTCATTATCAATAGCGATAACTGATAAGTAATCACAAAATTGTCGCAGAGTAATCACGCGAGTATACACAATTCTAGTTGTTTTTTTAATTATTTAATGTTATAGAAATTAAGTAAAAATTAATTTCTTGAAACAGTTAACATAAAGTGAGTCATTTATTCATCAACTAAGTTAATTAAATAGTAAGGGAAATGGCTGAATCGAACGAACTACCACTTAATTTAGAGAAGTCTATTAGAAAAATAGCAGAAGAAGAAAATTATACAGACTATAAAATTGTAAGTAAAAAGCTATCAACAGATGGACACAGTTACATGGGTATTTTATACGACATTGATATAAAAGGAGTAACCACAGATGGCAACAAGGAAACACATATTTTTGTTAAAAACATAGTGGACAATCTAGACATGCCAATATATTCTATACCAGGTGTTTTTAAAACAGAATCTTGGGTTTACACAGAACTATTTCAAATATTTACTGAACTACAAAATGATGCCAATATTCCACTCGATGAACGATTCAAAACACCCTACAGTTTCAAAGAATGTAACCCAAGCTCCATTATCCTTGAACACTTAGGTAAGAGAGGCTTCAAACTTTATAATAGAATGGAGACAGTTTCCTTGGAATTTGCTGAGATGTGTATAAAAGAACTAGCTAAATTTCATTCTTTGTCATTTGTTCTGAAAGCTAAAAGACCAAACTATTTTAATGAAAACATTACACATAGAAAACAACCTTTCCAGTTTTCTGAAGCATGGTATGCCTATGTTAAAAACATTGGTAGTTATTCAATAAGTTGTTTAGAGCCGGAAATTAAAAAGAAGGTTGAAACAATTTTGTGGGATAAAGCTGGTGATTATCCTAAATATATAAGTGATACATCATCTGTGTGTACACTGTGTCATGGAGATTACAAACTAAATAATGTGATGGCTAAAGAAGTTGTAAGTATGATTTTTTAATATTTTATTACAAAGCGGCCTGACATAGTAAAAGTCCTCCAAAGTCTTTAAAACTGAGTTAGACTGTGAAATAAGACCATGTAATATATTTATATTTAAAGATTAATCAGATTGAAATTCTAAAATGAAAGTGTCTTACGCAGTATCTGTAAATCAATCTATGATAAACAGTTAGTTTGTGTCGTTGATAAGTAGATTATCAAATTATCTATTTAGTACTTTATACCTGTAATATAACTACACCAATTAAGGAATTTATAAAATGTGTTATAATATTACATTGATTTCTTAGGTTGTCATAGTATGTGGCTGCCAAAGACTAGCTTAAATCAAATTTCACAATACAAATCTCATACAAGGCCATTGTTTTTGCAATACTAAAATAAATATTATGTAAAATGTTCCTGAGCCTGGATGGCAAAGTATACAACAAAGATAGGGAAAAAATATCCATTTTAAACTGTAATTTATATAATTGATATTACACTATATCTCACAGATTTGATAATAAGTCTTCTTTACTGTCTATATTATCGTTATCAACAAGATTAAAATATTTGATTATGCTCACAGGATGGAAAACTAACTGAAGTAATACCAATAGACTATCAAATTCTACATTATGGATCTCCTATTCTTGATTTTATATACTTCATCTTTCATGCAACGGATCAAGAATTTAGAAAAAAACATTTGGTGTTCCTCAAGGATCTATATTATGCGACAATGGAAAACTTTTTAAACAAATTTGACCTCCAAATTGAAGATTATTTTCCTAAGAATGAATTTGAAAAAATATATAAAGAGAAACTTGATTTTGGTTTAATGGTTAACATATTTTATGCACCATTTTTATTTGCTTTCGAAGAAGATGCACCAGATATAACTACCGCAGAATTGTCTACTATTAAATTTAATATTGATAAGAAATTTACTGAAAGATTCCGTGGCATTGTTGATGATTTTATACAGTGGGGTTATATATAAATATTATTAAAAAGTATAAAAATTTTATTGCATTTGTTTTTTTTCTTTAAAACTGGCACCAGCGAAAGCACTTTGGATCATGCTCCGTGTTGCGGGGCATTTGCAAACATCAATTTAATGAACACAAAGAAAATTTAGACTCAGACCAATAATTTGTAGATCACTCAAAGAATTGTCCTGCGTGGGTTTCAAACCCGCCACCTACGCACGGCAGCCTCATACACGACCACTTTGCCACCGAGCCAGTTAAAAGTTACTTTTCCTTATGTTTTTCTTGTAAGGAAAACAAAACATCTGATGTGATTACAGAGTAAAAATGAGCTGGATAATTAAGGTAAAATGAAGATTGTGGGCTCAATAGGTATGCGTAGGTACATGTTTAGAAGTTTCGTATCTTATTTATTTTCGAAAGTACCCCTTGCACATTAAGTCAACGCCATTTATAGTAAACACTCAAGACTAATTCAAACATTCAAGTTTATGCACCTAATATTTACTTTAAGCGGGAATCGATCCCGAGACCTTTGCGTAGCAGTCATTATCTAAAACTACTACGCCACAGAAGTCGTCAATGAGAAATCGAATAGCGTTTAACCCACAGAACATTAAAATACATGTATGTATTTTAATGTTCTGTGGTTTAACCTGACATTTGCTCCATGAACAGTCGTCGAATGAAGTGATCAAACAATGCAGTAAAATTCTATTTAGTCGTCGCGTCTCGCCGTCGCGTCGTCTCGCTAATGTGGTTTTAGTAAGCCAAGTTTCTATCCAACATTGTCGTGCCTTCACGTCACGTGCTAAGAAAATGGTTTCTCGTAAAAAGTCGTAGGTACTTAATTATTAAAAGCCCAACATTTTAACAAGCAAAATTTATTTACCTTTAAGTATATTTTACATTGTGAATAAGATGTTTATGTAATGAATATACACCTTAAAATAACTACGCGTATTGTGTAAAACATATTTACATTACTCGCTTAGTGCTACAAATATTATATCCAAACAGTAATGAAAACATTACATGTAACGTGAATTATAATTATAAAACAAGATGCAGATATTTATTAAATGATTATACATTTAGTTACACATAGGGTTTAAATAATCATCCACACGACAAAACTAATCAACTTTTGCTTTGACATTAACAAATTTTCTGGTTTCGTAAAATTGGCGGGAGACTACGCATTGCTTATTTATTTATTTTATTTTATAATTTATGCACACAATAAAATTGATGTACAAGGGTAAGCTTAATGCCTTAAGGCATTTTCTTCCAGCAAACCATTGGGTGATGCAGAGAAAAGTAAATTGGTAGGTGCAAAACGACAAATAGTTAAAACAGTTTAAATAATAAATAATACACACTATACATAAAAATAAAAAGAGATATATATTTATATATAAATATGTGTATACATATGTAAGACTAAATATATAAATAAGGAAGAATGAAGGAAGGAAATTATTCTGCTAATAACCAGTACACAGTTGGCGAACTTTAACTTTAAATGCAGCACGACTCGTAGTCATCCTGATCTCGAGAGGGAGGGCATTCCATAGAAGAATGGATTGTATCATGAAAGAAGAGTGAACAAGAGCAGAGGTGTGAGAAGGACAAAGAAGCAGAAGATTGTGTGAAGACCGGAGGTGTCTATTGTGACTGGAACATAGATATTGAAAATGTGGTATGAGGTAAGAAGGAGCATTAGGAGAAGTAAGCAGGGAAAATAGCGTTGTCAGCGTCCGAAAATTACGTCGTTGACGTATAGGCAACCAATTCAACTCTGAACGGTAAAAGGAGACATGGTCATACTTAACAAGATTGTGAACGAATCGAATGCAGTTGTTAAGAAGTCGGTCCAATTTATTGAGCAGATCTGCATTCAGGTCAAGGTAGCACACATCACCATAGTCGATGAGAGGGAAAATTAAGGACTGCGCAAGCATTGCTTTCGTTTTATGTGGTAGGAAATTCCTAAGGCGATTCAAGGAACGAAGGGTACCAGTAACCTTCTGACTTACAACCTTAACTTGAGATTGCCAGCTTAGCGTACTATCAAGATATAACCCTAAATCTTTTACCACATTACTGTAAGGTATGATACAGCTATTAAATATAATTGGTAAGGCTGTGTCTAAATTAATCTTGGCTACGAGACGAGAACTACCTATTAAAATAGCCTGGCATTTGTCAGTGTTCACAGACAGCCCAAATTTTAAGGACCAATCTTGGAGCGCCTTTAAGTCTTTGTTAAGCGCGTCAATAGCCAAATCAAGATGATCAACACTAGCCTGGGTGTAAAGCTGCAAGTCATCGGCATACAGATGATAGTCGCAGGAAAGTTCTGTAGTTAGGAAATTTATAAATAATGAAAACAATAGAGGAGATAAAATACCGCCTTGAGGTACGCCAGCATCTAAAGTGCACCAAGAAGAAGTAATTTCATCGATACGAATAGACTGCTGACGGCCTCGAAGATAAGAAGAAAACCAATCCAATGCCGCAGGCTTATTCTGTAAACAATAAAATTGTAGTAGGAATTCCGGGCCCTATTCTCTTATTTAACTTTTTTATCTCTCTACATTGACGTTGGCAGTATCATCGGTAAATGATGGGGCCATTATAAGAAAAACAGAACAAAATGCGAATTCTCTGGATCCCTCGTTTCCTGGATGTCATAAAATGCTAATAGTGATGCGGTAATCATAACATCATTAAAGGAAAACCTTAGAGAAGGAAAACTCGTAAAAAACTACGGGTGGTCAAGTACCTCTCGGTCACCGGAAGAGTCCCGCTTCAGTTCTGATATGGGACATAGTTATAACAATGGGGTTTTTTAAGTGTATTAATTGAATAATGAAAACAATTGAACCAGAAATATTATTTTCCGCCTTGTCGTGGATAATTAATTATTCTCGAAGTAATTTATAATAATTATAACTGAAGATTAAATTATTTCGCAAAACTTAAAATATATTTATTTATAATCTCGCATTATTATACCTAATGTAAGTGCTTCGTTTACACAAAAAAATAAGAATTTTCAAATATTTATTGGAATAGATAGAATTTAAGAGACTGACAAAGATGCGGTATAAGTAGAAATTTGGACATTTTAGTAAATTCCTGGGACTTAAATCAAATTCCTGAATTTATGACAGGTATTTTGGAGATCTCGAAAAATATTAGATAGTAGACGAAATGTTATATATTTATTTTTACATTGTAAGGTTAAACCAAGCTAATATTCTTTTCAAATAATAAGATGTTAAGGCTTCACTAGAATTTCTACATGGACAACACCTGAACCGCATTTGAGCTTTCACGCTTACAATCACAGAATATTTTTTAAATTTATTATAATTACAACTTTTTTTAATAATTCCTAATTAATTTCACATAATTTTATTGCTTAGGTACTATAGTTGGGTGCTCTCACGAAGATACTAATGTTAAGTTTACCTAATTTACCTATATGCTAATGAGTTAATGGTGAAAAATAAACACAATAGGCAATAAAGTAAAGATAAAGAAATTTAAATAGTTATTGCATAGGTATATAGTAACATATTTTGCCTGTTGATTGATTGCCTACAATAAAATTTTACACCACTTTAGTATTAAGAAGGCTGACAATAAAATATTAAGTGGAAAATTAAAGTGTTCTATATTAAATAGATGAATGATGCACGAGTATGAACTAATGTTATTCCTTTTGGCAGGGCCGCTTTAACTCATTCTATTTATGCTTACTGAATTTCATAAATATTTGAGTACCTATGAACTCCATTCTCTAGTCTAAACTATGACTAACTCGGGCAGAAATTAAGCTTAATCTCTGCACGACTGCAAGCTGTAGGCATCGAGCTGTACTTACTAATTTACTAATGGTTGTTGCCCTGCCCGAGGAAACTCCACATACTACTATGATGGCCACATATTCATATACTACAAACGCCGAGACAGATTCGAAGGCACGGAAAATTAGATCTTGCTATAAGATCTTAATTGTAATAAAATATAGACAAATTAAATATAAAACACATCCACACACCGATCGAGCAAGAAACGAATAAACGACATATTAAGAGTTAAGTTTTAGAAAATCAGTCTCAATGAACAGGCCATTATTTTTCATAATTTTTAGTTACACTATTTTATATTTAGACGCGTTCTAAGCAATAAACATTTAATTATTACATAGTTGGGTGGGATATGATACACTTTTAATTCTTTATGTAACTTTTTAAACATTTATAAGTGACCAGCTTCATATTACCTAAATAGAAGGTGAGGAGACCCCTCACACGGCGGACAGAAGACCTAGTTAAGGTGGTGGAAAACCGATGGACAAGCTAGACATAGGTAAGAACATAGTAATACCGTAGGTATTTATTTAAAGAACGAAATTGCTTAACCAATATTGGTACAATGTCTATCGTCAAAAATTCTATCAGATTAACTTTTTTTTTAAGTGATCAAAAAATAACCATTGGTTAGTGGAAGGACTCTCAGTAGCTTTTAACTAAACTAAATTTGTAAATAAAATGTTGGATTCTTTCTTTAAGTGCTGGTTTACGTTCAAAAAGTTACATAAAGTTAATTTTATATTAGTTACGCGTTAAAATTATAAAAGGTAACGAGCAATAGATCAGACAAACTTATTCAAAATATATATTTAATATCAGCTATGGCCACATGAAACTGATGTTGCAAGTACTAAAAATCAACATCACAGTTTGTGATAAATTAAAAAAAAACACAGTTATGGTAAAACACAGTGAAAAGGCTTTCTTAGGTATAAAATATTATAGTATATATTAGCTATGTTAAATATTAGCTTATATAGTAAATACACGATAGACACAAGTACACGGTTTTCCTAAGTTTTGTTAGTGCACAAACAATGTCAGTCTTTGTACAGTCGAATCACATAAAATTATTGCTGAAACTGTTAGGTAGGTACTAAGCTTTTGCTAAATCATTAATAAAGATAGTTCTTACAATCAGGATTTACTTTGAGGAAGTCCATGATTTATTTAATGAGAAAAAGGGATCCTATGATGTAGAATAAATAGGTACCTACAGTAAAAGAGCTCTCTGCTTGCAGTATGTATACGTAGGTATAAGTATATACTTAACATAAATAAATAATTATATGTATCTATGTCGTGCATTTAAATAAAATAACTATTATTTTATTAGATGTAAGAGTCAATGTAACAACATATTGTTATCCAAATAAATAAATAAGGATGTTTAGAGGACGAAAACTTTTAATCATTAAATAAATCATGAAATAAACTCTTTAAAAAAAACGACTAGATACTAAAAAAGGAGACATGGATGTGAATTAGGATTCTTGTAACATTTACCACCTGCATTCTATCTGCAATATCGTAAGGGCTAATTAAACTAAATACCTATTGATTACAAGGTAACATTACAATTTTATATCAAAAAAAGTGTTTTAGTTTATCTAAATAAAGGTGGTGGGAAGAGGGAGTCTAAGAAGCCAACTTTACAGGAGTTGTAAGTTTTAGGTGTGTATCTAGACATCGATGCAACGAACTATTCTAAGTATTGGTGCTTCAGTAAGACATACAGTTCAAGGTACCATACATATCTTAATATAATATGAGTGCTTATATTCATATATATATATTTATATAGTAATTGTGCAATTGGTATACAGAATTTTTTTTGGGCCTTTCATTTTGTTTTATTCTTACATTCTAAAACATTTTACATAAATTATGTAAGTAATTTTCAAAAAAACGATTATTTTCTCTCGAATCCCCGATATTTACAATAATAAATAAGTTACATATTATATTATATTTACATAATAGCAAAAAGTGCGCAAAAAACGATTTCACAAAATATGCATTTGAGCAATACGTTTAATATATTTACAAAAAGCATTATATAATATATACTTATACAGTAATTTTAACATAAACTACAAATAAAATAAAATAATTATCTATAAATCATGCTACATATTTAAAAATAATAATGAATTAAAATTATTTTAATGACATATTCGTGTTCTAATTATAGTATTACTAAACTAATATTACTTACAGTAAAATAGTTCACTCTACAAAATATTCTACAAATAAGTTATTGCTATCGAAAATTCTATTTACAACATGAAAGCTACAGTTAGGATTAGTTTGAAACATCAAAAGTGAACTGAATAAAATTATAATATCTACGGTCGAATTATTAGATCTATTAAAACTTTTCTACTTTTCGTGTTACTTAGTTTAATATATCACATTATATTAGAATCTTGTATACTCATGACAACTCGACAGATAGTCGTCGTATAATATGCAAAGTCCAAAAGGGAGAATTATAGACCAATTTAAATTCAATCCGGTTGAATACTCAAATTATGAATTGAAACAGAAAAGTTACAATACATTTTAGTTTGATACTTTAATAAGATATACGAATACTTCATTGGACAGTATTTAAATAAAATACTTGTATTCTGTTAATCGAATCAACAGCATTCAACGCATTCGTATTTTAAAATTTAACGTTTCTTATGTTCTGTTTCCATTCATCCCGCAAGTACTATTCACCAGTTTAACTGTACTTTTCTTAGAACGTCAAATAAAGAGCTGCATGTCAATTCAAATGGCACTGATAGTTAGATATAACAACATATTAGCATATCATTTTCAGTCAGAATTGTCTTGGACCGCGGCAGTGTTTAAAGTTCTCGTATCCTCACTTACTAACGATCTATCGTAACGTCTTTGTCTGGTGATTTTAGGTCTAACTGCACCAAGCAGAGGGGCTGATATCGCGTGGCCGGGCATGCGATTTAAGTCTTTTCGTCCTTGTAGTAGAGGTGACGTGACACTTGAGGACTCATCTCCTTCGTCATCAGACAGTACGGGGTAACTTTCTTTCATTTTTAGACTGCGCTCTAGTCGTCGGAGAAATCTGAAAACAGAGGGTAAGATTAAAAAAAATAGTAGATACTCTAAATGTGTGAAAAACTAGTAATGGTCAAAATCAAATTAGGATACATACGGCACATACCTAATCTGGTTACTAATAGTCCTTAATTTATTAACTTTGACTGGTTTTCTTGAGTCTTCCGTTAAGTCCAAACTCGATGATATTTTGGATGACGTGTCCTGTAATTTTAAAATGGTATACTTTAGAAATAAACCTAACAAACTGTTTTTTTAGTGAAAGTAAATCATGCCTCTGAATTAGTAAATCGATACCTCTGGGCTCAAAGGGCAAAATGCGACTTTTCAGTAGAGGCAAAAAACGAAAAAAAAAAACTTCTTTTTGCTCTAACTTTTTTGTTTCTTGAGCTATTTTAATAAACCCAAGGAGAAAAATGCTTAGAATTTATAGTATTTTCTAAAGCAATTTAAAAAAATTCCCTAGTGCTGTATTTACCAAGATAGACCTTCCTTTACGCCCAAAAATTAAAAAAAAAAGTCCTTTACGCCCCTCAAATTTCCATCCTAAGATTTAAGCATAGGGTGTAAGTCTACTTTACTGTAAAATATAAAAGAAAACAAGGTAGTTATCGACTAGTTTAAATATTTTTAGGTCGTAAAGATCACTTTTTAACTAATTTTTAGGGGTATATTGTTAATTAAACTTAATTATTAGATGGATTATGTATTTTTTATATACCGTCAATAGAATGGAAGAACTAAATAATTGAATATTTCAAATTTCAAGATAATTGCGATATTTAATGGTTTTTTAACACTTAGTTTGACATTTTTTATGGTTTAGGCAGGTTTGCTATCGATTTTCTCGACGCTTAGTTAATTTTTTTAGTGAAAAATGGCCACAACAATATTATGCAAACATACCAATTCGGAATAAATCCTTTACCAACCCTGTCTGGCCAGTATGGTAAAGTAGTTAACAATCCAAATTTATGAAAAAAATCTACCATTATAAACAGACCCTAATCACTCCGCTGTCCTTGGTCAAGGAAGGGGCCATTGTAACGGAGTATGGGATCCAAAGAATCTCCGCACTTCTTCTGCATTAAAGGGCCGTATTAGATGAAAAAGATCTCAGACCCCACTCTTTTTCACATGGAGCTAATGATCCTATGCCTTTGCTCCATGAGTACAAGAGTGTGACACTGCAGTCTCCAGATGATGCTAGGTAGGTGGCTAGACAGACAGCCTCAAAATCACTGATCAACTTTAGAGACTTCTATATAGTTTCTTTTCAAGAAGCCATTAAAGAGCTTTAAAGTGTGCGCAAGTGATCTGTCTCTAGAACAGAGTCAACTATCAGGGCTCAAGACGGTATGGTAGAGTAGTGTCGTCTAACGTCTATAAGCTTGGCATAGAGGTGTGGTGGTACTTTACTTTAAAAAGGGCGATAAAAAGACTGGAAAACCTTAAGCTTTTCAATAAACTGGTTTCCAAAAGGACTAGAGTATCATAGACCACGTACATACGCTGCGGCTGGTCCACAGAGTATAAACTTGTGGTCTCTTCAACGGTGATACCGTTGAGCAAGGGTAAATCGAAGCAGCTTTCGCAGAGCTAAAACGTTTCTTCTCGTCCAGAGTGTGCTTCCAGTTGTGACATAATGTAGCAGCGACGTGGTCGTTGACTATATGGGCCGTCTAAGAAAGCTTATTGCCATCCAGAGACAAATAGAGGGAGCTATGTTGAGAATTTCTCTGCGTGATCGAATCAGAAATGAGGACACCCGCAGGAAAACAAAAGTGACGGATATATCGCTCAGGATTGCCCAATTAAAGTGGCGATGGACAGGGCACACAACGCGAAATGTTTTGAAATAGCGTACCCACAGATGCAGGGCTAGAATACCAACAACAGGGCGCGCGGGAAACTGATGGTTGAGGGCGGCACAGGACCGTGGCATCATCATCATCATATCAGCATCGTGGTTATACTTCGTCCTTACTATAAACGTTATTTACAACCTAACCAATATTCCTATATTGGCTAGGCTATTTGAATATAATTATAATAACAAGTACCTTTTAGGACCACTAAAAAGGTGGCATAGGTTACACATTTTAATACTTACACTCCACAACATTTTAAGTTTAGTTTAGGTAATGGTTTCATGGTATAGGCAGCTTATAGGTTATTCTACACCCTAAACTACCCTATATGCCAAATTTAGTAGTAGTAGTTTTTGCGTGAAGAACTAACAAACATTCACCCATACAGTATTTCACGTTTATGATAATAAGTATGACAATTCTTCATTATATACATTATATTGAAACTTCTCATTATATTGAAACACGTAAATAAAATGAAACTAGGTAGTAAAGGACACTTGTGATTTTTTATTTTTTATTTTAAGGGCGTATAGGGCAATTTTCAAAAAAATTGAGGTGACTTATAGGGAGTATAAGACAGTTGATATTTTTAATGTATTTTACACCCAAATGTTTTTTTTATACTTTCCTTTACTACCATAATAATTTTACTCTAGTAGGTAAGTGTTATTTACTTCCATATTTTCTCGGTAAACTCTGCTTAAAGTCTCAGATTATTGGGTCGTAAAGGCATTTTTTTTGCGAATTTCATAGAACGGAATATACAGATCGATAGAGAATAATAAACTGAGTAAAACTGTATCAAAAAGTCATTTTCGCCCAAATGTCCCTTACGCCCTTTGAGCCCAGAGGTATCGAGATGATAGGTACGATTGACAAAACAGTCTATTAAAATTCTAGGCCATGCAGCAAATGGTAAAGATACACAAGATAGGTAAAGCGTTAAAAGTTATTTGGAACTAAGTCAATTATTGGCTCAGTGTCAGTGGCAAGTCGTGCATCTTATTTATAAAAAATGGCTTTACGAAAGACGGAGTTTAACCTACCAAACTACTTTCGACATGTAATATGACTTAATTATGAGACAGAATAATGAAAGACAGATAAATGAAACTTCATAAGTTATGAATACATACCAACAAGACTACAGCGCTTATTAAATACCTATTAATAAAGTATTTACGAATACATTTAACATATTAAACTAAATATAGTAAAATTTGTACCGAATACGAAGCAACTTATACCCAATAACTAATTTAACGTTAGTAACGTAACATAATAGAGGTTCTAATAGTAGGTATGGTACTTTGGAACTATAATTTTGAATACAAAAATAATCAAACTGTTAATGAAATCTATAGTCGTATTACAAAACTAGTTATAAAATATGTCCTGACTCCAGTTTTTTTCATCCGTTGACTACGGAGTCGAGATGGCTAAATGAGTCTTAAAATAAACTATTTAAAACAATGCGTAGTTACTAGATTAAAAAAATTAAGTAAATAACGTCAGTGGAGCAAAAATGATAATATTACCACAGTTGTGGTAAAAAGTATGAAAACGTCTGAAAATAACAAAAGACTTGACCATCGATACCATCCTTTGGGTAAGGGAGGTACAGAACCTTTTACCATCGTTTGATAAAGGCGCATGTGATTGTGGGAGGTCTTCTGGATAATATTACACTGATTAATTAATTAATTTAACTGGATATTTTATAAAAATAACTCTCTTTTGTTTTACGACTACAACGATATAAAACAGTTTAAATGAAGGTAATTGTGTTTATACTACAATCACCTCAGAACTACGGCATTTTTGTCTCCGGAGCGGTTTCCTCAAGCGAATCGGCTCACATAGCTGAAAATAAATAACACATAGATGCTTGTCTAAAATAAATAATTATAAAAAGCTAAAATTAAGATAATGTCAAAAAAATAATTAAAACGTTGAAATTAATTGCGTGAGAATAAAGTGCTAGAATTGAACAGAAAATGTAGCAACATTTTGAATAGTAGCAAGTGTTTATAAGTTAAAACGTGGTAAGTACGTGTTTAAAATTGTTTAATAATTTTATTTAGTGTCGAATATATACAATACAAATTATAAAATATATAAATATTAAAGAACTAAGTACTTTTATTTACAAGATTTTATACATTTATTATCCGAGGCCTGAGGATGTTTTATACATCTATAGGTGTCATAAAAGTCGCGAAAGCTCGCAAAAAATATTATTCAGTAAAAACGTAGAGAGTATTCATATACAGTAACTCATACATTTACGCAAAATCATAATTGTAGTTATTTTTCGTACCTGCAACTCAATATCCGGTAGTCTCAGTTCCCTGGCTGAAGCTACACTGGCTACACTAGCGTTGGACACCGAGTCCTCTGATGATGAGGACGTAGCCGGTGCTGGCGCCTGTGATCTTGAGCGACGTCTGCCTCCTTTACGGCAACGGACACCACTTTCCCTACTGCCTGGTACCTGAAGTTAGATAATAATTAAGTTTTACTATTTTGTATCTAGATGGGGCTTTTTGGATTGACACGAGTCAAACCCTATTTGTTGGATATTAAAAGATATGGCTCAGGTATGATTTATATTTTCTGTCGTAAAAATGCTTAAAATGTTTAATCATAAGTCAGTCTTATAATTTATGGCAAGTAATGTACCTATAATTAATAAGCCCTTTACTATGTTAATGGCGGAGCATCAAAGTGGGGGTTATTTGCGTAATTCAAATGAAATAATCAAATAACTTTTAAGACAACACTTACCTCGAGTAAGTTGTGCATGGAATGCGGCATATGTGGTAATGTGGACTTGACTTGGCCCGAGGCGTTGCCCGTGACGTCATGCGAGGTCGTCCTCGCCGCCCTCCTCTCTCGCTTACGCCCGCTCTTCTTCTGACAGTTCCCAGACGACTTGTTCGCTGCCTTCACGCATTCTGAACTCGGGAAGTCGTATAACCCATCGGAATCTGTAAACGGCAGTTGTCGACCGTAAAATTGCGACGAGAACCTTCCCAGACCGGTCTTGTCGCTTAGCGGACTCTCACTCCTCGAACTGACAGGGCTCAAGGGTCTACTACCCTCTGATAACAAAGTCGGCGTCCTCAGACTAGCCTTCTCATCCAGTCCTCTCTCCACACTTATACACTTAACGATAGAACATTTGGTGACTCCGCTAGGGGAGCACAAGGTCGCCTGCGGCACTTCCAAAGTCTCTTTCAACGCCACCAGTTCCATCTCTTTCGCACTCGAAGGGACGTCATCCACTCTCTCATCCGTCCCTATGCCCTCATCGTTGGACTCTAACAAAGGATCGTCGGACAGCGTCTCGGAGTCAGAGCGGCCGCGCCTACGTTCCTTACTGTCTTCGTTCGAAGCCGCCGGGCTGGAGTTAGTCTTCATGAGCGGGCGTCGTCTGGACTGAAAGCAGGAGGGGCCGCCTCCGGAGCCAGGATCCTCCATCTCGGACGGGCAGAGAGGGTTGCTGGAGCCGCAGCGCGAGGGCCCCGGGCTGGCCATGGAGCTGTACCCTGATGACGAGAGGTTGGACTCTGATGGCGCGCGCTCTCCCCTCGCTGACATGGAGAAGGGACTTAGGTAACACATGTTGGAAGAGGCTGGAGGAGGACGGGGAGAAAGTGGTTCATCGGACTCTTCGCTGGCGTTGTACGTGACGGTGATGAGAGGTGGAGGCTGGTACTCGAGGTGCGGGGGAGTTCGACGGGGTGGTGGAGAGCCAGGGGAAGGGCGCTCGATCATGAGTACGGGCACGCAGAGGGCGGAGGGGGAAGACAGTTCTCGCTCCGAGTCCTGGCTATGGGTGAAGCTTGGGCTTGGGGAGTCTGTGACATGCGTGGAAGGTGTCGGCGTATCTGTGCTGGTGTGCGGTTGGCGTAACTGTAAGATAAACAGAATGCTTATTCGTAAAATGTGTGTTCAGTTTGTCTACTACGAGTTATGCAAGTATTATTGTTCAGTGTTGTTAATGAAATCACTAACATTGTACTTAGTTTTCAACAAATATAATTTTATACGTTATTAAGACTTTTATGATTAATGATGGGGATATTGATTAGCTAAAACTAAGTTAATTAATAAGGTTTACAGTTTATCAAAAGGATTATTTGTACTTACTTTCTATTAATAACTTTCACCAAAGGGGATGTTCAGAGTCATGATTTATGTAGATAGTTAGATACTCCGTTCATTGCCAAACATTTAGATATTTGGCAAAGCTCCCAGGTGTCCCAGTTTTGTAAAAAGGTTAGTACAGTAAATAGAAAATGAACATACCTTCAACCTCAACCCTGATACAGGTCTTTCCATCTTGCTTTCACATCTAATTTCGTCTAATTCATCCTCACTCGGAGACACGCAGGTGATCGTAGACTCACTCTTCACGTCCATCTCTATACTAGCTCTAGGCATGCGAGGAGAGGGCAATGGAGTGGGCAAAGGAGTTGGCAAGGGCGTTGGCAACGGAGTGGGCAATTCTCTGATTGGTGATAGACATTTGTTGATGCCGCTCGGGACCTCTAAGAGGATAGACGGTGGATGAAGTAAGCCTGATGATGATGATTTGTGTGCGCTTAGAGGGTCCAAGACCTGTGGAAGGAAAGTGTATTTCGTGTAATGAATTTATGGAATTATTATATTACTTAAGTTTAGTTTTAGCTATCATTAAATGGGAGAATCTAATAGTCATGCAATTCATAACCATAATTCCACATAATTAATAACTTTAACTGAGTCTGTTAATTTCATAACATAAAAAGTATGATCGGAATTATTACCTGAATTTCAATAGTATTGTGCGGTCTAGTAACAGGGGAATCCGGTGCCAATGATGGTATATGAGACGAAGCGAGAGATATATCGTCAGCGTCTACTGTATCATCTTGTGGTGACGATGCCGAAGGTGTACTAGATGCTGACACTCCTCCGGACGAAGCTCGAGATACTATTGCCGCTGATGATGACGAAAAGTTGCGAAACATTGCCAAAATTGAGTCTGCGCTTGATATTTTTGGGGTTCTGTAAACAATAAGCATAATTTGGATAATTAAATCTGAAAAATATAGCATTACAACTAAAACCCTGTTGTTTTTGCAATCAAGTTGCCATTTGTACAAACCTGGAATATTTTTTAAGAGCTGCGTGCGCTAATGTAAAGTCTAAACTGGACATTGAATCACTCCCTTGGTTGCTCGATGTGCTATGTGGCGATCTCATTTCTACACCTGGTGATGGCGGGGTGCTAGATGCTTTCGCTCTCATTCCTCTGTCAGTTATTACAGCCATTGGTATGGTAATGGTATTAACCATGTCCACGTCGGAGCTAGAACTCATTTCTGCTGAAACCTTGTTCAATAATCGTGCAAATGTTACTTTCTTCTCTAACTTAGGATCTGATATGTGTCTCATCGATGGCGAAGTAGAAGGCGTAGATGCTTCACTAGCAAATGACGTTTCTCTATTCTCATTTCCATAATCAACAAAAGCTGGTGCACTTTCTACGGTACTTAAAGTACGTTTTTCAGACATTTGTATTAGTTCACCCATAGTTATTTTCTTAGCATGATCACTTGTTGCGGGGCTTATTAACTGTTGTAATATTTGCTTCTTTTCTGCAGCATTTTTCTTAGTTGGTGTTGAATTATTACGTTTTTTACGTGGCGATGGTGTTCCTGTGTAGTTAAAGATATTATGTAATAAAACCATTTTTGAACTAGAGTAATGAAAAGCGACGACATCAAATGTTCATGACAAAAGCAACACAATGAGAATTTGTAAAAGGGTATCGAATAAACAACGGTTATTGTCTGAAAGATCATCACCGTCATGCCTTGGACTTCAGTCAGTGCTTACTATGGAGGTTAACATTCCTTTAGGGATGTGCTAATTATTTCTGAATTAAAGATGTGCTGATTACTAAATTTTGATGTTTGGTTTGTTGTGTATAGTGTCAAACAGCGTTAACTTTAATGTAGATGTTGATCAATCATCTTGCACAGTTATTGAAACAGGGACTAGAAGCTACATTGAAAGCTACAGAGGAGAAGAATTAAACAAAACCTAATTTCAAGAACATAGAATGACGAGACATTGATTTGCTTTGCGGCACTAGCGTTATGTTGCGTTATATTATTTGATACAGCATAAGCAAGGCAATGTCCGTGATAGCATGCTAGCGACATACACAAACATCAAGTGCCTTTAAATTGTCAACAATACTGGTGAAATTAATGTATTATAAATATTGATGATGCTTGTAAATTTTAAGAGATTGAAAATTGAAAGTGTACAAGCCAACATTATTGACAAATCAGAGGCTAAATTAGTTGGACGATCTAAAAAGGTGTCAACGAAGGAAGGAGCGGCTACATTAGAAAAGGTGTCTGTGCTGTCACGGGTGCACACATCAAATATATTAATTACAGGGTAGCGGGGCCAGGTAACGGTGGTAATTTAGCATTCCACATAAAAACATCATTCACAGCGGGGACACATCCAGTGCTAACCGAGCTCAGGTTACCGCGCGCTCCGCAGTTTATACGACAAATGTTTGTCGAACTGAATGATCTAATGAAAACACTCGAAGCAGTCGTTAAAGTCTTTTGTATACCACTCAATTAGTCAAAATCAACTTATCTACTAATGACAATAACGTAAGAGAGTAACAAAAGACTTTTACGCAGTTCGGAATTATAACTTAAGCATAGTTGATGAATGTATTCCTTACTTCATGCCATTGTTGGTAGAATATAAAAATTGTCATGATATATGTATAATGCTAACAGAGCCTAAAATTAGGCTCAACAATATTGTTTCTTTATTCACGCTATCATGCTTAGATAGATCAATTGATAATTCAGATCAAAATGAATTCTGTCTACGATGAAAGTAAACCCCTGGCACAAATCAGTACGAACAAGAAGTAAATGAAGAATGCAATGCATCAGGGGTTCAGATGAGTATGTGATGTAGTACGGAGCGCGCGGCAGTGGGTCGTCGCTCCAGTCCTTACGTCCGGGCGGCGGCTTTAACAGATCGTCCAAGCTAAAGGTGCGCGCGGCCCGCGGGTGCTTGTGCGCGAGCGCGAGCCCCGCGCCGGACGGCTTGCGGATACCCAGCCGCGTGAGCAGCGTGCGGTGCGGCGGCGAGTGCGGCGCTGTGGACAAGCGACGCGTCACTGACGTCACTGCGCCCACGTCACCCTCGTGACGTCACGCGACCTCCGTCGGCACCGCCGCGTAGCGCCGCGCCCGGCCCGCCCCCACCGTGCCCGTCCGGGCAGCTAGCCCCCACACATATAGGATTGCCAGATATTCGTTATGTTGATCCACTACTGGTTGGATGAATTGTGATTCTACAGGTTTTGTCTGTCAGTCATCGCTGTCCGAAATGAATGCGTATTTCAGGGTGGGACAGGTTAATCTAAACTTCACATTGTCGTTGGGATTTTGTTCTGAAATGTTGCTTTTGGAACTAACTATAAATAAAATATATGTAATTTTTACTTCTGGCAATCCTTTTATGACATTGATACGGTTATTTCGACTTGTCTATCCGGTGTTGCTACTCCAATATGTATTCTATATCTATGTCAATACACTTAAACAATTTGCTTGTGTGTTGGATTAAGTTAAAAGAACCGTAACTCGAGAGACTCCAGAAACTGTATGTACCGATGCATCTATCGATATATAATCTAAAATCAATACATGCATACCTTAACTATATTTACATACTAAAAGTTAACAGTTTTTGGAGTCCGAAAAACATAGAATAAAAGATATCAAAGAAGATAAAAGTAAAATTACGCAAAACGTGTCCTTACCATCCCAGAGACAGTGCGTTTATCGAGAAAATAGATGAGTATAGCAGAAACAATCTGACAAAATGTTAAAACAAAGCAGTTTATTACTGTGAATCACAAATATAATCAACTTCACCCAGCTTTTGTAAATCTAATATACCTGTGTCATTAATGTGAGAGTGGCAAGCTGGATTGTACGTATTGAAAGTGTGCTCAAAAGACTCTTATATTTGGGGATTGGGTAGCCTAACGATGTGTTGGTACTATATTGGTGGTGGTACTTACGTCTCGCGCAGCGGTCAGCCTCCTCCGCAAGCAGCTTCTCTATCTTTTCCGGGAAGTGGCGCTTGGCACACCACACCAGTCCGATCATACCAAGTACCACAAACACGGCTATCAGACCAAGCCAGAAAGGTTCATTTATCATTCGTTGACCGAGGCCGATGATGTTTGGAGTAGGGTTTGAGACTTCACACCTAGTAAATCAAATGTTTTAGTGTTGGGCTAAAATTTAGAATAGTTACTGATATCAGCAAATGAAATTAGTGCAACAGACATCGTTGGATAGGATAGAAACTTAGGTGGCATTTGGTAATGTTTCTTGTGCAACACTCCGAGACATTGGTATAACTGATAGTCCAACTAGTTGAACCATTCTTTACTAGAGGTGGATAAAAAATGTGTTCTTGTATTAAAGTGGCAATACCTACCTCTTCCCTTTCCAAGAAGGGTTACACTGACAAAGAAAGCTTCCATCCCTCTCAGTGCAGGCGCCTCTGCTGTTACAAGGTTTCGAAGCACAAGCTCGGACCCTCTCAGCACATCTCTTGCCCTTGTAGCCTCTGGCACAAACACACGTGAACGCTTCTCCGGACTCGGAAGTGGTACCAGAAGATAGTAAGGAACAGTTACCATTCACGCATGGAGATCGTTCACATGCAGTTATCAGGCAAAATAAACCTGAAAAGGATAATTCAAACGTAGACAACAAAATAAAGACATCACGGACATGACCCTTAGTTTAACAGAAAATGAATAAAAACATTAATTTAACAGACGCAAAGTACGTTTATACTCAGGTCAATAATTTGTGGATGGCGCAGAAAATTGTCCTAATTTAGTAGCCAAATATAGCTACTAATTGGCTTGTATCTCTGGAAGAGGCTCGTCATTGTAGGGACATCATCAGAGGCCTAGTAATAATGAAAGTCTTACCAGTGTAATACCCAGCACATTGGCAAAAATTTCTAGCTTCATCGTTTGTACAGCGACCATTGTGCAAACATGGATTCGGGTAACATGACTCCAAGCTCGTTTCCTCTGGTAGCATCAACAGTTTTGTGTGATAATCTGGATCTGAAATATATCAGAAGTGTTAAATTTCTGCAAAAGTAGTGGAGTTGTATAAGTGGTCGTGCCCAAATAAGTTTAAAGGAGTATCCAAAAAAGTTACGGGTGTTATGTATGACTAGCTGATGCCTGCAGCTTCACTCGCGTTGTATAAGTAGCTTAAAAGTTATTCTACACCCTAAACTACCTATGTTTCAATTTCATTTCAGTAGTTTTTGCGTGAAAGAGTAACAATTGCTATTACATAATACATTTTTCAACGATAGATATTTTCAGAATTCCCTCCTTTTTTTAAAGTAATACTGGTAACTTTTTTGAACTAAATTTTATGTACCTTTATTAACAACAATAGAAACATCCATATTATTTCCTTGTTCTCCCGCGTGCTGTGTCACAGTCAGCGAGTGAAGGTATGAGTTGATGATGAGAGGGGCTCGCGGTTCCACTTTGCGCTCACTCCGGTCTACAGCGCAGAAAGTCCACTCGGTACCGTTGTGTTCTGTGTAGCTGTCTTTTACCTGGATATAAAGAAAGAATACAACTTTAATTTTATTTTTTTAAATTTATATCATCATCCAAACCATCAGAGGGCCAGCAGATTTTCGAAAAGTAAAAAATGCATACACTTCCAGCATTGTGAGGGTCCTACATGGATTTACCAATGTAGTTACCAAACCTGGCATACGTGACAAACCGTAGAAGCCTTCCCAACTTTCAGAGCAGTGGTAGATAGCTTTAGAGATGTAGTTCAAAGATGTTACGGTTAGTGAAGTGTTCGTATACCATGAATTCATGTTGCGTTATTCTAGATTTAGACTGATCGTCATTCAACACGCAAATGTTGCGTGTTCTATATATTAGTTATATCTATAGTGACAAGTAGACGTATTAACAGTTGGACGTATATTACTCGAACTATTCTAAAAGCTTACATCTGACTACGGCAACTAATTGATTCCAATATAATTTTACCTATTACTTTAATGTGAAAAAACAAGAACTAGGAGCGTTACCTGTATCCAAGCAGCACGCGGTCCGCACGGCTCGATGGCAGACGCATCCTGAGGCGGTGGCGTAGCTCCACGCAGCGCCAGGGCGAGCGTGTGCGCGTGCGGCGCTAGCAGGCGCGCGTGCAGGGAGGCGCGGGGCGGAGCGCGCTGCGGCCAGTTCAGCGCCGCGAGCCTGCCCGCCGCGCCGCCGCCCAGCTCCACCACGTGTGACACTGACGCGACCCTTACTGACATACCATACTGTCAATATACTCTACACTCATTACCAGAACGTAAACCTTCAGAGGTTATTTTCTCAAATCATTTGTGCTTATCATTGATTGTAAATCAATGGTGCTATATATAATATTTAAATAATTGTTGTCTCAATTTATATTTAGATCATTAAAATCTTATTGTATGGTTTTAAGGGATATAATTCGTTTAATTCGTTTATTTCCTTCACAATTTGACTATAACTAATACATTATTTGATGAGGTTACTATGTAATCTGTGAAAGACTGGTGCCTGAAATGGGTTTAGAAAACCTGTGCCACAGGATATATTCGTAAGTTAATCTCATAGAAATTTTATCGCAATCATTTAATAAAATGATGTAACTTTTTGAATAAAAATAAAAATACAAATACAATTAATATGTATTACTTATCGTAAATATTGATAAGTAAAAATAAAAATGAAAAACAAAAATAAGTATGTTTGTTGCATATTGCATATCTGAGATACAGCCTCTATATACAAAATATTAAGGGTCTACTTAGAATATTCAATAAATGGATGAATGCAGCGTACAGCTAAAGAATGATTAGAAGTGAGTTCTGAAGTGCTACGGTGACCATTTTTACCTATGGCTTATTTTTAGAAGATGTTAGCGAACAGTATAATACCCATCGTGCAAATCAATTAGTAGCACATAGTAGGTAGTAATGATGCAAAATACTCACTAGTTTTAAAATACGCCAAAAATCCTTGTCCAGTAATATTTTCCCCAGTTTTGATCCTAAGCCTCAAGATTTCTGACTGTGATATGAAGAGTCCATTCGCCAAAATGTTAGGGTTTTGAAATAGCCTCATGGGGGAGTTCTGTAGATCTATCTGTACTTCCATGTAAGAATCTTCGGAAAAAGAACCGGTCGTGTTGAACGGCACGCCTTTTTTGTATACTCCATAACCAAAATCAAAATGGCTAATGTTTAAAAATACGTGTTTTCCTGAAAAATAAATATTATAAATAATAAATTTAAAAAAAAAAAATACAATAAAATAAATATTATATTTATTTATTAATTAGGGTTTACCACAGCAAAAGTAAGTATATAAAATGTTATATACCTACTTTTGCTTTGCGTTACAATCAATAAATACTAGAAGTTTGGCTGAAACAATTGCCAATTATGGAAACGACAGTAAACATGAATATAACAGATGAAGCTATTAAATTACAAACATAAAGACTAAATAAAGAATATAGATAATACTTAATGTTTCTTTTTAAATGAGTTTTATTAGTGTTCACTAAAACAATGCACAAGTCGAATAAGTCGCGTGTTTTTTGAAGATACCGGTGCAAGATGCCAAAGAAACCGGGGCAAATATTTATAAGACTCAAAACTGTGCCTCTATTTCTCAGTTTTAAAATATCAAGTCTTTGTAATGTTACTAGCTACTGCACTCCTAAAACAGAAAAATTGGCACACTACTGCATAAAGGTGGATTAAACAAACACAGATTCTCCGTGTAGTGACGGAGTAAGAATACAATATGTCTCCACCCCATCTCATCCCATGGGTGTCGTAAAAACCGAATAAGGGACTATTCGTGAATATTATTGCTATGCCCGACAGGGTCCATAATGATCTAATATTATTTTTTAAGTTACCTATAAGAAGGAAAACTTGAAATTCAACCCTATACCAATCCGTCTGGCCAGCGTGGTATTAGTAGGCCAAGTATCCCTCCGTCAGGCGAGGAGGCCCGTCCCTGCAGTGGAACATTAATGGGCTGTTATGATGACTATATAATATTTATGTAAGTAAACTTACCAGCTGGTGCCAGAATATCGATGGTGCAGTCAAGATTCGGCAATAGGAAGTATGGATAATTGGGACTGTGCAGTACGCCCTCTTTAGATGTAATCGTCTGCGATGGACAGCCAGTAAGCTCTACTGCACGCCAAGATACTGAGAAACCAGAGCTCTGGGTGCTGTTGATAGAAAGCACATTAGTTAGAAATTGATATCAAAATAAGTCGAAATCATTATTACTTTTAAACATTTCACACAGAAATAAAAAAACATGCACAGAAAAACCATTGTTACCAGAGCCGTAATGAGCAAAAAGGTAATTTCCAAAATATGAATCGAGCGATAGCTATAATTTATTTGTTTTCGATAAAAATATATTCGTATTTATAAAATAAAAAAAAAATACAACCGAATTGAGAACCTTCTCCGTTTTTTGAAGTCGGTTGAAAATACCTACTATTAATAAAATATGCTTTGTTTTAAAGGGGCGTAAAGAGTCGAGAGAGTGGGAGCGCCCACACGGCCACCACTCAGAAGACATAAATGTAAATAATTGATACAATACAATAAGTAACATGAAGATAAAAGTGGTAAATGCCAACAATAACGACCACAAACATTGTATTATGACGTCATAAAGCAAGTGGTTATAGTTATTTTATTGTGTGTAACTTACTTGTAGTCTGAATGGAAGTACAATATAGCTTTGTTAGTGGACGCTACCCAGCGGGTCTCGCCTACAGAGCCGCAGTATCTTGAAGATTTCATGTTACGGACGTCTCGCAGCTGAAATATATTGAATAAACATATTATATTGCCTTTACTTATCTTGTTTTCATGGTTTGTTTTTGAAGAACGAGCAAACGGATAACTGGGTAATTCGTTTTCGATTAGTAACGGCCGGTTACACACGACACAAATACCTACCAGTGGCAATAATTTGCTTTCAAATATTAAAATTTATAATTGTAGATTCAGAAGTACCAAAATTATGAAATCAACCCGGTTGTTGAAAATTGTATAGTTTGTATTGGAATCCATCTACCATTACTGATCGTACTCGTTGTTAATGTAAGCCAGATATGGTGGTGGTATATCCATCTACCATGTGGTCATAAATTAATTAGAGAACCGGGATAAATCGATATCACCTTCACGAGATCTTGCTAAATCCAAAAATCACAACCATAACAATATTTGGACTTAGTTCAGAAGATTGTCAACATGTAGAATATTGATACGACGATCATAATATTATCCGATAGTAGTTTTAACTCGCATCAGAAAGTTAGGTTACAATCAGTCAGTAGTATTTATGACAAAGCACGCATTGTCAGGAGGTTCCTGTTTTCTGAAGTCCTAAGAATCATTAACTTGGTTCATGTAGCTGTAGCATGTAGTTCTTGGGTCCACCATGTTTTTATTTGATATTTTTGAATGTAAATATAATAATAACATTAAGA
Source organism: Schrankia costaestrigalis (assembly GCA_905475405.1). Classification (NCBI taxonomy): domain Eukaryota; kingdom Metazoa; phylum Arthropoda; class Insecta; order Lepidoptera; family Erebidae; genus Schrankia; species Schrankia costaestrigalis. Next base: position 17,945,105 of record FR997838.1, on the reverse strand, counting down.
TCGACACCAATACTTAACGAATGCTTGTTTATAATGAAATATTATTTAATTATTTTCCTGAACGTTACAGGTGCTTACAGTTACCGACGACGTCAAAATTATATTATAATTTCAACAATGTTACGCGGAATTATTCATTTATTAAACGCCAAGGCCTGTGTCGACACGAAAATAACATCTTATAATGGATTTTTTATTAGTTATATTTTGAAATTTTAAATTAAAGTCTTTTGTTTGCATGACAAAGATGATTTAAATATATATTGCGTTATTTTAATGTATCGCGTTGGTTTTCATTTATATGCAGATTTTCATTGCACGTAAAAGTTATTGCAAAAATAGGAATGTGCGTTGTCAGTGGCTTTGTAAAAGCGTGTGCTTTTTACAGAATAATTATGATCGAGTATAAAATGTGTTGCCTGTAGTTTTGACTCATACTTATTATAAAGAATAGTTTTTATACATTAAAAGATAATGATCAATGTCAGCCTTTCAATGTCCCACTGCAGATGACCAAAGAGCTTTTTCTGTTATGTTCTGTTTTTGATTTATGGAAAAATGATAGGTTATAACATAACAATAATGAACTTCGTAAATAACTAACCTAATTTTGATTATACAATATGAAAAAAAAAACACAACATCAAAATAAGTAAAGTGACATAAAAAAGTGACTTCAAAAGAATCACTTACTTCCACAAAGTCATACAGACAATCTTTTTGGTACTCCAAGTCGACAGTCTGAAACACGAAGACGAGCCTCGTATCTGGTGGCCCCACCACATGCACCCAGTAGTCCAGGTTGTTGTCGTAGATGTTCGGGTGATTAGGACTTGTGAGAATGCCTGAAATCGGTGGTAAATGTTAAATAAGTTTTTGAAGCTCGGCAAAGCGTGTGTGATTCGTTTGTTTTTGCAGACATCCGTAGGCAACGGTAACCACTTTCCACCAGGTGGATCTCTCCTAATGTCCTAATCAATGCAAAAGAAAGACAAAATTTGACCCAAGTCCCCAGCTGACCAGCATAGTAGCCCTCTGTCCATAGGGGATACCCGTGCCAAATTCAATACTCTCGGCAAGACTTTTGTTTTCTCAGGGAGTTTTGGCGCATTAGTGCGAAAGTTTTCACGTAAATTTTTCGGTGATTTGAATTCAAAGAAATAAAAGAGTAATATTTTTATGGCCATTTTGTCTATGGCCAGACTGGTGATAATATAATATTTACCTGACGTCCCATCTACAGTGGTGTTGTTCAGTATATGTTCCGGGTTCAGTCTTCTCTTGCATACGTAGCCACCAGTGACGGCGCATTTGTGCAGGGTCCAGTATAACCCACTGGGCTGGGATGGTAATAGCGATGATTTCCACTGTAATCGTTATCATATTATTAAATATTTATATTAAAATGTTGAAAGAACTGTTATAAACAACTTCGGTCATTGGTCGCGTATGTTGTTATATTTATGTTTGTAAGAGATCTACAAACCACTGTCATTGTCAGCCAGTATGTCCTCTGTGTCCGTTAATTTCGTGTTGATAAAAGTTGACATTTTAGTCCACTTGTTTCGACAAACGTCAAATTTTCTCCTTGTGTGAGGTTTAATATTTTTAATACGCAGAGTAGTTAATTTAATTTATGAGAACAAATGAATCAATAACATATTAAAACCTTTCCATACCTGAACTCCTAGACAAGGATCTTCAATGTCTTCAGTTTCATTATAAGGAGGCCAACCTTGGTATCCAACAGCGCTTCCATCAATCCATGACAAGCTGTCACCATTCTCTCCTGCTAGACGAGCACCTAGCCAGTAGACGGAACCAGCGCTGTAATCGCTGCTTTGACGTATACCTGATACGATGAAACGCTGTTCATCGGCTGAAAGTACTGTTGACAGCTGCATGTTTAGGCCTTCGCAAACCTGTGAAAGGAGTTCAATTGTTAGTTGACGTTAGCAACGGTAAAGTAAGTAATAAATTATGACATTTATTTTCATGATGTCTACTGTTTATTGTCTGATATTATAATATTAAAATCATCCTTATTATCATGTCTACCAATGGACGTCCACTGCTGAAAATAGACCTTCTCCAATTTTTTATCACTTTGTGCGGTCTTGTGCCTCTCTACCCATCAGTTTTTTTGGCGACCTCTGTGGCGCAGTCGGTATATTACATGGCTGCTACGCAGAGGTCTCGAGTTCGATTCCCGCTGAATGCAAATCTTTGTGTGCATGAACATTGTTGTTGTGATTGTTTGCATTGGGCTGAGTATTTTCTATGTATAATTATGTATGTATTTACAAAAAAAAGAAAAAGTATTTAAGTATGCACATCCGTTGTCTATTAGCCATAGTACAAGCTTTGCTTAGTTTGGGACTAGGTGGCGATGTGTGAATATGTGAGGATTGTTTATTTATTTATTTAATTCCCGCCGTTCTAGTAGAGTAGAGAATAACTGCCATCAAGTCACAGACTAAGGAGAGTTCATACTATATTTACTAGGCTGACAAATGTGTTGTGTACCGTATGACAGGCAATCTGTGTACAATAGTGTGCAAGACAGCCGTGTAATCCCGGTCACCTGTTGACATTGCAAGTTCATGTCGGTTACTCGACTTTGACTTGACGTATATACTGGACTTGCCATAACTAATGTACTCGTTATAACTTAGTTATTAAGGTTTTTTAGGCTCTTTCAATTAAGCCGTTTCGTGTCGTACGGCAGTATTTATAGTGCCGCACGGCTGCCGCACGGAAAGATTTGTATGAAAACAAACGAGCGTTGATTTTGCCGTTCGTAAAACGCACGGCAGCCGTAGGGCACGAGACGTTTAAATTGAAAGAGTCTTAACCTCCTGGGGCCTGGCGTCATATACTCGTATATAATACATACCAAAAAATATAAAATACAGTGCCATTTAATGAAATTCGTGTACACTTTTAATATTTAAATACTAACGTTTAGTAATTTAAATAACAATCTTTTTTTTATTTTTTATTATTATTGAATAAATAATAAATTTAAAAAAAATATATTTCATAATTTAAAAAAATGTTCTGTTAACCCAGGAGGTTAAGGTCAAAATATCTGACATAAGATTTAAAAAGGAATACTTTTAATGTGTGGCAATGGAATGAAAATAAGTCGTGCCGTTATTCCACTGGTGTGGGAAAAGTTGACTATGAAAAAGTTTCCCAGATTATCATCTCTATGAATGCAAAAGAAAGAAAAAAATTGACCCAAATACCCGGCTGCTCAGCATAGTTTCCCTCTGTCCATAGGGGATACCCGTCCCAAATGGTACATAAAAGGCCAGTTACAAATTCACCATAATTAAAAAGGAAACCAGAAAACACGTGGCTAAAACAAAAGGATTACGTCGAAATCCCTTCATTATTACAAAGAAAATTATAAGTTAACGGCCATCCGAAGTAAGTACAATAAAAGTTTTCATCTAACTTTGTTCAATCGCCATAGCTACAAGACATTGTGAAATGTAATCTGTATATTAACAGGAATAATGGTTGGAGACGTGTCCGGAATCTTTTCGATATTGTTTGTCTTCGTTGTTATACCAAGTTTGTTTCTGTGGTAATTTAATTTTGAAGTCTGGTTGGACGATTGAATAGAATTTGAGTAGAACATGAAAATTGGAATCAGGACTGATTAAGAGCATTCATGTGCCCCAGTTTGTTGCCCATGCCCAATGTCGTCATAACAGCCCACTAATGTCCCACTGTAGGGACGGGCCTCTTCCTGTGACGCAGGGATACTTGGCCTACTAATACCACGCTGGCCAAACGGATTGGTATAGGGTTTAATTTCAAGTTTTCCTTCTTTTTATTTCGTTAAGATAATATTCACGAATAGTCACTTAGTCGGTTTTTACGACACCCATGAGATGAGATGGGGTGGTGACATATTGTATTCTTACTCCGTCACCACACGGAGAATTTTATCGATCCTTTTTAATATTTTCCGAATCCTTTTTAATATAAAATAATGTTTTTATTTTTTAATCTACTAACATAGTCTTAAGTAAATGTATTGTATACTAGTAAATTACGGAATTGTTATTATTCTGAATTAAATAAAAAAATAAATATACATATATGTGCCAGAGGGTTTCACGTCGACCTTTACAGAAGCTGGCTGTGTCCTTCATGAAACTGACAGCAGTGTCGGGATTCGGGATTATCATAGATTATCATTCGTTTCATTACAACCTTGTGAAGTATAAATGGCTAGACCGATTTTAAAGTATGATTTGGAATTAGAATCGTATTTTTGCTTGGAGTGTGTATGACAGATCGAATCTAACATTCATTTTTATGCACATATAAATTTGATGCAGGGGTCGTATCAGAGACCTCTGATGTTATTTGTTAATTTCGCTTTTACTACTACACAATAGAGCTTCTAATATAAATACATTGGTAAAGTTGATACTAATTTTGCAGATTAACCGAATCCAAAAAGAGAAGACTAAGAGAAAAGTAAACAAGACGCGACAAAAATGAGTCTTACGCACTCCACGTGCAGTGGGGAGACACATTGCTTATTTATCCCGATAGGTGGCGCATTGTCGTTGGTTTTGTTTGGCTGTCAAGCTTCATACAAATTGTAACTAAAATATTTTAAAAAAGGTTTTAGATGTAAAGAATGATGCTGTGTAGTGCATTTAACTGTAAAAATAAAGGTACTCATCGTCTCCCTTCTAAAGAATAAAAATAATTGTAATATTATTATTGTAATAATTATATTTCTTTTTAGCCAGCTAGGGACGCATTTCTCTTCTTCAGCTCTAATTTTAAATTTGCCACGGTCATGCAGGAATACATTTTCATTGAAAAATTCGCAAAAAATATTTTACATAATTTACAAGCAAATGTCCCAACGACAAGAATGATGGCACCAAACAACGATGGTGTCGCCATCTGAAATTAGTTTTGCCTGTGCCTCCTCATTGGCACACTCTTGCCGCTGAATGTTATCGCTATGGCGTTTACTTTTGTCTTGTTGCGGATCTTCTCGTTGCAGATTATTCCATCGTCTGACTATGTTGAGAGTGTCGCCGTGTCGACTCTCAATATAGTTAGATCTATCTGTTGCGCTTCATACAAGACTGAGAAGATTGCAGACATTGGATGTCCAAACCAGCAACAAAATTTGAAACTGGAGGGCACTAAATATTTTAACCGTTTCCCTGCTCAGGGTACACATATTTGATTCACACACATTATTTTACTGTTGTATCTGCTAGCGGGACAGGCAACCTGCTTATTAATAACAATGTATGTCCTCATCAATTCTTTACACTTTCACACAACGCCATCTAGTCCCAAACTAAGCAGAGCTTGTACTATGGATACTAGACAACGGATATACAAACATAAATACTTTTTTTTGTAAATACATACATATTTTACAAAGAAAACACCTATACCAGTGCAAACAATCATGTTCATGCACACAAAGATTTGCATTAAGCGGGAGTCGTACCCGAGACCTCTACGTAGCAGTCATGTTATAATAACCACTACGCTACAAAGGTCGTCGTATAGTTAACCGTTGTTTGCTATGTGTTGTACTTACTTGTTTGGCAGTAGTCCAAGATGCCTTTGGGTATCCGGCGAACAGATAACAGTGCCCGTTGAAAAGTACTTGCTTTAAGTCCATACAGGATTGCGCTGTGAACAATAAAAAACTTTTAAATTATTTTTGTATGGAATGATGAAGAGCTGATGTTCAAAAGACATGAACAGCTCGCCAGATGCTAAGCCCCTGTCGTCGTTAATTAGACAATGAAAGAAAGAAAGAAAGCTTGGGAAAAATCTTAATCCTAAACCTCGCGCCCCGCAGCTAGATGGACCGACGACCTCAAAAAGGTCTCTGGTTCTGACTGGACGAGAAAGGCGCAACACCGTGTTCTGTGGCGCGTGTTGGGAGTGGCTATTTCCATCTGTGGACTGCGATAGGCTAGTAGATTGATTGTTATTAAAACTAATCCATCTATCAGCCAAATTATTATATTATGAAGAGATAAAGGTAGAGTTCTCCTTTATCACAGGAAGAGACTAGACCCTTGAGTCATCATCATCATCATAACAGCCCATTAATGTCCCACTGCAGGGACGGGCCTCCTCTCGGGACTGAGGGATACTTGGCCTACTAATACCACGCTGGACAGACGGATTGGTAGGTATAGGGTTAAATTTCAAGTTCCTTCTTTTTGTTTTGTAAAGATAAAATTTACGGATAGTCCCTTAGTCGTATTTTACGACGACACCCATGGGATGCGAAGGGGTGGTGACATATTGTATTCTTACTCCGTCACCACACGGAGAAGACCCTTGAGTGAGACATCATAATTATGCACTGGTAAAATATAATTAAAAAGCTCCGTACAAGTTGTTTAAAGAAATGCGCTCTATATGTTAATTAAAATACTCTTTAGCATACTGTGTACTAATTAAGTGGTAGTTTATACTAGTTTGTGTTTCCTCAACTAACTAATGAGATAACGAGATGGTGTAATGTGAAAAATGAATATTCTTGCAAGGAGTTTGTCTCAATCGTACACTAAAAACATGTTTGTCTAGGCATGAAGTAGTTTTTATACCTTCTTTATATATTAAGACAGTATCAAGGAACTTACACTCTAACTGGAATGCTTACGGTCACAAAAAATCTGTTCCTAATTTACAGCTGTATGAGTGGAGTGTGCCCCTCTCTAAACGAGAAACCAACATTTAACTTACAGTTGCAAGAGAGAGATGCAATCCCCTTTTGTCGCTGTCCTTGTCGGAGTATTTTTCCCTTTCATGTTATATGTCAAATATAAACCAAATGTTGTCAGTAGTAATGTACGATTTAATTTGTCTAAATTTGATTTGTAAGCATTCCAGCCAGTTAGAGTGTAAGTTCCTTGGCCAGTATACTAGTCCTACCTGAGGTCCTACACTCACAGTCATTTGAAAGCTCTGATGCATAATAAGCAATAATAATGGCTTAGCAATGTCACTGAGTTCATTTCACAAATGGGTAATCATTCAGTGGTAGCAGGTAGTGGTTTGCAAAAATATTCACATCTTCTTCTTATTATATCTCAAGTAATTTTTAGTATCAAAGAACATAAATATCTGTAAAGCTAAGATTGGTCAATTAAAGCTTTAGTATCAAGGGTAAATTAAAGCTTATAAACATCCTATTTAAAATACTTCAGTCGTCACCCGTCTCCTTAAGAGGTTATCAATGCAGAAAAGTGGCTTCAATCAATCAGTTGCTCACTGAATGTCGCTCGAGTGTTCAGATAGAGACGGTCTGATTGAATATTTTTTACCATATTGATGTATTTACGGCCGGCGTGCATGAGCTCGATGATTCGATTCCGACGCAGGACAATTGTTTGCACGATCCACAAATTGTTGTTCTGAGTCCAGATTTTCTTTCATCATCATAATAGCCCATTAATGTCCCACTGCAGGGACGGTCCTGCTCCCGGGACGGAGGGATACTTGGCCTACTAATACCACGCTGGCCAGACGGATTGGTATAGGGTTTTATTTCAAGTTTTCCTTCTTTTTATTTCGTTAAGATATTATCACGGATAGTCCCTTAGTCGGTTTCTACGACATCCATGGGATAAGATGGGGTGGTGACACATTGTATTCTTACTCACCACACGGAGTAAGAATACAATATGTACTTTGTATAATATATGTTAAATTGATGTATGTAAAGTCCCCGCGACGCGGCACGATCCCTTATGCAGGTATTAAAATTTAAAAGCTGAGCTGTAAACTTTTGGTTATACAGTTGCACTATAGTGATTACTGTGATTATAGTACGGACGTTATCAGTTGAGAACTCCTAAAAGAGATAGATATTATATAAGAATAGGAGACCCGTAAGTGCAAGCGAGATAGATGATATGGACCTAAAACTCAGACCATCATCTTCATTATAACAGCCCATTAATGTCCCACTACAGGAACGGGCCTCCTTACGGGACGAAGGGATACTTGACCTACTAATACCACGCTGGCCAGACGGATTGGTAGAGGGTTTAATTTGAAGTTTTACTTCTTTTTATTTCGTAAAGTTAATATTCACGGATAGTCCCTTAGTCGGTTTTTACGACTCCCATGGAATGAGATAGGGTGGTGTCATATTGTATTTTTACTCCGTCACCACAAGGAGAGTTATGACGATCCCACAGTTATGCCTATTGAGATAAATTACCAACATTTAATATGAATCTCAGTTGAATTTCTTTTCATTCGCGAAAGAACGAATGAATGGATGAATGAAACTAGTTAACGAGGATTCCACGTTTTTAGCTGACTGCATACCTGCAGACATAATTCGTTTTAACGAGCCTTTGATGTTACTTGTATGCGACTTGGAAATATGTTGCAAGCATTTGTATGATGAGTGGAGAATGTTTTATATGAAATGTGGAGAATATATTTTATGTGAAATGTGGAGAATTTAAGTGTACCCGTTTGTGAGTTGAAGTTTTATGTTACGATTGCAGTTTAATTGTTATGGATTGCTCTTTGAGTTATAAGAATGTTGCAAAAGCATGTAATGTTCCATTATAATGTCGAGTTTTAGTGTAATGCTATACTTATGTGCTACCATCTATACGAGTATACCTATTTAATAGGTGATACATAATATGACCTATAGGTGTATTAAAGGATGACTGAGGAAAACTTCGAAGACATTATCTCTACTAAAAAATAATGAAAACTTCACACAAAACTCAATACTGGTTAACAAAGATAACGTGGTAACTGACATCAATTCTCCGTGTGGTGACGGAGTAAGAATAAAATATGCACCACCCCATCTCATCCCAGGGGTGTCGTAATAACCGACTAAGGGACTAAACGTGAATATTACCCTTACATAGAAAGAAGGAAAACTTGAAATTAGACCCTATACCAATCCGTCTGGCCAGCGTGGTATTAGTAGGCCAAGTATCCCTCCGTCACGGGAGGAGGCTCGTCCTTACAGTGGGACATTAATGGGCTGTTATGATGAATAGGTAGGTCATAATATGACCTATAGGTGTAAAGGTAGTAAAGGGTGACTGAGGGAAAGTTGGAAGAGATTATCTCTACTAAAAAAGAGTGAAAGCTTCACACAAAAGTCCATACCTGTTAACAACTATATCGTGGTAACTGACATCAATATTATTATAGCGTTTTTACCATAGATGTCAGTTATTGCGACCAAACATAGGAAAGTTATTGTCAAATATTTTTTTAAACTGCTGCAAAATTATATTCACTAAATTCTTACAATTTCGAACTACATAGACTGAGTTTTGTGTATGCAATAATAAATTATTCTTTATTTGTAATTCAATATATCCAATTATATTTATATCCAAAAAGTCAAACAAGAGTCGTAATAATCTACCATGATATTGAAACGAGGAATATACAGCTAATACCATTATTGTTTAATTTCCGCAACCGAGCTTATTACGCGGTTTGCGTGGCATTTACTAATTAAGCTACACGAATCGCCGAAGCACAACATATTAGTATACATCGATACATCACGCTGTAAGCTATATAGATTAGCTGAATACAAGAAGCAATGGATAACGTGTTTATGGGGGTGTCGTTCTCGGTGAATTTGTCAAGGTTTCTAGGTATTATGATGTTTTGTATTTGTAATGTATTTCGTTCACGTAAATGCGTTCAGCGAATATATATCGCGGAGTAAGGCTTACTTGTTTGTGCTTACATGAATTATTCAACAGAAAATAAGCTCATGGATTAAGTATAAGCGTTTCAAAAATGATCAGGTAACGAATTTTAATCTTTTTATGTCTTTTTTGGACATTAATGGGCTGTTATGATGATATGATGATGTCTTTTTTTGGACATTAAACCAGGTAAAAGGCTCTAGAAGTCGGTCCTGTCACTAAGTCCCTCCGCGACCATGGCCTTTGTCGACGGTGTGTATAATCCCCGGTTCCAAAGGAATTATTAGAATTATCTCGTAAATGGCAAATGTTCTGCAGTTTATTTATTAATGAAAAAGGTAAACGATTGTCTTAACTTTTTTGCTTTTTGTTAATTGTTTGTACAGTTTTCTTGATTTATGCAGTTCAGTTCAATTGAAAAGATTAAAAATCGTAAAAAAACAAAATTGCAGGTGCTCCACAAAATATAAAACAAATTTGAATAATTAGGTCAAAGAAAATAGTTCAACTTTGAATAAAAAATCCGAACTAGAACGTACCGAAGTTGTCTTACACAACAGTTAATTAAAACTAGACATTGCTTTTCGATAATATGCTTCGACTTCACAATAACCTGAACATACAACAATGAACTCTATGTACACGTAATAAGGTCAAGTGAACACAACTTTGTTTCTTTTGTTTCACGTGTCAATAGAATTTAAACTTTATTTCTGTATAGATAAGAGTGTTCTAAAGAGTACAATAGAGCTGGTTAGTTTATTTGTCGCCTGTTCGTTCCAATGTACGGACGTGTCCGCGGTACGAGGTGGAAAGTTGAAATTGAAAAACGAAATGTATTGCGGTCTCAGTTATGAATATATTAGTGGGTTTTATTATTGGGTTCTTTGTTGCAATGGAAAAACTGTGCAGTTTTCTGCAGTAATAGTTTTTAAAATTGTATGAATGTGGATTTATAATTCTTTTCTCCGTTTATTGACGGTGTATAATAGGAATTATTCTATGGGTTTCGTTAAAGCTGTCTTTGGAAAAGCTCTCAGGTATTAAGTAAGTTTACAAAAACAAAAGAAGAAAAATTGAGATAAAGCCATGTTAGTAATTAGTAGGGCAGGTTTCTTTCCGTCGCTGGGATAGACCCATCCCTGCATTAGGATATAACTAAATAATCAGGGAGAAATAACCAGGAATAATCGTAGCGACAGAAATGACAATAATTCAATTCAATACTTACAATCAGTAACAGTGACTTTAGCTCTGAATCCAGCGTAATGTCTGGAATGATCAGATCTGAACCGTAATCTGAGTACGTTGCCCTTGGACTGGTATCGAAGCAGCTTCAACTTGTCGCTCCAGTCTCCGCATAGACGTCTTGCGCGTGTCGCGTGGATGTCGCGGAGCCAGCCAGCGCTGATTGCGTCTGATTCTGGTAGCTGGGTTTCTGTCTGTTCCCATATCTAAAAGAAAAAGGACGTACATACATAAACTCACGCCTTATCCAGTGATGTGAATAACGACTTAAAATAAAAAACGAACTTATCGTTTTATTTTTTTTCAAAAGTGACTTTTGTTAATTGCTTATTTGCTTATCTGCTTATTTCGTTTTTATTTTAAATTGATTTAAAAAACCGTAGTTTAACCTACGCTATTGGTTCTTTACATGAAGTTTACTTCCTGAGCTTACGTTCGTTCAACAAAATCTTTAATAAAATCTTTATAGATTTTAAAATAATATATTTGATTTTTTATAATCCTAAATTTACTTTTAACAAAAAATGTGGTATAGGCTTACCAGGAATATAAAAAAAACATGACAGGAAGTCGCTTTCGTGTTTAATTGTCAATGTTATGATCAAAGTATGAATGACGAAAATTAGTTCTTAAAAATTCCGCAATATGGAGAGGTTTTTATTTTTCTGGTTAGGCTTTATTTCTAAAATAAAACATATGTCCATTGTTTCAAGCCTTTTATTTATATTTACATATTAATTAAGTTATTATTTATTTACTACTGTCAATCAATTATTTATTTATTTAATAAGTAAAACGTTTGAAACGTTTGACCGTGCGTTTATAGAGATAGCTCTATAAAGGCACGGTATTATCTTACAAACGTTTTCTATTTTATTATTAAATAATAAAATGGGAAACGTTTATTACTATCTTTATAAAAGCACGGCATATCTTAAAAACGTTTTATAATTCATTAGTAGGTACCTATCTCTATAAACGCACGGCATATCTAACAATGTTTCCTATTTGATTATTTTTATTACTATCTTTATAAACGCACGGCATATCTTACAAACGTTTTCTATTTTATTATTAAATAATTAAATATTTTTATACGTATTTTAGATATGCCGTGCGTATAAAAAAATAGTAATAAAAAAATATTATTACTATCTTTATAAACGCACGGCATATTTATCAAACGTTTCCTATTTAATTATTTTTATTACTATCTTTGTAAACGCACTGCAAATCTAACAAATGTTTCCTATTTTATTATTTATTACTATATCTTAAAAATCGTGGTATATCTAATCTCTAATATCTATCTACTTATTACTATCTCTATAAACGCAAAAAATTTACACTAAAAATTAATAAAATTTAATAAAAGCAACTAACGCACTAAACGCGCGAGCAGCAGATAACGAGCGTCGTTGTTCGTTGTTTGCTTTTTTAAGTCAAGTACAATACTAAAATAAAATTTAATGCATTTAATGTCAATGTCATTTTTGTCGTTTAAGTACATTGTAAAAAGCTAATAACCTTAACTGCTTATAGTTGAAAGTGAGGTTAATTGCTTATTTTTAAAAGTTCGTTTTATTAATTGCTTATGGTTTAAACGTCCATCTCTAGCCTTATCCCGTCCGGAGTAGGCAGAAAAACGACGCGGTTCATATTTTTGTAAATACTGAGTAAATATAATCGGTAAATTACCATTTAGGGTCGTAGCAGATATCAAAACGTAAAGGGATCGGCACCGCCTCGCCTTTTTCCTCTGTGTCAAACGTCAAAAATCCGATTACGTTACGATTCCGATTAGTATGCGTTGCAGTAAGGAGTTTCATATAGTTCGAGTTCATACGGTGACGATCCTATTCCGTTTTGATATGTGTGCGACGACTCTTAAACTGCCTTAAAGAAAGAAAATGTATGCAGCTTGCTTAAAAACAAACTACTTAGTTGACAACTAAACAATCCATAATATCACGGAAAATATACATATGATAGATTGTTGGACATTTCAAGTCTAAGCAGTTATCACAGAGTGGCGCGGCGCCATAAGTGAAACAGACAACACCCGCAGTAGAGATCAAACTTTTTGTGGGACTTTAATTAAATGGACAAGAACCTAGCTCGAAACATTCAGTCATACAATAAATGATTTTGCGTGGTATTCAAACCTGTTATGTCGCAACTGCTACACCCCCGAAGCAAGTATCCTTTATTTGACGACGAAAGCTCAAAAGCTAGGTAGATTCTTATACCAAATTACATATTAAATGTCATTAGTACCTCTGTATCAGCGGAGTATGAGTCGTGATGTTCTTGTAGAAGCCATTCTTGAGCGTGCTCGCTGTCGTTCTCGACGCCAGCCTCCATGATCTCGAGGTAGTCATAGCTGCAGCTGTAACAATAGTAAACATATTAATAAAATAATACATAATGCCTAGTCTGAGCTGGTTAGGTGGTGAAATTATAGAGCTATGTGACTTAACAACAACTGTTAAGGTTAATTTAAGGAACAAGTAATCAATATGTGTCTCTCCGTGTGGTGACGGAGTAAGAATACAATATGTCACCACCCCATCTCATCCCATGGGTGTCGTAAAAACCGACTAAGGGACTACCCATGAATATAACAGCCCATTAATGTCCCACTGCAGGGACGGGCCTCCTCCCGTGACGGAGGAATACTTGGTCTATAATACAACGCTGGCCAGACGGATTGGTATAGGGTTTAATTTCAAGTTTTTCTTCATTTTATTTCGTATAGATAATATTCACGGATAGTCCCTTAGTCGGTTTTACGACACCCATAGGATAAGATGGGATGGTGACATATTGTATTCTTACTCCGTCATCACACAGAGATATGCAATGCGACTAGAGTATGCAATCCTGAAATAACTCCTATATCAAGAATAACAGATTGGTATTAGTAGACAAAAGTCACTTCCATGACAGGAAGATTCATATCCTTGCAGTAGGACGTTAAAAGACTGGTAAAATATTACAATCTTCTAGCTAGAGTATTGCCTTTATATGCTTTGGTTAACAAGTAGATAGGCAGGAAACATTAGACATTAAAAGTTTTTTTATTGTTTCTTTTGTTTTTGTTAGAAGTAATAAGAAAGAACACTTTAGATTGATAATAAGTAACTAAAAGTTATTGTAAATCACAGTTAAAGTTATAGCTAACTGTAACTGTTAAACAAAATGTTTTATATCTTGAGGTTGGTTTATTTCTTGTGGCTACAAATATCGTACAATTACAATTTGTAGTTGCCGTAAAAATCTTTATACGGATAACCTAATCAAAGATATTACAACATTTTTATCTCTTCTAATACATTTCGTTTCATTTTACATTGCATTGGTTATGGACCGAGACACGTAGAATTCAGGAGAGCTTTTGCCTAGGATAACACAAATGGCCGTTGACCCTTACAGACAGGTACTTCTTCATTCAAGTCACCGCTTGTGGGACACCCGTAAACCCACGGAATGGGATTCGTGGACTGACTCACTATAAGAATAAAATATTTATTTTTCTTTTTTTTTTAAGCAACAGAAGTTATCTCCTGTCATAAGGCTCGCAATTAATAGACACAAAATCCATTATTATCTTCTTAGGAATCAAAATTTTTCTCAACTCAATCAGCTAAAAAATCTTTATTTAAAATAAGTTAAAACTCTTTTTAATTTAAAAATAAGGTTTAATATCTATCGATCCATGGCCTTTTACGTTGCGTTCCGTGACCTTGTCAACGTCGGAAGAAGACTGATGGGTACCTTGGGTTACTTCCAATTTGTACTATCTTTTAACTTTTTCCATTAAAGTAACAAACATTTTTGTTTTAAAACTTGTATTTTGAAAACATTTATAGAAAATAAGGTTGAAATTGTTGGTGATTTGGACATAAATAAAGCTCTTCTGGTAACGGGTTAAAAAATATTCTATTATCAAATCATTTCGTTATATTTCGTATAGGTACTGATAGTTTTTCTTTAGGTACTGATTAGCAAACCCCTAACAAATGATATTTTACTATATACAGCTTGGTACACAAGTAAACCAAGTGGCCACTTTCAGGAGAGTCAGAGTCAGAGAATTCATCATCAACACCTCACCAAAAGTTGCACCTGTACACCTTATAAAACAGTAGATTTTTTAACAAACAAAAGAATGATATAGTACTAAGTTAGGTTAGTTAAGTACGTGTTAAGGTTTAGAGTGGCGAGCATTCAGTTAAGCTCTACAATTAAACTGAAGACACTTCAACGAGTAGTGCCTTCACCACAAAACTTGAGGGTACAATTTCATCGCCATCTTAATTGCTAGCGCTTGTGGTTAAAGTTAATTATCTAACGAATGGATCGGTGGCTAAGATGTCACGTTTGAGGCTGAGGATTGCGGGTTTGAATACTATCTAAGACAAATTTTGGTGAGATCGATAAACGTTAGAGACAGTTTTTAATTAGAAAACTATATTCGTGTAAAAATAAAATCAGTCGGGCACAAATTATCATCATCAAAATAGCCCATTAATGTCCTAATGCAGGGACGTGCCTCCTACCGTGTCGGAGGGATACTTGGCCTACTTATACCACGCTGACCAGACGGATCGGTATACGGTTTAATATCAAGTTTTTCTTCTTTTTACTTCGTTAAGATAATATTCACGGATAGTCCCTTAGTCGGTTTTTACGACACTCATGGAATAAGATGGGGTGGTGACATATTGTATCCTTACTCCGTCACCACACGGATCAAATAAAAAGCATTAAATCATTGAAAACGAAGGAAAACTGGAGACAAACCCTATACCAATCTATCTGATCAGCATAATATTAATTAGTTTTTTTTATATTAATAATTTTAACATTAAAGCAGGGACATTAAATAATCGGAAGAAATTTTCAATATTCAAAAGTGGGCAGGCACATAATAACTTTTAATACTCAATTTGTAAATGGCAAACGAAAGCCCAACTAGCCATAATGTTTACGACAAAAAATATACAATGTAAACAGTAGCAGTGTTGCAAATGCAAAAAGTTAAATATTCATAAGTTTTTTTACGACCAGCAACACCTATGAGCTTTGAAACTTTGTAACTTATTCTATGACATTTATTTACTGTGTATTATATGACCTGTGTTTTCTTATTACGACCTCTGTAGAGTTCTAGTAGTACATGTTTTACGGAGAGGTCTTAGGTTTGATTCCCACTTGTTGCATATCTTTGCGCGAGACCTGATTGTAACAGTAAATACGCCACGTCAGAATCTTACTAACCAAACTATTGTGAAGAAGAAAAAATTTGATGTAGGTAAGTTTGATAACGATTCGTGAAATACCAAAAGAAAAAAATCCGTTGCAAACTACAAAAAATAATGATGCAGTTGACATCAAAAGGAAAGCATAATAATCAACACAGATGAAACCGAACCCCTGATACACAGAACATACAACATTAACGAACACACATTACATTACTTAATGAACAAAAAGTTTCTACCAAAAAGTTTGAATGTACCCCAATTATTTACTATCATAATATAATAAAACTTTATAGTTTTCGTCCGGAAATTTCGTTTACATCTGGGGCATATACATATTGTAGATGGTGCATAAGCTTTTACGAGTCTGTAGAGGTCATATAATGTGAGTTTAATATTTTTTACTATTTTAATATTACAAACAGTTCTTTAAATTCATCTTTTTACGATACTTTTTACTTTAAAGAGTAGTATATAATGTGATGACAATAAATGTCTACAAATGTTGTATTACGTAAAGTATTAAATTACTAAAATATTTTTTTGAAGATGATATCTGCGCTAAAATTCTTTAATTGTACTTTAGGGTCAGGGTCAAATTTTCCTTTTTTTTTTTCGTAAAAATAAATGCGCACCGTAAACATAGGTATTATAACACAACCAACTCGCAATTTTACCTATCGCAAATACTGCAAAAAAGCCAAAAAAGAAAGTCAATTAATCTTCAAAACAAGTTATAAGTAATTATACCCTTTGTTAGTTCACGTAGGTCCTATGTCATAAATCGACTAAATACAGACAAAGCTCGAGTCACGTTTGACATATTACGGCTATTAGTCGAGTTATTCATAGCCAGTACGCAGATACCTATCGACATATTGGACGGAGCATGGTCTCGTAATAAATCATTTCCGAATGGCACCGACTCATATCCGAGTTAGAGGCATCGATAGCGGAATCGAATACTGAATCGATTATCAAGTTCTTGTTGAGTGAACTTCTGTTTATTTTTATACGTGCTTTGTTTGATTGGTACCTTAGACATTTCTTGACCAATTAAAAACTTTTTTGTTAGCAATGGTAAAACTTTGAAATTGGTTCTGTGTAAACGAAAGTTCGTTGATACCGATTATAATATAATTGAGGAAGTACACAGAATGTTATAATTATGTTTCATTTAGATTAGATTTTTGTCGTGTATGTCCTTTGTTGAAGATCCATATAATTAATAAATAAATAAAGAAATAAATAATATGAACGCAGGTTTTGGAATCGCTTTCAGTTTCTTGTCTAAGAAAAGAGTAACTAGATTGTATTTAGTCCGTTAAAGTTTCACTGCTCAGACTATTTTCCAATGTAAAGGGCGTATTCACAGTCGCATAACGCAACGGTAGGTACATGCATTTCGTAAAATAATGGGCATAGTTTGGTTGACATTTTATTTTACTGTGCCTAAAATTACCTACCGAAGAACATTTCTAATAAAGGCAAGAAAATTTTAAGTATAAATTTTCCAACATTGCTAATATCCAAGAAAGACTATTTTCACTATAGAAAAAAGCTCTTACCAACATAGGTACAGGTAAGCAGATAAATCAAACAATATTTCAAAACTAAACACAAATAATGGACGATCAAATACAAAAGCATGATTGGTGTACAGGTTGACAAGTTATTTATCTTTCTGGCAACAATATATAACAGATATGTAATAAATCACATCCGGAACGCACCCCGCGTCCCTATTCGGATGTGAATCTATTGACACACTAACGAAAACCCCGGTAACACAATCTGATACAGACATGTTCTTTGTGGTGAGGTTTTCCTATATAATTTGAGGTGTAGTTGTAAAGTAGAGGTAAGAATATTCTATTTAAAAAAAAAACAAAAAGTACTCATTTTTTTTCGACAAAGATTATTATTTAATATTGTTTTGCACAGACTATAAATAAAAAATGTCACCTTACCAACTCATAGTTCACGGGTGTCTTAAAAGATAGACTGAGTGAAAAGTTAGCTGGTTTTATTTAAACGAAAAAATAAAGAGGTCTTGATAAATACTTAAATGTCTGATTAACATAGAGTTAGTAGGACAAGTTACCCTCAAGCACTAAAGGAACAATATCGGGTTATGATATACCTGTGATAATAAGACTAGCAATGGGTTGGTCAAGTAATGAGCGATGAATTAGGGACCTTACTCCATCACTAATCTATATATCTATACTATTATATAAAGCTGAAGAGTTTGTTTGTTTGTTTGAACGCGCTAATCTCAGGAACTACTTCTTCGAATTGAATTTAGTTTTCAGTTTTGGATAGACCATTGATCGAGGAAGGCTATAGGCTATATAAGATCAAGCTATGACAAAAAAAAAATTCAAATTTAGGGGCCTAAGAGCCTACTCAGAAGGCTCATGGTCACTCAGAGGGCAATGGAGAGACCTATGTTGTAGCCTGACCTATGGACCTACTCAGAAGGGTCATGGTGTCTCAGAGGGCAATGGAGAGAGCTATGTTGTAGCTTGACCTATGGGCCTACTCAGAAGGCTCATGGTCATTCAGAGGGCAATGGAGAGAGCTATGTTGTAGCCTGACCTATGGGCCTACTCAGAAGGCTCATAATTGCTCAGAGGGCAATGGAGAGACCTATGTTGTAGCCTGACCTATGGACCTACTCAGAAGGCTCATAGTCTCTCATAGGGCAATGGAGAGACCTATGTTGTAGCCTGACCTACGGGCCTACTCAGAGGAATCATGGTCACTCAGAGGGCAATGAAGAGAGCTATGTTGTAGCCTGAGCTATGGGCCTACTCATAAGGCTCATGGTCTCTCAGAGGGTAATGGAGAGAGCTATGTTGTAGCCTGATCTATGGACCTACTCAGAAGATTCATTGTCCTCAACTTTGTATGAATTGAACAATTTTATTTTATAATTTTATTTATTTTCAAATTTAATCGCGGACGTAGTTGCGTTCACAGCTGCTAGTGAACTATAAAATGATACTAAAGAATACCCGTCCTTGCAATGGGACAGTAATAGGCTATAATCAAAGAACTACTTAGTAAATGTTAAGATAAAACAAATTCAATTCGAGTAAAAGTTCAAAAGCAAACAAATATCAAAAGACAACTATCAAACAAGACTGAAATCAGATAAACAAAACTCCACAAAGTTTGTTCTACATCATCTCTCTCGCTCAATCCAGTTTTGGTTAGATATACATATTATAGAAGCTGAAACATTCCGTAGATACTGGTAGATTTATCAAAGGCTTTCGTTTTGGAAGCCTATACCTTATCGTTATTATCGAATAAACGAGCCTTTCTCAAGTTAGTTTTCATGAGAATAGTGTACTCATACATACATAAACTTAAGCCTTATCCCGTGTGGGGTAGGCAGAGAAAAGAAAATCAAAATAATAATAAATTAAAATTTAGTGTACATTAGCAGTAAATAGGGCTAATAATTTTACAAAGCAAGAACAAGGATTAGCAGATATGAAAATTTCAAATGTTTTCGCTCTGTACACTCTGTACGTAACTTTTAATCTATCCAGGTTTAATGATTATAAATAGATAAAACGTGAACGAAAGATGAACAAAATAAATATGCTATTTACTATGCGTTTCAAATAAGAAAGGACGCGGCAATGACCTCCATCTGTCAAAGCTTCAATAAAAAGTAAGGACGTCTTACGAATTTGTTTGGATGTCGTCACAATATGGCGCAGGTTCATGCACATTCTTATTTGAAACCAGTAGTAGCTGCTTGCAAATTCACTTGAGACTACAGTCACTATGACATGTGCCGAAATGTCAAACAAAATAAAGGTAAACAGAATGCGGCACCAATCTCACGTTTACATTTAATACATACATACATACATAAACTCACGCCTTATCTCGGCCGGGGTAGGCAAAGACGACAGAACGCCACTTGTCACGATCCTGGCAAACAGATTGAGCCTCGTCCACATTCATTAAACAAGTCATACATGCGCGTAGGTTACGAGTGCTCTTTATTTGGCCCTTCTTTAATATGCAACCTATTTGGTCAACATATGTTTTCCGGACCTACCCGCACCGACTAGCCCTTTCACACTAAAATAATATATTGTACTGTCATTTAATATGTGTTGTATAATTATGCAACGCGATAATTTAAAAGTAATGGTTCACAAATAATGTATCGTCATCATTTCCCTGTCCTCATCCCAATTATTATTTGGGGTCGGTGCAGCATGTCTTCTTCTTCCATACTTTCTTATCGGACGTCATCTCACAAGTTGCACAACTTCGACGACGACGAGTAAGGAGTGTTCTTTGCAGCCATTATCGTCTTTCACACAATCCATCCATCGTTTCTTTGGTCGTCCTTTTCCGCTATATCCATCCACATACAATCATGTTCAACAATGTATAACGATATTCTCAAAATAATGTTTAACGATAAAATATCAGCCATTATAGATTTGTCCACATCAGTACACGTAAACTCATATAAAAAAGTGTTTCGCCAATAAATGTCAACTTTATGTGAGAAAATAAAGTACTTGGTGTATATTTACGGGATGAAATGAGGTTCTTAACCTAGCTGGATAACTTTTATGTGTCATTTAAACTTTATATCTATAGCTACCGAGTTTGTTATATTACTGGCTTACTGGGAAGGTTTTGATCTTGTTATTGTATAGGTATGTTATTGAATACGTTGAGTTTTTTTGCCAGATTCCTTTATTGAAATAAAAGTAACATTCTGTCATGGCAGTTGTTTTGTTAGTACTTTTTTGAAACTCTTTATTATGATGCCAATATGCACTGGGAATTCATAGCATAGCTGCTCTCTCTACCTCTATTAACCTTCTCGAAAAAGGTTCTCCTTATGTTATTAGTAGATCCATTAGACTTGGTTAAGTTATTTAGTTTTAATATTAAATAAAATACGGTATTAATGTTAAAGAAATTACCAGTAATCGTTACGAATGCTTTGGTTGCGTTTCGCTTATTAGTTGGAAAATTTATAATTTATTTAGGTACCTACAATAATTATGTACCTACTGCAATGTATATCAAAATTGTAATTTGGTTGTAACATAAGCATTCTATGTATATTTTATTATAATATATGCTTCTCGTGTAACAATATATTTTCGAGTGCTTTGCTGTAAAGTAATCTAAGAATAGGTATGTGTTTTACAGACAAATAAATTGTTTTAAGTATACTTTATGATATTAAACTCAGACACGGCCACGTGAAGGCTACGGACTGAAGTCATTTTCTGACCATTCGTTGCCACCATGTGGCCAGAATTCTCACTTAAATCACGATCTGTATACAAATTGTCGATTAATCATCATCATCATCATCATCTCAGCCAATTGACGTCCACTGCTGGACATAGGCCATAATGATGAATAAATATTAATGTTGATTTTCTATATCACAAAATCGGGTCCATATTGGCTTACCTAAAGTTCTTCTTCCGAAAATGTTCTTCCTAACGATTTGTAATCCGAATGATTACTCTTCCTAAAATTTTAAATCCTAAAGTTTTCATTCATACTATCTGTATTGCTACCGGCGATGTTCATAACACTCATGTTTCCGCAAATCGTTATTAATAATATCGTTATGTAAACATATTTAAACTCCTAATGTTTTTTGTCATAACCTAAACCAATAATTATGAATAGGACCCATTTCGTTTCTGGATCTTGACTGAATGATTGGAGCGGGACTCTGGTTTTGCTCTGGTCTTTGGTATATTATGTTATACCTACATGTTGTCAACAAAGTTACGCAAAATTAATGTATAATAATATTAATTATTATGAATAAAAAGAAATCTAAACAAAAAAGATATGACTTTAAATTATAGTATAAAAGATGGTTATGTTGAGAAAATATAAGAAAACAAATAATAGTATAATAGATGTTTATTGCTACCTACTGAAATTATGAAGATGAATGCTTCGGATTATTAACATAAGGGACAAAAAAATTAGGAATTGCGATTGTTAGGATGAAAAATGTTAGGAAGAACATTTTCGGGCTTCCAATTATAGGAGTTGAAATTTTAGGTGAACTTTGGCGCACCTCACAAAATCACACAGTGTAATCAGATAATATACATTTTATCTATTTTTCTTTATTCTGTGTATATGTTACTGTCTTTAATTTTTATTTGTGCCTTTGTCTTGTGTCTATTCTTCAAATGTCTTTTCTTTTTATTGTGACAAATCCCTTTCGTATCGTACAAATGCTAAAAGACTAGTATCTATAGTATTTAAGTAACTATATATGTGCGGACAGGGTTAAATTGTGAACTCAATTTCACTTCGCACACTTTTACCCTCAATCCCTTTGGTGTAAGGAGAAATTTTTGTACATTTATTTTTTCACCGCTCGTGATAATAAAAACGGTCCCTATTTTTCTGGTTTACTATAGTTCGGAAGCTGGTTTCAAAGGATGTTTTACATCAAGGTGAACATTACAATTTGGTAACAAATTATAATATAGCTTAACGTATACCGTGTTGTTTTTGATTTGTTGACTGGAGTTTTACTTTTGAGGTAAGATGTTCAGGAGCAACACAATTTCGTTTGTTGATCCATACATCATTGTCCTGGGTTTAAACATACCTACTTTGTGCTTCTTAATTTTATTGGTGTATGTAAAATTCTTCAAGACAATTCACATAAATTGAAGAATTTAAAAAAACAAATAAATGTACCTACGTACCTAAGTATCTTTACTTAATTTATGTTGACCACACAAGGTCGAATTATTTGGAGGAGGCCTGCTTATGTCCTTTGATATGATGAAGTTTGTCAGTTGCCTACGTGCTGACCAATATCCCCCTTACTCATAAACACCTCTTAAATTTTAGTCAATTGATTAGCTTAAATTCTTACGGTTTTTTTTGGTATAAGGTTGATTTTACTTAAATCTCGCTAAACAGTGATTTAATTTACGAGGCGTTTATGGGTAAGGGGGTAGGTGTTTAAGTAACCTTTAACGGAATCAAAGCCAAAAATATAGATAGCTCTAAAGTCAATTCCAATAGAATTAATTATAACATCTCACAGAAGCAAAGCCACAAGAATAGATAGCTTTACAAAGAGCAATTAACCTACACATATCATGATCGTGGCTTGAGCTAAATCCTTGGGGATTCAGTGATGAATGTAGCGATACACTTGTCAACATTAATAGACGTCATGATCGATCCCTGAGGTATACTCCTAGGGTTAGCGGAGGGTAATTGTTGCAAGTAATTAATTAATTAATTAATTATAGAAGCAATTCTAAGAATTCGATTCGATAGATTTGCATTGGTATCTCGAATGTGAAAGCTTTTAGCAGCAAACAAATACCAAGAAATGGTTACAATTAAATTATGAGTTGATTGGTGCAGATGTGTTTATATTGTGCTCTTAAAGATGACTACTTCGTAGTGCATGATTACCCAGTTAATATGTTTTAAAGGGACTTCACTATTTCTCTTTCTATCTGAAACACACCTTTCCACCGGAGGTCCAAGTCACAAATAAACATTCTAAGCGCGGAAAATTCTAAGCGCTATGAGAGCAGTATGTGTTGCGTTCTCCCAACATAGCTCTCCATTGCCATCTGAGTGACTCTTAGCCTTCTATTAAGTGTAAAGTTATAACGAGGTGGGTTAATGTTAATGGACGACACTATCGGTTGATATGCTTTTTGGACTGTATTCATTATTTCTATCACATGCCATACCGTCTGGAATAGGGTTAAAAATTACTTTACCACTATACCACAATAGAGATCCACATTCGCATACAAAACCTCGGATAGAACACGGTGTGTCCAAATATGAGTGAGTTCACCGTATTGTCGAGTGCTTTGTTCATATCCGTGCTTACTAATCTAAACACAACTGTTTGAATCGATCTGGTGACGAATTTAGTTTACTGCGTTTTGATACTGTGTTCCGGTGATATAGATTTGATTTTGTCTGTTCTGATTTGCTATGTACAAGGAAATGTTGAGAGGTTTTTTTTAAATTTCTGTAGGTGGTCATAGAAAAATGTGTTGCGTGAACTTACTTTGTAATTATTAAAATAATTTATTCCAGTTAGGTATAAACTTTATGGGTAAATCACCTGTAGGGTTCTTACGAAAACTACTTACAGATAATAGCACGAGGGTAAATACATACTTCACCACTAAACCACAATAGAGATCCACATTCGCATACAAAACCTCGGATAGAACGATATGAGTGAGTTCCATGGTGAGCCCTGAGTTCACCGTATCGTCGTGTGCTTTGTTCATATCCGTCCTCACTAATCTGAGCACAACAGACTGTTTGAATCGATCTTTGTGACGAATTTAGTTAACTGTGTTCCGGTGATACAGATTTAATTTTCTCAGTTTTGAATTAATATGAACTACGAAGCAGTGGCGCTGTACAGAGGTTATCAATTTATAGTAATTTTAACATTTGCCAAGTTTAGAAAATATTGTCAAATAATTGTGCCTCGGAGACTTTTACAGTAAGTAAATAAAATTAACTGGCTCAAGCTCTTGTGGATTGTAGATCTCACGCACAGGAGCCTTAACTCCCGACGCTTTGCCGCCGAGTGAGTGAGCTATAAGAAGACTAGCCTTTTTACAGCGATTAAAAGAAATGGCCATTCATGACCTAGTGCTAATATAAGGCTCATGGTGCTTTTTAATTTAATAAATGATCTATCTACCTATATAAAATACAAACCGGTAAAATGTCGTGTAAAATCAAAAAAATCTACCACAAAAGCACTGTGCATTTTATACTGTGACAAAAGTAAACTTACCCACGGAGAAACGTTGACTAGGTAAAGGTATATCGAATTATCCGCCAACCCAGATGTTCCCGCATCTAGGTTAATAAAACAGTACGATTCTGCCTCTGTTTCCACTGTTTAAGCACGATCTACAATCTAGTATTGTTAACCGAACTTTTACGATTCAATAAAATATTTAACCGAAACGTTTACGAAAGGATTGAGTGTAAATAGCGAAGAAAGAACCTTTTTTTCGAGAAAAGAGAAGGGAAATCTTGTTACGAAAAGTTATACTAATATGTGAGTATGGTATAGTAGGCAATATTTTTTAGGTAGTCGAGCTAAGGTGACGCCTCCTGTAACGTAGGATGTAGTTTTGGGAGACTTTAACAGAAAAACTATTCACCGTTGAAACTATTTCCCTTAAGCCCGATTTACACATCGACAAGTACAATAGCGAGTTAAGGAATAATTAATAGGATGAAGATCTATTCAAATCAACTTAATAAACAACTTATTTTTTAACTCGCTACTGTACTTGTCGATGTGTAAATCGGGCTTTATGGATCAAAGATGAGTAAAAATACGGCTTATAGTTTCGATGGCTTAAATTCACTGACTGGCGACTTTCGGCAAATTCATTTAAATTGTGAAGAAGTAACGCTAAGAGCTAAATATTGATATAATTCAAAGCTTGTTTTAGCTCCGAAACTAGCGCTCAGACTGTCCTCTTTGAGAGCAAACGTCTTTATATTAAATAAGTTAACTAGAACACAAGATTTAATTAAGTTTTATTATATTTCATTTTCAGTGATATTTTGGTGTAACAATACTAAAACAAACATGTCTCATTAAACCTTAATCATATTTTCGATACGCGTGTAAAAAGACTTTCCTAAATGTCCTATGTAGACGCCAGAAAGAGATCAACAACCTGATAGAAAGCATACTGCCAGCTGCGGTGTTTTTCAATGACTTGTCCTCCTTCAAACGAGGTTTAAGGAGAGCACTAATTCTAAGGTAGGCACTGGTCGTCATGTAATCTGCCCATTGCTGGCGCCTATGAGCTACGCCCAAGTAACACATTTTAACAAACAATAAGTGAACTTATATAGAGCTTAAGACCCGTACAAACTCTTATGTAAGTTCACCGAGCGTCTTGAAGCTGAACACTGGCATTTGAAAATCATTGTAATGCTTTACGCTGTATAACAGTTGGATAATGGCATATCAGAATGCTTTTTTAAAGCCTTTAGTTTTAGTGCTGTAAACCACAATGCAGTTGTACAGCGTTCGGCTGTTTTTAGTGCATTTGGTACATTTTGCTGTGTAAAAGCACTTGTAAGGGGTAAGTAAAAGCCTAATGCTGCTGAACAGCATAAATGTCAATCAATATAATGCTTGCATTTTAAAGGAAGAACTGAGTGCTGTTGTGTAGCTAACAGCTCTTTAAGCAATCACATGTGAGTAGTTGTAATGCTGGCTGCATTAATTGGTCTCACCGGGCTGTTTAAGGCTGACCACCATTTTGTAAATATTTTATAACCAAAAAATATTATCTTTCGGACCTATTTATAAAAAGAATTGTCATTTAAAATAATTATATACCTTAATTTAATACAGTACAAGCAATACTATTATTGTATTTATTCAAAACTTGTTATGTACTAAGAATACACATTTGTTTTGATTTTACACACCTTATCTTTACAAAACATTTTGTATGAAAACCACAAAATATCGGAAGCGCGTGAAAATTTTTAATGAAACTTATATTAACAAGTACAGTAAACTACACTGCGCAGTAATATTTGAAGGCAAGAATTAACAAAAGAGTCAAAAAGTCGAATGAATTTGTTTTCATGCAAACAGTAATATGGCGTCACTCACTGTTTTATTTTGACCGTCTTTACTTATTCTTTTTTTATTGTAATAATTTACACGCAATAATATATAAAGTTTACTTAAGTTCTAACTGTGAACACTTAAAGTGCTCCAATAATTCTTTTAGCACATTTAAATGCTAGTCTAATGCTTTTGTGATGCCGTTGGCATCTTCACTATCAATAATATTCCTATTATAATGCTTCTGTAATGCAATAGGCTATCTCATTGACTATTATAATTCTTTCTTAATGCGATTGGCAATATTATTGACCAAAATGATGCTTCTTTAATACGATTGACATCTTTCTTGACCACATTAATGCTAATATAATGTGCTAGTAATGCTATTAACCAGCTACTGTGAACCCATATAGGGCCTAAAGCTGTATAATTTGTGTCCAAATAAGCATTACAGTAGCCATATAAACGTTTATAATGCTACTATAAAACTAACTCAAAATGCTAAAAGGATACAAGAATGCTCTTATTCTGCCCTTATAATGCTTTGATGTGTTACTTGGGCGGTAAGCACCTACAGTCTGTAAAGCTCAAGAGACTCAAAACAGGGCTCGTCACCCTGAGACACAAGCTATTAAGTCCTAGTATAGTAATTTCTTCGTGTGGTGACGGAGTAAGAATACAATATGTCAACACCCCACCTCATCCCATGGATGTCGTAAAAACCGACTAAGTGACTATCCGTGAATATTATCTTTACGAAATAAAAAGAAGCAAACTTGAAATTAAACCCTATACCAATCCGTCTGGCCAGCGTGGTATTAGTAGGCCAAGTATCCTTCCGTCACGGGAGGAGGCCCGTTCTTGCAGTGGGACATTAATGGGCTGTTATGATGATAGTAATTTGACTAGCTACTCTACTCTTCCACCTAAACACAGTAACATTTCCACACTACTTGAAAGTGTATTAAGCGCAATGAACCTAGACGGTCTCTTTCTCAAGTACCTACCACTACTAATAGATACTTTAACCCATTGTAAAAAGACACATTTTCGAATAAAAATGTTAGCTTGTATGTTGCTGTATATGTTACGGGCAACGTGATTAACTGGGCATTATTAATAAAGACCGGTCTTTATTAATAATGCCCAATAACGATGGCCAAAGTGATAAATTTATCACTTTGGCCGGCCCTTATTAATAATGGCCGACGGCCCGTGGTCCATGTAATAAGTTAGTGTTTGAGATAGCTTAAAAAAAAGCTAAAACCTAAAATGAAGCCAAAAGTCAGAAACAGTTGGTTAGGTTAGGTTAGTATGGCGACCACAACGCGCACGAGCCTAGCGAGCGAAGCGAGCGGGCCGCGGCAGCGGCCGGCGAGTGCCAGAAACATTTAAGTAAAATGTTTATTTTTTAACTACTATGTCCAATAGTTTATTTTTTGTTAACTTTTTAAAAATTTTGTAAGTTTAATTTTATTTAATAAACAAAAACACTACAGTTCACCTATTTTATTACTTTGCCCAAGATAGGGTGGGCATTATTCATAACGGCCGGGAAAAGTGATTAATTATGCTGTATAAATCACATTGCCCAATTGAGTCGGGCATTATTAATACAGACCGGTCATTATTAATAGTGCCCGGACTTATCAAATTGCCCGTAACATATATACTGTAAACATTTGACACGTCAACCTCACATCTCCATTAAAATATCGTGGCTTTTTAAGTTTTACATGTAATTATGAACTGCAAACGAGTCAGTTTCATGAAAATATATTCCATGTTTAAAAAAAAGAGCAACGGTTTTTGGTCGTACATGATACGAGTGAATGTCTACCTTTATTTACATATATTACACGCTTGTTAATTCATGTCCAGATTTATATTTGAGCTTCGAAATATGAAAAGCGAGATTTGCATCAAAGAATGTATCAAAATTCAAACTCGGAATTTTATTTCAATTTACGATTTTTGAAAACAAACGAACTTTTACAAATATCTGTAGTCTCCGTGTGCTATCGGAGTAAGAGTACCTACACGGTGTCATAATTCGTCTGTTGGGCCATGTAAGCCGAATAAGATAAAATTTACAAATATTATGAAAACAAATTAAAGGAATTGACATTAAACTCTATAGCGTCCAGAAATCTAATCAATCAAGGGTGTTAGTAGACCTTCCTCACTGAATGAGACTTGTGGTAAGAAAGAAAGAAAGAAAAAATTTTTATTTGTAGGTAGGTATGCTACACTATGGCTTACTACACAAATCCTTCTTCCTACACATGCACAAAGCGCCACCTAGTCTCAAGCAAAGCAAACATTGAACTATTAATACTAATCAACCGATACACACACATATTTTTGTAAATACATACACATTATACATACAAAATACCCATACTTGTTCATTTAGTTAAAAACTACTCTGTAACATCATTAGGGTTAAAAATTAAAGTTAAAAAAGTGTAAAATATTAAATTTGAGAGGCTCAAAAGCTGATGAAAATATGTAACTTTTTGACCAGCGAGGTGCAAAGGCATTTTTCCTTTGCCGTTTTATCTCTTTTTTTTAAATATGAATTTTAAGAGCAACTGATTTTTTCGTGTTCGCATATAAAGTTACATATTATGTGTTTACAAAATAAAGTATTTAAGTATGTTTATCCGTTGTCTAGTACCCATAGTACAAGCTTTGCTTAGTTTAGGACTAGATGGCGTTGTGTGAATGTGTGAGGAATATTTATATTTATGTATCTATTTGACGACAGAACGTGCGTGTTTAAGTATAGAAGTAGATAAACCAGGTTTTCTACGTTTTTAGATGAAAGCGTATATCTGTTTTTAAATAGTCCTTTTTTAATCGTGGTCCAATAAAAAAAAAAAAAATATTTTCTGTAAATCATCCATGAAAACAAAATTGGATAAGAACTGATATGGTTTTATCGTATAAAGAATGTGTTTCTGCCATTAAAAATATGAAAAGCAACTTTTTTCATTATAGAATAAAAATAGGTAAAAAAAATTAATAAAAGCGAGTCTAGGTGTAAAACCGTTTTAGATATCATACCAGCCCATTAATGTCCCACTGCAAGGACAGGCCTCCTCCAGTGACGAAGGGATACTTAGCCTACTAATACCACGCTGGCCAGACGGATTGGTAAAGGGTTTAATTTCAAGTTTTCCTTCTTTTTATTTCGTAAAGATAATATTAACGGTTAGTACCTTAGTCGGTTTTACGACACCCATGGGATGAGATGGGGTGGTGGCATATTGTATTCTTACTTCGTCACCACACGGGGAGTTGTGTTTTAGATAAAAATAGTGTAATTACTTATCCCTTTTTTCTACAACAGTTACTATAGCAGTATAAAACCACAGTATAACAAATGTAATACGTGAATAATACTCTGTGGATATGGAAAACACGTTCAATTTACTTGAAACGTTACGTTTTGTGTTTGAGTTAAGCTTATTCAGCATTATCTGTCAACTTTTACGAGAAAATTTGCGTTTTATTGTGTGTTCTATTTTATTGTTATTTATTTAAGTAAGTTGATTAATTTGTGTGCAGATGGATTTGTATCACTAACCGTGCTAATCAAATCCACTAATTTGTAAAAACCCAAACCAAGGCACTCATTATTTTTATCAAAATAAGAGAAGTAATATTTGGCGTAAATTCCCTATATAGGTATAGGGATAGGGCCAAGTTTTACTTCTTCTGGAAGTCTTCTTTTCTTTTGTAAGTTAACCCTATATTAGATTGGCTATATTAGAATATTCCCTTGGTTTGAGTAGTACAAATTTCCCTCTGTCCTTTGTCCATTTTTGCAGTAGAACTGAGCTACACTTAGCTGTTCTGATGATACATATTTATATATGTGATGATACATATATATCTTAAAAACCTTGTACTTTTGACGATAATAGTTTCTACAAACTACATCAACTTAATATAAAAAATGACCTAAAATATTATTCTAACCATTACACCAGCGCCAGCGTAGCCGCAAGCAATATCTATAAAAAGAAAAAAGAAACACAAAGATATCGTGACTAGACTGGTCGCCATTGCTAATGGCTCGAAGCGATTTGTCACGAACGTATCTAGATAGACGAAGTACAAAAGCGAGAGCTAGACATCAAAAAGCGATTTAGTGAAGAGATATGAAGAGTCGAGTAATGTTAGAGAGTAGTAAGTACTCTTAGTCTTAGTACCTTGATATAAACTTTATAGTACTACTAGCATTTGCCCGCGGCTTCGCTCGCGTTAAATTCGGGGTAGCACTGTTCCCATTTCCTGGACAGAGAAAAAAAAAGTTGCCTATATTACTCTCCATCCCTTCAACTATCTCACTCTAAAAATCACGTCAATTCGTCGCTCCGTTTTGCCGTGAAAGAAAGACAAACAAACACACTTTCCCATTTATAATATTAGTATGGATGTTCCAAATATTATAGTACAATGGACGAATGAATTTCACCATAACAGCCCATTAATGTCCCACTGCATGGACGGGCCTCCTACCGTGACGGAGGGATACGAATGAATATGTTTGAATATTATATTAATTATAAGGTGTCCTGAATCCGCGCTGGTCAGACGTATTAGTAGGCAAAGAAGTAGACCACTTATGTCAATTGGAAACCTTGACAATCTCCAGTCCTTCCATTTATTTCGTAAATCAAGTATATTATATTTTCGCTAGCGTCTTTCCCATTTTTGGAAGTAGGGGGGTTAGAAAGGGGCAAAAAGTAGCCTATGTTACTCTGCATCCCTTAAACTATCTACACTATAAAAATCACGTCAATTAGTCGCTCCGTTTTGCCGTGAAAGAAAGACAAACAGACACACTTTCCCCCATTTATTATTAGTATGGTATTACTGCGAGCTTTTCCTTCATCGGCTTTTACGACACCCAACTCTGAGTAATGGTAGTCACACCATATAAGTATTATCCCGTCACCGAATTGAGAGAAAATCGCTTCAATACCAAAATCAATTAATAACACAGGTAAAGTTAATCAATATTATTACTTATTTAATGTTACATAATTATTAACAATTTTGCTAACAGCAAAATCATGTCGTCAGCAAATTATTACCAAAACATTTATATCGTCGACTCTCCCTACTTCTACCCTCTCCTTCCCTCTCGGGTTACGTTCGGTTAACTTTTAGAGCTAACGTATGGCGTCACTAATTAGTATATATCTGCTTGACAAATTTGTGTTTTCGTAAGTCGTAAGAGGTAGCGGAAATTACGTAAAATGAAAAATTACCTAATTAAATCCGAAAAACTATCACGCGATGGACCCGGCACCCGCACGGAGAATCCATGGAATGCTAAGATTAGGTCTTATCTTAATAGAAACATAGAGTATCTATTTTTGTATGTGTCGAAGGGCAGGGAGTTGATTCAACTTTTACTAGCTTGTTGGCGCAGAGGTCTCGAATGCGGCTTCTGTACAAGGATTAAGCTATTGTGCATAAGTAGTATTTTATTAGAAATAATCTCTTTTTCAACTAACTTGCTTATGAGAATGTAATATGTTTAGTAAAAAAGCATAAGATTACATGAGACATTCTAGCGATAAATATTTGTTTGACCAGCAGAAAGGTGTTTTGAACTTTATATTTTAACATAGTCTCTAAGGATTCGAACAAAAACTTCCATCTCTTATGAACTTAAACTCCCAACCAAGTGAATATACTACACAATATTGCATGACTTAACTCGCTGTACGAACTTTGCCAATTCAAATTAGTCTGTATAATCAACCACATAAGATCTATGTTCAGTGTAGCTTCTTGACAAATGCGCTAATAAATCCGGATTATTTGCTTCATACGAATTTGTAGCGTTGACTCAGTTAAATAAATTAAAGGTAGTTTATACTAGATTAATAGTGTTATTAACATTTGGAACTATTACTAATTTAATGAAAAGAGAGGTGGGGCTAAAGTTCGGCTTTAATAGTGACCTAGTACCGGCAGAAGGGTCGAAGAAGGTGGTTAAACTTCTTACAAGATGGACCGACGAAGATTGTTAGACAAAGGTAGAGGCCAAACAATGGAGGATCGACGCACAGGGTAGAGAAAGGTGAAAAAATTTGTAGGAGGATTTCCAGTAGTTTTTTTTGGCCAAGATTGTGACGAGAATGACCAAAGAGAAGAGAGGAACTAAAGTTATCGATATGGTACTTAGAATTGCTTGTTTGAAGTCCCAATGGCCAGGGCATATAAAACCAACAGTACCGATAGCATAAATATATAAAAACAGAATCACAAATCATTCAACAATCTTAGCTAATCATATTTAAAACTACTATAAAATATTAAACGTCCAAAAGCATTCTCTTATTTGTTAAATTTTATAACAATGTCTACACACTCACCCCTCACAATAATGTTATGTCCATAATTAATCATTATCTATATCTATACTTATAATAAAACTGTAGAGAGATTAATTCTGTACATTGAATATATGTTATAAAATAATATTGGAGGATGAATGGTGATCGATACTAATGCCAAAAATGCAATCAATAATTTTTTTGTCTGTCTGTCTGTCTGTCTGTCTGTCTGTCTGTCTGTCTGTCTGTCTGTATGTGCACGCATGGGTCAAAAACTACTGAAGGCATTTTAACCAAACTTGGTACGATTGTAGTCCATACTCCTGGGCAGGTTATAGCCTGTATAACATAACGCTAAGACCCATAGGAGCTGAGCAGTGACGAAAAATTTGAAGCAAGTCGGTTGAAAAAACGCGCGTTCGAGCTCTTATCATCGCATACGTTGATCATACGCCAAAAATATGTATTACAAAAATAATGGTCTTCAAAAGATGTACAAAAAAGTCCTGAATAGTATATATCTATCTTTTATATATCAGCCACAATAACCTGTTTAATCGTTAGGGTTTTCTTCAAAGTGTATTAAATACATAAATATATTGTAATTTGCATAGACATATCTTTTTCAAACTCCCATATTTCAAAAGTACACTTTAATACCTTATTAATAAAAAAATAATTATAGAAATCGGTTTATAAACACACAAGATATAGATGAAAGAAAATTTCAAAATGTCGCCGCGCCAGTATGAGTGCGGCTGTACGGTTGATTTTTGTTTAACGTCTGAAACGGCCAACCGGTGCATCTATATAATTTCATTCACATTGACTCTTAATGCGAATGGACGTGGTTCTTATTGACTCTTCTCGGAATAAGCGCGATTTAGATATTAAAATACATAGATACGTAGTTTTTAGGTATTAAGTTTAAAGTAGGTAATCTATCTATCTTTACTAATAAAACAATCGGAATCGGATAATTAATACTCGAGATATCGCTAGATTTCTTTATTAGAACAGTCCAATACAAATCAGGGGTCATGAAAAATGGATTTGGTTCAATGTTGAATGAATTTAAATTTTGTTTCCTTTGTTCACGAGATGGCGTTACCAGTAGTAATCATAAAATAAATGAGTTTTTAAATAATCTATAACTATTTTATTATTAAGTGCTATTAATAAGTTATTCCTTTTAAATGTTAATAAAATTAACCATGAATCGTATGTGCAATATCAATTATAAGTCGTCAAAAAGATCAATTTAACGGACACAAAGAACATCCAGACTAAGGACAATAGTTTGTGTATCACAATTGTCCTCCATGAGAATCGAACCCGCGGCCTCACGCACGCCAGCCATGTAATGCGACCGCCGCGCCACCGAGGCAGGTAATTCTGCCGCACCATAACGTGGCGTGCAAATGTATTCATTCATAATTAATTAGCGATTATCCGTGTGGTGACGGAGCAAGAATACAATATGTCACCTCCCCATCTCATCCCATGGGTGGCGTAAAACCGACTAAGGGACTATCGATGAATATTATCTTTACGAAATAAAAATGAAGGAAAACTTGAAATTAAACCCTATACCAATCCGACTGGCCAACGTGGTATTAGTAGGCCAAGTATCCCTCCGTCACGGGAGGAGGCGCGTCCTTGCAGTGGGACATTAAAGGGCTGTTATGATGAAATAAGCGATGTCATTTATTTTAACTTACAAATTTGACAACAGATGGCATTGTGCCTGTGGTGTCATTTTCAGTATCGCGGTATTAAGATTTTCCTTGAAAGAATGACGTTCGCTCATGTCTTTCAGTATAAGTTTAGACACAGTCTTCATAGATCTGTCTTTGTAAAGGTCTGTTTTTGAAAAGGTTTTGGTTCGTTCGTTAATTTTACAATTCGTGTGTAGGTATATATGTTTGTTATAAGGTTTATAAAACGATTTTTCAGTATTAAATCGAATTGCGAAGTAAGTAACATCCGCCACGCGAACGAAGTCGCGGGCACAGCAGCTAGTCCTAAAATAAGGTCAGAACATCTATTGTCTATTAATTAACAATATAATACACAGCCTGAACACGCTGCCGTCAAATTTAACGAACACAATAGAATGTACAAAATATTATAATATTTACGTCCCTGGAACAGATTACCATAATGTTAAAACAAATTACGCGGCGATATTGAATTTTATAGAATGAACAAAAATGGTTGTATAGTAGCATCTGCTTGATGTGATTTTGTGGTTAAATTACGTCATATTTCATATAGTGTTGCTGGATTGACATACATACATAAACTCACGCCTTATCCCGTCCAGGGTAGGCAGAGACGACAGAACGCGGTCACGATCCTGGACAATTTTTTGTTGCTGGATTTCTTGATTTTTATCCTACTGAATGATAGAGTGGTAATTTTCTGGGCAGAAAGTTAGTTGTATTCTAAAGCTGTCTTTCACGGCTTAAAATTAATGTTTACTTTTTGTACCTGCGTTATTGACTGTAAAGTACTAGTTGATTAGTCGAGCTTTCACTATACCGTGAGGATGAGATAGGGTGACATTTCAATTCCTTAGACCGGTAGACTCACCATGGATATACAAAAATGTAATATTGTGTGGTGACGGAGTAAGAATACAATATGTCACCACCCCATCTCATCCCATGGGTGTCATAGAAACCGACTGAGGGACTATCCGTGAATATTACCTTTACATAGAAAGCAGAAAAACTTGAAATTAAACCCTATACCAATCCGTCTGGACAGCGTGGTATTAGTAGGCCAAGTATCCCTCCGTCATGGGAGGAGTCCCGCCCCTGCAGTGGGACATTATTGGGCTGTTATGATGATGATGAAGACTTGTTAAACTGCCCTTAGGTCTCTGTTTTGGCTTAACGACTGGTGTTATTTCGAAAACAACTGGGACCTACTTTTTACGTGCCATTGGAAAAAAACTCCCAGATGCCATGTTGCCATAGGAAATAACGACCAAGTACCCTTTACATGGAATGACCTCGCTAACCTACCTTATTGTTTACCGTTGTACTACACGGTCACATTATTTAGAGATCTCGCTGGAATGCGAACTCGCGTCTCATTCTCCTTGCAACGCCCGCGCTCGCCACGTGCGCGTCAGTGATTCGTCCGACGCGACGCGACGTCATCGATGCCAGGTCTCGAGATAATGTGACCATGATCGGTAGTAGTTAAGTATATATTTTTTGGGTTACTTTTTTGCTGTAAGCATCACATAACTAGCAAAATATTCCCAAGACAAAGGTGTGATTAATTTTGTCTTTTATCTCCAGTTTCCTTGTTTGCTACTCACAAAAAAGGTTGTATATCACGTTGATATATGACAAGTATATGTAAATATATGAACGAAGATTTGGTAACTCGAGCGGAACAAACGTTATGAATCAAAGTTCTGTCTAACTGGCATGATTGTAACTTTCTTCATTGACTTTGTCACTTATTTTTGATGCAAATAAATGATTTTTTAATTTACAGAAATATAAATTAAATTTAAAAACTGGAAACTTTAGGTATCGAGCCCTGTGACATAGAAACTTTTGAAATTAACGGATAAGAAAATTCATGCTTCATACAATAATTTGTGGATCATAAAAATTAAAAAAATGTGTAATCCGCTGTATCTTGCACAGAATTCAACATTACCCTTTTTCCAAATCTTCTTCTTCATCATTTTCACTTATATGGGCTTTGTTTTTTTTTTTATTCATTATCAATAAGCTCTTCAATTGATTGAATTTTGTACAATGCTACATTGTCATCAATGGAAGACTATCCAGGAAAACCATGCAGTATCCCAAAGTATTGCAGGGTTTTCCTGGATAGTCGACGTCAACCACGTTATTTCTAAAACCTGCTTTCATAAAACCACTTACAAGAGGAGTCTCGGCTGGCCTCAAGTGCGGGCGAACGGCCTAAGCGGGCGTATTAAACGGGATGACGAATCGTATTAAGCGTTAAGAAATGTATGAAAATATGACTCAAGTTGCAGGGACTGGCGTAAAACAGCGTATTATGCGAGAAATCGTATTAAGCGTGATAGGGTTCTACTGTATTTCGTAAAGATAACATTCACGTATAGTCCCTTAGTCGATTTGTACGACACCCATGGGATGAGATAGGGTGGTGACATATTGTTTTTTTACTCCGTCACCTTTAAGTGATACGTAATAAAACCTACGTCAAAAATACCAAATCCCTAGTGCCTAAAAAATTCGAAAGCACCTGTGCAATTTTTTCATTAATCTTTATTGTTACACTACATAACGAATAATATAAATTCTAGCACGTGCCAAAAATTGCTTAAAATCCCCAAGATATTTGTTCAGTCAATCATAATTTAACTTCATTGGTTCACGCCGAAACATATATTACTTTGTCCCGACGGTATTTTCTCTTGAGTTCATTCCAGAGAGAAAATACGCCTACACATCATAGACCTTTTCGTACTATTTATTATTTATGGATGTAGTGCCGGCTGCTGATGGTTCGGGGACGATGAAAGATGCCTTGTTTTAAGCGGTACACTCTACACAAATGTTTGTTTTGTTAAAACACTTTAAAAGTTTTAAAAGTAATGGGGGATTTTGAGTATGAGGAAGTAGAAGTTGGAATATTCCTTTTTTTATAAGAGCATAATATGTTTAAAAAGGAAAGAGAGCGAAAATATTTTTGTACTTTAAACAAAGGATTGCGGTAAACATGATGTGTTATTATCTGGAACTAGAGGCATTATCAACCACTTAATGGGTAATGGTACTCTGCTTATGGACGTCAGCTGTGCAATGCGACGCAACGTGCAATATGTTGCCTGTTCTAGACATAGCTGTTAAGTCTCATAGCCCCGTAATGTCACAGTAACATTTTGACGAACAGGATTCAGCACGCACAATCGCGATGCCGACCCAGATGGCCTTTTGCAGAGACCTATCATTTCGTGAAAGCTAAAGTAAACTTATGAAATATGTTTAAAAAGGGACGCGTTTTTTTCGCGGCCTAACGAAGTGGGCACGGGTCAGCTAGTATTAAGTAATACTTATTATGACAATGGATATAAAGATTGATTGATTAATGATATCACGGAATATGGGTACTTGTCCCATTTTTTAATTCCTTTAGTAACAAATCAATAAAATAATACAAATAAATAACTTACTGTGGCTCATGTTCAGTGAGCAGCTCTTCAAAATGCAGCCTTAATGTGTGAGCAATAGGTGCTCTTATCTCTGTGACGCAGTCCACGTCGTCAGGGTATGGACGTGGGAAACCTGGGCTTGATACTATGGCGTGCGGGTGCGAGTGAGACAGCGATATTGTCTCGTTACACTGGATTTTTGATGCTGTGTAGGGATCTGAAACAAAAAGAAAAAAAATGGTATTATGCTAGTTTTGTCCGTGTGGTGACGGAGTAAGAATACAATGTCAATACAATCTCATCCCATGTGTGTCGTAAAAACCGACTAAGGGACTATTCGTGAATATTATCTTTACGAAATAAAAAGAAGGAAAACTTGAAATTAAACCCTATACCAATCCGTCTGGCCAGCGTGGTATTAGTAGGCCAAGTATCCCTCCGTCTCGGGAGGAGGCCCGTCCCTGCAGTGGGACATTAATGGGCTGTTATGATGATGATGCTAGTCTTAACTATTTTGAAAGTGTGTGTCAACATGAAGTGGTCAGCGCCAAATTTAAATCACAAATTTTGACAGTTGCAATTACAGATTATGACAGATGGAATCACGGGTTTAAACACGTAAACATAAAAACAAAAGTTTTGTGTCAAGTTAAAAAATATGAATATTTGTATTGGAATTCCGTTGCTTATAAAACATGAAATTACGTATAAAAGCTTCTGGATAAAAAAATAGACGACCTCGGTGGCGCGACGGTAGCGCAAGCGGCTGCCGTGCAAGAGGTTGTGGGTTCGATCCCCACGCAGGACAATAATTTGTGAGATCCACAAATTATTGTCCTGGTCTGGGTGTTCTTTGTGTCCGTTAATTGATGTTTGTAAAAGGTCCCCGCGACACAGGGCATAATCCCTAGTGCGGGAGTTGTCTTTTTGAAAAAAAAAAAAAATATTAAATGATTTTCTCAGCGTTTTTGGAAGCTTCTTAGTTTTTACAAAAGCATGAATAAAGTCATAACCAACAACTAGTATCAGTACTATTACCTCATCATCATCTTAGCTGAATGACATCCACTACCTACTGGACAGAGGCATAGTACAAATATATACAGTATTTAGACTTCATAGAAACGGACGAAACGCGAGTTATACCTACACGCTCACGATAGAGGTGGCTTTGCGGAGTGAAAAGTCCCGACTGTGCCGCAGTAACGAGCGGGAAAGTAGGTAAATGTAATTAAAAAGCTGGAGGTAGGCAGTCCTATCGCATGTTTACGTACCGCGCAGCCGTAGGCATTTATAATAAATATTTGTCCGAGATAGACTACTGGTTGTACTGTGACATAGGCTTCCTTCAAATGTCAAATTCTTCTGTCTTAGCCTCCCTTATTTTTCAGTTTTTCCAGTGTCAGTATATTCACTTTAAAGAACAAAGAATAAAATAAATATACATTGATATGTTACACAATATTTCCAGACGTCTCGACCAAACAGTTACGCAACAATACTAACAAAGTTTTAAAACAATATTCACATAACTTATTGTGTTCATTTGCAATACGAATATACAGCAATTTACAACCTTATTGCCTTTGGAATAAGAGTGTAAAAATATATCGAGTGGATGTTGTAGTATTTATACGTTATTATTGTATGATTTTTGATTTATAGATGCACTAAAATGCATAGTATCGCGACCATATCTTCTTCGAATGGTGTCATGAAAAGCAAATAAAGAAAAAAAAATGCTGACCAGACGGATTGGTATAGGGTTTAATTTCAAGTTTTCCTTCTTTTTATTTCGTAAAGATAATAGTCACGGATAGTCCCTTAGTCGGTTTATACAACACCCATAGGATTATTATTATAAAGTCCTTTATACACTACATAATAAATGGCAAACAATATATCATATTTGTAACAATTTGTCCAAGTTGCACAACACTAAAGCTTGGAGAGTAGCCGATACTGCGTAACTTAGAACATAAATGTAATCTGGCGTAACATTTAGATTTATGTTTAGTATGCATGTTTATTACAAGACTATTATTGGCCCACTGCAAGGACAATAACAAAATTAACTAAAATACCACCAAGTCCTATCGAATTATAGCTATAAAACAGTTTAACTCTCCTGCACTTTTACGTTTTTTCTTTCATGATTTTCTTCTCCGTAAACTGCGATATTATAATAATATATCACTATATCCTATAAACTAAGAAATACA
The DNA here is from genome assembly GCA_905475405.1 of Schrankia costaestrigalis. NCBI lineage: Eukaryota > Metazoa > Arthropoda > Insecta > Lepidoptera > Erebidae > Schrankia > Schrankia costaestrigalis. The sequence continues at coordinate 17,904,442 of FR997838.1, read as the reverse complement.
GTTCGTACCACGTCACACAATTAAGTCGCCATCATCATAACAGCCCAATAATGTCCCACTGAAGGGACAGGCCTCCTCCCATGACGTAGGGATACTTGGCCTACTAATACCACGCTGACCAGACGGATTGGTATAGGGTTTAATTTCAAGTTTTCCTTCTTTTTATTTCGTAACGATAATATTCACGGATAGTCCCTTAGTCGGTTTTTACGACACCCATGAGATGAGATGGGGTGGTGACATATTGTATTCTTACTCCGTCACCACACACTTAAGTCGCCATAATACAAAACATTTCTAAACAATATTTCCTTTCACTTCTCATACAGTAATAAGTGCACAATGACATATATAAGCGCACACGACTATCTATTCTTGTTGTGAGACAAACGGGCTCTGTAGAACAATAGGTACTGTTTGTCTGCCCATACGTGAACAATACAATATAAGGGACGGTGTTGTTTTATTTGTATATACTTTGTGTTGGGTTCAGTTTTAAGTTAAGCGAGTCAGGGTTATAGAAATTTATATCTTCGGTTTAATTATATATAATTTATGTCTTCTCCGTGTGGTGACGGAGTAAGAATATAATATGTCCATATCTCATCCCATGGGTGTCGTTAAAACCGACTAAGAGACTATCCGTGAATATTATCTTTACGAAATATAAAGAAGGAAAACTTGAAATTAAAACCAATCCGTCTGGCCAGCGTGGTATTAGTAGGCCAAGTATCCCTCCGTCACGGAAAAAGGCCCGTCCCTGCAGTGGGAGCGGGTAAAGGGCTGTTATGATGACGTAAACCTGTGCCGAAACGTCAAGCAAAATACAGGTATGTTGCGTTTATTATAAAAACATGAGCTTAAATGTTTTGTAAAATTTTTGTTTGTATCCGGAGCATTGAACTTTGACATTATACAGCCGCTACCGATCGTTAGTCTCTTTAACCACACCCCTTACAAAGGTATCTTTAATAGACTATTATTTTTAATGGAGCACAAAAAATAGATGCCTTTTTATTGTCAACTAGAAGTTATTTGGTTGTTTTTCAACGATCGTAGATTTTTATGTATCCTTTAGATAGTGTATTTTAAGTATACGGGATGGCTTTTCGAGATTAAGTAAATAATATTAATTTGCGAGTTAATAATAGTAATAGTAAGAGATGAGGCTAATATTCCGTTTTAATATTGCCTTTTTAATAATTTCCTCGGTTGGCTCTACTACGAGTAAACAGTTATATTTTTTGTACACACAGCAACTAATCAAGCTAGACACTCATGTACCTTAATACCTTGAAATAAGACACAATTTCAAATGAAAATGTTTAACTTGATGTGTTGCTGTGTGTACGAAACCGAGACGGTTTGCATCCGTATTCTTTTTATACTAAATAAGTAGTTTAACTTAAATTTCTGCTGATTTCCTACTGGGCTTCTAATAGTCCCCTACGTATCCTGGTCAGCACCTGCTATTCTTTTAGAAAGGATATGTAGGTAAAATTTGTCATAATTCATCTATACTTAATATTATAAACAGGTAATGTTTGTGTGTTTGTGACGTTGTAGGGGGTAATCTCTGGATCTACTGAACCGATTTTAAAAATTCTTTCTGTGTTGAATAGTCCATTTATCGGGGAGTGTCATAGGCTATATAATATCACGCTATGACTAATAAGAGAGGAGCAGTAATAAAATATGTTTAAAAAGGGAAGCGTTTTTTTCGCCGTCAGCTAGTATACTATAAAGTGCGCTTATAAGCACGGAATAATCATCTATACCCTTTCCACTATATTTAACAACATTTGACAGATTGACGTTAGTAACGTTCCGCAGTATCTCGAATGTAATGCCATTCGATTGTAAGCGATATTGCGATTTTTCAAATTACTTTATTTTACACATTTGGATCCTTACATCAACTTACCTTATCATTTTATTATTGTTTCTTTCTTTATCTATGTTAAGAGAATTATTCTTTAGCTTAAAATGATAAAATTATAGTTAGCTTAAGTATTATTTAAAATACATTATTTATCGTGACACATTCGCGGGTTATAGCTAATCTAAAATATCATATTACATTTTATAAACGTATGGAGACCGATTATTTGTAATTTGTTTTATAATGGTGGTAAACGTTATGAGTGTCCATCACTAAGTAACCATGGTAACTGAAAAAAACATGGGTACGTTCATAAAATACAATATTATTTGTTCGAAAAATAAGCGGAAGTATTACGAAACTTCATGGACGTGAACTGTCAAAAAGCCAAATTTACGCTGGAAAGGGTATAATGCCTTAAGTCACTCGTCAATATTCTTAAAAAAAAATCAAATTAAAATAAAAGAAGACTCATTCATTTCAAACTTGGAACAGAGCTCGATGTGACTTTAGCAGTGAAACAGAACGTTATTAACGCGCGCTTTGTATTAGTCCTGCAAGTAGTGCGAGGTGACGTAATGAACCTCTTTCGTGATCACGACATGCACTACCGCCGCGGTGGGTAATTTGCCACGGGGTTGCCAGCTTTTATATACAAACTACCATATCGCTATAGACTTCGCTTTAAGATTTGTGTTCATGTAAGATGTGTACCGTTTTGATAATAATAAAGAATGTTTAAAATGTCGCCTTACAATATTGTTGTGCCCGACAGGGTCCATACGGAACTTAATGTACTCTGTATGTACCTATATTCAACACATGTACCTACCTATGGAATGCAATAAACAATTTGAGTTTGAGTTTTGTTTTTGTAAAGAGACGTGCCTGGAAACCTATATTGTCATATTTTGTGAAACAAATAAAACTGATCGTCATAAAAAAAAATTGAAAAGTAATCTAGGAATTTGGCGCAGCAGTAGCGTATCGTGATCAGGGTTCGAAGTCTATGCAAGAAATGTAGGTATAACTTTACCTCAGTCAGCTTTTAAGTGCCTTATCTACACTCCGTCACCACACGAATTAAAATTTTTTATTTATTTTTATTTTTATTTATTTACACACACATCATCACTATCATTACAGGTAATGTAACCTAATTACATTAATGTTACCAACATTCTAACAAAATTACAACAATTAACATTTAAAATTACAGTAATTCGAAATTGAATTAAACGTAATGTACTTTAACTTGTCTAGTTTAATTTCAAAGCATATGAAGTAACGTCTTTATTCCGATCACGTAACGTAAGCCCCCAAAAGTCAGGAGATGTGGAAAGTTTGAGTGTTGCCACCTCAGTGTGATCGTGCCACTACTAACCGTTATATAGGTCGCCACACTAATACCCCTGTTTTAAATTCAGAACACGATTAGAAGCAGTTTATTCTCTTTTTAAAATTTTCGACTGGCTGGTTTTTTTATAAGATTCAATTTTAAAATAACGTTTTTGTTTTAGATTGTCTATTGTTTCGAATTGGATTAAGAATCAAGTTCGTTTTTTTAAAATTTGGTTTACAAGTCAAATAAGATTTCTGATAACACTTACACTAAAATAGTTCACTATTTAATTTGATTTGTTTCTTAGAATTTTATTTAATAAGATATTATTGTTGATGTAACTTAATGATTATGAAGACATTTTTGGCACTATTTTAAGAATCTAATCTCTAATCAGAAATCTTTTAAGCTTGGTGGAATGTCATCTAGTAACAGCCTACTTAGCAACTACTGTAGATTCGTGCGAAAACCAAAAAAAAAGAAAAATCTATGTATTATCTGTTACCTTATTTCCTAAACTGCGTTCGCTCTTTCCATCAGGTTCGATATAAATATCATTATCATCATAACAGCCCATTGCATGGACTCCTCCTTCAGTTACGGAGGGATACCTGGCCTACTAATACCACGCTGGCCAAATGGATTGGTAAAGGGTTTAATTTCAAGTTTTCCATCTTTTTATTACGTAAAGATAATATTCACGGATAGTTCTATAGTCGGTTTTTACGACACCTATGGGATGAGATGGGGTGGTGACACACTGTATTCTTATTCACGTCACCACACGGATAAATATATATTTCTTAGAAAGTTCCTTCAAACATTTGAATAAAAATGAAACTGCACTCTCCAAGGTCTATGAATATCGATTATCTATTCCAATGACATCATAAAATAACAATAAAATTTTATTATAATATCCCTATAACCAAATATTCACGTTTTCGATAAAACTCTTTCTCCTAGTTCAACTCTCATTAAAATCTAAAACTTTAATAATAAAATTAAGTTAGAAATTCTGTTATGAAACATGAAAGGGAAAATTAAATTTGTAATTATTTTTAATTAAGTAATGTTTTTGAGATGGAACAGTGACACGAGAAATTACTGGCCTAGATAAAATAGAGTTTGAATTCCGATTTTTTTGTGGAAATTTTAATTTACTTTGTTCTATTTATTCAAAGTTTGAGTGTTGCCATCTAAACTTTTAAGTAAAGAAATTTTAACACGCACGAAAAGAATATCTATTATACGATCACATTATCTAGAGACCTCACTGGAATGCGAACCTCACGTCCCGTTCTCCTTTCCCAACCCCCGCGCTCGCCACGGGCGCATCAGTACGGTACGTCCGACGCGACGTGACGTCTTCGACGCCAGGTCTCGAGATAATGTGACCGGGTAGTATTTAAGAGAATAATTTGTGGATCAAACAAATAATTACTTTTTGCGTGATTCAAAAGCGCGATCTCGATACGGTATCTTCATAAGCGACCGTTTTGACACCAAAACAGTTGTTACTTAGCGTTCTTGCTACATTTAAAAAAGTTTAATTCTAAACGTACTCTATTCATTTTTTAAATTTAAAAAGAGATTTGTGACAGTTTATAAGTAAAGTTAATTACTTTTAATATAATAACTTGTGAAGAAAATGTCATTAGTTACAATAATTAAATTAGTTCGTTATTACATTAAGTTAGTTAATAATGTTTCATTTTTATAATAAAAAGATTAAAATAAAACGAAAATAAGCGAAGCCCATGACGTGATCCACAAATTATTGTTCGATATTTAATGATTTAATTAAATATTATTAAACGCATTATTGGGATATTTACCATGTAGAAAGTTGTTGAATTTCCGATATTTCGACGCTGTAACAAGCGCCATGATCACGTTTAATAATAGTGAATGTGACCATGACAGTTTAAATAATGATATTTAATTAAATGTTTATTTGTAAGCCCCCGCGACGCGACACAAGACTAAATGACTAGAAGACATTTTGCATCCATTAAAAAGATGATTGTGCCACGCGGCAGAGGACATCTTGATTATCTTGACAAGATCCTTTGTGCGGGCGTTGATATAAAAAACCTCTTTACAACTGTTCTAAATTTAAAATCTAAATAACCAACAAATGTCTCAAAAATAAAAAATAGAACATCTGTCATAATTTTCCACAGATATTACAATTATATTTAAATTGTCCCTTTGATCACAGATAAATAATAATGTCGAGTGGTATGACCTGAATGTTTGTGAACGCGTTGATAATTTCATTAGTTCCAACGTTGCTTGCTACAATTAGGTACCTACTGGGAAATTAAATGAATTACTTTGTTAATTGCCCTTACATTTCAACATGAAACTCAAATAAAAATATATCATTGTAAAAGTGTGAATGGGGAATTTTTTTTTTAGATATTGTTTTAGTTTTTTACGACAGATGATGTGAAAATAGAATAACCCACTCTTAGACCGAGTACCTATGTCGATATCAAAAATGTTATTGAATACTCTTTTGTTAAGTTTTATTTGTTAAAAATTTTACAAACCGTGTTACTTAAATGGGATTTTTAATAAAATACTAACTTAATTATTTACGATTAAACTTTTATAACTCTTAGATTTATTTGAATAAAGCTTTTTATTGATGTGCGAGTTATGATTAAGACCATTAAAATGTTATCTAAATAAAAATTTTGTATTAAGCGCACGGGTAACAGCTAGTTGTAATAGTATATATATTCTTAGAACCTTACCCTATAACACAAAAAGAAAAAAAAAACATATTTCAAATTCACAAAAGAGTCGTCATAAAATAATGACTCTAAAACAATCAGGCCGTTACAAAAAAATCGAATCACTCCATTCTAAAATACAAACTTCAAAAAAAAAGTGTAGATACACGTTCCACCAATATAGGTTGAACCGTGACATCCCTTCAGTTTGTGTTAAAACATCTAGTTTTAAAGGGTGAAGGGGGGTGAGGTAGTTCAGGTTTTGCTGGTGGGCGACACGATATGACCCAGTTGTAGAATGGAACGCACTCGACGCTAGCATAGCGGCCATTGTCAGCCAAATGACGATGTGATGCAGAGCTTTTGTGGCTGCCATGTTTGTACAGGTATAACGGATTGGATTGGATTTTTAGATCGGGAAACTAAAAGGTCTGTTTGAATTATATTCATTGTGATTCTGTTCAGTTTTTAGGAATTTCTTGTGTTTTATAAATTCTAAACGTTAAAGGGAACGTTATTCAATGCAGCATGTCCTTTAGAACATTTTATAAAAGCCTGCATACTATCGTAACAGTTAAGTCATTCGTATAATAAAAGTATTGGCTCGATGCCCACAAGTACCATTCAGTTCTTACCTAACAGTTATAAAATAATAAAAATAAATAAAAATTTCATTTATTAAGTGACCATGACTCATTTGGTTAGTAACTTATCAACTATGATTAGTAAAACTTATAATTAAGATAAACAAAGAGAAAAAGGAAACAAAAATAAAAATATGACAATAGAAAATAGTCCCCCCTGCACATATGGCCCAGCATTATTATCTCCCATGCGATATGGCACAACATCGGTTCACATATGTGCAGTCAAGTCTATCCGCAATCATATTTAGTATGCTATTGGAGCTGGCCCACACCCTGCGCACCAGGGATGCACACCTTTTACGCATGGTTGCGTAAAAGCATGCTACGTGCGCATCTGCGAACATACCTGATGCGCTACAGAAGCGGGGCAGCCCCACCAACACCCTAAATGCGTTATTATATTGAACTCGTAGAGCGTTGTACGATCTTTGAGTATATTTAACCCACAGGCTACACGTGTAAAATGATGTACAGTATGCTCTAAAGAGCGTGAGTTTTACATTTAGTGTGCAATGTGCAAACCTGCGGGCCACCATGTTCGCTCTCACGGACAACGCTCTACGCTCTCGTTCAATGTCGAGATCATCACTAAGGTCAGGGGTCAAAATATGACCTAGATATTTAAATTTAAATACTCTTTTAAGATCGTCATTATAGAGTCTTATAGGTGGAATATTTTCGTGTCTCTTACCCCCGGCCTCAAAGACCATGATCTCAGACTTTTTTACATTGTATATCAAACCATGTGATAGGGCATATTTTTCACATATTGCTAACAATTTACGAAGGCCACAGACCGACGCACTTAAAAGACACATGTCATCGGCATAATTAACATTGTTTACACATTTGCCGTCTATGTGACACCCAAGTCTAGTATTACAGAGCTCACCAATCAAGTCATTTACATACAGATTGAAAAGTGTGGGCGAGCTCAACCCTCCCTGCCTCACCCCGCATTCCAACCTGTAAGGCTCCGAGATTGCACCAGCCCATCGTACAACATTGGTCTGATTTCCATACCAAAACTTTAAAACGTTAATAAGCTCAACTGGTACTTTATTGTCCTCTAATTTTTTCCATAAAACGTCATAGGAAACCAAATCAAACGCCCGTGATAGGTCGAGGAAGCAGGCATAGACAGATGTCTGACGCTGCGTGTAGTAAGTAACAGCCTGCTTAAGACACAACACTGCACTTTCTGTAGACAAACGTGGTCGAAATCCGAACTGGTTGTCATGGAAATTTAATAAGTTATTTAGTTGTTTATTAAGCACGCTATCAAATACTTTCGAGATCACCGTGGCTAGAGAGATAGGCCTATAATTACTGCCGTCAGCGAGATCTCCGGTTTTATTCTTTGCAATAGGCACTACCAATGTTCGCATCATCTCTCCCGGCAAGTAACTATGGCTTACACATAAGTTGTAAAGCATTGTCAGTACTCTAGCCATATGTGGTCCCGCGTGTTTCAGGTGCTCGATGCTAAGGCCGTCATGGCCAGGGGATTTTCCCTTGGTTATCACAGTGGGTATAAATACTATTACTGTCGTAATAGTTGCGTTGGATACGTAAAGACTAACGCTTAGGTTGCCATAATTCTGGAATTACATAATTATCGTTTTCCATATCATTATCCTACTTTTTTTTGTATTTTAATATTTGAAAAATATGACATTAATTTTTATGTTATAATATCAAAATCGGTGTATATTACAGTATGGAGACATTGATAATATGATTGGTTTTTAAAGAAAGACAGCAAATCAATGAGTAAGAAGAGTATATCCGATTACCGAAAATAGCAGAATAATTTATAGCATAAGTTTTGAAAATTATCACATTAAAATGTATCTTATGGCGTTCGGCATAAGGTTGAAATTATAAAAGATTGAATCCCTACTTACTTCTATTTGACATTGTATGTTTCATCATGTCTTACTAAGGATTTAATTATATTCCAGGATCTAGGAAGTGCCAAACATCACTTATTTTCAAATGAACCAAATATACGCGAATGGGTAGTGGTGGGGTGTACTATCATTGTATGACTAATAGCTAACTTGCCTAGACGGCCACTTTTCTGGTATCCGTTGATGAAAGTAAAAAAAAAACAGAGGTAACTTCACTCATTTTCTAATGGCTGATTTTAACATATATTATAAACAAGATCGTTAAGAATCCATAATCGAAACTGCCAGACACTTTGCGTCGGCCGTTTTGCGTAACAGACACTTCAAAATTCCGAAAATCATTAATGTCAGTCATTTCAAAACCAGCCTTAACTACTTATTAGAAAATAAGTTACCTGAATTTCGTTCAGAACTTTGAAGTGTCTGTTACGCAAAACGGCCGACGCAAAGTGTCTGGCAGTTTCGATTATGGATTCTTAACGATCTTGTTTATAATATATGTTAAAATCAGCCATTAGAAAATGAGTGAAGTTACCTCTGTTTTTTTGGACTTTCATCAACGGATACCAGAAAAGTGGCCGTCTGGGCAAGTTAGCTATTAGTCATACGATGATAGTTCTCCCCACCACTACCCATTCGTGTATATTTGGTTCATTAGAAAATAAGTGATGTCTGGCACTTCCTAGATCTTGGAATGTTAGAGCTGTCATTGCACTTCGATAAAAAGTCGTTGCAGTGCAACAAAATATAGCACTTATTGTTAACATTATAAAATATAATTTCAAAATCATCAATCAATTATAATCTCACTTTCTCGCTTCCTCATTGTTGTCTGTCTTTCTTTAAAAGCCAATCATATTATCCATGTCCCCATACTGTACGTATAAGTGGTATATACAAAAAGTATTAATTTTGATTTTTTATCAAATTTTTTGTTGTAAGTTTTGCTAATACAAATAAAATAAAACAAATATCAGTTCTCAACTGATAGTAGACGTTCTACTTAATTTGGGACTAGCTGACGCTGTGTGAATATGTGTGTGTGTTGTTACGTGTACCTATACTCGTATCTAATATAGCAAGACTAAAAAGATACACCATCCATCCATCCATCCATCCATATCAGCCTATGGACGGCCACTGCTGGACATAGGCCTTCTTCAAAAGTTTCCACTCTGCGCGGTCTTGGGCCTCCCTCATCCATCGGCTTCCCGCCGTCCTAACCAGGTCGTCGGTCTACCATGTGAGGGGTCTCCCCACCCCCAAAAAGAGAAACATTTAAAATTAATTAAATAAATAATGAGTTTGTAATTAGACATAGCTCTAACAAAACATAACTATACCATTTAAACTAAGGATTAGATGGGGTGGTGTCATTAAAATGAATTCTAAAGATATTTATTCAAACAAAACAAAATACATTTAAACAAATTGTTTTTAGATTTTCAAATTAATCTTTTTGTTTCATAGTAATACTAAATTACTATTTTGTTAATATTTATACTAAATTACTAATAGTATTATGAATAAATAAAGTTTTGTAACAAATTACTGGATCGTGGAGTAATTTGTCTTTTTGTAAGGTCACGAGGAATGACCTTAAGAAGGTCAAGCGTGGTATTAGTAGGTCAAGTAACCCTCCAACACGGCAGGAGGCCCATCCCTGCAGTGGGACATTAATGGGCAGTTATGATGATGATGAATTTAAAATAAGGTATTGACTGCCTGGGTGGTGCTGGGGTTACGTACGAGGCTGCCATGCGTGATGCCACGTGGGTTTAAATCCCAAGGGCAATCAATTTGTTTTTGAATAAATTATTGCCTTGTGATTTTTTAATAGTGCAATTGTGCTCCTGATTGTAAGTGGTAGTCACCGTTCATAGACGTCAGCCATGCTAGAGAAAACTGGTACCTACCCAGATATAACCTGTAATGCCACTATGTACTGTACCCCTCTACCTAAACACAGTAAGATAAAATAAATAAATATTTCTCACACATTCACACAACGCCATCTAATCCCAAACTAAGCAGAGCTTATACTATGGATACTAGACAACGGATAAACTTAAATACTTTTTTTTGTAAATACATACATACATTATACATAGAAAATATATAATAATATGTAACAGCCAACGTAATAAATATGAATATTATACATAATAACTAGCCGTTATGTATAATGGCTACTCAATTAAGATAAAGTGATAAATGTCGCAGAATTAATCACATTAACTAGCCATTATATATAATATCTTCAAAGACTCAGATAATGTAATAAAACAAGTAGGTAAAGATTACTAGATTATATTTATATGATGATACGGAGCGGTTGATTTATCTGTGGTTACTATTTATATAAGGATATATTTACTATAATATTCGAAATCATATATATCCTAATCGTCTTTACCTATAATACTCGTGTGTCATAAAATAGGGTACTATAATTGTTTAAATATCCTATTTTTTCTTGGTATAAAGTAATTATGTCCTAAAATAAAATATTAAGACCAAAGTCAGAAACAGTTGGTTAGGTTAGCATAGCATGGTGACTCTAAAGGACGCACGAGCCGAGCGAGCGAAGCGAGCGTGCCGCAGCAGCGGCCGGCGAGTGCTAGAATATAGTAATACTTATAATAATTAAGGTAATAATTAGTTGGTTATACCGTATTTATTACTTTGACTACCTTTGATCAGCTATTATAAATAATATCTAGATGAAGTGATTAATTTATCACATTGTCTAGTCAATTTGGATATTATTTATAATGACCAGTTCCTATGTATAGTATCTATTTAATTACTTTGGCTGTAACATATATACAGTTATTGATATCCTTTATGTCAGTTCATTAAACGTTCGTTCCGATAGATGACATAGGTACAGGACCGCGCAAGTTGGAAATATTTGAAAGATGCTTGTGTTCAGTAGTTGACGTCGAATGGTTGTTATGACGACCTCTGTAGTCAGTAGTAGCAGCCATGTAATATACCGACTGCGCCACAGAGGTCGTCATTTATTTTATTTAAGAGTTTGTTAAAGTACACGCAACACAATGGCCGCTTGTGCGGGAGTTGACTAATTTAACACAAACAAAATAAAAATAATGGCTGGGTAGGTACACGTAGATCATTCAACTTTCAACCAAGGGCGGTCACAGTAACTCCAGCTTTATCACGCCAAGGTCGTCCATACATGTGATGTTTGTAAAGTCACCACGACACAGGCTTTTACTAGATCATCATAACAGCCCATTAATGTCCCACTGCAGGGATGGGACTTCTCCAGTGACGGAGGGATACTTGGCCTACTAATACCACACTGGCCAGACGGATTGGCATAGTGATTTAATTTCAATTTCTTTTTATTTCGTAAAGATACACGGATAGTCCCTTAATCGATTTTTACGACACCCATGGGATGAGATGGGATGGTGACACAATGTATTCTTACTCCGTCACCACACGGAGATGACTACATAACTAACCTGATAACCTATAAAGATTTTTATCCTATTTGACAACAATGAAATAATCAGCTTTGATGCAGTCTACGAAAGTGCTACGCTTCCAAGATGTTCTACAAAACTGCTACGCCAGCTACATTTCGTAGCGGTCGGTCTACGAACGTGCTACGACTTCTTCATTCCGGTCTTTGTTTTAAAATAAGTTTTATCTTTGAAAAGGATTTGTTTGAACAATTTCAGCTTTTGGGTTCTGAATTCAGAAATAATGTAGTTAATATTTATTATCCTTTTCACGGCAACTTGACAGTTTTGTGCGTGATGGAAAGCAATACAATCCCAAAATAAAGGTAGCTATGGTCAGTCAGGCTCGGTGGTAGTCTGACCAAATGCTTCTTTACACTACGTTTGATAGATCAACTAACAATTTAATGGTCGAAATAGCTTCGTTCTCAGAATATTACATTCTCAAAATATTATGCGGCTGACGAGCGTTTGAATTCCAGGCAAGATAATAATTTGTGTGATCCTCAAATTATTGTCTTGAGTTTGGATGTTTTTGTGTCTATTCATTTATTGTCTGTAGAAAGTCTCCGCGACTCAGAACATGCTCTCTAATGCATAAGGACGGCGCGAAACCTATGAATAAAGGACAAACACAACCGCGCAGGGTGTAACTATTTGGAAGAGACCTATCCCCAGCCGTGGCCGTATATTGTCTGATATAATGACGATGACTTACCTTCAACGCTAGGCTTCTCACAGACGAAGTAGTTATGTTCCCTGCAGCCTCTGTCGTTCCACATGAAGGTGGTAACTGCCGGGGGTGGTCGGGGAGGGAACTCTCGCCTCGCCTCCACGCAGTCTTGTCCTGAGGTACCATCGTCGTTTGGCTGGCCACTGTGTTTGCGCCAGCCGGGGAACCAGTCTGCGGGGGAAAGAAAAAGCTTAGTGCAGGCAAAATGTTGAGATAGGATTCATAAATGTTACTTGAGACATTAATAAATAAATCCTACTAATATTATAACTGCGAAAGTTTGTGAGGATGTATGGATGGATGGATTGATGAATGTTTGTTACTCTTTAACGGAAAAACTACTGAACGGATTTTGATGAATTTTGGAATATAGGTAGTTTAGGGTGTAGAATGCCATTTAGGATACCTATACGATGCTGGTGAAGCCGCGGGCGTTAGCTAGTCGATAATAAATCCTATTTCATTTTATTACTAGGTCTTTTTTTTTACAGTTTTTTTCTCTGGTACTGGACAGGTTGAGAGAATTTGCCTTAATTTCCCAAGTTTAAAAATAAGTAATCATGAAAGACATGAAGACGTACTCGTATATATATGAACTCGTATGTTCATAAAACCGCTTTGTGTTTTTTTTATGAGTTAAAGCTATATTTGTATTAAATCCAATGTTTATCCTCTCATACAGTTGGGCAGAGGCTACACAACGCCATTAATCAGAATCCTTACAAACATGATTCATACAATTCGACTATTAATATTTTTAATAAATTCGTTGATTCAAAATAATTTATTCGCTTACGTCATACATACTAAATTATTGACGTCAATATAACAATTCAATTAGTAATGAATAAGTTATAATTAAATAATAACCACATTGCTAGTTAAAATGATGATTCATTCATTACCTGCCTTATTGTTAAATATATTTTTATTTCCTCCATTTACGTAATTATTATATTGCTACTTGTAAGTATTTTTATCTATACCAATATTATAAAGAGGTAAAGTTGTGTGTTTGTGACGTTGTAGGGGGTAATCTCTGGATCTACTGAACTGATTTACAAATTCTTTCTGTGTATGAATTTACGCTATGACTAATAGGAGTGGAGCAGTAATGAAATATGTTTAAAAAAGGGACGCGTTTTTTCGCCGCCCAATAATATATACATATTCTGGCATAATATATGATGTCACTATGTCGATGTGGATGTAGTAAAACCAAACTAAAGGAGAAGTGTGTCGATACTTCTTTACAAAATTGGCCACTGGCCTTTTGGACAAGTATCTAAAGGAATTGAGTTTGCGCTTTTATTGGTCTTAAGCAGATGAGCAGTGGACCAGCTGATAATAAATGCGGTACCTGCTTTTTACGTCAGCAACACTAAAACACAGCCAAGCTTCAGCCTACCTCAGACGTAATTGACCCAGCCTTGAAATTTTACTACTGGTGAATACCAGTAGTAAAATTTCTATAATTTTTTTTTCATAACAACCCATTAATGTCCCACTGCAGGGCCGGGCCTCCTCCCGTGACGGAAGGATACTTGGCCTACTAATACCACGCTGGCCAGACGGATTGTTATAGGGTTTAATTTCAAGTTTTCCTTCTTTTTAATTCGTAAAGATAATATTCACGAATAGTCCCTTAGTTGGTTTTTACGACACCCACGGAATAGGGTGGTGATATATTGTATTCTTACTCCGTCACCTCACGGACATCTTCACTATTGCTTTGAGGTATATAAGCGAGCAGTGCATAAACCTTCTTGCAATTGTTCCTTAAATTTTATTTGTCATCTTTTACTACAATCACGCGATATTACAACTAATCTTACGACAAAACTATGAGGATTACATTTTGACTTATAGTAACTTAATTCTTCACCAAAACAGTTTACACTTAAAACGAAACTATATCCAACCTTTCTTTACATATTTCAGTACATAATTATGCACGCATTCAGGTAGCCGAGTTATAATTATCAAGGTGGTTACCTCACCCCTTCCTCCCCCAGTGGGGAGGGTGGGGAGGGAAGGGTTGTTGCGGTCCGCTGCGGTTCCAAACTTGTTGAATGCACACGTAGGCATTTTAAGCAGTCAAGTGTTTGTTATCTCGTTATGTAGACTTTGATAATGGTGGGTTAATGACCACTTTTGTAGTGGTTATAGTACAGTGCTAAGTACTACTTGTGGCTTAGGTTGTATAGTCACGAGCAATAATATGTACACATTATCACATGCACGAGCAATAATATGTACACATTATCATATCACGCTTGTACTCATACTACTTACAAGCTTGTCACTAAACATGTCGTAGCGAGTCGTGATGTTCGGGAGATGAAGTGGTTCATCGGTTCCCGCAAAATCGGTTCATAAGATCTAGAGATTACCCCCTACAACGTCACAAACACACAAACTTTACCTCTTTATAATATTAGTATAGATTTCATTTCAGCCCTCGGCCTTTTAAAGGAGCTTTATACATATAGTAGGACATTCAAAAATTTCTAAGGAGTAATAGAAGAACTTAAAAAAGTGAACTATTCACGAAGTAACTACAAAAATTCGAGAAGAAATTCTGTTAGTGTAGGCGTTTTGTATGCCGCATAATATCTGCGTTACCTATTCAGTTTTAGCTTCGTCATTAGGCGGTTAATGGATGTTGACCTTTAAGGTTTTATTCATACACGTGGTAACGGAATGTGGCGGTAAAATCAAGGCTACAATGTATTGTTAAAAATGTTTTAGTATATACAGGTGTGAAAGTTTCAATGGGGCAGTCATTTTACAAGTTACATTTCTTGCCAATTACGCCATACGTATATCGCTATTTTGAATTACAATGAATAACTGCCATCTCTTGATACTTATAATCAAACTTAAAATATTACATAGTAGTTTTTTTCTGAGCCGAATTCTTTATTTAAATTATGAATTAAATTATAAAATACCTCACATACAATTTAGTTCATAATTATATTATTTACTTAAATAAATAAAAAACATACAACTCAATCTAAATATTATATATATTTTAAAATATATCATTTTATTTTATCACAGCCCATTTTACTAACTGACAGAACGAAATGACATATCGCATAGATAACAACATACCATTCATTTTGTTCAGTTTAAAGCCCACAGACTCTTTATTGCAATTTCCGGTTCACTCGTTTCATTCAATCATTCATTCGTATTTGAAATAAATGATTCGTATGTGGACAGTCTTTAGCGCGTGTTTAATTTTAAAATAGTCGTTAATTTGTATTTCCGTTTTAAATTTTATACGAAATAAGTTGTTATTTACGCTTTGAGATATAAATTGGTTTAATTTAATTAGCTCATGAAGGAACTAATTAATGCCTACTGATACCACGCTGGCCAGATGGGTTGGTATAAGGTTTTAAGTTAGTTTTAGATCTTTGCTTGACATATTAGCTGTTAAGGGTTTTGGAAGATTGAGCCTACTAAATTGGAAATATTTCGATGAGGTCCATGTCTAGCAGTAAACCTTCGTCAGGTTATACAAAGATGTATACTCATTATTATCCTTTTGTCTGTGTTTACATACATACATAAACTCACGCCTTATCCCGTCCGGGGTATGCAGAGACGACAGAACGCCACGATGTGTTTATGTATATTTACAAAACATTTAGTGCATCCGATACAGTATAAATAATTGGAATTGTTGTATTGGACGGATCGCACTTGGCGATAAGGCCGCCCATGGTACATTTACTGCTGTGTTGTATTTATTGCACCTTTATACTTAAACTGTATTTATGTAAGTTGGTGTGCAATAAAGTATTATCTATCTATCTATTTATCTAATTGTCTGATGAAACTCATCAACAATACGTATGCTAGTATGAACTCAATCAGTTGATAAATCCACTAAATGCTAAATGTTTGTCACGAATAAGCGCTTTGTTTGCAAATGTATGAATAAATGAAGCACTGTTTTACATAACACTGATGAAGAGTCAATATTCCAACATGATACCAATGCAAGCAATCATATTCATGCACACAAAGATTTGCATTGAGCGGGAATCGAACCCGAAACTTGTGCGTAGCAGATATATATGTAATATAACCACTACGCCGCGATAGGTGTAAGTGGATAATAAGTAAAACCAGTAACTCCTTTAATGGGGTGTTATAGACCTGAAGTGAGGCGTTATTCGCCTATAAACAATACATAGTGCATATTTGGCACATACTCTATAGCACTTACGGGTGGATGAATAAACCACATGCGGAACTAGATAATAGAACATATTTTGTTAAAATAATGTAAAGTGCAATGGCTAAAAATAAACCAGAAATCTTCGAATATCCCAAAAACCTCAAAAATACGTATTTTACAAAACCCTTAATACTTGAAGAGATGCATATTTTGTACTCTAAGACCTTCTTCATCATAACAGCCTATTAATGTCCCACTACAGGGAAGGGATCCCGTGACGAAGGGATACTTGGCCTACCAATACCACGCTGGCCAGACGGATTGGCATAGGGTTTAATTTCAAGTTTTCCTTCTTTTTATGTCGTAAAGATAATATTTACGGATAGTCCCTTAGTTGGTTGTTACGACACCCATGGGATGAGATGGGGTGGTGACATATTGTATTCTTGCTCCGTCACCACACGGAGACCTTCTAAGACCTTCTTAGCTCTCTGATATTACAACCCCATATGGTATCAAATAACTGTAATATATTGAGTATAAACATTCACAGATCAGTAGACATCCCATCCATTAAAGTACAAATTAATTTGCACTTAACCAAAAGATAATTACACAGAAGGTTGATTTGAATGTTTGAATCACAATTTCACAGAATCGATTACCATGCGTTACTAAATCGAATTACAATCTATTGATTTTCAATCCATCTACAATACCATACTGAATCTATAGATAAAACGACTGTACGTTGAAAACAAACGATTTCTGAGGCGTAGTAATTACAGCCCGAAACTGCTACCCAGACGTCTTAGATTCTATTAACTTTCCAATTTTTTTACAGACTTTTACTTTTAAACAATGAATTAAGAATAAGAATAAGAATAAGAATTATTTATTTGCATAAATATGGTGCATTACAAAGGTGTTACAAATAGATTTTTTTTCCTGCATATTCTGCCATATATGGCGTGCAAATGTTAAATATCATTAAAAACTAGTTTATAAATTACATTCAAATAAATCATAACAATAAAACCGACACATAATTTATAATACAATACAATTCAATTCAATTAATTTAAATTACGGTATATACAATTCTTTGTCGTCAAGATATTCCTTAATGCTATAATAATTTTTAAAATTTAATAATTTAAATAGTTCTTTTTTAAATAATGTCAATGGTAGTTGTGTGATATAGTTAGGTAGATGATTAAATATTTTGATTGACATACCATAGGCGTTTCTTTTTAGAATTTCAAGTTTTAAAAGTGGTATACGTAACTTATCTTTATGCCTAGTTCTACTGTTATCATAATCCCCCAATTTTTCGAAAAATACCTTTAAATATTTCTTGACAAAACTACACAATTCGTAAATGTACAGACAGGGAAGTGGTAATATTTTGTGTTCTTTAAATAGTGGTTTGCAGCTATCTAAAAAATGAGCACCACACATCGCTCGAATACACTTTTTTTGGGCTTTGAACACACTATCAACTTCCACTGAGTTGCCCCACATTATTAGGCCGTATCTCAGCACGGAAGATACATAGGCATGGTAGGTGACCTTAGCGGTCTCTAGATTTACTGTTTGCCTAATTCTATGCAATACATAAATATAACGGTCTATTTTGTTTAGTAACTTGGTAATGTGAGGTTTCCAGCTGCAGTATTTGTCTAATGTTATACCCAAAAATACACAGTCGTCTGAATCTGTAAGGTGGTGGTTTCTATGGCAAATGTCAAGTTTAGGTGTATGCGTTTTAGGTGTTTGAAATTGGACTATTTTAGTTTTTACCATATTTATTTGCAAATTGTTTTTGTCTAGCCATTTGACGGTAGCATCTAGAGCCTCGCAAATATTGACCTTTAAGCTATCCGTATTCTTATTTTTTACAATTAAGGTTGTGTCATCTGCAAATAATATACATTCACTGTCAATAACATCAGGTAGATCGTTGATATATGTTAGGAAAAGAAGAGGAGAGATTATTCCACCTTGAGGGGTACCAAAGTTGTTGTGTTGGAGAGCAGACCTATAAGTTTTTTGTTCTCGTTTAACAGTTTTCGTTATTTCCACGCACTGAACTCTATTCTCAAGATAACTTTTTATCCAGTTGTTCGCATTTCCACGTATTCCATAGCACGAGAGCTTTGACAGCAAGGTTTTATGACAAACAAAATCGAAAGCCTTCGTCATGTCTATAAAGATGCAAGCTATGTTTGTCTTAGTATTTAGACTTTCAGTGATCTGCTTAATTAGTGAAAAGCATGCAAGGCTTGTAGAGCTATTTTTCCTGAAGCCATATTGTTCACGTTTTAACACGTTACACGCTGTTAAGAAATGCTCTATCTTATTGTACATGACTCTTTCAAAGATTTTTGAAATTACCGGGACCAGAGTTATAGGACGGTAGTTATTCAAGTCTGTTAATTTACCCTTTTTGTAGAGAGGTTTGACAATCGACATTTTCAGGCGCTCTGGAAATGGCGCTGTGTAAAAGAATACAAACTACATCTATAATTAAGGCAATCATTTGGGGATCGCCCGAATATTTTTTTGTATGGGGTTCGAGGCCTATGTCTAGCAGTGGACGTAGATTGGCTGATATGATGATGATGGGATTTGAACCAGCGGCGATCTCATGCACAGCAGCCACTTCCGCCACAGACGAAGACACGGTTATTAAGGATGTACCTGCCTATATTAAAGATGATTGATTGATTATGGTAGTAGATAATTAATAAATAAATTACATTCTAAAAACATCTAAGTTAGCACTTAAAACTCGTAATAAGGATCGTACTCTGCAATACCCAAAACTCAAAACATTACGCAAGGGTAACCAGACCCCTAAATTAATTTTAAGATACAAGACCCTTATCAAAATCAATCATGTTAATATAACGAGACCGAAATGACAAACACAGGCAGTCATTAAGCTTTAGTTGATTGATATAGTTATAATACACTAGTGACCCTAGTACGAGCATATTTAACTACATATTAACATAACTTCATTATCAGCTTGCGACCACGGCCGGTGTGCCGAAACGACAAGCAAAAAGAAAATTAAATCGGTCTAGCCGTTTTTGAGAAATCAGGTAACATACACAAAAAAAATAACCGAATTGAGAACCTCCTCCTTTTTTTGAAGTCGGTTAAAAATAAAGGCAAATGGCATGCGTATTAACATTTGTATCGTAAGATGAAGAAGACACCGTACCGAAAAATGCAAGGTAGGGAGTACGGTGGAAACCGACGGATAAGGAAGTCACGTAACCGCGCATGGTAGAAATATTTATAGAAGACCTATGTCCAGCAGTTGACGTCTAGCTATACTAATATTATAAAGAGGTAAGGTTTGTGCGTTTGTGACGTGGTAGGGGGTAATCTCTGGACCTACTAAACCGATTTTAAAAATTCTTTCTGTGTTGAATAGTCCATTTATCGAAGAGTGTCATAGGCTATACAGTATCACGCTATGACTAAAAGGAGTGGAGCAGTAATGAAATATGTTTAAAAAAGGGACCCGTTTTTTTCGCTTTCCAACGAAGTGGGCACGGGTCAGCTAGCGTAGCAGCAGTATGGTTCTGCGGCAAATAAACCACCAAGTTATTTCAATAGTTGTCTTTAGTTCTTAGTAAAACCTAAGCTAAGCATTAGTATAAAAGAAAATACTGTACCTCAAATCTTTATTTTCATGGCTTAAGCAAGCGCCTAGCTTATAGAGTCGTTCGTAGTTACAATAGTACTCGAGTGAGGAGCACTTAGGCTAAGAGCGTCGAGCACAATTCACTCAATAGAAGACTGAACACTAACTTATATTTACACTTACACCTAATATATAGTAATGCATGTGGAAATGTTTCACAGCTTGATAAAAACTTAGGATTTAGGTATTTTATGTACCTACTTTTAAGGAAGTCTTCCATCGAATTTCCCATAAGTTTTATCAAAAATTTTGTTTATACAGAAACTTTTACAGATTATTCATTTCGTAGACACAGACAGTTCTGATTTTGTACATTAATTTGTAGTAGTTTTTTGTAAGGTCAGAAATCATTCAGAGGTCGTCCCGTGGCAACCGCCTGTCGACAAAGTTCCGGTAAGCAGGTTTGTTAGAGCCCCTAAAGATCGATATTTATCATGAGTAATTAATACTAAAAGTTCGACAAGAATTTTAAAAGTTTGTTGACTAAATGTAAGAAAAATGCTTCTCTTCATGTCTCATGGAAGTCCCACTTTAGACACAGTTATCCTCCATGAATGAAGAGACAAAACTTCGCCTACACATACTACGATGTCCTTATAATATCACATTTAATTTCATTGTTTTAAATTTCTTTCGTTGCTAGTAAATTTTAAGTAAAAGGCACTTAATTTAATTCTATATTTATCTCAGTTTTGTGTGCACATGTTAGCGAAAAAACATAATAATATCATAATAAATATTCAGATAGAACATTTTCATTGTGAAAATTTCGTTCTTTGTAAATACAACCCACACAATTGTGCCCTAGAGTGTTGTTACATACCAAAGAAGGTTTACATGACACAGCCTCTTTAAGAACGTTATCTTATTTTAGACATTACGAAAAGAATACTTTCCACGCACATTCACTAAATCCCAAGCGAGTGAGAAATGTTTGGAGAAAATTTCATTTATGATCTCAGACCAAATAATGATATGCTTTCATGGTTGCTGAGTGGTTAAGTGAGCTGTTTATTATCGGGTATGTCCAATGCGGCATTGTTCTTAATTTAGCTAGGTATAGAAGAAAACATTGGATATAGTTCTTAGACGCTGCCATGGTGGCTAATGTCCCTTGTAAATGGAGCTCGGGGAGGAAATGGAATGCTAAAATGTATGTCCGTTCCACTGTGACCCCATGTAGCTTTAAATATTACAAGATGCTCTGTGTTTTCAGACTTTTACTTTCTCGGAGTATAGGACGTCAGTAAAATTTTATGTATGACTAATGTAAACTACCAAAAATCTCGAATAAAAAAAGCTGAGTATTTTTAAACCTATCGGTTATTTCATTACCAAACTAATTTACAGCACTTTGTATTATAGGAATGAAAAGCTAACGATTAATCATTGGCTAAAAATATTATAACGGTACTTACGTGCGTAGGAGAAGGGCAGACCATCTGTCCAACGGAACTCCCCCTCATGGACGGCATCGGTCGCTCCGATCCAGTAGACATCATCGACACCAGCGCCAGGACTGTTGAGTAATACATTAATATTAGTTGAATTATAAAATACGTAAAATTTACCTGATAAAATGATTTGTAAGTGTAGGGACTGATTATGTGGACAGGTTATAGACCCCCGTCTGATTTTAGACCCTTAGAATAACATACTAAGACTAAGAGCCATAAAATTGACATAAAACTCAGACCAGCGTTGTACCAATAGGCATAGTTCCCTTTCATACAAGGAGAAGGACTGCAGTTGAACGCTTTTAAGTGAGTTCAGAACATAACGGAGTGTTTTAGGTGCCAATATTTTTTTATAAAAATATTAGGGTTCTTCTAAAATTGTCAAGACAACGTGCTTGCGCTACCGTTGGCGTTCGACGGTATCTGTTTACCATTACGTAGACCATTGATGAGTTACGCTGACATTTAGTAAAATACGACAGTTTTATTGATCTCTGAACATGTCCAGACGGTCGTAAATAAAATAAACATCTGCAGTCTGCTGCAGTCTCAGTTTGCAGTGTTTGCTACTACTTGATGTTTCGCAAAGTTTTTACGGCACTTTCGCTAGGAGCCGTTTTAGCCATTTTGCTATAAACGTAAGTGATCTAAGAGGTTTTGCAGGTATTTACATTTTGGAGGATGCTTAAGGTGAAAATTATTTATAAACTAAAGTAAGACTCGGTCATGAGCGTTTCAATGTTGGATATTAGTACTCCCATAAACTTTTCCTGATACAATTTTCAGCTTTTTCTACATTTGCCTATATACTATACAGGGATGGACCTCTTTTACTAATTCAGATTTCTCTTAATGTAAACTAAACTCAAATAATGTTACATTACTTACGCGTGTATAAGTATTTGGTCCATTATTTGCTGCTGTCTCTCACTAAGCACGCTCACTAGATGTCCTCCCAGTCTCACGCACTCAGCCTCAGCCTGTCTCCAAGGTCTCTTCGCTTCCCGAACAGCTGATATGCAAAAATCTCCAGACAGAACCCATCCATACTCACAGTGACCAACAATCTCTTCTATAGCTTTATCCATCCACCAAACCTTTAACCACATTGCTGATGTGTTTTTCTTTGCAGTTATACTAATATTTAAGCGAACGGAATTTCTTTCCGATACTATCTGAACACTTCTCAATGGATCTCCAGGTTGCGAACAGTGTTTCCACCTTGAGTCTCCGTCTTCCAGGCTCAGCTCCATGCCTCTACATAGAGCTTGAGCTTCCTCGTGAATTATATTTGATAGATCATTTTCTTTAGCATTCATTGGCCCCGTGCCCATTTGAAGCCGCAGAGCGACGCGGTTTCCGTAAGGTAAGTGTATTTCATACGAACATGTAAGTTTGATTGTGGGGCCGACTTCGAACGAGCCGTTTCTAGCCGTGAGTCGAACATCATGACAATGGTCTACTACACGGTATACTGCGGCGAACGTGGGTCGGCCATGGAGTTCTATCGCTGGACTTTTAGACGATGATGAGTAGATAAATCTTTTATTTGGGAGTGGTATTTGGTCCAATTTCCCGCAAAGGGTGGGGGTATTTGGTGCGAAACGGATAAAACCGTTGGCGCAGGGTACGTTGAGCTTGTGAAGTTCGACAAGTAAGGCGTTTCGGGGCGGCAGCGGAGGGATTAGAAGGCGGCAGCCGCGAGTTCGAGGCAAATGCCCCGAGTGCACGCGCCCAGAGCGCATAGCACGCAATCGTATAGCACAATCTGAAACAATAAGAAACAGACGGTTAACAACGTTATCACTACATCGATACCTTGTTTATTATTTTTAGCAACCAAACAATACAGTAATATTGTGACTCATGTTTTTCACCATGGTTCATGAAAAATATGTGCATACAAACATAAACATACGTACTTTTATCATGAGTAGTAAGCAGAGACTACTTACTGAGCGCCAGGTAAAAATTTAAAAAAAAACTAAAATTTGTATCTTTGCAAATCGTCAAATTTTATTTTGAATATTTTATTTGTTATTCAGTTAACATATTATTTAATTCAATATAGGTACATACAACATAACCTACAATTGATTGTGTAGCTAGAAGGACATACACGTTAAGCTATTGTTCGGGACGAGAATGTAGTGTGTCATCTGCGTATACACTATGTTTGGATTGTCCGACACCGTCTTTAAGATGTCATTGCGTCCTGTATACTGTTTGTGTATAGAGAATTGTATAGTAGCAACCAGTCACGAGGTACATTAGTACGTATTGAAGACATATAGGAATTTGCTTTACAAGATACAAGATACTTTATATGCATAAACATGTGTAGGTACATAATAATACAAAATATTTATATCATAACATGACAGATGGTATTTAAACTAGGTTTTGATCAACATGTTTTTTGACCATTTGATTGCTGGTGTACAAAAAATATTTAAAGATATAATAAATTTGCTGTACTTTCAACGTTACACTTGCTGTGATATACGTTTTCGGTTGCTTTTTAATCAGTCTAGGATTAGTTAGGATATAGCTACCTATATGAATGATTTCATGTAGGTAGATTTTCCCTTAATATTTTCTACAGGTAATAATCTAAGATTTTTGTAAAAGTTTACATGGAACATAGCTAATAAACCGGTATTTTTGACATGAAACAGCTGCCGTAATTACAATACATTTTCTTATAACGATTTTAGTTTCTAAACTGTAAGTACCAAGAACTTTTTAATAAACAACTGAAAGTAAAATGACTAGGTATAAGAAATCTGACCTTTTTCTTTGTTTAACTTGTGGAAATCCTAAAAAAACTTTACGACGCTGAGGTTTGGCAGTATCATGGGTAGGTATATCGGACTCGAAACGACTAAAAGGTCATATGTCGGAGACGCCAGGCAAACAGGCCTCAAAAGGATTGATATACGCTGATACAATCAAAAGCCTGGTAAAGTAATTTGACAGCACTTCATAATATAATATCCCATAGAAATTATAAATATAATTATATAATTATAGTAATATAGAATAAAAATAATATATCCTGTAATAAGAGGAAACTGTTATTATTATGTGTTATATGTATTAAAATTGTAAGCATCAATAAGTTTTCCAAATAAAATAAAATAAAACAAAATTATTTAAAAGTACTTGAAAATTCATTTTAAACTTCCTTTAAAGTTAATAGCCAAAGCACACTAGAAAATAGCATCAAATTTTATCTTGATGGTAAACAATTTAGCTATAAAGTGTTACAAAGCTTATATTCTCCGCGATATTGCAGTAAGAGTAGGTTACCTTGCACGTGTACAACTTTACAGCCTTTACAATGTTTGTTTATTTAACGTTAGGGTGGAGCTCATTTATAAGCGGTAACTAAAGGCATAACATAACTTATGCAATCAAATATAATTCCTAATGAAATAAGTGATGATCGATAAGGGTCGTAGCACATATAACGGTGCCGATCCGTTTAGGATCGGCACCGTATCAACTCGAGCCGTTCAGTATTATTTGTATGAAACTCTTTACTGCAACGCACACTAATCGGAATCGTAACGTAATCGGATTTTTGACGTTTGACACCGAGGAAAAAGGCGAGGCGGTGCCGATCCGTTTACGTTACGTTATGTGTGCTATGACCCTAAGAGAACGTTAAATTACTGTTTTCCATATTAAGAAAAATTATTAAGTTGGTTGGTTTGACCGCGTATCGGAAAGCGCAGGGTGGGGAGACCCCTTACACGGTGGACCGACGACCTAGTTAGGACGGCGGAAAGCCGATGGATGAGGGAGGCACAGGATTGCTACTTGGAGGAGGCCTATGTCCAGCAGTGGACGTCGATTGGCTGATATGATGATGATGATTAAGTTGGTATTGCTTGCGTCGATTATCCATGCTGAGACAATTCTCAGGGATCATTATCCCTAGTTTGTTTTTCTGCAGCTATAACCTGATGACCGCGAAAGATAGGGACGCTTGCAAAGCAGCGAAGGTGTCTTTTGCCTAGTAGTGATATTTTAAGCTGGGCTAAAGTCTCCTCCGGTAGAAGCTATTGCGGGGTTGTACGTATTTAAAAATAAACATGATCTTTAGGTATTTGCTACTACAAGAACAACAAAACAGAGAACGGCATATAAAGCATATATTTTCAGTAAGCAACATTTCGAACCATTAAAATTCCTGTGAACAGCTCTTAATGGACAATATTAACTCAGTTGAATAAACTTATGCGTTGTATTTATTTGTGCTGCACTGCGGATGTGTACGGAGGATGTATTAAAAGCATTTGTTCAATTTGCGTCATCATACACACATCAAAAAAGTCTAAGCAACATGCATGATATTACAAATTTACCATTTATATTAATTAATTTCTAAGTATTTACTCACTCAAAGTGTATAGGTAAGTAAACTTTTTTGTTATTGATGACATACTGGCTGGTTGTAAAAAAAAAATTTCGATTATGTTTTGTTTTTTTTCATAAAATTCAAATGACTGCGAATTTGTTTGAATTTGAGTGCATGTGAATTGCTACGTTTTAGTCTTGATTTTATAATTTTACCAACCATTTAAATACAGTTGGCGACAAAATTGTATTGTTAGATATTCTTTACGTCATGGAGCGACGTCATTTGACGGCAGATGAAATGCAAAGAGCTGTAGGGATGTTGCAAGCGGGAAGTAATCAATCTCAGGTATCTCGACATTTTGGTATTCATAGAAGTGTTATTTGTCGTCTTTGGCAGCGCTACAATAATACAGGGGAACCCGCTGAACAGCATCCAGGCCGTAAAAGGAGTACAACCACTCGGCAAGACCGGTACATACAACTGACTGCAAGACGCCAGCCGATGTTAACCGCTCGAGAGATAAGTTTGAGGCTACAAAATTCAAGTGGTGTTGATGTAAGTCCCCAAACTGTGCGAAATCGACTGCATGAGTACGGCCTACGAGCTCGACGCCCTATCAGGTGCCCACCGATACGTCACGGGAATCGCGCTCGTCGAAATGAATGGTGTAGAGAACGCATAACATGGACCCAGGAACAATGGGATAAAATTATGTTTTCCGATGAGTCGCGATTCGGGTTTAGGCCTGATACAAGAAGGGTGCGAGTGTACCGTCGACCCGGAAATACTGAAAGACTCAGGTGCGTTCAGGAAGTTCATCCATACAGCGGCTCAACAGTTATGGTATGGGCGGGTATTATGAAGAACAGGCGAACTGAGCTCGTTTTTGTAAATGGAAACATGAACGCTGAAAATTACGTTGAGGATATTCTCAGACCTTATGTCCATCCATTTGCACAAACCTTTGGCTCCGATTTTACGTTAATGCATGACAATGCGCGTTCACATACAGCTCGGCGAACCAGTGAATACTTGGCAACGGAGAACATCCAGGTATTGCCCTGGCCTGCACAATCGCCAGACCTCAACCCCATCGAGCACGCATGGGACATGCTCCAGAGACGTGTTTTGAAGGACTTGGACGGAGTGACAACAACCCAACAGCTGAAGGATTTGCTACAATTCCATTGGGAGCGAATACCGCAAGATGACATAAACAGTCTCATTAATTCAATGAATAATCGTTGCCGACAAGTTCTGAATAGCAGAGGAGGCCATACTTTGTATTAAATTGTCCTATTCTTTCACAATAAATTCATTTTCTTAAGAAATTTCAATTTGTAAAAAAAAAGTTTAGTTTCTTATGTACCTGTATATTCTAATATTGTTAATTTCTGTTATTAAAAGAACTTATAAAGAAAACAGCTGTTATTTTTACATCATAGAACCCTAAAAATATTATTTTAAAAATAAAATACAACGTTATAATTAAAATAAATGGTAAAATAAATTAATATAAATGGTAAATTTGTAATATCATGCATGTTGCTTAGACTTTTTTGATGTGTGTATGAGATAGAAGGTGGTTAAATGTTTGAGCGTTTTATACTGGTCGCTGACAGAATTTTATACCTACTAAAGAGCTAAAGTATTTTTAATTGTTTGACGTTTTTAGTTGGTTTTATGATATCCTTTTATTAATTCGTTTAATGATTTATTTATTCACATAAGTTTAGGCCACAGTAAAACTAAACATATTTTCACATACAGCCGCACAATATTATTGCATCTGATACATTTGCCATTTAAGGATTGACCAGCATTTACGCATAGATGCGACAACGAAAACGAAGAGTGTTATATAATCGAAGAATTAAATGATCATAAAATATGGTTACTGCAGGACATGTTCTTAGGTATACGCATCTAAAAGGTGCTATAATAAATTTTAGTGTCATTCTCTACGTTCCTTGGTTCACTTCACAGCTTGCAGTGACTCGAAAATCTCGGTTTCTAATTCCTTGCTTAATTCCCACATTGAATTAAGAATAGCGGTTTCACGGTGAAAAACCTACAGTCAACTTGAAGTTAAGCGCAACTCGTTGGACAAAATTTATAGAAGACGTAAAGTCTCCTGCACTTAAGGAAATTCATTTACACGACGAAACATTAAAAGGATTTTTTGTTAGACTTACACGAATTCACAAATTCTTCTTGTGTATAAATAAGTGAAGTTACCACTGTTTTTGTACTTTCATCAACGGATACCAGAAAAGTACCCGTCTAGGCAAGTTAGCTATTAGTCATACGATGATAGTACACCCCACCACTACCCATTCGTGTATATTTGGTGCATTAGAAAATAAGTGATGTCTGGCACTTCCTGGATCTAAGAATAGTAAAACAAAAAGCAAAAATCTGTGTAAGAGTATGAACTTACAAATGGAAATAAAGAAGAGCATTCACTATCATATACAAATCTGAAGCGGTACATTACAGATTCCGTATGTCGTTACATGAATGGGCGGCCATGTGTGTTGAATAATTCAGCGCTTTATGAGTGTTCCAATCTGTGAATGTGATGCACTTGCATTGTGAATGGATACGAGATGGGAATAAAAGACAAATAGGATTTTTGATTTATAAGCGACTTTAAAACAGGAGGTTGTCAATTTCAGTTGTAAGTATATTTTTCAAGTTGTAGTCAGAACTATTGTTTTGATCAGTTTTTGACAATATAGGTGGTATAAAAATGGTCATACCTACAGAAATGTTATCAAGATTAGTTCAGTTATTTGGTTTTAGTCTCTAAAGATATTATCAAAGCAAAGAAGATAAGCATAAATAAAATATAACAATTACTTAACATTTTGTTACTCTAGTTTTCATCGTTTTAGTTTTGTTTTTTACGCCTGGAAATCCTGAACATTCATCACGATACGGAGAGATGTCAGTGGCACGTTTGTTTTTCGAAATGAAACCAATTAAAACCAGACTGTGTTCTTATATAAAAAAGTTTACAATTTACTTTCGCTTAGGGTCGTAGCACATATAACGTAACGTAAACGGATCGCCACCGCCTCGCGTTTTTCCTTGGTGTCAAGTGTCAAAAATCCGATTACGTTACGATACCGATTAGTGTGCGTTGCAGTAAAGAAGTTTCATACAAATAATAATGAACGGCTCGAGTTGATACGGTGCCGATCCCTTTACGATTCTACTACAAATATTACTGCAACCCTTGTACGAACGAAGTTAAATCATTGCCGTTGAAAGCCTAGCTTTAGTAGCTGCGAAAGTTATAGTAGTGTAAACAATATTTTCTTTTTTGTTATAAGTGCTACATTTTGACTGAGCTATTTTTTTAAAGCAATGTTTTAAGATATCTCTTGAATTTGGCCTACAGATGAGCCGTCAAGTATCGATTGCTTACTGATTTTCTGTCCGAGACTGGAAACTATTATTTTTTGTACAAAGATAGAAATTATGAAACAGAAACAACTTTTTAACAGTTTTCACTTTATAAGTCCCGTTTGGTAAACGAAAAAAACATCTAGCAATTAAAGACTTTGCTCTCTTCATAACAGCCCATTAATGTCACACTGCATGAACACTCCAGAACATAGCACAATTTTTTTGTATCAATGGCTTGGGACCCCTCACACGGTGGACTGACCTGGTTAGGACAGCGGTAAACCGATGGATAAGGGAGGCATATGACTGCACAAGGTGGTAATTTTTGAAGAAGGTCATCTCATCCAATGAATATTAGATGAGATGGGGTGGTGAGATAATGTATTATAGAATATACCTATACTTATACATGGAGTATTATACATGGAGGAAGACTATAGATAGTTTTCCGTAGATCAAGGTTCAGCTACATACTTATTTACACCTGCAGAGTACAATCGTGTGTTCTGTTATGCTATTATGCATAGCATAACACATAGCATACATAGCATATGCTATATGCATAGCATACCCGAATACACAAAACACGATCATGAAACAAACAAAGGTAAACAATAAATTATTGTGTTTCAGTTACCGATCGTTTACAGATAGGTTAATTACATTAATGATTACGAGAATTGATTATCGTCGATTAAGTTTATCGATAATTAAAATCGCTTTCAAATACATTTGAGTACCTACATCTATATATATAAACACATTACTAAGTGGAATAACACACAGTACTTAAATGTCTTTATACATAGAGGTAAAAAAACTTGTTGAGAAATTAAACTTCGGCCGTTCAGAGAATGCGTTCCTGACACGTCGCGATTGAACTGACGCAGTAACTTTGTAATGGCGTTGCAGTTACGATAAAAATATTTTTGCTGGTTGTTTATCGTTTTAACTATTGATGAGCATTAAAACAACATTATTATATCAATAATTAATGAATGTTATAATGTTGTGTCAAACTGAGTGTCAAATAACTTGGTAAACAATATTTTTCTAAATCTACACTGCGCTATTACAAGGTTATGTCAGCGCTTTATATTTGTAGTGCTGTGCCAACAATAACAGTGAATAATAGTATCGTAATCTGTTCTTATCGATACAGTTATACTTTATAAAATAATACGTTTTGTTTTTCTTTTCAAGAATTTGAAAATAATGGACTTTAGAATAACTTTTATTAAATATAAAAATAAAAGTACATTAAATACAAAGTAGCATTTTTATATTTAGGTTGAAAATGGTAACCCCAAATGGCGTTATGGGCCGCCATTTTGTGACGCTGAAACAGTCGTCTGTTGTCGTTTCGTGCGCATAGACCACGTTCTTCAAGTGTTTGCGATCTGTTGTTATTTGACTTTGATTGTGTCTTATATTGCGTTCTTTTTACTTTTGGTGCATAATAATGCCTAAACGTGGACAAACATTGAAAACTGGAGCCCGTGAGTTAATTATCAAGCTGCAAGATTACTTTGAGCGGGAGCGGCAAAATGGCGGACCCCTGGTTCCTGTCGAAAAAGTACAAGAACGCGTCTCTCAGGCGCTTGGAGTTAGCAAACGAACGATTACAAATATTAATAAAGAAAAGTTCGGCTCTACTGGCATGGAAGATAATATTTTACGTACTCCGAAGAAGAAACGTAGAACTAAACCCGTGACAGATATTGATACCTTTGACGCCGATGCAATCAGAAATCATATATATGGTTACTATTCCAGAAATGAATATCTCAACAGGATGAAGCTTTTGGCGTCGTTAAGAGAAGCTGGACTGTTTAGCGGGGGTAAAACTGCTTTAACGAAAATCTTAAAAGATATTGGTTTTTCGTATAAAAAAACAGACAAAAGAAAAATTTTATTAGAACGATACGACATCATTTTGAAACGGATAAGTTTCTTGAGAGAAGCAAAAAAAATTGATAACTGGGATAATGTCGTGTTCATTGACGAGACATGGCTAAACGCCAATCACACGGTTTCCCGTTCTTGGACGGATGATACACAAGCGTCGACGTCGAAAGTACCAATGGGTAAGGGGGCTCGTCTGATAATATGCCACGCAGGTACTGCAAAATACGGCTTTGTGGAGAACGCTTTACTGGCATTTCAATCAAAAACCACAAATGACTACCACGAGGAAATGAATGCCAGTACATTTAAAGAGTGGTTCCAGAACGTGCTTTTGCCCAGCCTACCAGAGCCTTCTGTAATATTGATGGATAATGCCTCCTATCACTCGTTTCAAATACAGAAACCACCTACCCAAGCTAATAAAAAAGAAGAAATGGTTGCTTGGTTACAAGCAAAAGGCATTGACGCAAATATGCAGATGCTAAAAGCAGAGCTAATTAAGTTAGTGAAAGAAAATAAAGCGGCAAATGTGCGATACGAAATCGATGAAATGGCTTTGGAGTACGGTCATCGCGTTCTAAGAATTCCACCGTATCATTGCCAATATAACGCGATTGAGCTAATCTGGGCTCAAATAAAAGGTTACGCCGCCCGCCACAATACTTCCCCGCCATTCAGCACGAAAAAGATGATGACCCTGTTAAAAGAAGCCTGCGGGAAAGTCACAAGAGATGACTGGGCAAAGGTTGTCGAAAAGACTAAAAACCTGATTATGGAACATTTTGACCGAGATATCAGGATTGATTCTGTAATTGATAATAATATAATTATACATGTAGGCGAAGATGATGATGAAGACACCACCTCCTCAAGCGAATCGGAGTCTGATTAATATTCTGTACGCACATTTAGTTCAATGTACTTTATTCCATAGAAATACAGATTGTAACTTTGTAAAAAATAATAAATAAAACAATTTTATTATATTAATATTCCCTTTTATTGTTTCCACGTAAAGAACTAAAATATAAATTTTAAATGATTCCGCCAATTTAAAACGGTCTAAATCTAATCATAAAAATAACGCGGCGGTTCATTTTGGAGTAACGGTAACGAACTCGGTATAATGTTGTGTCCATCACTAGTCGTGACTAACTGATAAGTGTCAGGAACGCATTCTCTGAACGGCCGGATAATATAATATAATATTCTTTACACAGTCACACAACATTTTTTTTTATATTAATGCATATACCTATTTATGTTATATCACACAAAGGTTTAGATTCAGGAAAATTAAACCCGACGAAACAGAAAAACAATTGTCATGTTAATTAATCTAGTAAGCACAGTAAAATACCTTATTAACGCCATTAACAATGCAATCACCGTAGCCAAGTTCTCGGCTGATTGTATTTGACCACCGATGGTACTGGATTGTGTGCCTTACAACTCGCGAGGAGAAGAAGAATTAATCTAGTAATTAAATGAGCAAAACGACAGACAGACTTCTGAAAACTTCCTCCAGACACTTCCAATACATACGATCAAAGTGTCCCGTAAAAAGCAATGGTTGAATTTGGTAGTCGAGACGGATGCTCGGGTGGCCTAGTGGTCATGGCGCTGGACGCATATAGTCCAGAGACGCGGGTTCGAGTCCCGCCTCGACTACCAAATTTTTCCATTGACTTTCTTCTTTTCGAATTTTTCTAGTTATACCTAAGCTTTATAGGTAAAAAATTATATGTAAAGTGTCCCATGTACTAGTAGTGATTAAGATGTCAAGGGTAACCATAGCCTATGGAGAAAAAATATGCTGGAAAATCGTCTGCGTATAAATGAGGGAGAGTGGGCAACCACCTCATGCAATGGGTGGGCAACCTGATAAAGGTGGCGTTAGATCGATGGATGAGGGAGGCACAGGGAGGGCTAAACACAAAATAAGGTATACAGTTTTTATTTATTAAATAAGCCTCATAACGAATTTACATTACTAATTTTAATCCGGAGCGAAACAAACAAGTTGTAATTAATTTACAAATTTACTCTTAATAAATTTATTTTCGTGTCATGACGGAGTTTAGATATATGGTTTTATCAACATTTTTCATATTATAGGTGTCGTCAAAACCCTGTCTGGGTGGTATAAGGTCATTCATATATGATCTTTATAAAAATGAAAGAAAAATTGATATAAAGTCCAATCCGTCTAGCTATATAGTGGTATTGGTTCATACTAAGATTTCCATTATCATTGGAGCTGGATTACAATGAAATTTTACAGTCTCCATCGCATTAAATATCTCTGTATTGTAAAAGCCGCTAAAAAGAACGGTTAGGCATACACCATACCCTTCGGCCACATTCGAAACCATCATCATCGGATGGTCACGGTAACTACTTACCACCAGGGTGGACGGTAATAACTGTTTGCCACTTACTTGGTTTATAATATTAATTAGGTATTTTTACGTCTACAAAAAACCTTTTTTAATTGTCTATTTTTAAAGATATAAATAAAAAGTATGTAAGTATAGGATTTTATTACATTTTTATTGTTTACCATAAAATTAACATTCACCATAATTAGATCGTCTGTAAAAAAATTATAACGTTGTCATATTCGTTCAAATAAACATACAAATTCCATTAAATGACAAAGCAAATTTTGAAAATACATTAAAATGAAACATGCTCATAAAATGTTTGGATCATAATATACGTATATTAGTGTCAACAGTAATTAATTAAGTTAATTCACCCCCTTAGGGGATACTCGTGTGTAATGCGAATTATAAATAAGTGAAGTGTTATGTTTACAGATAATATATTAATATGTGTAATACCTTTTAACGATGTTTTTGTGTTTGTATTTATGCAACCTACAATAGGTGGTGGTATTATTAGGTCTTATATCTTAAAAAGTAATTAGTATCATAATCTTTTTAGAGGTAAAACTCGGTAAGAATGTATTTTTAAGAAAATTATTTCGAAAATCTACAAAAATGTATTGCTTCAGAATTAATGTTTTTAAAAGATAATACGCACTAGTACTACTAATAGTTACTTTCGATTTAAGTCGATGCAGCGTACCATCGGTTTGGGGGTACTGTCGATGTAGCGTACCGTCGATTTAGGGTACTGTCGATACATTAGCCCGTCGATGGAACGTCTGCTATACAGCGACCATCGATGTAGTGACTGTCGATATTATGAACTAGACCCGTTTATCAGAGGTCCTTAGTACCAGCTCTGCTTAGTTCGAATCCAAATGACGTTGTGCGATTGTGTGAAGACTTTTACTGAAATTTCTGCAGATTATCTTAGCTATTATCGCAGCTTCCTTTACGACTTGGACTTTAATGTCAACTTTAACGACTCTACCGTTTATGACACCCACGCAATAAGAGCAGGTGCCGACATTTTGTATAAAGGTATATAGTTTTAATATTCCGTGTAATAAATTATAATAATTCTCCATTTTAATATGGAGGCATATGTCCTGCAGTAGACATCGTTTGCCTGTTATAGAAAGAAAGAAATAAATTATTTTTTATTTGCACATAACATACACACTGCATTCCACACAAATTGTACTTAATTAAACTTAAAATTAGACTTAAAATTAAACTTTTTTTTTTAAATAAAGGCATATAATACCGTAACCTTGAATGCTATTTATTTTTCTCAACATAACATCCTATTAATGTCCCACTGCAAGGACGGGGCTGGTCCCATAACAGAGTGATACTTGGCCTACTACAACCACGCTGGCCAGACGGATTGCTATAGGGTTTAATTTCAAGTTTTCCTTTTTTTTATTTCGTAAAGTAATTATTCACGGTTAGTCCCTTAGTCGGTTTTTACGACACCTATGGGATGAGATGGGGTGGTGACATATTGTATTCTTACTCTTTCACCACGCAGAGTTATTTTTCTCATCTTCCTTTAAATAGCTTTTATACACAGGAACAGCTTAACCTACATATAAATACTTTAAGCCTTAAAGCGTTACTTTTGCAAATAAAACTATAGCTCGATGTGTTAGTGTCTTTGTTCTCTTCGAAAAGACATTTACAATTTGCTTTATATTCAAAGAAAAGATGAATTAGAAACAGATAGGTGTCTCGATCTTTAACCCAAATAAACTCAACTTCGTTAGTTTAAATATAGCAACACATACGTACTAAACAGAATTACCTAGTTACTTAAATGAAAACCTGAGGAATGCCTCATTCAATCAACTTTACGTATTCCTAACACGATACACAGAAGTTTAAAAATAATTACAATTAAAATTCCACGTAAACATCGTTTACAATTAAAATTTAGAAACTTTTCATTTAGTCACACAATATTCAAATATTTACATAACATAATGAAATTCTAATTAGTCCAGTTTTAATGTAAATATTTTACAGGGTAACATTGAATGAAACAGCGTACGGCCATTATGCAAACAAAGGTAACAGTGAAAAAATATAAAATGCCCGGCTCCATTACTCTTGAAAGAGACAATATTTTTGTATATGCGACTCCATTGCTCTTGTGATGGAGACAGGAGCAGCATGATCACGACGCCGCCGCCACCAGCTAATCACCAACTTGCATATTTAATCATATTTATTTACTGACGACTAACTTGCAAAACAAAACCGCATCTGTACTGCATCACAAAATATTCGAAAAATCAATTTTTAAAATAAATATTTGAACGGTTGTCATATATTCATCGTATAACAGGTTGACGGACCAATTTTTATTCTTAAAACTGTCTTTTGTTTCATTCTGAAGTTTCGCTAGGCATGTTGCTAAGAATAGAATCAGTTTGAATTGCCGTCTTTTTATAACAGTCAATTGATGCAGAAACGGCTCTTTTCTTCTCATTGGAGAAACTCTGTTCCCAGAGGCTAACTTGGTGTACAATGATTTTATGGCAAAGCGGATTGGTATCCATACTATTAATATTATAAATGGGAAAGTGTGTCTGTTTGTCTTTCTTTCAAGGCAAAACGGAGCGATGAATTGACGTGATTTTGAAGGGATGGAGAGTAAAATAAGCTACTTTTTTTTTTCTTCTTTGTCCAGGAAAGGGGAACAGTGCTACCCCGAATTTAACGCGAGCGAAGTCGCGGGCAAAAGCTAGTAGATATAAATATTATTTAAAAAAGCGTCATACGCCTCAATCAAAAACTGCACGTGGCTTACTCGCAAAGAGGCTCTAGAAGAGACTTCGTAAGTGAATATGTGATTGCTAGCAATTAGTTATTTGTTTTAGTTTGAGTTGTGTCGCATCGTGATCACAGCTTCTCCTAAGGGTATCCCAATGTTGTAATAAACTTGAATAAAAAACTAAAATTAATTAACCTCCAGCTGATGTATTTATATTATCATTGATCAAACAGAAGAAATGCAAAATACAACCGAATTGAGAACCTCCTCCTTTTTTTGAAGTCGGTTGAAAACAAGATCATTTTGTTAAAATTATTAGTGTCAATTTGCAGCAAACAATTGAATGAACAAGGTTTCAAGTAATGTAAACTCTGACTAGACACTCTGCACTCTTGTAAACTTAACAAAACAACATCACATTGATATTGTTTGTTTATTATGGCGTCATGAACATAGTTACATATTTGCCAGTGTCAAGTGAAATACAATACATTCAGTAAGTAGGAGTATAAGTTTACACATACAAAAAAAACACATTAAAAAGTCGATGCTTCACTTTTGTCCAGGAGAACTTCACGGGAATTCGTATGATGGAGACAGTAACAGCATGATCACGCGCGCCGCGCCGCCACCAGCTAATCACCAACTTGCATATTTAATCACATTTTTTTACTGACAACGAACTTACAAAACAAAACCGCATCTGTACTGCATCACAAAATCTTCGAAAATCAATTTTTAAAATATATAAATGACAGCTCAACCTCTCGTCATGGCGTCCAGTCTAATTCTCTGATATTATCTGACTTGTGTGATTATTCTCTTTCATTCCACCCTTCAAAGTCAACGTTCTTTAAAAAAAAAACAAAACAATTGCATTGTCTCTTTGCTATCAAAAGTTATTACAAAGTTGAGATAAAATTTGCATGAGAGACAAATAAAACGTCTTCAAATTATCTTTATAGAAAGAATATTTTATTTTTGAAATAGTTTGCTCATATATTTTATATTAAATGGGTTCTGCTTTCACTCGCAATAAATTTGCATGTGAAACAATATTATAATATTCTTTAAACATTCATACCAAGCTATATGTATAGATAGTTAGTTCCAAAAATAGCAGAGGTAATAAAACAATAATTTATTAATATGCCAGACATTCCTCAATTTACTTGAGTTATATCATTCCGCTTGGTGGCAGAGTAAGATAAATAAGTCGTAAGTGGAGGGAGACCTATGTATAAGGGGTACAGGAATAATTTG
Source organism: Schrankia costaestrigalis (assembly GCA_905475405.1). Classification (NCBI taxonomy): domain Eukaryota; kingdom Metazoa; phylum Arthropoda; class Insecta; order Lepidoptera; family Erebidae; genus Schrankia; species Schrankia costaestrigalis. Next base: position 17,866,185 of record FR997838.1, on the reverse strand, counting down.
CAAAAGTGATGGATAATTTTCGGCGAACACTATGTTGACTTTTACAGGCTGCCGATGGCACTATGATAGGCAGAAATTCGGAGAGTGAGCTTAAGACTAAAGCTTAAGATAGTGCAACCTGTGCCAAACGTCAAGCAAATACGGGAATAGTCTTTATAAGTATCCGTCTCGTCAACATTTTCATCAAATTCAAAACAACATTTACACCCTAACAAAAAAAAAAAGAAATTCATTCGTCAAAATAACTGATCATGGTGACCCTATATAGAGCTTTCGTTGTTTACAAAACACAATGCAATATGCATTTTATTGCTTCCCATTAAGGTTGTTATTGCTCTGCAAGTTTAGCAGATAGATCGAGGGTTGTCGGGGGACATCTTTATCTTTACGACTTTGCTTCACGAGGACTGGCATTGACCTACTTATACATGAAAATATATTCAAAGGGGAGCCTAAATGAAGTTTTCCGGAAACAGGAAGTGCATGTTGTTTTTCATTTAGAAATATTATATCTGCAGTTGATTTTTGGTAACGGGATATTAGATGGGCTATTATAATATATTATCCATACTAATATTATAAATGGGAAAGTGTGTCTGTCTGTTTGTCTTTCTTTCAAGGCAAAACGGAGCGACGAAATGACGTGATTTTTTAAGCGGAGATAGTTGAAAGGATGGAGAGTAACATAGGCTACTTTTTGTTACCCCGAATTCAACGCGAGCGAAGCCGCGGGCTAAAGCTAGTTAGAAATAGGTTTTCAAAGAAAATGTAGGTCTGGTTTCCGAGTTAGCAGATGCGGTAATGTGATGATATGCCTACCCGCATCATGTATAAACCTGACTTGACCCTGCAAAGACCGCAAACAGCACTAGTCATAATGCACAATGGCACTAATATGATTGCCCTTGCTGATAAAACGTAACGTTGCCGTTGTGCCTCGGAATCGTAGCGGTCATGTAGCCGGGTGCCATACGAGGTAGCGAGTTTGAGTTTTTCCTACCACGACTTTTCTGGCGTAGTGGTAATTTAACATGACTTCTATGCAGAGGTCTCGGGTTCGATTCCTGCTCAATGCAAATCTTTGTGTGCATGAACGGAGTTATCGGAGTTATCTTGTAAAAAAAAAGGAAAAAGAAGATAGAAAAGATATACATAATGCTAGCTAAGTTTACTTTGTCATCGCAAAACCAGTGTGACAAATCCTTTAAGGTGCAGCAAATAAATAAAACCGACGTCAACGATAAGACTAGAGCACAGTGTTGCTTTATATTTGTTATTTTTCTTTTAGATTTATTCTGTTTATGTTAAAGATGAATGATTTTAACGGCGAGAGAGCTAGAGAGTGTGTGGAGAAGAAAAACGGTTGATCGTAAATATTATCTTTACGAAGTAAAAAGAAGGAAAACCAATGCGTCTGGCCAGGGTGGTATTAGTAGGCCAAGTATCCCTCCGTCACGAGAGGAGGCCCGTCCCTGCAGTGGGACCTTAATGGGCTGCTATGATGATGATGATGATATCTACTAATAATAAAAGTAAACTCACCTAATCTTAAATTTTTAGTAAAGAACACTTGGTATACGGTGGCACTCGTTGTCTTCCTATAACGTAATCTGAAACAAAGAAAAGAAGAATATTAAAAATGAAAATAATACACAACCACTTATTAACTATGACTTTCAAAGTAGTTTCAGATTTGAGGGTCCCTTAGCTGTGGGACTTCCATGTGACGGAGTAAGAATACAATATGTCACCACCCACAGAAATCTTTGTTCAGATATCTGTGTCACCACCCCATCTCATCGTCGTAAAAACCGACTAAGGGACTATCCGTGAATATTAACTATACGAAATAAAAAGAAGGAAAACTTGAAATTAAACCTTATACCAATCCGTCTGGCCAGCGTGGTATTAGTAGGCTAGGTATCCCTCCGTTACGGAAGGAGGCCCGTCCCTGCAGTGGGACATGAATGGGCTGTTATGATTATTCATAATGATAGCTGTGGGAGTCGTAAGAGGTGACCGAGACCAATTTACATCTTTTGAACTCGGTGGTGTACATCAATATTGATGACCGTTCGGATAGCGACACACACAAATGAAAAGTTACAAAATTATAATATACTAGCTGACCCGTCCCTTTTTTAAACATATTTCATTACTGCTCCACTCCTATTAGTCATAGCCTTATACTATATAGCCTATGACACTCACGGATAAATAGACTATTCAACACAGAACGAATCTTTAAAATCGGTTCAGTAGATCCAGAGATTACCCCCTATAACGTCACAAACATACAAACTTTACCTCTTTATAATATTCAGTATACAAAACCATTACCCAATAAGTAATAAAATGTTTAATTTAATTATTTTAATTACCTACCCAAATCCTGAACGCACATATATCAATATACAAGTACGTAGGAAGACAAATTAAAACGATTTTATCAGTGTTCAGAGTATTATTAAGCGAGGTTCATGTTTAAAGTCGTGTATACGTGAAAGTTAAATTAGTTTTGCCACAAGATAGCCGTTTGACGAGCCGTTTACGTACTGTACACAAAAACAATAGACTTAAACTTTACTAAACAATATTCCTATTATAACTATAGATTGGTTTTCGTAAGAAATTGCAGTATAGCGTAAAAAGAATAAAAAACAATAACTACTCTTTGTTATCAAAAAGGGGTAGTTGACTAAACATCTTTTTTTTTGGGTGGTAAACCTTTTAGAGGCCGTCCCAGGTGTGTTGGAGTCCCGAAAGATGGAAGTTAGGTTTACCGACTAAACCCCACGGTGTTCCTCTATCACCCTAAAGTACCAAGACTTCGAGAAGATTGGCATTACTCGAGCCGTCCCGGCGGGTGCTGGTTCGCAACTGCGAACCCTGAAACTGGACAAGGCAGGACCATGCCCTTCCTCCTACGTACGTGGAACACTACACCGAGATGACCCGGCCTACCTATTACATTAGGTTACACTTAACATCGCATGAACCGTCGCGCGGCATGGCGCGCTGGTCGGGAGTTGCACACGAACTGAGCTGTGTCTCATATTCTCTCTTCTCGCACTCCCGAGCATCGTGTCGTCCTGTGCGTTGTGTAGGTATACTTTAGGATCTGTGGGATCTATGTGTGCGGGTGTAGTGTGACTGTGTCGATGATGTTACTACTACCAATAAGTATAATTTTTTATGTAAATTTTAATTTATTTCTATGAATGTACGGCATGTTTATTGCCAAAATAAATGCTTTCTTCTTTCTTTCTTTCTTTCTTACGCCGTCCTCTCTGGTGACTAAACATCCTAAGAAAGAGGTTTTTTTTCCCCTGAGTATTTTTCGTCACCTTTTAACTACGACTTGATTAAGTATTTAATTATGCCTAAATAATTTTTACTACTTTCACGAAATATTTCGCTGATGTTGTAATGGGATTTAGTATTTTTAGTATAACCAGCCTTACTTAACCAGATTTATGTAGCTGGCTTTAGAGCTCGACACGCGTGACGTTGACGTCCGCTTCTATCAACCGTCTGGTCCGACATCAAACTACAATATTTCATTTTAAAATTCACACAACGAACAGACAAAACATTTCAACATTCTCCACCTGCTATTTTATTTGATGACGTAAATTAAACTCACACATTTATAACTTCCTCTGTACACATCCGCAGTGCAGCACAAAATGTATACAGCACACGTTTATTCAACTGAGTTAATATCGTACATTAAATTCTGTTCACAGGAATTTTAACGGTTCGAAACCTCTCTCTTTATTGAGATACAAGCTTTATTTTGTTATTTTTAAATGTAGAAATCGTAGCAATCATAGTCAGTTTCAATCACTGATCTATACTTACTAATATTATAAAGAGGTAAAGTTTGTGTGTTTGTGACGTGAGTTGTAGGGGGTAATCTCTGGATTTACTGAACCGATTTAAAAAATTCTTTCTGTGTTGAATAGTCCATTTATCGGGGAGTGTCATAGGCTATATAGTATGACTAATAGCGGTGGAGCAGTAATTAAATGTGTTTAAAAAACGGACGCGATTTTTTCGCCACACAACGAAGTGGGCACGGGTCGGCTAGTTAACCATAAAGCTGTTTAAGCAACGTCAGCGAGGCCATCCCTTTGATGGATGAAATCTCAGAGGCATTTCATCAGAGCGTTTCAAAACTCGGTCCAGGCTGTCATAGTAGCTGTAAGAGGCTTACATCGCCTAGGCCGCAGACTCGGGCAGACAAAACATTATTTTTAAGAATGCTGGTCCCTGTCTGTGACTAAATACGTCTGGGTCGGCTAGTCTATATATATATATATATAATATATAAAACTCAAAGGTGACTGACATAGTGATCTATCAACGCACAGCCCAAACCGCTGGAGAGATCTAACTGAAATTTGGCATGCACGTAGATGTTATGACGTAGGCATCCGCTAAGAAAGGATTTTGATGAAATCTACCCCCAAGGGGATAAAATAGGGGATGAAAGTTAGTATGAAACTTTGTCAGTTTCAAACCGATCTGGCTGAGACTTTGCACGCATATAGCTACTAAGACGTTGGCAACTCCATATAAAGGACTTTTATAAATTCTACCCCCAAGGGGATAAAATAGGGGATGAAAGTTAGTATGAAACTTTGTCAGTTTCAAACCGATCAGGCTGAGACTTTGCATGCATATAACTACTATGACGTTGGCACCCCCTTAGAAAGTATTTTTATAAATTCTACCCCCAAGGGGATAAAATAGGTGATGGAAGTTTGTATGAAACTTAGTCAGTTTCAAACCGATCGGGCTGAGACTTTGTATGCATATAGCTATTAGGACGTTGGCAACCCCTTAGAAAGGACTTTTATAAATTCTACCCCCAAAGGGATAAAATAAGCGACGAAAGTTTGTATTAAACTTTGTCAGTTTTAAACCGATCGGGTTGAGGCTTTGCATTCTAATAGTTACCATGACGTAGGCATCTCCTAAGGAAGGATTTTATTAAATTCAACCCCTATAGGGATAAAATAGGGAACGAAAGTTAATTTGATTTTTTTTCAAATTCAAACTGTTCGGGCTGAGGCTTTGCATACATATAGTTACTATGACGTAGGCATCCTCTTAGAAAGGATATTTACAAATTCTACCACCAAGGGGATAAAATAGGGGATTAAAGTTTTTATGAAACTTTGTCGATTTTAATCCAATCGGACTGAGACTTTGCATGTATATAGTTACTATGACGTAGGCATCCCTTCAGAAATGATTTTGATATTTTCTACCCCTATGGGATCAAATAGGGGATGAAAGTTTGTATGAAACTTTGTCAATTTCAATCCGATCGGGCGGAGGCCCTGCATACATATACTTGCTATGTCGTAGGCATCTCTTTAGAAACGACTTTAAAAATTCTATCCCCAAGGGGATGAATAGGGGATGAAAATTTGTATGAATCTTTGTCAGTTTTAAACCGATCAGGCTGAGACTTTGCATGCAGATAGCTACTATGAAGTAGGCATCTCCTTAAAAAGTATTTTGATAAATTCCACCCCTAAAAGGGTAAAATAGGATGAAAGTTTGTATAAATCTTTTTACATTTTCGAATGATTGAACTGAAATTAAAGATTGGAGCTACTATGATGAAGACGTCCGCTAATATAGAATTTTGATTAATTCAGCCCCTATTAGGACGTCACGGTCTCAGCTGCCAAAAAATCTATGAAGTCACGACTCAGCTGTTAAAATTCTTAGACGTTACGACGAAGTTGTCAAAAAAATTCCCGCCAAAATTCTATGACGTCACGTCTTATCTGTCAAAACTTCTATCTAGCTAGCTGTAAAAAAAAACATTTTATGACGTCACGACTCAACTGTCAAAAAATCTATGACGTCACGAATCATCTTTCCAAAATTCTGTGACATTACGACTTAGCTACTCCACGCATTCCTTAGAAAAATGGTTTTGACATACAGGCAGACAGGGGGACAGACAACAAAGTGATCTCATAAGGGTTCTGGTTTTTTTTAAACATAAATTATAATAATACTTTTTAACGCGAGCGAAGCCGCGGGGAAAAGCTAGTTAACCATAAAGCTGTTTAAGCAACGTCAGCGAGGCCATCCCTTTGATGGATGAAATCTCAGAGGCATTTCATCAGAGCGTTTCAAAACTCGGTCCAGGCTGTCATAGTAGCTGTAAGAGGCTTACATCGCCTAGGCCGCAGACTCGGGCAGACAAAACATTATTTTTAAGAATGCTGGTCCCTGTCTGTGACTAAATACGTCTATATAAGATTGTTAGTTTGTCGGACACTTTGTTTTTGCCACATTCCTTTAAGCTAATAAACATTTAGTTAAAGCAACATGCACATTGCCGCCTTATTCAATCTTGAACACATAATACATTATAAGAAACGTATCCTATTAAAACAGTCTATAAGAAATTTTCTTTAAACCGAAAAATAAATATTTAAACGGCGAGAGAGCTAGAGAGTGCGTGAAGAAGAAAAACTGTTATTATAAGGCTAAATGTACGGGAAGATTATAATTTGTTGCAAACTGTTTGCTGTAGCTGAGAAATGTTTGCGTAACAAAATTAGGTATGAATTGTATGTAAGTACAATTATTTGTAACACGAATTGACTCACGCATTGTTATATGGGGTTATCTGAAGCTAAAGTACTGACAAGACGGATATAATTGTTTGGTTGTGTCGAGTTTCCGACTCTGCAGGTTGCAGACACAGGCCTTTTTAACCGACTTAAAAAAAAGGAGGAGGTTTTCAATTCGGTTGTATTTTAAATTTGTTTCTTTTTTGTGATTATTCGTAAACGGTCAAACCGATTTAATTTTTTTTTCTGGTGACGGAGTAAAGTTTTGTGTACTTACGCTACTCTGGGTAGTTGGATACAGATTGGTTTTATGTGTATTTTTTAGCCCTTAAAAGCTTAATATTAACCCTTCAAGTTGGTTCAGTAATTTCTGTTGTAATACAAACCAAAAAGCTATCTATGCAAAAACTAAAAATTTGAAATCAGACAATATAGATATACCAATCTGACTAGCCAGTGTGGTATTAATAGACTAAGTTAGCTTCTAATACACAAGCAGTGATGAAACCAAATGTTACAGAATGTATACATACGTGGGTGGCATAATATAATATAATTGAGCTCCCTGTTGCATACTGTGGTAGATAGCTGCTGCGTTTGAATGCGCACCTCGTTTAATTATCATCGATTATTAATGTAATTAATAAGATATCACTGAATACAATACATTGTTTCGATTATTATGATGGACTATGATATTATTGATATTCCTAATACATTAACACAACACTATTAATTTGTAAACTAAGCTAAATTTACACACTTTTATTTTTGTAAATATGTATGTTATACATGAAAACACCCAGACCAATGCAATTATTATGTTTATGTAAAATAGTATTGATAAAAAAATCTGGCGCGTAAGCTGTCAACATTAACAAACTTTAGTAGCTATAGCCGTCGAGTATTAAACACGCACTTATGCTATTTATTGCCTGTAAATAAAATAATTCAGGGAGTTTACTAATACGGAAACAGTAGATATTGTACACATCTTATATTTAAACGTTTGTTACTCGTATTTTGAACCAAATTTTGTGCGTTTAGTATTTACTCCAAAGTTACGGTAAAATGTGCGATAAAATATGGAAAGTTATTAAATATATAACGAAATAATATTTTGAAACATTATTAGATTTTCTCCGTGTGGTAACGAAGTAAGAATACAATATGTCACCACCCCATCTCATCCCATGGGAGTCGTAAAAACCGACTAAGGGACTATCATCTAAACGAAATAGAAAGAAGGAAATATTATGCAAATAAATGATTATTGATTGATTGAGAACTTGAAATTAAACCCTATACTAATCTGTCTGGCCAGCGTGGTATTAGTAGGCCAAGTATCCCTCCGTCATGGAGGGAGGCCCGTCCCTGCAGTGGGACATTAATGAGCGAGATAGGGTGGTGACATATTGTATTCTTACTCCGTCACCACACGGATATTATTATATATCCCTAAAAAATCAAGAAGCCATAACTATACATTTAAACATTGACTCACACGAGAATTGTACCACAGATCTCCAACGTAAGCATCGGCTTTCGCTTACTAACCATAGCTAACAATGAGCTAGCAAACAGTTTGCCTTATCTGCAATCTTCCTTACATTTTGATGTAAAGTCTCAGGAGTCTGTTGTTTATTCTATTTCTTAAATTACCTTTATATAGGAGCCTCCGTTGATTTTAGAGGTCCTCAAATATTTACACGGTTAACCGTTTTGTGTCAAAAAAGGTTATAATATATTATTTCTGAATTATGGCCTATATTAAGTTGTCTTAGTAGTCCCTTGAAGGTCCCACTGCAGGGACATGCAGTCCCACTGAAGGAATTCAGTAATGGAGGGGTTTGCACGTGGTCAGGGGTTTGAATACCACGCAGGGCAATTATTGTTGACCTATAACTTAATAGCTCTAAGCCGCATCGTTTTTTGTGTCCATTGTAAGTACTTACTATAGAAAACTTCAAGAGAGGACTAGATTTTAGGCAACCTGTGTTTTTAAGAAATATAGATAAATATTTGACGCTGGTCAGTTCGACAAAACACATTTATAGTTTATATTTCAAGTAAAATCTGGCAATTATATTATGTTGAATATCTCCTAGTCGGCTGTTATAACACCCTGTAGTCGTTAAGACAAATTTGTTTAGGACAAAGTTCTTCTGGTACGAAGAACCATGAAGCTCCATACCATCAGGTGAGCGTAGTAATTAATTATTATAAGTATCATAAAAATGTTTTTAGTACACATTATACTTACGTAGATATCTATTTATGTCTCATATCGAATGCGTGCCCATCGATACAGTCACTACAAATAATACATTATTTATAAAAATGTAGGTCGAGTTTTAATTCTGTAGGCTACCTATATATCTACTACCCTTACTCTGTTTATGTAAGCTTTTATCATATTATTAACTGCTTTGTTGGTATAGCAGGTTTAACTGCCTCGGGAGCAAAGCTGTCATGTCGGTAGTAGTATATTCAAGATAATTGTTTGTACACATTGTTGTCCTGCTCCTGGTGGTTTTTGTGTCTGTAAAAAGCTCTGCGACAGGGCTGGGATACTAGTCAGGAAGTTGGCTCTGATAAAAATGCATTCATGCATGCCAATGTTTCGAATAGACAGTTGCTTCAGAACAATTGCTTGAGCGATCAACAAATGTTTGTCTTGATTCTGGATGTAATTTGTAGCCGTCGAATACATGTACTTAAATACAATATCCCTCATCCATCGGCCGCAACCTTGATCAAGGATTCGGTCACCTTGATTTTCCTGAGGGTCTCCACATTTGTAATTCGTACACGTATTGCGATTTCAGCATACTCGTAGTTCTTCCTATTGCTCTTGGTGTATTTATAAGTATTCTGATAATGTTATCTTTTCTACTAATTATATTTTGATTACATCTCTTCTAAATGTACAAAATAATCATGAAAACTAAAAAACAATACTCATTTCAACCATTAAACTATTCCAAGAACTTTCAAAACATTAAAACTTATTTGCATTATCACAAAGAGCACGACCCCAAGGACAATATAAGTACCTTCTATCGACACGCTAGTAATTTACTATTATTACTACAAACTTTATGTATTTCAAATCAGTAATGCTTTCTTATTACATTTATTTGTTTTTCTTGTTGTTTTAAAAGACAACTCTGGTACTCGGGATAGAGTAAATAAATAAATAAATAATTCTCACACATCGCCACCTAGTCCCAAACTAAGCAAAGCTTGTACAATGTCAATAAGAGTCCTGTGTCATGATGTCAGACTTCAAAAAACATCCAGACTGGAGACGAACAAAATCATATTTTGAAGATCACAGAATTTTTTTTTTCGTATCTGAATAATTTATCATAACGGCCATTAATGTCCCACTAAAAGGACGTGGTATTAGTAGGCCAAGTATCCTCCCGTGACGGAGGGATACTTGGCCTACTAATACCACGCTGGCCAAGCGGATTAATATAGGGTTTAATTTCAAATTTTCCTTCTTTTTATTACGTAAAGATAATATTCACGGATAGTCCCTTAGTCGCTTTTTACGACACCCATGGGATGAGATGGGGTGGTGACACAATGTATTCTTACTTCGTCACTACACGGAAAAGTAATCAGCATGGTATTCAAACCCTCGACCTCGTACACAAAAGCCACAATCACAACCGCTTTGCCACTATAGCAGTCATTACTACAAATCACTATTCCAAGGACAAAATAAATACGTTATATCGACACACCTGTAATTTACGATTATTATTATTTTTTTTTTTTTTTTTTTAAAAGACAACTCCCGCACTAGGGATCATGCCCTGTGTCGCGGGGACTTTTTACAAACATCAATTAACGGACACATAGAACACCCAGACTCAGGACAATAATTTGTGGATCTCACAAATTATTGTACTGCGTGGGGATCGAACCCACAACCTCATGCGCGGCAGCCGCTGGCTCTACTAGCGCGCCACCGAGGTCGTCAAACTACTATACTATATTACTCAAAGTTTATGTATTTCAAATATCACTAATGCTTTATTATTACTGTGGCAATGTTCTTGTTTTTCCAATTGGTAATACCAGGTAATAGCCGTCAAATTACCCTGTGCATGACATTGGCTGTCACGTTAACTAGTTTTGTTGTAAGGTTGTATATAAGTAGTGACCTTTGACATCTATTTGCGTTTGTTATGGGGTAGACATTGATGACGTTAATGGCCTACTGCAAGGACGTGGTAGGTAGATAATAGACCTCACGAGGCTGGTCAATTCTATTATTATGGTTCAATTCTATTATTATTCTACGTGATTGTTTGATCTACGATGGACCGTAACCGATGGAGACAATTCACTCGGCTGTAGGATTCCTCTTACCACGAACCTCAGTAATGAGGGACCGACTAGAGAGAGATAGAGAAATAAGAGAGAAAGAAAATTCGACAACTAATATAAGGCTGGCTGATTTGCTATAGTCTTCAGGGGGCTCAGTAAGTTGCCACCATTTGACGATCTCTGTGGCGTAGTGGTTATATAACATGATTGATACGCAGAGGTCTCGGGTTCGATTCCCGCTCAATGCAAATATTTGTGTGCATAAACATGATCATTTGCATTGGTCTGAGTGTTTCTATGTATAATATATTTTTTCCGTTGTTCTGTTACCCATAACACAAGCAGCTTACTTTGGGAACAGATGGCCTTGTGTAGAGATATCATTTATCAGAGCTATTGGTGACGAAGGAAGAAAAATTCTAGCCAGTAACCTGTGTTTCCTGTCCATTCTTAGGGGCTCCGTCACTCCTGCTTTCCTAGGACCAAAGGCGGGTAGAAAACCTTGAAAAAGTTTCCCTCGTACTCATGATACAAGCTTTGCTTAGTTAATCAATAGATGGCGTTGTGTGATTGTACAAGGAATATTGTTATTTTTTTACAAATAAGCTGATTTATGAAGCAAAAAGAACTCAATGATCATTGTAATGATAATTCAAAAGACATTGTTTGTTCGTTTATTGTTAAAATATTATAAAAGCAGAATCTTAAAAGTTTATGTTTCAAATACTTTCCTGAAGGCAAAATCATTATGTGTACAACAAAGCCAACCTTTCAGAATAACCTTTGTATTATTACACTGGAAAAGCAACTTTATGACGTTTGTTATAAGTTTGATAATAACATTGTCATGATTAGGCCAGATGTAGAAAACATTTTGTAATTTTTGTTACTAAGGTAAATGACATTATAATGTTTGGTTTCATTTAGATCACAATATTACACGAATTTTTTTGTATAGACTGAGTAAGAATACATGGTGTCATCAATACCAGACATACTTTTGTGGCTGTCGTAAATCTGAACGGGCAAGTTCAAAATCAAGTTTGTCGGTTGAGTGATCTTTTAGAATAACAGAATGTGTGGCTGCAGCATACCTTTTTATATATTTTCTCAATTTTTGAAATAATTATGGCAGTATGTAACAAATTAATGATCAAATTTTGGACTCCGAAAAAAATTAAGTATCGTTTTATTTTTTTGCTTGTCTAGTCAACAGTTAATATTTAAATAAAAAAGTTATTTGCAAAAAATCTTAACCAAATGTATGTAAAGATAATAAATTCGAAATCCATTTAGGTTTAAATCAAACAGCGTAACCAATTCGGTCGTTTTCACTAATCAGATATCTCCAATCGAAAACGGTTCCGTTTGACATTTCTCTTCGTCCTAGCCCTGGCTGATAGCCAATCCGAATAATTTATAACTTAATTTGGAGCCTTTCGAGGGTTGACCTCGTTGAGGGTTTGCGGAACTGAAAAAAGTAAACCTTTGTTTTGGTGAGCGAAATCTCTTTGGGAGCGACAATGATTTGACCTTTATCGCATGTTTTGTACGATTTTAGGAAAACTGAGACATTTTAACTTATGTGGTGACAGAGTTAGAATACGATGGTGTCACCACTCTATCTTATATCATGGGTTTTGTAAAATTTACTTCATAAAAAAATTCTCACGCGCATGTATGACTCGCATAATGAATGTAGACGAGGCCGAATCTGTTTGCCAGGATCGTGACAAGCGGCGTTCTGTCGTCTCTGCCTACCCCGGACGGGATAAGGCGTGAGTTTATGTATGTATGTATGTAAAAAAATTCTCATGTCTCCACGAACACTTAAGAAGGAAAACTCGTCATAAATCCTTGCACGAATATGCCTTTGTTTTACACTTTTGCCAACGTTTCACAAGGTACGTAAAATAACATTTAAAAACAAAACTTCTCGTAACAACATTAATTTCAAGTGAACGCTTACCTTAAGTACATTACATCAAGCTCTCGTCAATATTCCGTCAGATACAAAACTTCATTGTTATCAGGAACTCCGCAGTCAATTTACCGACAAAATTGACTAAGTACTTATAAACACCGTCATCAATAACGTTAGCGCATTAATCAGGAACTTTCAAACTTGCTTAGTCACATAGAGAATTAAGTTCTGTGGTTTTAAACTTATATACAGGATGGTGAATCTCATTGCGATAAATCGAGTAATGCTTGAAATTAAACCCTTTTCCAATCCGTCTGGCCAGCGTGGTATTAGTAGGCCAAGTATCCCTCCGTCACGGGAGGAGGCACGTCCCTGCAGTGGGACATTAATGGGCTGTTATGATGAGTAATGCTTAGTTTCCCGTCACCAGGGTTGTTTTTACAATTGCTTTGGTGGTAAAGCAGTCGTATGCTTAGCTGTCAAGCGCGAGATAGCGGATTTGAATCCCGCGTAAAATATTCGTTTATGTTTTTTAACAGTTATGCGAACAGAACAAAAACACGCTTGTGGCAAAGAGGCATGTAAAAATTTTTCTTACTAATACTACGCTAGCTGTATTATAACAAAATGAAATACATAAACATAAAAAACTGCCTACCCCGGACGTGATAAGGCGTGAGTTTATGTATGTATAAAATACCATTCTTCTGTCCTAAATCGTAGGCTTAGAGAAAATCTTGTTTTGTCATTAATCAAGCTTTCTGTGAAGACAGTATGTGTTACATGAGACCAAGATGTATGATTACTGGATTAGAGTAGCAGTTTCGGGGCTATCGATCAACGTTCAACAAGGGATTTGTTCACAATTCATTATTGATCAACGATAATTATACCGACACTGGCTAGCGTGAACTACTGTTGGAAAGTTCAGTTAATGTTTTAATTATCACTAGTTGGTTAATAAACTATTAATGTTAATGTATTTTTATTGTAATCAAATTCAGATTATCAATTATTATGCCAACCGTCTGGCAGCTTACTTAATACCAAGAGGAAGTTGATGTATCGTGGCCAGATTTAAGAGCGAATGGGCAGGGAACAAAGCAGGACCGATAGCCGATGAGGCGAAAGGTTCTGAAATAGCGATCACTTGCGGTAGGAAGTCTATGGATGAGGGTGGTACAGAATCATACGCGGTGGTTTATTTCTAGGAGAATTACACCCAGAAGTAATGTCATCATAACAGCCCATTAATGTCCCACTGCACGGACGGACCTCCTCCAGTGACGGAGGGATACTTGGCCTACTAATACCATGATGGCCAGATGGATTGGTATAGAGATGATGTTATTTAGCTGATATGATGATAAAGTAAAAAATCACACGATTATTTTTTTAAACTTTAGTTAAGTGTTTTAATAATATTTTATTTCCTTAACAGCAGTGTGTCACGTAAAAACCAGCCATTACTCTTAGTCAGGCCAATGTTTTAAACTGTTTTAGCCACATTGCCTAGTAATGACGCATCAGATTCATTAATGTACTTTTAGGTTTGAGGAAACAAGAACAAAAAGTACTTTAAATTATGAATAAAACAACTCTTTCTACTGAACAACTTTTAAACTGTCATCATCATATCAGCTGAAATATCTACTGCTGGACAAAGGTATCTTCTAAACGTTTTCGCTGCGAGCTTGTTGCAACCCCTGATTAAATATCAACATGATAAGTTACGGGAGGAGGCCCGTCCCTGCAGTGGGACATTAATAGGCTGTTATGGTGATGATGATGATAAGTTAAGCAACATCAGCAAGGTCATTCCAGAAATAGGCGACCGAACATAGGTCTTCTATCTGATTAGAGGTGTTTCAGAAGGCACACGAGCTTGGTCTAGTTCCAACCGGTCAGAGGTATAGTGTGGACGTGCGTTGTCTATACGCGTTGGTGGAAAACGATTTGTAGTTACTTAATATAAATAAATTCTCCGTGTGGTGACGGAATAAGAATACAATATGTCACCACCCCATCTCATCCCATGGGTGTCGTAAAAACCGACTAAGGGGCTATCCGTAATATTATCTTTACGAAATAAAAAGAAGGAAAACTTGAAATTAAACCCTATACCAATCCGTCTAGCCAGCGTGGTATTAGTAGGCCAAGTATCCCTCTGTCACGGGAGGAGGCCCGTCCCTGCAGTGTGACATCAATGGGCTGTTATGATGATGATAATGAAAATAAATAGGGTCCGGGCACTCAAACCACCAAAAACAAACATCTAAAAAATAAAATCTTCTCCGGAATAAATTCTCCTTATTTTAATGACAGATATTATAATAAAATATTATAACTGCAATCAAAGGTAAAGGAAATATAAATTGGAGATGAAGGGAGGAAAGATGAAAATTGTCGTTAAATATACGAGATGCTACTCGCTCAAACAGATTGGTTTGGTTCGTTTCGTTCGGAGGTAGTTGGTAACTGTGTTCGTGAATTAAATTTGGATGCTCGTTAAAATATTCAATGTTGGAACACTGATCAGGATGTTTGATGCATTCTACAATTGGATTTGTGAATGTGTAGCGGTTGTTTGATGTAATATTGAACATAATATATTATAGCCCATAAGTTTTTATATTTTTTCAGGGACAGTGGCGGAAGGAGACTTGGTCTACTTATACTTGTGCCCAGTCAGCCATACAAACTGCAGTAGTATAGTTTCTTTTGTGTTATATTTCGTTTCGTTTCCATAGGGTAATAGAGAATATTCAAATCGGGGTTAACGCTACCTATAAAAGTTGAGCAAAAGGGGTGTTGATATCAAAATACAGAAGTGGTGATATGCTTCTTAGCTGATGAGGTTTCCTTTACCCAACTTTATCTACCATCAGAAACACATGAAACTCAAACCGGTAACTATTCGCATCAGACCATTAATGTCCCACTGCAAGGAAGGGCCTCCTCCAATGACGGTGGGATACTTGGCCTACTTATACCACGCTGGCCAAACGGATTGGTATAGGGTTTAATTTCAAGTTTTCTTTCTTTTTATAACGTAAAGATAAAATTCACTGATAGTCCCTTAGTCGGTTTTTACGACACCCACGGGATGAGATGGGGTGGTGACACACTGTATTCTTACTCCGTCACCACACGGAGAGGGTAACTATTATCTAACATAAATCTTTATTGACACTACCAGCAACACATACCATTGGCCTAAATTCCTAACACGAAATGCCATAAATATAAAATGTGGAGACTTTGTAAATATTGCTTTAGAAACTCATGTTCGTACGGAGCATCAGAACTTTACGATATTTTAACAGGATCGTAAATGTATAGATACGTTTGTTACTCACAGGGGAAATAAGGAGCGTAACAAGGCAGGCTTTTTTCCAACAGCTAATCATAAAAGATGGCGGTTTGAGGCGACGATAACACAGACGCTTGATTTTGGGTAAATTGATAACCTAAAAATCTGGAAGATGGATTTCGCTGTGATGTTTTAAAAAGAAGTATAAGTCTACCATTGGACAGAAAAAGTCAGTCGTCATCTTAGTCAAAAGACATCTAGAGTTAAACATAGTCTTCCCTAAATATTTCCCTATTTTTCTCCCTCATCCATAACCTTTTCTTTTTCTCGACTCTTATGACACTCTACTATAAATTCATTCCTATCATAATAACTATATCTTATTATTATAATATTTTCAAGTTATTTCTCGACATTGAACAAGCCAAGAAGCTATGCTTATAAAGCCACAAAAGGGTTTGAGACCCTCGTTCTCACAATTCAAACAAAATGTTTATAAATGAAATTGGAATAGCTTGATCTACATTTTACTGCTTTAGTAATATGACCTCTATTACTAAAGTATTATAGCATACTTTTGAAATTTCTTTGTTTTAGTGGATAGCTTACTCAAGAAATTTAAAAAGGATTTTGGTAATGTAGAACTTGTCCATCTGTTAAGCATTACTTTTATTATAATATTTATTACTTTTATAAAAAGGAACGATGATGATGTTAACCAAAATAATAACGTTACGTTTATTGTTACGATTATGATTTTTATTTTGGCTCTTATTGAGGAAAATGAAATTAATTTCTTTTTTCATTTATATTTTTAGCATATAAATTGAAAAGTAAAATGTTGTATATAATACACGTTTTTATTTGTATGAAATTCAATATGGTTGTATGTAATTAATTAGTCATAAATGACTGGCCACAAGTGCATGATGCTCGCTAGGTCTGGAGGCCTATAGTTGACCTTCTTTATTGCCTTCTATAAAGTTGATATTCTGTAGTCTCATCAGGATTGGGTGATTCTTTTGGGGATAGCCCCAAAAGATGATAAATTGTCTTTAGACCTTCCCTGTACAGATGGGCAAATGATTTCTAGTTTGTAGCCGTACTTAAGTTATATGCTAAAAAAAGTAAAAATCGAGACAGAAGTATCAGGTCCCTTACTAGCTACTGCGACTTTCCACATAAACACAAGTCCTTTAACTTTAAATAATATCAAAATTGACTTACCTAAAAACAACACTCGTTGCTTCACTATTTAAATGCACACCATCATTGAACGACCACTGCAGTAGCACCGCGGTCCTACTCGCCAACGGACCACTCACAACCCTGGCTGGCAAGAACCTCCTTCTCATCCTCAAGCTCTTCGCAAACCTCCTATAGGCAGACCGCTCATCTCTGCCAAAACTCCTGTATTTTGGTCTGAAGTAATACGACCCATCTACGTCGTAATTCTCTCGTATTCTATATGAGTCTCCGTATCTTTTTGGTTTCTTGATGTGCTTGGAGCGTTCTGGTCTGCTGTGCTTGGGAAGGAAATAAGGTAGGACCTCATCTCTGCATGGACGTTCTGTGAATGTTGTTGGTGTGAAGTTACCGCGGATGAAGTTGTCTACTATCGAGTAGAGGACGTAGTCACGCAGTGATGACTCTTCGAACTGGAGGTGAACTGTAACAAGGAAAATGGGTCGTTAGTTATTGTGGTGAATCAATTAACCAAAAGATGGGAGAACAAGTTATTTGGAGTACACTTTAGGAGAGATGTTGTTTGTGAGGTTTTATACTTAATCAAGTATGCGTATAAGACGTTATCTCTCCCTACAAAGTGAGTTACTGAAATTAACTTCTTTTCTAAAACCTACCTACAATATAGAATAGTATCAAACTCATCTAATATTATAGTTACTCGATTTTGTATACAAAGGTGAAACAGGCCAGCAACCGCGTTTTAAATCAACGGTTCACATAATTATGAAAGTTAGTTTTTATAAACACTAATTCGGTACTTTCGCATAGAAATAAGCTTTGAACTTTTATCCCAAATGCATATTTTAAAGTTAATTCATGATTTGTTTCATGATTCAAATGCACAACAACTATATTTTTAGAATACTTTAATCATCATAACAGCCGACTAATGTCCCACTGCAGTGACGGGCCTCCTCCATTGACAGAGGGATATTTGGCCTACTAATACCACGCTGGCCAACTTTAATAAACTGTAACAATTACGAATAAAGTATTAAATGGACTTCTGTTCGTATCTGTACTATGGCATTAACCTTTGCTTAAAAGTAAATGGATTAATGCAATTAAAGTTAATTCCATTAACTTTATTACGAATACTAATATACAAAGTAATGTAGACATATAATTATTTAGCTGAGTAAGTTTGCAAGAATGTAGTAAACTCATTTATAGTTATAGTTGAAAAGTAATTTGTGGATAAACTCACAACTATGCATGAAATGGATGAACTAAGAATTAAGTTGACAACTTGATGTACAGTCAAATACAGAGGCTGGTGTTTTTACACACAAGTTAGTTTGCAATAAATATATTTCTATGGGATGGTACGTTTCAAGTACCAACAAGGCACGAGAGGGCCTTTTGAAAAACTCCCATTCAATACTACGAACGGAAAACCTTTTCAGTCAAATCTCTTTTGTAATGAATAGTAACGTTTGAAGTACCAAACTGGTAGCTCATATTGAGTTTCATTAATTATGTTACGAATGTATCAATAGGCCTTTAATGGTAGCTTGTGTTGGACGAGAAATATGAACAAAAATATTAGCAACGCCTATTTTAGACAATTAAAATGTGAAACGAGCCTTCGGCGCATGTGTTTCTTTCCTTCTATAGTGTGATGATGCATTTGGTAATACCAGCATATCAGTGGCTACGGCTGGAGACCTCCACCGTTCTTGCACGGCAATCGTGCTTTACATCAAGTATGAGATCGCAACTAAAATGGGCAAGGGTAGTCCAAAAAAGAAGGAGCAAGTATGTGTTACACACAATAACATTTGCACATTGTTGTTTGCAGGTGAATTTTTTTTTGTTGATTTAAGCCTACCCTCTAGCTAAATAAACCTATTCCCCAGTAAGATATAATCCATGTTCACCTTAAAGTTCAATAAGTATGTGCTTTTCAACCGACTTCAAAAAGGAGGAGGTTCTCAATTCGGTTGTATTTTTTTTTTTTTTTTTATTTTTTTTTTTATTTTTTGTGTTTGTTACCTGATTTCTCGAAAACGGCTAGACCGATTTGAAAAATTTTTTTTTTGTTCGTATTGGTATGCTTCCCATTTGGTCCCATTGTCACCAGATCTGGATCTGGATGAGGGGATCCCAGAGAAATCGAGGGCATCTCTTGAAAATTGTAGAGACGCATTGTGTAAAATCTTGTCATACATGTGCATCTTTGACGTCACTACCAAATAGTCAAGAATTTGAACTGGTCAGATCCTGGAGACCAGAGAGAGTCGAGGGAACACCTTAACGGCATATAGCAGCTACCTTGTGTTTGGGCTTATTTTAATTGTATTGATGAACACTTTACAAAACTTTACACAAACATGATCTGATGATGAAGAAGATTGAGGGTCGAGGCAACTCCTCAACGGTATATAGCAGCTACCTAGTGTTTGGGCTTATTTTATTCGTATTGATGAAAACTTTACAAAACTTGACACAAACATAATCTGATGATGAAGAAGACTGAGGGTCGAGGAAACTTTTTAACGGTATATAGCAGCTACCTAGTGTTTGGGCTTATTTTATTCGCATTGATAAAAGCTTTACACAACTGTACACAAACATAATCTAATGATGAAGAAGATTGAGGGTCAAGGGAACTTTTTAATAGTAAATAGCAGCTACCTAGTGTTTGGGCTTATTTTATTCGTATTGATGAAAACTTTACACTAACATTATGACTGTAATTGAAGGTATGGTTTAAGACTTAATAATGAAGTTCTTATTTGAATTTAAAATAGGAATTAATACCGGATTATAAATAGACTATAAACAAATTTTTGAATTGCATTTCATTTATTTTAAACTTATTCTTTAGGTACAACAAATTGATAATAATAACTATTATAAGTATTTATTTGATTTATTTTTATGTCAATTTATTTAAATTATCAATTTAGTGTGCATGTCGCACAATAAATTAATAATTTTTATTACTAATTAACCACGCAGAGACGGTGTGGCTACGCTTTTCGATGTTCTCCCTATTTAAAACGTTTTTCATGTAGGTCCTTTTTTGTGAAAGCTGATTCTTACGTTGTTCACTAGTCTCTTTTGAAATGGCATTGGAGGTAGATTTCCTACTTCGAGAATGGCGTTTCTTCCTTTCTTCGGTTGTCATCGAATCGAACCCGTGGCGGGCGCGTCAAGTCTTGTGACCTGTGACGCGCACCAATGAACATACCGCGGCGGCGCCCGCGCTGCACTCCCCGCGACCCGACGGTGACCGGTCCGCCCGCTAGGCGCTACCGCTCAGTCGCGAGCGAGCGACAGTGCGAGACGTAGACCGACGGCGAATGCACGTTCGCCCGCACTTCATGCGTACGCAATTAACTCGATCTCTAGATTCTAATTTACATCTTGTTTTCTACTCCTATATACTCGTAGTCTAAGCTACGTCTAGCTAATCTACATCTTGTTTTTTATTCTTGTATAACTTAACTTAACTTCAGTGCTGTGAACTTAACTAACTTAATAACTCTGTATTCTCTTTCATTCTGTGTCATTAAGTAAATAGTCTTGTAAATAACCGTCACGTTTTCTTTATCACCTCTACAGTCTCATACAATCAGCGCTGTCTCATGAGCAGCGCGTTTCGTAGGTCTACCCATATTTAGACAAAATAATGTCCCACTGCAGGGACGGGCCTCCTCCACTGACGGAGGGATATTTAGCCTACTAATACCACACTGGCCAGACGGATTGGTATAGGGTTTAATTTCAAGTTTTCCTTCTTTTTATTTCACAAAGATAATATTCACGGATAGTCCCTAAGTTGGTTTTTACGACACCCATGGGTTGAGATAAGGTGGTGACATGCATTCTCACTCCGTCACCACACGGATTTATAGAATTGGTATTCACTAAAAATTTGAAAATAAAATTGATTTTTACAAAAAAAAAAAACCGACTTCAAAAACACAAATTGCACTAAAAAGTAAAAAATAATTAGTTGTATTTCGGTTTTACAACATTAAATCAGCCATTCTTTCTACTGAATTTTAATCTAAAGAATAGGTTATTTTAATTATTGTAAAAAGTATTGTTTAAGATATTTCTTGAAGAGTCTGTAAATATATTGATTTGTAGATTCTTTAAAAGATAATCAAATTATTACAAATAATGTAATATTATTGTTATTTTTGGAGTCGGTGTCAGCCAACGCAATAAGTATGATATAGTTATACAAAACTTTATGGCCTTTTCTAACACACTCGAATCACTTTAAATGGTTTTTAATTAGATAAATATTGCATTTAAAACAAAAACGGCCGTTTCATTTTCTAATGCGAATTTTAAGTAATTGTTAGTCTTTAGCCTGTGTGTAACATGACGCCATAATGTTTGTTTAAATATTAAGTCAGAAATAAAAAAATGGTAGGTATATAAACTATCGTGGCTGACACCGACTCCAAAAATAACAATAATATTACATTATTTGTAATAATTTGATTATCTTTTAAAGAATCTACAAATCAATATATTTACAGACTCTTCAAGAAATATCTTAAACAATACTTTTTACAATAATTAAAATAACCTATTCTTTAGATTAAAATTCAGTAGAAAGAATGGCTGATTTAATGTTGTAAAACCGAAATACAACTAATTATTTTTTACTTTTTAGTGCAATTTGTGTTTTTGAAGTCGGTTTTTTTTTTTTGTAAAAATCAATTTTATTAATTATATTGTTAACTTTTGCAGCTGACTGTACATACTTTCTTATTCATTTTCATAGTTCAAAAGGTTATTCACATAAGAGCTGCACTTGCAATTAACATTGATATAATCTTGGACGGTTTTATGTGAGAAGTTGGCAAAAGTAAAGATGGTTTGTTTTGTCACTATCTTAGTAATAAATCGAAATTAGTTATGAATAGTTTTAGTTTGTGTTAAAATATATAGTGTGGTGACGACCCCGTCTCATTCCAAGAGAGTACATAAAATTTATGAGGTTTGAATTTCATTGTTTGACATTTTTGCATTGTATTGTTGCTTCTTAATAAAACAGTTGTTAAAGTGTAGCGTTAGTCCAGTCCTTCAATAATGTTCTGCTCGATAGCGCTAGGGCATGACTATGTCCTTACTTTGCAAACTCATATTTTAATCATTGTTTTTCATTAAATAAAAACTAATTATATTAAACGTATTTTAACCTTGCTTATATTTAAGCGTAGCTGTATTTTTTTACGCCTAAGCTGATGTATGTTATGTATATCCCAAAATTTCCGAGATACAGCTTGACCTCTCTTTAAATACACTTGCGTACAAAACAGGGGTCTTGATTACTGGTCGATTTTACCATTTACCAAGCAAGCGAAGCTCAGTTCCCTAATATTTTTTTTAAATTATTTTTCTGTAAGCGAACGGTGTATCGCTTTCAATGAAAAGCAATTTTCTTTCCTTTTTACTCCTTTATTTATTGCTTTACTTAATTAAGGCTGTGTTGCTTGTTAAAGGCTGTGTATTTAACGGTACAAAATTGTTATTGATTACCTATTAAACTAATTTACCACTTTTGTTGGAAAGTAGGTATGTGCATATGTATGTTTTAAATAAAGTGTTGACGACCTCTGTGGCGTCTCAGTTTCGATTCATAATCTATGCAAATTATTTGTGCATTGACATTAATGTTTGAAGTCGTCTGAATTTTTCTTATAATGTATTCATGTAGGTATGTGACTAAACCCCGATTTACACATCGACAAGTAGGTACAGTAGCGAGTTAAGTAGTAAGTTGTTGATTCAGTTCATTTGAATAGATTTCTATCCTAGTTTTTGGCGAGTTAAGTAGACGAGACGCGAGAGAGAGTAGCCCCCTACTTCGTACTTAACTCGCCAAAAAATAGGATGGAGATCTATTCAAATCAACTTAATCAACAACTTACTAAATAACTCGCTACTGTACTTGTCGATGAATAAATCGGTCTTAAGAGTCAGTGTACTCATAAACACAGATATAGAAAAGAAACTGTGCTGTTGAGTGGAAATTACAAGGGATAATGGTAATCGTTGAAAGCAATAGACTTATTTGAACAACGAGAAAATGACACGGGTGGCCTAGCAGTCGATGCCGTACCGGGGCGTATTCTCAGAAGACGTAGGTTCGAATTCTATTACGTTAATCAATTTTGTTTTCAATTGTGTCTTTCTTGTTTTCGATACTTAACTTTAAGAACTTTTTTACTTAACGAAACGACCTCTGTGGCGTAGTAGTTATATAACATGACTGTTACGCAGAGGTCTCGGGTTCGATTCCAGCTCAATGCAAATCTTTGAACATGATTGTTTGCATTGGTCTGGGTATTTTCTATGCATAATATGTATGAATTTACAAAAAAAAAGTATTCAAGTATGTTTATCCGTTGTCTAGTACCCATAGTACAAGCTCTGCTTAGTTTGGGACTAGATGGCGTTGTTGTGTTGTGTATTGTGTGAAAGAGTGAGGAATATTTTTTTATTGTGATTTAAACAAAAAAAGATAGTGATAATTTGTACTTTATGTCAGTCACCTTAGAGGTCACAATTTCCCAACAGTTCTACAAAAACAAAACCCATTATTTACTAACGTGAATACTCATACCGTATTTCATAATATTACATAGAGAGTAAAATTACATTATTATATACTTCCTTCATAAATTGGAGTTGAATAAGATCCTGATTTGGGTCCGACTGCCGGATATTATTTCCTTGGGTCTTTGAAATATTTGTGATATCTCATAAATATTATGTCAAATACAGAATTACAGTTAATACCGTAAAGAAAAATTAGGCGGAAAGGTAAATCAAATAAATTTCTGTATTTTTTTGTAAATATTTTGGTTTTAATGTTTAAAAATATTTTCATTCATTCATCTTAGCCAATTAACGTCCATTGCTGGACATAGGCCTCCTCCAAATATTGCCACCTTGAGCGGGCCTGCGCCTCCCTCATCCATCGGCTTCCTGACGTCCTTACAAGAAAAGAAAATATTTGATTAGCAATAAATAAAAAATACAAATTTAAAATGTAGGCTTTCTGCTACACTACTCTGGTCAGGCGTATTTGTATTAGGTTTTCCATTTCAAAAATGAAATGAAGTGTTCAATCGCAGTGTAGATATCTGTTGACGAAGTCGCCAAGTTCATGACTACAGAGCGAAATATATCACATAAAAAAAAGTTTTTAAAATATGATTATAACATTAGGTATTCACAAAATAGATTTAGTTTGTCTTATATTCTTTAAAATTTTAGCCTTCATCTGCCATTAAGTTTAAAACCCAGTTTATAGGGTAAGTAGCTAATGCTACTTAAAAGGGTTAGTGACTAATGTCCCTAGTTGCACTTCCCCCGTAAAAAAATAAACCTAAAAATGTACAAACTTCTATTTAATAAGGTTTTTTTTTCGGGGAAAAATGCAACTGGGGAATTATGCTAGTAACCCATTTTAAATCCTACCTACATTACACTTACATTTTATGAATACTAAAGTATACAACTACAACATTATACAATTATATTTCTATAGATATATTATTTTAATAGTACACGCAATAATTCATTAAATCAGTACAATAATTTGTCAGAAGTAATATTGTAACGAATTTGAAAGCAGGTGTATATAACAGTACAGCCCGGTTTTTGGGTCAATCGATCGGCGGTTACTTTTGTCCGTATTACTCTATTTAGCTAACCTCTGTAGTTTTCGTACGTAATTTGAATAAAGACAATGTATTCTTACAAGTCTCCGTGTGGTGACGGAGTAAGAATACAATATGTCACCACCCCATCTCATCCCATAGGTGTCGTAAAAACCGACTAAGGGACTATCCGTGAATATTATCCTTACGAAATAAAAAGAAGGAAAGCTTGAAATTAAACCCTATAGCAATTTGTCTGGTCAGCGTGGTAGTAGGCCAAGTATCCCTCCGTCGTCAGGGGAGGAGGCCCGTCCCTGCAGTGGGACATTAATGGACTGTTATTATGATAATTATTTTTACAACCCTAATATGATTGTCTTGGCAAAAAAAATAACAATAAAATCATCAAGCTTCTCTTAGAAAGGATAAGAGTAGCTGGACTTTTATTTGTTTGAGTCAATCTGTTTTATATTTTGACCCTGTGTTTTGGCACAGTAAATAAATAAATATTCACGAACATCTCTACACAGAGCTATCTGTTTCCAAAGTAAGCTAGGCTTAACCTGCTTGTGTTATGAGTAACAGAACAACAGATATTAATACTTAATACTTTTTTTTTGTAAATACATACATATTATACATAGAAACATTCAGACAAATGCAAATAATCATGTTCATGCACACAAAGATTTGCATTGAGCGGAAATCGAACACGAGACCTTTGCGTAGCAGTCATGTTATATAACCACTACGCCAAAGAGGTCGTCAGAGGATAAGAGTAGCTGAGCTTTTATTCGTTTGAGTCAAGTTGTTTTGTATTTTGACCCTGTACTTTGGCACATTGATGGTACAAACGACCTCTCGCTAAAGAGACTTAGCAAATTAAAGCTTTCTTACTTAAGTTACTTCCGCAATTACACGACAGACCCTTGCCATTACGTAAAATCCATGGGATTCTTAAAGCGAGGTCGTTTGTTCTCATAGTGTAATTTTATTTCCTTTCTTTCTGAGTCAACTTTTAATTCACTAGTTTATTCAAAGCCTGTACTGTCCCACTGCAGGGCAAAGTACTCCCCTTCAGACTTTTAGCTTGATCGATCCGTGACTTCGGTCTTCGAATTATTTTTATTACACTTATCCGTGTGGTGACGGAGTAAGAATACAATATGTCACCACCCCATCTTATCTCATAGGTGTCGACTAAGGAACTAACCGTAAATATTATCTTTACGAAATAAAAAGAAGGAAAACTTGAAATTAAACCCTGTACCAATCCGTCTGGCCAGCGTGGTAGGCCAAGTATCCCTCCGTCACGACAGGAGGTCCGTCCCTGCAGTGGGACATTAATGGGCTGTTATGATGACACTTGAAGGGTTAAACTTAATAGTGTACTTCGACTTTCTATAATACTTATCTAACTAGATATGAAACAGTGTTTGTAAAAGTCCTTTGAAAAGAACCAATCAAGTAAAAAAATAAAGAGCAGTCGATTGTAAAA
The DNA here is from genome assembly GCA_905475405.1 of Schrankia costaestrigalis. Lineage (NCBI taxonomy): Eukaryota > Metazoa > Arthropoda > Insecta > Lepidoptera > Erebidae > Schrankia > Schrankia costaestrigalis. The sequence continues at coordinate 17,839,613 of FR997838.1, read as the reverse complement.
ATATGTTCTTTGGACCTTTTTATTCATTGAAATAAAAAATACAATGTTTTTAGTTAAAGTCAAAATCTGTCAAAGCCTTTTCCGTCGTAGTCGCCCGTCAGTTTTACGAGCCACGTGTTCATTGGCACTTTATTAAGGAACTCTAAGTAACCCTTCTTTTCATTTCTGATTTCTTGACGAACTAAAACTCTGAACGTAGTAAACAGGCACCATAAAGTGATTCTCGTAGGCCAATTTAAAAAAAAACACAAAAGGCAAAGAAGAGATTCAATGCGACAGTCGAGCTGCGGAGAGACCAAGAAGTTCAAATAGTCACTACATTTTTAGTCTGAATATGATCATAGTTTAGCAAGGATATCGTCATCATGCGTTGTACAAAAATCCAAAACCCGATTTAATGGATTTCAAACTCTCAACAAAGTGCTGCTTTTATATCTGAAAGCTATCAAAAGCTATTTATTATTTCGCGAGGCTCTATGAAAACAAAAATAAAAATACTGAAACATTAAAATTCTCACGTCGCAGTATTTATATAAAGTATACATACGTGGGAAGTACAACATCTGGCTCCCGTTACCTGATTCTTCACTGAACAAAATAAATGGGATATCGTCATACATTAATGGCAACATTCGGCACCGGAACGTTGAGAAATGCTCCACATATCGCCACTCCGAGGATAATCTGGCAACACTTACAAATAGAGGGAATAGTGATTTATAATAGCTTTTATCTCCATTGGAAGTGTAAGTTTCGCTATGGGATTATGTTCGAAAAAGGTTTTGTTCATAATATTTTTATAACAAGTTTACTGATAGTATTATGGTTAAAGTGAATAGGCGTTTTGCCAAAATAACTGCTGCATCGTGCTGTTTCCGTGGCAACTGCTACTGAAAATCGTAGTATCGGGTTTAAAATTAACTAGGCTTTCGTGGTTTTTCTCTCAAAAGAACTAGGTACATCTAAATTACATTTAAAGCCTTAATATATTTTATAGTTACAAAACACGCACTCCCATACACAAACACACACACACACACACCTTTTAATCACAAACAAAGACACACACACACAAACACACACCCCTCACAAACACACACACCCACATGCACACAAAACCAGAAAATTTGTAACCACGGGTGAGTGTCCTGGAGTCCTGAAATACAGGGTTTCCCTAGTTTAGGCTCCAGTCCACCACCAATACCTAGAAATAAGTTATGTTTTTGTAACACTTTGTTAGTGGTGGAAAATAAATGCATTTTTACTTTTTTTTACTAAAAAAAAATTAGGTAAATTTTAAAATGAAAGAGTTATTCAGTCCAGAATTGTAAACATTCTTCAGCCAATACTAATGTTTCTCCAATATGAAGTGGGTTTCTAAGCTCAAAATTAAGTAGTTTGCTAAACTCTTATTGATGTTACTCTCAAAAGAGATGTAAAGTTTCTTGTTTTACTTTAGAAAAAATACAAAACAATTTTCATTTATTGTTCAACATGAAGAGTACGTAGAACGCAAACAAAAACAGTATTTACTTAAACATTTTTAAGAAACTGTCGACATTAAAAGAGAAAAGCAACACAAACTGAACAATGCTTGAAAAGCAACAAATGTTTTTCATCCATGTTCATTCAGAGTAAAGTTACTGGCAACACGCCAAATAGGCTGACAACATAATACATTTCTGAATTAATACAAGAAATTTTATAAATAATTTAATTGGTTGAAGGTTTTTGGTAACTTTAAAAAGATACTAAATGAATACGCTGGAAATTTCCAGCATAGTCTATTCCAGGTTGAAGATAGGTTCTCGGAGTATATAAGCCAAAGTCGAGGAAATAAGTAAATAAAACTTGTAGAAAAAAAAGTATGGAACTTATTACTAGGAAGAGAGAGAAAGGTTTCAAGGCAAAAATATTGTTTTTTATTTTTTAAATTAAGTTTTCTAATTAACAAATTCTGGTCTAAGAGTAAGCTGAGTTCTAAGGCTTTGATGAAAGATACTGTATGATAGTACAGTTAGTAGATTCTTCTAACCTACATCGGCAGACAATTATTTGTAGATCGGACAATAATTATATTGCATGATGCATGACCACTCTGCTACATAACCGCTTTGCCAACAAGCCAGTTAAGTTGAAGTTAAACTTAATAAAATTTATGAGAATGTTTAATGTTTAATAATCTTAGTTGGCAAGTTTGAGCTATTTGGGAGGAAGCCAAATAAACTAATAAGAAGGCGATATTTCGGTTACATCTATGTCTCATCTATTGCTCGATTACATCGAGTGAGTGGGTAATTTTGCGTGTTGCTGTTCCTAATTATCAAAAATCAACCTATGAACTTTCATCATCATCATAACAGCACATTAATATCCCACTGCAGGGACGGGCCTCCTCCCGTGACGGAGGGATACTTGGCCTTCTAATACCACGATGGCCAGACTGATTGGTATAGGGTTTAATTTAAGTATTCCTTCTTTTTATTTCGTAAAGATAATGTTCACGGATAGTCCGTTAGTTTTTACGACACCAATGGGATGAGATGGGGTGGTGACATATTGTATTCTTGCAGCGTCACCACGCGGAATCTGGACTTGGACTCTACCAGGAAGAAACGTTATTTACATTCTTCTAAATATTAAAATTATTGTTAAGTATTGAGTGAAACATAGATACCGAAACAATATTAATATAAAGTACCAATTCCAAAAGTATATAACGGAATACAACATGTTGCAAAGAAAGATTAGCATTATTGCATCGAGCTTAAGAACTGAAATTAAGGTAGATTAAAAAGTATTAACGACCTTTAAGGCGTAGTCGTTATAGTCATGCCTGCTTCACAGGTGTTTTAAGTTGGCTCAAATGACAAAGGTATTTGTATGTTGTCTAGAACCTAAAGTACAAGTTTAGCTGAGGTCTAGGACTAGATGGCGTTATAAAATGTTTTTCCTTATTAGTGCAGACGAAGATCCGCTTCTTTTACTACAATTTTATTTACTTACAACAAAACCTAGATACAAAATCTTAAGCTCACTTAGACACGTCAACAAGCCCCATTACTTCTTATCACTAATAAACTGTGAATAGTAAACTCGTGCCATAGCTTACGTCCAGAGTATTATCATTTATCATAGATATTGGTACAACAATATACAGTAGAGCACACATTGTAGTTTAAGTCTATGAATCTGTATGTACTACTGACATCTGGCGATGTCCCAACCACTCAGTGTGATTTGTCTTACAATAAATATAGTAGGCTGTAAAGTTTAGGACCTAGTTTTAGTGCCCAGTTTTTTTGTTGCATTTATCAGCCCGGCTTACCTAAACACAATATTTCTATTAGCACTTTACTGTGCTATATTTAACCGGATAAACAACGGATCCCAAAACCAGACCTTAATGCAATTTCGTATTCATAAATGATTAATATCTTTTAGATAAAAAAAACAATTAATTAAACAAATTTTACGAAAATGTCTAATTGAAGACCACTTGTTAAATACTTACTTTTATCAAAAGCTAAAGAATAGTCAAGAAATTAGTGAGATCTAAGGTAACTCAACCGTATGGAGAAGTTTCTCTTCTTTTTGGATTGAGGTAAAAATATTATCAAATATTGCCTACGCAATAGTATCAGTTCATCGTAACAGCCCATTAATGTTCCACTGCAGGGACTGGCCTCTTCCCCTGACGGAGGGATACTTGGCCTACTAATACCACGCTGGCCAGATTGATTGGTATAGGGTTTAATTTCAAGTTTTCCTTTTTTGTATGTAAAGGTAATATTCACAGATCGTCCATTAGTCGGTTTCTACGACACCAATGGGATGAGATGGGGTGGTGACATATTGTATTCTTACTCCGTCACCACACGGATATTTTATAATATTCAAATTGTTTTATTTTACCAAAAAACAAAAACAAAAAACGCACTAACTATAGGTAACAGTTTCATGCGAAAAAGCTCTTTGTGTTATCCTTTTTCAACGGTGTGTAAATCTGTGTTGATCCTGCTCTCGTGAGTATGAGAGCGAATACAAAGTGAATCCTCTAAAACCACATCAATATTGAACCACACAGATACACAGTTTCGATTAACTTTATGTTAGAAATATTTCTATTTTTAAGTGTTTTATTAATCGATTTAGAAGATCGGAAAAGTTTTTTAGTTTTTTTACGTATTTTTATGAAAATATAAAGTAAGTATATTTTTTTATTACATTTTCCTCATATTGTGTTCGTTATTGCTTAAGATGCAAGCGGTAAGTAGTTACCGACACGCATGAACGTCACTACACGACATGAATGTTATATTAATGTATTTTTTTATTATAATTCTTTTTTTAAATACCCTCAGGTCACTTACTCTCAATTCAGTGATATAGACAAGTCATTCATTCAAAGTCCGTTCATTCCTGAACATTATTCAGACCTTATTTATAAAAACATTTTTTTGTTTCATTAAATAAACAAACGCATTTAAAAACAATATTATAAAATGAGGCTATTAAGTATGGAACATTATCAAAACAAATTAAAATTGTTTCTAAATGTAGTTTACAGCTATAACTGATCTTAAATTCAAAGCCATAACGAATAAATTGCTTAGAAACAGTTTCCTGTCCATAACGATAGTGGCGGTCTACAATGGTGTTATTTATTGTGCGATTACATTTTTTTATTGATACTAAACTTATGATTGGAGCAAGTTATAGGTTAGAGCGGGAAAAGTTTTAGTAAAAAGTAGAATTTTTGTAAACATCATTATTATAGGGTATTTATAGGATAGGTAGGTAGGTGAATATTATCTTTACGTAATTAAAAGAAGGAAAACTTGAAACAAAACCCTGTACCAATCCGTTTGGCCAGCGCGGTATTAGTAGGCCAAGTATCCCTCCGTCACAGGAGGAGGCCCGTCCCTGCAGTGGGACATTAAAGGGCTGTTATGATGATGATTGGGTAGGTAAAATATGGTCTTTATTCGTGAAGTTTTATAAACCTGTGATTTAGCCCAGTATGTTACTAGCTCGGTTTTACAGTAATATTTTCACATTGCTGCTTGCAGGTGAATTAAACGCCCACAACTTGCAGTATTACCGCGCTAGACTTGCCGCCACCGCCTGTTGCGGAAGACCTGGTATTTACGTAACAAAGAAATGGTTAGAACGTTAAAAATCGATAAAAGAAGTTGAGCCTCTTTGCCTTTGCGCTGAGTGTACTTTAAGTCAGATAATTTTTTATCTGTTAAGTTATACAGGGCTCTTAGTGATGTAGGTGTGTTTAAAAACAATATTGAACTGGCTCTGGAAGTAACTGTCATGCATGAGGTAACGGGTTCGATCCACAAATTATTGTACTGAGTTCTGTATGTTTTTGTGTCCGTTAAATTGTTGTTTGTAAAGTTCCCGCGACACGGGACAATTACCTATTGCGGGAGTAGTCTTTGAAAGCGACAAGGGTCCTGAAGGTAAAGTAGTAGCGTATTTATAAAATAAGAAAATTATTTTTGTACCAATCCCGTTTTGTGCTACTGCCCCATTTCGTTTAGTGGTACAAAGCTGCGTGCAGTTTAATATTAAATAACGAATAATAATATTGTGAAAACAAATTGATTGTATACAATGTTTATTGTTACTGAACGGAGTCCACGCGAACAAGCGTTTTATTGCTAAGCTATTATGAACCTTAATAATTATGTGTTTAGTTTTATATTGTATTGTTTTGTGTTTATATTTATTAGTTTTTACCCGATAACGCCAGAAGTAGCTTGGTAACCAAGAGGACGGATTTGAGGCGTTTCTTTTCAATTTTTTTAAGCTGTTGGGATTTTTGTTTTATAATAGTCACTTACTTGTTAACCTTTTACCTTTCTTTTTTCTTTTTTCTCAGCAGTGTCGTCACCTAATTCCAAAGTAAGCTGAGCTTATACTATGGGTATTACATGGACAACATACTCATATAGGTACTTTTTTATACTTATATTTTAAATATACACACCTCAACTACTCATATAGGTACTTTTTTATACTTATATTTTAAATATACACACCTCAACAAAGTCTAAGGATATTTGGTATTTACTCAATTAACCCATTAAGGACTAGCGTTGCCATATGGCAACGTGGGTACTTGATTTAGTTTACGGATAAAATATCGAAATCTATGCACCCTCATTATTGTTTATTATTTGAAACTTGCACAGTGATGTGTTAGTTATTTATAAGAAGCAGTCATAAGACTGTAGTCCCCCAAGTTTGAATGCAGAGGTGATTTTATGGAGTGGCTTGTCGTAAATTTAGGTGTTATGGTAAAGAAGTAAATGTAAGTATGATTTATATTTTTTTTATGTAATTTTTTAATTTTTTTTCATAAATATTATGTTCAGACATAACTAAAGTTTATAATGAATATAAATAAATATTAGTTTCACAAGCATATTTGATGTAGTGATCATTATTGCACCTGTTGCCATATGGCAACGCTAAGCTTTTACGAGTACATTATCACCTAAACTGTATTTGTTGACATTTTCAGCTTGAAGTTGCACGAAATCGCAGATTTACTGGAATAAGAGGTTGATGGTGACTCACAAAAGATTTATATTGAGCCTTGTGTGGTAGCAGAATATACTGATGAGGATTCTGCTGATGAAGATACTGGAACTCTGCGTCAAAGTAGAGTGCCCAATGGCTAAAGTAGAAAAAAAAACTCGAGGTTCTTACGAATATGCTTCTCAAGGAGATCTTATTATTGCCCTATGGATGGACAATTCCATTGTAACTGTTGCTTCCACTGATCACAGAGTATATCCAGGGTATATATAGGGTTGGCAGGTCGTTTTTCCAAGGGAAACCAACAAAAAATAAAAGTACCGAGACCCAATCTTATAGCAATATATAATCAATACATGGGAGGTAAGGACCTCATGGATGTCCATGTAAATAGTTACAGGATCGGGATTCGAGGAAAAAAGCGGTGGTGGGCTATATTTACGTGGCTTATAGACGTACTTAGCCATATATAACTCGTGGATACTAATGCGCGAAACAGGACTTCTTAGTTAATTTTTCGTCGTGAGTTAGTCGTGACTTATTTAAAAATCTACGGCACTCCTCCGAAATCTGGTGGTCGACCATCTACTTCCAAGTCTGGATCTCGAGTTTTAGAAGGTATTGGATATGATGGATTGAACCACTTTCACAAAGCAAGTAGAAAAGAAACGTAGATATGCTGTTCTTTATCTGTTATGAGAGTTATATGTTTGAAATGTGATGTCGGTTTATGTCTTATATGCTTTAAAAATTATCATGCTAAACTATAAAATTGTAATTTCCACATATTTTTGATAATAAATAAAACATTTCAATTCGGAAGTTTTTATTTGCCATATACGTAGACTAAAGATTTTTTGTACTCCTATTGACCTAGCGTTGCCATATGGCAACAGCTCAAAACTCAAAAATGGAGGGGGTGAAATTTTTTATTTTATTTTTAACATTTAATTTAAATAGCTATTAACTGAATACAACATATAAAACTGAAATATTATTAATTCAGAAACTCAGTCTCTAATGGGTTAACTTCAAAATTATTAAGGATAGCATACAACATGTTTATATTTTTATAAAGACAATTTATCAGGCTACAATCCAGAATTAAATTAAAGTATTTTTTTTGCATAAATAATTTTTTATTCAAATAAATAAAAAATTTGGAAAATTAGTAAAACTAATAATGAATGTGTTTCTTAAGCAAAAGTGAAAATAAGCAAAAATTTATTTGTTTTTAACTGTTATGTGAGTAAACCGTAAATAACGGTGCTGCAATGGTTTTTCATGCTTTTATTATGTTATCTAGGTCTTGGTGCGGTATATTGTTCCAGGTCCGACTAGGATGCAAAAAAAGTTGCCCTTCCATCACTCTCGCTTTATGCGAACGGGTGTTATCGTCCATGAACTTGAACATTTGGTCCAATTGTAGTCTACGGGGGTAGATTATTAGTACTAGCACCTCATTAAGTTATTTTTCAGCCGTTATGGTGTTTCTAATTTAAACGCGCTCTGTTCTTCGACGGACACGAATTCCCATCCAAACCATAATTGTTGCATCGTGGTATGAATAGATTTCCTGAGGATGTTGTAGACGGCTATCACAACCAGGAACTCGCCAAGCACGTTCTCTACGTGAATCCGAGTGGAAACCGAACCGGGACTCATGCGTAAACACCACTACAGATAACAGGATATCTTTGCAGTGCAAATGTTCACGAGCCCACTCTAGTCGTCGTGCGCGATTCGCTCGGCGTAGTGCTGGAGTACACAGCGGTATGCGAGCATAAAGGTGGGATTCATGCCGACTTCTTCTGACAGTTTGGTCACCCGCAAGAGTCTCCACCAAGAGCTGGAGCCTCTAAACCAGCTGTATGGTAGTAACATTTCGCTGTCTTTTCGCGGGAACTTGCAAAAATCGATCATGTCATTGAGTGATGATAGATTTTTTGCTGTGGTATCTTTCAGCCACTTCACTAGTAGCACGATAACGTGACCATAACCTTGATTTCATGTTTTGTATCGTTCTAATCTCTTCAGCAATACTCCGCTTAGTACGCGCAGTTGGGAGCATGCCTACTGCCCTTAACATTTCCTCTGTGATAAAATAGCGCCGCTGCTTAATGCACACAATATCAATTATTCGAAATAAACGCTTAAATTGTTATAAAATTTAAATTTTACACAAAAAAGCAGTCAAAACTTACTGTTGGTAAACTTACTGTTCGAACTTGACTACGTTAAAGCCGCGTAAATCTCTTATTTTTAATTTTATTTTTTAAATTCAAATTTAGAATGGTTGAAAAAGGTTAACAAAGTAAGTTTTCATCAAAAGAATTAAAAAAAAAACAAAATTACAAACCAAATTTTTTGAGTTTCACAACTTTATACAAAATATCCCTAGACTTTGTTGAGGTGTGTAGATGCAAATATTAGTATTTATAAACATAACGTATCACCTCTGCCTAGCACCCATAGTCTATAACCACTACATCACTATCATCATTTTTTTTTAAATAAATATATTTCAATTGTGACAATGCAAACCTTCTTTTCTTTCCTCTAGCACGTAAAACGTCACGCAAATAATATATCATGTCACATTATACTGTGACAGTCGCTTTATGATGACGCGGGGGAGACAAGGGTGAAATCTTTACTACTTACCCATAATGATACCATGTTTTGTTACATACTAGTTATCGCTTGCGGAACTACACGTATAAATAAATAGATAAGCTGGGAGATTTTTTTTTTCTTTATATATTCCTCACACTTTCAAACAACGCCATCTAGTCCCAAACTAAGCAGAGCTTGTACTATACAATGGGTAGTCATACTTAAATACTTTTTTTTTGTAAATACGTACATATTATACATAGAAAACACCCAGACCAATGCAAACAATCATGTTCATGCACACAAAGATTTGCATTGAGCGGGAATCGAACCCGAGACCCCTGGGTAGCAGTCATGTTGAATTACGCCACAGTGGTTGTTAAATTTATTTATCTACTTAGTCTAACAAAGTAACTTATATGACTATGGTTGGCTTAATTCGTGGACTCCATTCGCGCTTTTAATTAGGTTAGATAAAGTCGTATCCTAATTTTTCTGCACATTATGATACATGAAAGGACCCAATATTATACAAAGACGGAAATACATTACAGTAGTTTAGTGTTATACTTTGTAATTTGTTTCTTAATCGAATTAGCTAAGGTTTTTCTACTTCAAAAGGCTTTTTAACAATAGATTTAATATGATTTTTTCGTATTATATTATAAATAATAAATAAATAATCCTCACACATTCACACCACGCCACCTAGTCCCAAACTAAGCAAAGCTTGTACTATGGGTACTAGACAACGGATAAACATACCAAAATACTTTTTTTTTGTAAATATATACATATTATACATAGAAAACACTCAGACCAAATGCAAACAATCATTTTAATGCACACATAGATTTACATTGAGCGGGAATCGAACCCGAGACCTCTGCGTAGCAGCCATGTAATATAACCACTACGCCACAGAGGTCGTCGAATATGCTTTTCTATATAAACATGGAAAACTAAAAAAACTTATTATCAAAATTGTCTTTTCGTGTCTTTGAAAAATAATCATGAGTTTGCTCGCAGAAAAAACAATATTCTCATAAAAGGTTCGTCATCATAAAAGACCAAGCCCGTCCACTGCTAAACATAGGACTCCTCCAAACAATTCCACCCTGCGCGTTTCTGAACCTTTCTCATCTATCGTCTTCACGTCCTTACTAGCTCGTCGTGTGAATGGTCTCCACATAAAAAAAGGTTATCTATACTTAATATTATAAAGAGGTAAAGTTTGTGTGTTTGTGACGTTGTAGGGGGTAATCTTTGGATCTACTAAACCGATTTTAAAAATTCTTTTTGTGTTGAATAGTCCATTTATCGGGGAGTGTCATAGGCTATATAGTATCACGCTATGGCTAATAGGAATGGAGGAGTAATGAAATATGATTAAAAAACGGGAGCGTTATTTTCGCCGCACAACGAAGTGGGTACGGGTCATCTAGAACAATTTAAATATAAATATTCCTCACACTTTCACACAACCATATATTTTTATAACAACTTTAAAAGTTCATCATCATAAAAGACCAAGCCCGTCCATTGCTGAACATAGGACTCCTCCAAACAATTCCACCCTGCGCGTTTGTGAACCTTTCTCATCTATTCTTCACGTTCTTGTCGTGTGAAGGGTCTCCCCACAAAAAAGGTTATTACACATAATATTGATTCTAACCTGCCACCTCATCCACGCTAGTCGTTACTACGACCGCCACACCATGCTTATTCAAACAAACAAACACAATAGCAACCAACCTTTAGTACCAAGTCAAACATAACCGCAGACAAACGAAACTAAGGAATGAATACCTACCCTAAAACAGTAGGTATTATACGTCAAAAGGTCATTTCTAAATGTCAAGGTGAAACGTGGGAAGCTTACTAACGCCCCGATAAAGTTGTGTTGAAGCGAAAAAAAGATTATCATGGTTCAAAGTTCAGTTCCCGGATGAAGTACAAACGGTTTTAACAAAAGGGGCTGGTCGGCCTTTGTTCGTTGTTTGAATATTCATAAAGTTGGTCTTATATTGTTGGATTAAACGGTTTTAAAATTGTTTTTTAAACACGTGTTTAACTGTTTATGCTTCGACTTATAGAGGTTTAAATGATGCCGTGTTAAAAGACATTTTATTATTGCCAGTACTCCATGTCATTCTATAAGCAATCAACTACAACAAACAAAAAAGGAACATTTGGTGAGAATAGGATAACCACTTGTCTTATAATGGTGGTGGCTGGAAAATCTAAAGAATACAATATGTCTACACCCCTTCTCATCCCATGGGTGTAGTAAAAACCAACTAAGAGACTATCCGTAAATATTAACTTTACGAAATAAAAAGAAGGAAAACTTGAAATTAAACCCTTTACCAATTCGTCTGGCCAGCGTGGTATTAGTAGGCCATCCCTCCGTCACGGGAGGAGGCCCGTCCCTGGCATAAATGGGATGTTATGATGATAACACTCGGCGCTCAGTAGTCTGTCTACCTCAATAGAAATAAGGCATGAATTCATGTATGTATTTTATTTAAGAGAGCCCCTCATGAATAACCAACACCCTTTACTACGATAGATCTGCCCTCATCTATTTCTATGTTCAAAAGGTCATCGGTTCAAATCAAACGATAGGCTGTACATTATTTATTTACCTATCATTCAATCATCCCACGAAGGGTAAATAAATATGCACGTATTTCACTCGATACTGTCGTGATTTGAATATATAACTTAGTTGATAGAAATCTGTTTCGGTGGAAAAACGGTCGTGAAGATATTAAAAGAAAAAGTGTCCATAAAAAGCCAACGGCAGTTAATCATAATCATCATAACAGCCCATTAATGTCCCACTGCAGGGACGGGCCTCCTCCCGTGACAGAGGGATAATTGGCCTACTAATACAACGCTGGCCGAACAAATTGGTATAGGGCTTAATATCAAGTTAATTCTAGCAGAATCTTAATATTAATTTTGTAGAAAAACAGATTAAATAACTAATAGTAGCCAATTTCCAGTAGAAATCTGAGTCTAATTACTTTAACTTTGGCTGTATTTAGCCACTTCGTCAGTGTGTTATTATAAACCAAATTTCGTCCGCCACAGATATAAATGACCCGTTAAATATGTACGACAAATTATCCTAAACACTCGATAATACATACTAGACGACAAATAGCTACATTTATTTTATTACTAACTAATTTCTGTACAACAGAAATCGGTACAAAACGAGACAATAACAATCGGTGGCATAGCCTAGTTCTTATCAACAATTACGAAGACAGTACGGAATAAAACTACAGAGTGTATACTGCCCTATTTGGCAGTGAACTCTGGCAAGCCTCCAATTGTCCTATCGTAATAATACGTAGAAGGCACTAAGTACACGATCTATCATGTTACATTGAAGTATTTAAGATGGTACCAAACTACTTTATTACTTATAAGAACATTATTTTTAATTGCATTTACATTTTATTTCTTGAAAAAAATGTTACATTTATTTTTAGGAGACAAAAGTTTCCTCCAACTTTTCCATGACCTCGATTCTGTGCATCCTTAGACCATTATCTCGCAACTTTGCTCAGGTCGTCGATTCACCGCGTGTAGTATTTGGTTACCGGTACCTTTTACCGGTATTGGATCTATGTGGTACTCGTGAGAATATCCTTATTTTAGAGTCGTTTGCCATAAATTAATTTGATTTTAAATCAATTAAATTTGTGATTATATATATTAGGTAGCTATAATTATTTAGATTAGGTACACATAGTATGAACAGGCACAAGGTGGAAATATTTAGAAGAGGCCTATCCCCAGCGGTGAACTTCATAAGGCTAATATGATAGTATGGCTTATTCCAAGATTTGTGTCTTTATATTTTGGTAAATATCCCACCTGAAATCAGGCTGTGATAGTAAACTTGTTAGACTAAAGCGTCGGATTTTTTAAAAAAGAAGTCAAATAACAGATGAGTCGTATGCCCGTTGCCATTTTATCTTAGGATAATATTATTCTTTTTATAACGAAGTACAGAAATTAAGTAAATATGTATAAAGCCCCAGGAACAAGGAAAAGTCGCTTCCGTCATCAAATCAAAATGTTTTCTTTGATATGAGTTTTGGGGAACATAGTAATGATAGTTGACAACTAGTTACAAAATCAAGAACTTAGTTGGTGAAGGTAGCGGCCTTGGTAACAGCGGTATAGAGGGTACAAAGAATCTTTGAGGAAGGCCACCAAACGACCTTGGACCTGGCAAGGTACAACTACCATAATCTACTGATGAAGGCGAACATTTTAAAACAGTAGGGAAAATGAAGCAAGTTACAGTATTAATACTGTTCTCATTGAAGGTTCTGCAGTTTTACTCTTCTTCAACAGCATCTTTTAACGGTGGCTAACTCAATATTATGTAGATGAAGTAATTTAAACTGTTCACTAACCACATCTCCGTGTGGTGACGGAGTAAGAATACAAAATGTCACCACCCCATCTCATCCCATAGGTGTCGTAAAAAACGACTAAAAGAAAGGGACTATCCGTGAATGTTATCTTTACGAAATAAAAAGAAGGAAAACTTGAAATTAAACCCTATACCAATCCTTCTGGCCAGCGTGGTACTAGTAGGCCAAGTATCCCTCCGTCACGGGAAGAGGCCCGTCCCTGCAGTGTGACATTAATGGGCTGTTATAATGACTTATATTTCCAACGCATCGCACTAGTTCAATCATAAGTTAACTCCACTGGACAATATTCGCAATTGTGCAGGCATAAAGCAATCTATTCGAAAGCAATCGATTTCTCAACTTAAAATTACCTGTCCCCGAAAGAAATTTAAATCTTTTTAGGTCAACATGAATGGCAGTCAACATAGCTGGTTCAAATAAGTGCAAACTACTTATAGCTGCAAGTTCCAAAGAGTTCTATCCAACTTATTGGAATATGCTAATACATTGCAGATGAACTAAGTTGGCCAACTTTGCCGATGTCTCACCAGCATTCAACCTCATATTAGCTCCTGGCTTCATTGATCTGTCATTATTGAGTAACTTTATATGCAAGCGAGGGTGAAAAGTATGCTAATATACGTTTCGCTTTGAGACGATTGATGACCGGTGTTTGAGCGCCAATGGGTGCTTTGTTTTCAACCTTTTTTTCATTTGATGTTAAGAATATTTATACAAAAAGTAAAATATATTTATTATGAGATTTTATACTTTTTATAGGTCAACGAATAGAATAAGAATAGATAATAACGTTCTGTATCAAAATTTTCGACAAATAGTCGTAGAAAGGTACGTGGATCCTGCGAAATCTTGTAATGTGTAAAAAGACAAATATTGTTTTTCCCATAAGCAACAAAATAATTTGTAATCAGGCGCTCACAATACAATGGATTCGGCAACAAAAACATACAGATAATGGAGTTCTGTATGTGGTTAGTGAACAGTTTAAATTACTTCAACTACATATTGAGTTAGTCACCCGTTAAAAGATGCTGTTGCAGAAGAGTAAAACTGCAGAACCAACAACGAGAACAGTATTAATACTGTAACTTGCTTAATTTTTCCTCCAGTTTTAAACTGGAGAAAAAATGTTCCCCTTCATCAGTAGATTATGGTAGTTGTACCTTGACAGGTCTAAGGTCGTTTGGTAGCCTTCCTCGAAGATTCTTTGTACCCTCTACACCGCTGTTACCAATGCCGCTACCTTGACCAACAAAGTTCTTGATTTTGTAACTAGTTGTCAACTATCATTACTATGTTCCCCGAAAATCATATCAAAGGAAACATTTTGATTTGATGACGGAAGTGACTTTTCCTTGTTTCTTGGCTTTATACATATTTACTTATTTCCTGTACTTTGTTATAAAAAGAATAATATTATCCTAAGATAAAATGGCAACGGGCATACGACTCATCTGTTTTTTGACTTTTTTTTAAACTGTCCGATGGTTTAGTCTAACATCCACGGCTAGTTTACTATCACAGCCTTATTTCAGTTGGGATATTTACCAAAAATAAAGATGAGTCATTCAAAAAGTCATTTCAGTACCTCCCGTTGGCTATTCCGTGTAGTGTTCCAAATTGGCTCGGATTTAGCAAAACAAAGGTAGATATTGGAATTCATCCAAGCTGGCAACTTTAAACAAAACTTTGTGTGATAGCTTACGTAGTAACTATTGGCAAACGAGTCAATACGTTTGAATACCTGTGTACGCTTTCAACTATATAATAGTTTGTATCATCGTATTTACAGTAGAGTAATGGACAGAAAAGGAAATTGGAGAACGCAGCACGATTCAGCGTTATGCCCGACGTTACGGCATACATTTCACCTTTGTTCGGATACCTATGTTTCACTGCGTATTGTCTTAAACTGATTGGTAAGCAAATATCTTGCCTATAATAGGATTTTAACCGTTACAATATACTATAGAACTACACCATAATACCATCTTCTAATGTAGGTAATTTGTTATTTTTTAAAAGCGTAGGTACATACCTTACATTTAGGCATAACCTTTTCCCTCAAACCTTTCCGGCCATTATAGATGCTAGATGACTATTAATATAATAGTAAGTTAGGAAACAAGTTTATGTTGCTTTTCTTGTCCTGTCCGCAATTTTGTTGATGGCTTTAGTTTTGGATAGTAAAATTATGACTTTAACAACTTCTGTTTAGCCCTCTGGCATTGGTGTGCGGTGATAATCACTTACAATCATACACTTATAATAATACTTAAATCAATAAATAAGTTTAACTGAGAATAAAAAAAATGGTATTTATCACGTGTACAACAGACAGATTACTGATTACAGAACTCAGACTAAAATTATGATTTTACTGCAAATGATTTAAAGCACTCTGAGGTATAAGTGGGAGTCCATGTTTTCCTATACTTTTCTTGAAGTAATGATTGTTGGCTATGAAGCTTGTATCTACGAATAAATCTTCGCTTATAGGAACGTATAATCCAGCAAATATTTCTAATAATTCATCGCCTTCATCATTCGTATTTCCAAAACTGTTTTTAGTGTATTTTAAGATAGGTATTTTGTATAGATTCATTCTTCTCGAATCTTCTCTTAAGCTTTCTACATTTACTTCCTTTTTTATTACATTTTGATCGATGTTATTATTTTCTTCTTTTGAATTAATTTGAGAATCGGTAACATCTTGAATAATAGTTGGTTTTTGTAGTGCACCATTATTTTCAAACTTCATTTTACCCAGACGTATTATTTTCGCATTATTAAAAGTTATAATAAAAACAAGAAATATTGTCTGTAAATAAGACATTGTGATTGAAAATGCATGATCGTTAGAAGATGTTTTGTCTGAAATTCGTTCCGCTTTGTGATTGCATGCATTTTACGATACTGAACGAATGTCTCGGAACCAATTATTGAAATTAAAAATACCTTTGCATGCACTCTTCTTTTCAATTGTAAGAGGCGCTCGCCGAGGTATTTGCGCATCCATTTTCTAGATTTTTTTTTCATTTATTGGATTCGTTTCAATGCGGTTTAAAAAAAAAAAGATTTGTTGTGTGTGTTATGTCCTGTTAAGTTTACATTGGTTGTTGAACGTTAATTCTTTATATTAATTGATTTACGTGTTTGCTAATAAGTGCAAAGATAACTATTGTCCTAAATAAATTAAAATCTCTGAAACAAGTTGTTAGCTAAAAAAGGCACGTAAAATGAAAAATTACTTGATTGGTAAGATAGTTTTAAATAGGTCCTAAAGTAACATAAGTAGGTATATATTTTATTGCTGTTCTGTAATAATTAAACTGTAAAAAGCCGCAAAAAAAATTTGGGCCCTCTGTCCACACATACATGTAATTTCAACCACTGGTCAATGTTACTCTTACTCTCTTATTATTTATATTGATTCTATAAAGACATACTACGAGTACAATAAAGATTTACCTGAAGTTTCAGTGAAAACGTAATGGTTAATTACTGACCTGTAACAAATTAAAACTTTATTAGTACAAAATTTAATCGAATATCAGCTGGTAATCAATCAAGTTGACGATATCGCGTTAGTGTTATGATTAGTACGAGTATAAGCGGTCTGGTTGAGGTCTCGGTCAGTGTACTGTGATAGAATACAAAAAGCGCAAACACTACTTTATCGATTTCTTAATTAAAGAATTAATCATGAGTAGGTATTTAAAATAGTGATATATGAATATGACTTCTTCTTTAACTCTTATAAGATGGATTAAATCTAATTAACGTGACAATTCCTCAGAAGGTCACAAAAATGATTATGAAGTCAACAAAAAATAATTAATAACCAAGAAAAATTAACAGAAATAGCGAAGCAATAAATAATTATAATCACAATTTACTTCTATAGATATACTCGTACTTAATAAAATATTAATAGATTGTATGGAGAGTGTAGACAGAAGATGGATGAATATCCATCATTCAGGTTTCTTTCATCGTTCATCTAAACAGCCTTCAGACGTCAACAAAGATACATATTATATTTGATTCAATATGTTTGTTATAACTCCGATCATTTATTATATTATTGTAAATGTAATATAAATAATATTAAATAATACCAAACGAATTTAAAAAGATAATAGTTATGATGTATCAGACTGTTGTATTTACTATTTTTTTTGTTAAAACTATTGTGTCACACACAGGAAGAGACATGGTCCCCACTACACAGGGAATCCTAGTGTGGGGACCACAGAATTGTTAAACAAAATTGTAATTTATTTTTGTACTAATAAATATTTTTGTATTTTTTTTTGTATTTTGAGTACTGTTTTCTATTTCGTTTATTTTTTTACTTAAAAATTGTAATTTGCTCAAAAGCATTTCCCTTACTTATCTGTAAAAGATATCTACAGGTTAAGAAGATGCGAGATTGCTCTGTGATATTTCATCTGAGCGTCTCCGTGCCTCGTTATACTAATGACTGCAGGCGTTAAACAACATCAGACGTTTATGCGGCTTGAACAATCCTGGATACTAGGCTAACCTATTATCCAGGATTGTTGATAGTTTTTGTAGCGCATTTTTTTGAGGCAAATGAAAAGTGTGCTAGGCCTAGCCCTGCACACTGCCATCAGAAACCAGGGAATCTAGGGGACCAGCACTTTGGATTGACCTTTTAAAATAGTAAATAATTTTCTATAATGATATAAATTACATCACATCTGCGTGTGGTGACGGAGTAAGAATATAGTGCGTCACCACCTCATCTCATCCCATGGGTGTCGTAAAAAATGACTAAGGGACTATCCGTGAATATTATCTTTACGTAATAAAAAGAAGGAAAACTTGAAATTAAACCCTATACCAATCCGTTTGGCCAGCGTGGTTTTATTAGGCCAAGTATCCGTCCGTCATTGGAGGAGGCCCGTCCAAGCAGTGGGACATTAACGGGCTGTTATGATGACATCACAAACACGAACATTATAACATTTCGTGTGTACACTTCTTTTGTAATCACATAAATTCTGAAATCATTTGAACATTTCAAACATAACAAACCAGAAATTCGTACACAAAATACGATAATCTGTTTGCATTAGAAACATGACAGGCACAACAAAACATTATCCTTTACAATATCAAAATGAAATAGCATGATATACATCCAATTTCCGAACTGTATTTGTAAAAGAGCTTACTCACGGTTGGATTCTTCGATAGTACAAATACTATACTAAAAATATTTCATCAAATATATGATATATTATAAGTAATATACTTAATATTATAAATGCGAAAGTTTGTGAGGATGGATGGTCGGATGGATGTTTGTTTTCACGCAAAAACTACTGAATGGATTTTGATAAAATTTGGAATATAGGTAGTTTAGGGTGTAGAATAACATTTAAGCTACGTATACAGCGCGGGTGTAGCCGCGGGCATCACTCTCACTAAAAGAAGAAGGAAAACTTGTCACATACCTTATGTACATGTCTGTATATATGTCTGGCTAGCGTAGTAATAATAAATTATGTTACCCTACAGTGATGAAATGTCCTCCTAATGTCCCTACGTCTGATGTTGTACCGGAAAGCGCAGGGTGGGGAGACCCCTCACACGGTGGACCGACGACCTGGTTAGGACGGCGGGCAGCCGATGGATGAGGGAGGCACAGGACCGCGCAGAGTGGAAGCTTTTGGAGGAGGCCTATGTCCGGCAGTGGACGTCCATAGGCTGATATGGATATGGACAGTGATGAAAGATGAAACCGTTGGGTTGAGCTCGTTTCAGTAATAAGTGTTTTAATTGACTGAAAAAATGGAGTTCCTTAAATCGATTTCAGTCTACTAACTTAGACTTTTTAAACTAAACTAAATTGTTCGTTGAATACTTCCAAGTTAAATGCATAGAAATACTATGAATATAGTTTATGTAATTATATTATAAACTTAAAAAATATGGAATCATTGTAAATTATAATTTACAATGATTCCATATTTTTTAAGTTTATACAATTATCTGTGTGAACCATATTGGATAATTAAATTATTATAATAATTTAATTATCCAATATGGTTCACACAGATATAATTAATACTTTGGTTTTGGAGTTGGTATTGTCTGTTATGTTGATTTTAGGCTTTTCTTAAACCTAATATACGTATAGTAATAAATTATGATCCATAACCTCCTTTCTCTTTGAAATCAGTTTTAAAATATTCAACACGACTAACATCCATAAACACGGTACATGCTTCCAACCAGTAGGTACGTGAGCAAAGCCCTTTAAACCCTATACACATCAGAGGAACGATACGCTTTTGTTTCCCGTTCCTATCATACGTGAGAACTAAGCTTTATATTGTTCAAACAGAGATGTGTGAAACTTGAATATCGTCATCAGCTTTGAAAATAATAGTTTTGTAGCTATACTGTATCAGTTTGTGTAAGTAATTGGAAAGATTACTAGAAGGGAACTTATATACGTACTAGCTGACCCGGACCCACGTGTCGCGTCGTTGGGCGTAGAAAAAAACGCGTCCGTTTTGTAAACATATTTTATTACTGCTCCACTCCTATTAGTCATAGCGTGATACTATATAGCCTATAACACTTCTTGATAAATGGACTATTTAACACAGAAATAATTTTTAAAATCGGTTCATTAGATCCAGAGATTACCCCCTACAACGTCACAAACACACAATCACACAAACTTTACTTCACTCTTTATAATAAGA
Organism: Schrankia costaestrigalis; assembly: GCA_905475405.1. NCBI lineage: Eukaryota > Metazoa > Arthropoda > Insecta > Lepidoptera > Erebidae > Schrankia > Schrankia costaestrigalis. The sequence goes on along the minus strand of FR997838.1, from coordinate 17,819,227 downwards.
TGTACGAGTACATACACAAGCTAAGGCTTCGTTCCTTCGGGACGGTAGATAATACTTATTGAGCCTAGGCTAAGGAAAGCTACTTGGAGTTTACTAAGCTCTCAATGTTTAATTACAATAGTCCAAGCATGTACAACTAGATGTTTATGAAACGGAGGGAAATTAGTCTGATGATAAATAATAAATAAATAAATAATCCTCACACATTCACGCATCGCCACCTAGTCCCAAACTAAACAAAGCTTATACTATGAATACTAGACAACGGATAAACATACTTAAATACTCCCGAGACCTCTGCGTAGCAGCCATGTAATATACCGACTGCGCCGCAGAGGTCGTCGATGATAGCATCGCTGGCCTGACCAAAATCGGATCCAGATTATGAAACTTAAGGTTATTATTGCAATTACCTATATTATCCTTCTTTTGGCCAACGGTTTTTTCTTGAGTTTTCTATACCCCTTTCAGTTAAATAACTTTTACTACATAAAATTTTTCCGACCAGAAACTACAAAATTCCAAGCGAATACTTCTAAAATAATTACAGAACTCAAACACAAACATTAAACAGTAGAGTAAATTGTTAGATGTCCATTAAAATTTCACATATACATTATGTTTGGGAAAGTCTTGAAACAATTTCACAAACCTCTGTTACACAAATGGAACTATATTTACGTTAGTACGGAGGGACCGTAAGCTTTACTTCCCCAACTCAAACAGTCGAGAATCCAATACATTTAGTAATTAAATCTAAACAAAGGTAGTCGATACGAAGACGCCTTGTACAATCAGCTTCAAGTGACAATTGACATACATCATATCCAAATATAAGGAAACTCCTAAAGTGGTCAAATGTTTTACTATACCCAAAGTTACTACACTATGGCTGAGAAAAAATGCTTAAATTTTTAAAGGTACGCAAAAGACTTAGAAGCATGTTTTTTAATAAATAGAGTGATTCAAGGTACTACACGGTCACATTATCTAGAGACCTCGCTGGAATGCGAATTTGTGTCCCGTTCTCCTTTCAACCCCCGCGCTCGCCACGGGCGCATCAGTGATTTCGTCCGACGCGACGCGACGTGACATCATCGAGGCCAGGTCTCGAGATAATGAATGTGCCTAAGTAGTAGGTTCATATGTTTAGTCGTGTCTGTGCCGAAAAGTCAAGCAAAATAAAGTAAAAAAAAAAATCTCCTGTTTATATAATATTTACGACAAAGAAGTTCTTTTACTTTATAAACGAAGCCGACTGTACAACATATTGGTATTGTAACCAATTGGTCCGGTCCCCAAGCACCTTTTGTTTGTACTAATGTCAATCATTCAAGGAGTTACGATATTACTATTTTGAAAGACACAATAGATCGTTAATATTTTTTATTACCTTTACAAGTGGTAACATAAATTATAGTTTAATTTGTAACTGCAAATGCACCGTACTAAGTTATCTTTATAGATAGGAATACCTGGATTTTTGTAACGCAAGTCCAGAATCTAGGACACACTCCAGCTCTTTACTTTTTAAAATGTATTTTTGTTTACAAAAAAATACCTTTTTTTAGTAATTTTTAGTTACTTTTGTTGTTAAAATTATTAAAATTATTAATTATTTAATTATTTTTTTTTTTTATTTTTTTTTTTATTAATTTGTAGATTCTACAATTTGTCCTTGATTCCTATATATTTCTCAATGGTCAAAGTTTGTGGTTGACACGACGCCATATTTGTTTACCTTTATATTTAAGAACAGTATGTACATTGAAAATCTTTGTATGGTCTGGGTGATGTAAAAAGTTTGTAGTCTACTATCCATGTGGCGACGAAGTAAGAATACATGGCGTCACTACCTCATCTAATTCCATAGGTGTGTAGTAATTTGAATCTCCGTTACTAGAATTAAAACATGAATGTGCTGTTAAAATGAAACCAATTGTCTAATACCCACTACAAACTTTACTTAGTTAACCACTAGATGGCGTTAAATAAAACTTTAAAATATAAAACTAAATCTTAAGTAAAAATGGCCATAAATATACTTAAACAATTTTCTTTATAAAGTTATCTCAGTAAATAAATAAATTTTGATACATTCAAAGTTAACCAACCATTTAATAGGATCTCGTGTTATAAATATTTTATTTCTCCTCCATTTAAAATGTTAAGCCGTCTACGAACTTTGTAATCGATTTATTACTTAAAATTGTTTATGGAAATAGTTTTATTCTTTGGGTTTGTTTTTGACGACCTTTGTCTGTGGTGTGTGTATATGTAGCTAGTACATATAATTCTCAGGTTCGATATCCGCTTAATGCTAAGCTTTGAGTGCATGAAATGAAATTGTCACGGGGTGGCGGGTTCGAATCCAAATAAATGGCGTCTTGTGCTTGGATATACTTGGGTACGTCAATTGGATCTCTGTAAAAGTCCCAGCGTCTAAGGTCCCAATTACTAGTAAATAAGGTCCCAAATACTAGACAAATATGCCCCATAAAACATTTTCATTGATCTAGTTTTTTTTCTATGTATACAATGTATCCAGCTACTTCTAAGTAAATACTACAAACATGCAACAGCAAAGTTCTACGCTTGTCCTTAACGATAATGCAATTAGTGCCGAAACGTCAAACGCTAATGTAATCTAAACAACGCATTCTCTTTTATATCACACAAACCAATTATAAAAACAAAATATTTAATAAATATCTGAAAAGCAATATTCATGTTTTATTGGCACTATTGCATGCAAAATGAAATCTATATTTAATGAGGGTAGGCGCGCGGCAATTTGCTTGAAAAATATATGTTTTGTAGAGTGGGCTTGTTTACACCTGCTCTGTGCTCTGTGACGTCAGTGACATGACGTCCGCCATTTTGCTAAATAACTATTTCACTTGTATTTTTTAAAATTTCCTATTCCCACTCTTACGTTTATTTTAAACTAGCTGACCCGTGCCCACTTCGTTGGGTGGCGAAGAAAACGCGTCCCTTTTTTAAACGTATTTCATTAATGCTCCACTCCTATTAGTCATAGGGTTATACAATATAACCTAAGACACTCCTCGATAAATGAACTATTCAAAACAGAAAGAATTTTTAAAATCTGTTCATAGATCCAGAGATTTCCCCCTACAACGTCACAAACACACAAACTTTACCTCTTTATAATATAAAGTATAGATTCCTGTATGAGTAATTGAAGGAGCAGATCACTCCTCTTAAAATTGTGAGTTTTTTTGGCCAATGGTTTTTTTAAAGTTAATTTCCGGACTAAATGTCGGACTCTGTTGTGAAGACTTTTACAGACATCTTAAAGGACAAAAATTAACTCGAGACTATGGAGTGGTGCCATCATGTTCATAAAAAATGTTTTGATGGCGTTGTGTGAATGTGTGAGAAATATACCTATCTATATTTATTCCTTTTTTAGTTTGACCTGAATTTTTAAGGGTGAAGAATAAAATAAATTATAAATGAATTGCAAAATTGTACATACAATTGGGTATAGGCAAACTGTCTCACGGATATGAATAGCTTTGCATCGATAGTACCTGCTTTCCTACTCCCCTGCACATACTCCCAACTTAAATCAAAAAGCCTTATTTATTTCAGGCAGCAGTATTTGACCTACTAACCCACCTCAAGCAAATCGGGATTTCGTACCGAGGAAATTGTAAATAACTTAAGAATTAATTTTGGGAATATGGTATCCTCCTCTTACTTTCAACTTGGCGAAGCGGCATTCCGATGTGGATGAGGCCCAAGTTGTTTTCCAGGATCGTGAGAAGTGGCGTTCTGTCGTCTCTGCCTACCCCGGACGGGATGAGGCGTGAGTTTATGTATGTATGTATGTAATATGGTATCAAGAAGATCGTACAGCGATTGTTTCATATCTTTGCACCCGATAGTACCTATTCACCTAATAATGTCTCCTATAGTAAAAATAAATTACAGCAGAAATCGAACATCATATTACAAAAAGCAGGGGATAGATATAAATAAATAAAAAAACATTCACACAACGCCATCTAGTCCCAAACTAAGCAAAGCTTGTACTATATACTTGTATTATTTTGTATATGGGTAAGTTTGATAGATACTAAATATCTTAATATACGAACGAAAACAGATCGATAAGTATCAAAGAACAAGAAAAATTAATGTACCTATTAATGATAAAATATGCATTAGTTTTTTATTAGTTAGTATTCCTCCGTGTGGTGTGACGGAGTAAGAATACAATATGTCAGCACCCCATCTCATCCCGTGGGTGTCGTAAAAACCGACTAAGGGATTAATCCTGAATATTATCTTTACGAAATAAAAATAAGGAAAACTTGAAAATAAACCCTATACCAATCCGTCTGGCCAGCGAGGTATTAGTAGGTCAAGTATCCCTCCGTCATGGGAAGAGGCCTTTCTGCAGTGGGACATTAATGGGCTGTTATGATGGTATTCAAAGTTTTATGTCACCACAAATACATGAGTTCCACTGCCGTGCAGACAAGTCTTTTTAAGTATCAGGTTAGTTAAGTACCAGTAGCAGTTTATAGTAAAGATCAAGTTTCCCAATCAAAATGGTAATAAATAAACAACAACAGTTCAATATTTTGAATACAAATAAATTTTGAACAATCAACAATGAAAAACCATTACTTATTATCTAGGTACTTATGTGGTTTAACCACTTACCTATATTTAAAATCTATGCAGCATTATTTTAAAGAAATTTTCTTTAATGGACAGAGCGATTTAAAAGGTTGGTATTTAGGTGTAAGAATATTGTTTGAAGTCCGTGTTTTTGATTGAAGCCAATTTATAAATCGATAAAGATAATAACGATTATCGTGAGGGAATCCAACTGCGCGATCTAGGCCACTATTATTTGTTCATTGCTGTCTTCAATAAAGGTTCATTTTTGAATATTCATTTTAAATGAAAATCAATTTAAGTTTAAAAAATCATTGTTACGTTGATAGCTCAGAACAATAGAGCTTCGAGATTTTAAATTAACAAACAAACTCTGAAAATTAGATATACAAATAAAACAATATTTATGTACCTCTAAGATAAACAATTGAAAAAAAAAACAACAAAACAATTTAGAAAAAGCAATCACGCTTCAAAATCTGACTTGAATTTTAACAATATAGGTACATGTATTGTTCTCGAAATTGGTTCATACCACTTGAATAGTACTGGGCTTAATACGGAAAAACCCCGGGAACAGAGTATAAAAATACGGGACATGAATTTTTAAGTGTTGTATCGATCGAATGCCGGACGGACGTCGTCGGTAGAAGATGTGAAAATAGTATATGTTTTAAAACAAGCTACTAGGTATCGAGACATTTCAGCATAGAATTAACCGTTTGAAAGACTACACCCATATTAAGCGCCGTGTACAAGTTTCTAGACTGGCTCGAATTTCACATCGAGGAATTATATTTGTTCCCCTTAATTATCTGTTCAATCCTGTATATTATTATCTACTAGCTGAAAGATTTCCTAATATTGTAAAATATAATAAAATAAATAAAATAATTTCGTGTTCTTAAAAATCCTTAGAACACAGAGCTTGAGCAGAGCATTTAGTATAGGAATTGACATAAAAAAATATTCTTTAATCTTAAAAACCCGGGATCAGTCGAATAGTCCCGGATACAAAACATCCGGCATCCGGGAAAAAAGCTTTGTATCAAAGAACATCACTATTTTTCGTTATATCATCAAAAAGAATTGGACTTATTAAAACGTTTGAAAGAAAGGAATTTTTAATTGCCATTCGATCTATTATTTCTACTGCGTTTGTTCTATCGTTAGGTCAGTGACATACTGGGACTTTTTAATTTGTGCTTCGCCTTTTAACCACGAAAAACATGAACAGAAATCAATAAGATTATTTACGCAAAACGGTTCTGAATTGCGATCGCGTATCAATGACGAAGGGTGGGTAGAGCCATGATAAGTTGGACTGATGATCACGAACGGTGAATAGACCCCTGGTGAGTTGGATCGAAGATATGGTAAAAGTAAAAAAAATAATAATAATAAGTCTCTATGAATGTCTGTTGAAAAAAAAAGTTACTGTAAAGTTGTGAGAGGTAGATGAACAGGCCCTAATGCGAAGGACAGTCATTCTAGAGTGAACAGCGGATAGACAATTGGTGAGAAGGACTGTCAAAGCGCTTTATGTGAAGTTTTCTCTCTCTTGTTTTAGTGCAAATCACAGTGCAAATATAACAATACATACATAGAAATTTACTACAAATATTCCATACCACACCCAGTGAAGTAGTGACCACAAAATATTAAGTATAAATATTCAAATTCCGGAGACTTATAAAAGTTTACTAAATTAGAAAAATTGATGAAATAAAACTTCAAATGGAACAGGAAAAAAAATGAAAAACAAATGTACGAATTCACCTTAATTGAAATATCTGAATATTCGTTAGCAATATAAATACAAAAAACAAACGTGGATTTTTCCAATTGATTTTATCTTATTGAATAAACTTGAACATAGCCGGATAATTGCGAAACGAGCTTGAATACTGTTTTCTGGTTCACGGATTTTATAATACAGATTTAGAGACAAAGACTTTCATGCGATAGATGGCGTTGTCCTGAATAAATGTCACAGTATCATGTATTAGAGGGACTCACATAGAAAAATTTTGCACACAAATCATTCAGTCTGAGAAAATGAAAGGAATAGGAAGAGAGAAACATTTAAGATTTAGCAGTTGCCCTTCATACGAAGGCATTGTAGGATAAACTGAACTTAGTAAGGTTTAGTATTTAGCCTAAGTCTATTAGGACTTTATCAAACTGCCTGGGTCATCAGTATACACCTGTACACTCGGCGGATGAAAGGTATTTCATAGGATTCAACCATTAAAAACTGAAAAGGTCTAATAGATTTTAAACTATCGCAGTTTGTATACATGCTACCCGGTCACTTTATTTCGAGACCTGGCGTCGCTGAGGTCACGTCGCGTCGGACGAATCACTGATGCGACCGTGGCGAGCGCGGGGGTTGAAAGGAGAACGGGACGCGAGGTTCGCATTCCAGCGAGGTCTCTAGATAATGTGACCGTGAATTGTAATACATTTGAAAAGGTCTGACTTGCGTTTTCCTTGTCTAAGTATGTCGAACAGACTAGGTACTGTTCAGATTTAATCGACCACAGTGTAGTGGCATAATTATTATTAAGTTCTTAGTCTACTTCAAGTTAAAAACTTAAATGTTTAAGGTACAAAGAGGCCATTAGGTTCAAGGTTGTATTACTTTAAAAGTATCCAGACGTTAATAACGTATTTAAGTTCTTTTATTAATAATTTCTTGCACATTAAAGTAAAATCATCTAGTGTTAATAAATTACTTACTGTATTTAAACACTTTATGTTTAAAGAACGTCCTTTAGAGTTTTAATATTAAATACTTTTATTCTTTAGTATATTTTGAAAGAAAGAAAGAAAAATATTTTATTTTTGCAAACATGGCTTTTCAATTTACCTATTAACAAATACGATTAAAGACATTTTATTTATTTGCAAAAATTGAGGTCAGCACTCAGGATTGTTGTTGGTTTGCCGCAAAGACGACAAACCAACCCTGATTTTCAGTGCTAATCCCAAGTGACGACCGGACTACAAACAAATACAAAAACAAGATGACAATAGACAAATATAACTAATATAATTAAGACAAATATAACAATAACAAAGTACATGATGTTATAAGGCAGTTAAAGCAAACTGCACAGCCCATGACATCTATATCTATACTTATAATAAAACTGTAGAGAGATCAATTCTGTACATTGAATATATGTTCAAAATTAATATTGGAGGATGAATGGTGATCGATACTAATGCCAAAAATGCAATCAATAAATTTTTTGTCTGTCTGTCTGTCTGTCTGTCTGTCTGTCTGTCTGTATGTGCACGCATGGGTCAAAAACTACTGAAGGCATTTTAACCAAACTTGGTACGATTGTAGTCCATACTCCCGGGCAGGTTATAGGCTGTATAACATAACGCTAAGACACATAGGAGCTGAGCAGTGACGAAAAATTTGAAGCAAGTCAGTTGACAAAAAGCGCGTTCTAGCTCTTATCATCGCATACGTTGATCATACGCCAAAAATATGTATTACAAAAATAATGGTCTTCAAAAGATGTACAAAAAAGTCATGAATAGTATATATCTATATTTTATATATTAGCCACAATAACGTGTTTAATCGTTAGGGTTTTCTTCAAAGTGTATTAAATACATAAATATATTGTAATTTGCATAGACATATCTTTTTCAAACTCCCATATTTCAAAAGTACACTTTAATATCTTATTCATAAAAAAAAAAATTATAGAAATCGGTTGATAAACACACAAGATATAGATGAAAGAAAATTTCCAAATGTCGCCGCGCCGGTATGAGTACGGCTGTACGGTTGATTTTTGTTTAACGTCCGAAACGGCCAACCGGTGCATCTATATAATTTCATTCACATTGACTCTTAATGCGAACGGACGTGGTTCTTATTGACTCTTTTTGGAATAAGCGCGCTTTAGATATTAAAATACATAGATACGTAGTTTTTAGGTATTAAGTTTAAAGTAGGTAATCTATCTATCTTCTATACTATAATAAAACTGTAGAGGTCGAAATGTCTGTTCTTTTCGAAAATTCAGATAAAAATTATCTATAAAATCTAGAAAAAAGTCAAAAAGCAACAACACTACACACTTACAATTTTTAGAATTAATGTCTATCTGTCTGTCTGTCTGTTTGTTACCGCACATCTTTAAAACGAATTAAAATATAATCTTAAGACCAATACATTGTATTGTAGCCTTTCTTATTATGCTTAAACTGAGGTATGTTTTATCAAAATCGGATAAGTATTACTCGAGATATCGCTAGATCTCTTTATTAGAACAGTCCAATACAAATCAGGGTTCATGAAAAATGGATTTTGTTCAATGTTGAATGAATTTAAATTTCGTTTCTTTTGTTCACGAGATGGCGTTACCAGTAGTAATCGTAAAATAAATGAGTTTTTAAATAATCTATAACTATTTTATTATTAAGTGCTATTAATAAGTTATTCCTTTTAAATGTTAATAAAATTAACCATGAATCGTATGTGTAATATCAATTATAAGTCTTATTAAATTAAATCAATTATAAGTTTACTTGATTGTTATATTTTTGTGTTTTTCGTAATTGAAACAATTTAATTAAATATAAATTGTATTAGTAACCTATTAATCTAAAGTAAAATTATTCTTTTGGTAAGTATTCATTTAGTTTAAACTGTAGTAGTTACTGGTCAGCGTAAAAGTATGCAACAGACTCCACCTGTTTTTATTAATGTAAATAAATACAAATACAAATAACCTTTATTAGTTAATCACAGATACAAAACATCTGACAAAAATAAATAGTCTTTTCCTGTATTGCTAATATTGGCGTACAAACTTCATTTTTTAAAGTTAAACTATACCTATACTTAATCATAAATATTAAATTGAATTAAAATAACATTCCTTTTCTCACAATCTTATTATAACTGCAATTATAACACACTTATATAACTATTTAATAATTAATAATATATTGGTATAATATAACAGACAACATAATAAGGTAACACGTTTTTTCTTTATAAAATCATTTTACACATTATTGCTATTTGTCAACAATAAAAAAATACAAAACTGACAATAAAATATAGAAATACAATCACAAAACATTAAATTTTTATTCAAAGTGTTTGTGTTTATTTTATTAAGTAATTCAAAAATACTGCACGCAGTTTATCTATAGATAATAATAATAATATAGTCGAGTCTAAGTTTAGTCAAATATTTTTTGCTAGATGGTAAAAAGGTGTGAGGTACAATAATTTATCTCAGCATTTTTTTTACAAAAGACAAATCCCACACTAGCCTTTAAAAATATCAATTGATATTTTCTTGATGTTCTTGATGTTCTTTGTGTCCGTTAAATTTAACGGACACAAAGAACATCCAGACTAAGGACAATAGTTTGTGTATCACAATTGTCCTCCATGGGAATCGAACCCGCGACCTCATGCACGCTAGCCATGTAATGCGACCGCCGCGCCACCGAGGCAGGTAATTCTGCCGCACCATAACGTGGCGTGCAAATGTATTCATTCATAATTAATTAGCGATTATCCGTGTGGTGACGGAGTAAGAATACAATATGTCACCTCCCCATCTCACCCCATGGGTGGCGTAAAACCGACTAAGGGACTATCGGTGAATATTATCTTCCAATCTATCCGTATATTATCAACCAATCCGACTGGCCAGCGTGGTATTAGTAGGCCAAGTATTCCTCCGTCACGGGAGGAGGCGCGTCCTTGCAGTTATGATGAAATAAGCGATGTCATTTATTTTAACTTACAAATTTGACAACAGATGGCATTGTGCCTGTGACGTCATTTTCAGTATCGCGGTGTTAAGATTTTCCTTGAAAGAATGACGTTCGCTCATGTCTTTCAGTATAAGTTTAGACGCAGTCTTCATAGATATTTTATTTACTATTTATTTACTTTGAAAAGGTTTTGGTTCGTTCGTTAATTTTACAATTCGTTTGTAATGTAGGTATATCTGTTCGTTATAAGGTTTTAAAAACGATTTTTCAGTATTAAATCGAATTGCGAAGTAAGTAACATCCGCCACGCGAACGAAGTCGCGGGCACAGCAGCTAGTACTTAAATAAAAACATTAATAGGTACTATCATATTGAGAACGTAAAATATATACTTAAAATAAATACTTAAAATAAAACTCTACATACATAAAAATAAATAATAAATAAATATGCGTGGACAATTACAAAATACGCGCACCACACATACAGCGGAGGCAAACCGGTTTCGGTGATGTAATGAAGATCGCAGGTCGTGCGAATCATTCGGCCGCCCCATGCTCATTTTCTAAAGTTTATTAATACAACAAATGCAATTTATATTCCTCACACATTCACACAATGCCATCTAGTCCCAAACTAAGCAGAGCTTGTATGGGTACTATGCAGTAACTATTACATACGTTTATCTCGAATGTAATAGCGGTAACAGATGACCTAGATGTAGACTTTATCATCATTTATCAGCCAGTGAACGTACACTGCTAGACATTGGGCTTCTTCAAATATTTTCACCTTGTGAGATCCTGTCACTCCTATCCGTCGGGTCTCACTGGCCAAACCAGGTCATCTATATATCGTGCGAAGCATCTCCCCACCCTGCGTCGCATAAACGATGGTAACCACTTCGGTGCCATATTGCAAAACTGCCACCTTATAGAAATGAAGTCACAGAAATCCCCTTACTCTCCGAAAGCAAAAGATTTCCCTATCTTTTATATAAACATGAATATAGCAACCTAGAAAATGTTATACTTATATGATTAATGACTTGCATCTCAAACATATGTTGATACCAAAGTATAAGGTTTCCTATACCACAAAACAAAGACTCAAAACCACTTAGTGACGTTGCTGTTTATACTAATGTAATGTGATTCAACCTTTTGTTCCTATGAATTAATTTAGAAGGTCAGGGCGGGTCGCACGTAATATTATTTAAAGCGAAAAGGTCCCTAAATAAATATAGAATAACTTACTGAAATTCCGTGTCGTGATGTAAGAATATAGAAATTTACTTCTCATCTTGTGGATGAATTGAATGGTCGTATAGTGAATAATATTAGTCCTCTTACTTCGTGTGGTGACGGAGTAAAAATATAATATGTCACCACACCATCTCATCCCATGGGTGTTGTAGGAACTGACTAAGGGACAATCCGTGAATATTATCTTTACGAAATAAAAAGAAGGAAAACTTGATATTAAACCCTATACCCAAATATAGGCAACCTAGGCCAAATATCCCTCCTTCACAGGAGGAGGCCCGTCCCTGCAGTGGGACATTAATGGGCTTTTATGATGATGATTAGTCCTCTTACAAAACATTCCAGCAAGAGAATGTAAACATGATAAAACTTTATACCATTACATCTGGCTAGCGTGGTTTTCGTGGGATTGTGTGTTTTGGGTGCATTACGATCGCGCGTTTATTTATATATGTGTTTATGCGTTTCTGTGTGTGTGTGTGAGCGTGTCCATGTGTGTCTTGGTAGTTCAGTAAATTGCTTAAATTAAATAACATATTTTGTATTAAGTATACAAAAAATTAAAACACACTTCAGATTTTTCTTCAGCACTTCTTTTAAAGTACAACAAATAAAAATCTTAAACAAAACTTTGTATCCACTAAAAGAGTTATAAAATAATATCTATTAAGAGCACTATTAAGTACAGAATCGTTACAGCAAAACAGATGTTCCCCCTGCAGTGTGCCGTTCATTAACTTCTTACTAAGTCTTAGTTGCTACTCCGTTAAGGCCTACGCAGACCGGGACGCATGGCAAGGGATTTTAATTTTTACTAATGGAAATTCAACAGAAATACAGAAATACGACATAAATTGCTATGCTTTAAAATAATGCCGCGGCATTGAAAGGGATTTTATCGCACGGCATTTATCATTTTAAAGCATAGCAATTTATGTCGTATTTCTGTGACAGTACGGTTGAATTTCCATTAGTAAAAATTATAATCCCTTGCCATGCCGTCCCGGTCTGCGTAGGCCTTTAGAGAAGCGTTGTTAAATTGCGCAGTTTGTACACTGTTACATAATTATGTTCTAACTAGTTGTTACTTAAATAAGAAGGCTTTACTATCAAGTGTTGCTAATAAGTTGGTTGTACTTTGTTAAGTTAGTATATTTAGAAAGTGAGAATTTTGTGTAGAAAACCGTGTTGTAAGATTAGACTATAGGATTACATAGCTGTCAATACTCCTAGGTGAAAAATAAAACTTGATATTTTAGTCCGATAGCAGGCCGCCTGGTTAGTGTGGTAGGCACAACGTAGGCCAAGTTATTCATAATTTCGTCATCATCATCAGTCATAACAGCCCATTAGGTAAAGTCCTACTGCAGGGACGGGCCTCCTCCCGTGACGGAGGGATACTTGGGCTATTAATACCACGCTGGCCACACGGATAGGTATAGGGTTTAATTTCAAGTTTTTCTTCTTTTTACTTCGTAAAGATAATATTCACGGATAGTCCCTTAGTCGGTTTTTACGACACCCATGGAATGAGATGGGGTGGTGACATATTGTATTCTTACTCCGTCACCTCACGGAGTAAGAATACAATATAATTATGTCACCACCCCAAGATATATAGAATTGATATGGCCCTAAGAATCAGGTGATAACGCGCGTAGTATTGTTACTGTAACCATTCATCTAAAATTTGGCCACTAAGTATTGCTAGTGCTAAACCGATACTTATTTAAGATTATGTAAAGGAAAAATAAAGCTAAAGTTATATATATGTTTTAGTTGCGGTTTCGACGTATTTAGGTCACAAAATAAAACTTATGAGTACCGTTATCTTTTGACATGTTATTCACGAAACTAAATAAACTAGCTTAGATGTATTCTATAAACATTTCCAACTATTATTTCTACAGAATATTAATATTATAGGTATCGTTATGTAAGATTAATGTGTATTCATTTATTTAATAACAGAAACAATAGGTTTTTGTGCGAAATTCCGATAAAACGAATAGTAAACTAATATAGTAAACTTAAGTATCCCTCGATCACGAGAGGAGGCCCGTCCTTGCAGTGGGACATTAATGGGCTGTTATGATGATGATGATGGTAAACTTTGATTGAAAACATATGCAAAGGAACACAGTCAAGCTTTACAAATATAATTTTTTCAGAATAATTCAGCACTGCATTCTTAATCCCAATACACAATCATATAAGTCATATTGATCTGTCATTTAACTAGCTACTAAAGTCAGTAAACTCAGTGTGGTGACGGAGTAAGAGTACAATACGTCACCACCCCATCTCATCCCATGGGTGTCATAAAAACCGACTAAGGGACTATCCGTGAATATTATCTTTACGAAATTAAAAGAAGCAAAACTTGAATTTAAACCCTATACCAATCCGTCTGGCCAGCGTGGTATTAGTAGGCAAAGTATCCCACCCCTACGGGAGGAGCCCAGTCCCTGCAGTGGGGCATTAATGGGCTGTTATGAAAGTCAGTAAAATTCACAGTTTTGTATAATTTAAAACCAGTCTTCCAATTAAAAATGATGTGACAATTAATGACTCTTATAACTGGCCTTCAATAGTACCAGCACCAGCTCTTACCATTACGACACCAGGCATTAGTATTCACTTTTTCACAAATTTTCAAAAACCAAAAGTCTTGACACAAACTCTTACCAATCTGTCTAGCTTGGTATAAATAGGCCAAATCGCCCTTCATCAAGCGAGGCCATTCCTTCCCGCAGCAGGACATTCGAGCCACAAAACTTAAGCATGTCACTACAATAGTATTTGTATAATGCGACATGCTTACCTACTGCGGGTGTCGTTGAACCCGTATCGATGGACGACCGAGTTCATTCACCTGCTTGACGTAAGCAAAGCCTTTTAGCTCGTTCCTGTAACTTTTTTATTAGGCGGAACTTTTTATGGCTTTGTTTTGCCAGGTCGAGTGAGAATGTTTCGAGAAATAATTAGGTCGAATATCGGTATTTGTAACACGTTGACGGGATATGAAGGTTTTCGTTAGAGGTAAAGTTTTAGTAAGGAATATTGTATTCATCATAACAGCCCATTAATGTCCCACTGCAGGGACGGGCCTCCTCCCGTGACGGAGGGATATTTGGCCTGCTAATACCACGCTGGCCAGAGGGATTGGTATAGGGTTTAATTTCAAGTTTTCCTTCTATTTATTTCGTAAAGATAATATTCACGGATAGTCCCTTAGTCAGTTTTTACGACACCCATAGGATGAGATGGGTGGTCACATATTTTATGCTTACTCCGTCACCACACGGAGAATAATGAATATTGTATTGGATACTAGTTTATTCAAGTGACTTTGTTCATGTGAATAATAGTTAGGTGTAGTATAAGTACTTATTTTTAGTTCTTATGTGTAAAACACTGCATGGGCGGATCTCCTCCAATGACGAAAGATGATAAATATTTATTGTGGGCTACGAGAACCACGTTTTTTTATTTGTACAATAGTACTTATACACAAAATAAATATAGAATATTATTATAATACCTAGAATAGTTTATTTTTTTACAAAGGTCACTTATTGTGTAGTATGTAAGTTAGATTAATGTTAGTTAGATTTAGATTATAGTTAGTTATAAGAAATAATTTGTTGTACTCTATCGCATTAGGCTAAGATCCTGTAAAGATAGTTGTATATTTGGTAATACAACTAGAACAAATAAAACAGCCATTTTCATACACATAAATGCAAGAAATTTGCAGGAACCAATAAACGCTGGTGTTGTAGCAGACATATACACTAACCGCTTCGCCACATGTTCGTCGTAAATCAGTAGCATGCTTTTTTCAGAATCAATAGTGCACTTTATAATTAAATACTTTATTTAACAGTGCTTAAGATAATGGAGTAAGAATACAATATGTCACCACCCCATCTCATCCCATGGGTGTCGTAAAAACCGACTAAGGGGCTATCCGTCAATATTATCTTTACGAAATAAAAAGAAGGAAAACTTGAAATTAAACCCTATACCAATCCGTCTGGCCAGCGTGGTATTAGTAGGCCAAGTATCCCTCCGCCACGGGAGAAGGCATGTCCCTGCAATGGGAAATTAATAGGCTGTCTTGATGAAGATAATGGCAAGCGGATTCCTATATGGTAAAAGTGAGAAAGAGCCTCTTAAGCGTACATTTCCATCGTAAGTCCCAGAGGAAACGAGAAAAGGATAATTTTGTGACCAAAATAATAATATGTTTCTTTATCCGACACGATCAACCGAAATCCAACCCCGCGCGGGGATTCATGGAATGCTAAGAATCAAGTGAGTTCAGGTACCAAAGTATGCTGTACCAAAGTAAGTAGGTACCTAGTACTGACACCAAAGTCATAACCGGGAACTACGTCCTTTAGTAGTGTTTCATACTTGATCTGTGTCAGACCCTAATGGAGATCGCTATTGCTTCATCATCATCATATCAGCTAATCGAAGTTCACTGCTGGACATAGGCCTCCTCCAAGTATTGCCACTTTATGCGGTCCTGTGCCTCCCTCATTCATTGGCTTCCCGCCGTCCTAACTAGGTCGTCGGTCCACCGTGTGAGGGGTCTCCTCACTCTGCGCTTTTCGGTAAACACGTCGCCATTCCAGAACCTTTCTGCCCCAAGGGCTGTCGGTTCTCCGCGCAAAAAAAAAAAAAATTAATTAATTAAAAATTATGGTAATTATTATCGTTTATTAATTAATTAAATAAACCATATTGAAACCAAGCCGAAGCCATGAATGTAACCCATAACTTTTAGCAATAGAACCTCAAGTGCCTTGTTCCCTACATATTCAGATTGTAATTTGGCTTCCAGAGCACTACTTCCAAATTGCTACGATATTTCACTATTATGCCAATATTTCTTTATTGCGTTGCATAAAATAACAATCGCAACTCCTTATTCCATTTACAAGCACCATCTAGATAGTCTAGTATTAAAGTTCAATATTTCTATTGAATTTGTATAAAATTACGAATAATAATATTGAATATTTCTTTATATTATATATCCGTATGGTGACGGAGTAAGAATACAATATGTCACCACCCCATCTCATCCCATGGGTGTCGTAAAAACCGACTAAGGGACTATCTGTCAATATTATCTTTAAATGAAATAAAAAGAAGGAAAACTTGAAATTAAACCCTATACCAATCCGTCTGGCCAGCGTGGTATTAGTAGGCCAAGTATCCCTCCGTCACGGGAGGAGGCCCGTCCCTGCAGTGGGATATTAATGGGCTGTTATGATTTCTTTATAGCAACATTTGTATATAGTAATATTATTTCATTATTGAGCAACAGCCCGTTTGTGGATGTATCAAAGTTATCTAACTCCATTACTTTCGTATGAGTTCGCCCAATATTTTCGCTTTCCTTGTTCATAAGAGCACACGTAATGTTACCGAAAGAGTAAGAAAAGGTATTGGACTTGTTTCGTTAAGTTGTACGCATCTAAACACAATATTATAGTCGGTTTTTGTTACGTGTTTGCTATTTGTTACAGTACATACTTAAGTCGTAAAAGATGCTACGTATTATGTGCAGTTTAGGTCTGGCAATCGACACGACTTGCCAGACTAATTGTTTCAGTTTAGGTAAGTGAATAGATAACAATCAGACACAACATCATCGTGGTGAGTGCGAAACCCTATGTTATACAAAGATTTTAGGACCTGCCTTGTCTGATATTATGAAGATGATGCTGATGTAAGTTTCCACTGTATACGAAAAAAACTTAATAATTCACAATTGTATCTTAATTTTGATCCTTTTTGGTTGTCAAGATTACTAACGATTATTGGGCTAAATTAACGTAATAATCTTAAGTTAATAAATCAGTTTGTTCCATTCATAAGATCTAGAGCCAGCCACGATAGATATAAGTGCAATTCACAATAATCCCTAACCATCCTGTAGTTGAATTAAAACGATGGAGTAACGTTACATAACCCATGGGTCTAATCAATAAAGTTTGGAAGTATGCCAGTTCTTACATACAAAAATCACAAGAAACGGAAAGCCTGCCAAAACTTTTATTTGAAAAATATACTTAATGTTTTTGTTCTAAGATAAATTTTACAATGGATTTGTCAGGTGTCTTTGTAAAGACTATTGTCACTGTCTTATGTACGTATGGTGCTCATGAGTAAGTGGTGTGGTAACTAACTGAGCCATCGAAAGTGCGTTTATTGCTTTTAATTAATAAAATAATCATTTAAAAAAACCTGTCTATACT
Source organism: Schrankia costaestrigalis (assembly GCA_905475405.1). NCBI lineage: Eukaryota > Metazoa > Arthropoda > Insecta > Lepidoptera > Erebidae > Schrankia > Schrankia costaestrigalis. The sequence goes on along the minus strand of FR997838.1, from coordinate 17,801,262 downwards.
TTATTAAATCTGTAGAGAACTCAATAGTAATCGATACTGATGCCAAAAATGCAATCTGTAAAATTTTTGTCTATCTGTCTGTATGTTCGTTATAGAAACAAAAACTACTCGACGGAAATTGATAAAACTTGGTAGGTACAATTATTCTCCACACTCCTGGTTAGGTTTATTGTATACTTTTCATCACGCTACGATCAATAGGAGCAGAGCAATGAAGAAAAATGTTGGTAAAACGGGAGATATATCGTCATAGAATTTTGACAGATGAGTCGTGACATCATAGGAGTTTTGACAGCTGAGTCGTGACGTTATAGAATTTTGACAGATGAGACGTGACGTCATAGAATTTTGACAGATGATTCTTGACGTCATAGAATTTTTGACAGATGAGTCGTGACGTCATAGAATTTTGGCGGGAAAAATATAGTTTTTGACAGGTGAGGCGAGATTGATGTCATAGAATGTCTGATACTATTTATTAATTTACAAACTAAAACTATCGAGAATAGAATCAATCCTTGTATCGTGTAGGTTTTTACAAATATTACAGCGGGATTGGAAAACCATTGCAAAAGAAGTCAGATTTAGTCAAAGAAGAATGGGCAGTTTTATATGGGATGCGTCCCATGTGTTGTAACACTTTGTGACCTATATCATTTGAAAGATCTCAGCGAGTGCTATGTTTTATTGTATGGGCATAACTCCGTATCTCGTGCAGGGAAACTGTTATAGGGTTTTAAAAAAATAAAAAAATAATTAAAAATGTCTTAACTAATTGGTCTTTTAATAACTACTACTACAGAGATTTAAAGGTAGAGCCTACTTTGACCCAACACCCTCTCTGGCACCATTGTAAGCGCAACGTTGAGAAGATTGCGGACATGTAAAATGTGATTTACGGCGGTCCTTCTGGGTAGAAGAGTTCTCAAGCTTTCAGAAACGTTTGCGCAATTACATGGACAAAGAAAAAACAGCTCCCTATGCTCCCCGCCATTTTGTTCCAAATATGACATCTGCTCTTTGCGTCCCAACCTTTGTAACATGTTGCGACTAGCATAAACATGTTCACCTAGATTTTTTTCTATAAATATATATTTCTTTCATTAAAATTGTGTGCAGGTCAAAAGTACTAAGCTGTTAATGATAAAATAATTTTTGCATCAAATAAGGCTTTAATCGTACTTTTTTACATTTTGTGACACGAAAACACATTATACTTATTCCACTTATAATAACTGTAGACAATTTACAGACAGTAATCGTTCCGTTAGTTTAGACCGTTACTAATAAGTAAACAGTTAAAAATATATAAGTATAAATGGTAAAGTTATTGCTAAATAAATCTCTTACGTAAATGTATAATGTAAAATAAAAATCCTCATCGCATTTTTCTCTACATAGCTGTTGATGTTGATAAGGTTGTCATAATTATAATGACAGTATAAATATACAACTCCTTTAAATATATCTGTTTTATTCACATATATATTTCAAAATATATTGAAAACACGAAAGTACAGCTCAGTAACAACACTACACCATGCTTCCAGCCCTCAGCCAATAGGCGTCCATTGCTGGAGATGGGCCTCCTACAAATATCTTTACTTTGCCGATCCTGTGACTACCTTATCACTTGGCGCCACTCCGATATCACGCGATATACGCGGTCGCTTTTTGAAAACCTTTCTGCCTCATCGTCATTTGTAAGTTCTTCGTGCTATGTCGCCCCTTTAACGGGCAATCCTGAGTGCTCTATCGGTCACTTTAGTACTCCTGCGGATTATCTCACTTCTGATTCAATTACGCAGGTCAACTCCCAATAAAGCTCTCTCTATTCCCCTGTAGATGACCAAAAGCCTTGTGATTTGACGAGTGAACCCCGTCTCGAAGTTGGACTTATCTGGTCTGATTGTCCCAGGTAAATATATTCGTGGACAACTTTGAGTGTAGCGCCTCCAACCGTGATTGAAGTGGGTGCAACATGAACATTTGTCATGATCTTGGTCTTGTCCGTGTCCATTTTAAGACCCACTTATTGAGAGATACTATTAGGGTCATCGAGTATTATATTGAGGTCCTCCTTGGTCTATGACATGACACCATTTTCGTTAGCAAATGAAGGTGCGTGCGTGATATACTCGCCGTAATATATTGGTGCCATTTCCGTTCCAGTCTAAGAGCCTAAAAGCATCTTCCAGTGCAGCGGTAAACAGTTTCGGAGATATTTAATCACCTTGTCTTATAACTCGCTGCAAATTCATAGTTCTTGATAATCTACCCTCGAGACAAACCAACTTAAGGGTGTTTCCGTATACTTAAGCACTGCAGTATTATGAAATATCGTTAGTGTACTTGGCATCGTTGGAAAGACTGCAACACTACACCAGTAAGTTAATAATGGCATCAACACTAAGCGCAAACCTATTTGACCGACCTGAAGTTGTTGCAACTGACTGAGCAGATATCATATTTGGAACAAAATGGCGGGAAGTATAGAGAGCTGTTTTTTCTTTATCTATTTAATTGCGCAAACGTTTCTGAAAGTACCTAAATTAAATGCTGTAAGCATAAAAATAAATGTAGGTACGAGAATTCACTAAAACGTGAAAAACATGCCGTTCAATTCAAATCGATAAAAAAGTTAATTTCTCAGAAAATGTCAATTAGGTGTTATTGGCACTTTAACGTCGATAAGTAATGGCGGGAAGCATAGGGAGCTGTTTTTTCTTTATCTATTTAATTGCGCAAACGTTTCTGAAAGCTTGAGAACTCTTCTACCCAGAAGGACCGCCGTAAATCACATTTTACATGTCTGCAATCTTCTCAACGCTGCGCTTGCAATGGTGGCAGAGAGGGTGTTGGGTCAAAGTAGGCTCTACCTTTAAATCTCTGTAGTAGTAGTTATTAAAAGCCCAATTAGTTAAGACATTTTTAATTATTTTTTTATTTTTTTAAAACCCTATAACAGTTTCCCTGCACGAGATACGGAGTTATGCCCATACAATAAAACATAGCACTCGCTGAGATCTTTCAAATGATATAGGTCACAAAGTGTTACAACATATGGGACGAAACCGCCCATTCTCCTTTAGAGCGCTATTTTGTAATACAATTTTTACTTACTCCACATTCATGGCAGCTAAAGTTAACAAAGCTTAAGTCCACAATGTACTTTTAACATAATCCTTTAGCTTCAAAAGTAGCGCACGTCGCATATTTTAATCTAACAAATGTAATGTTAAATCCTCTAAATAAGCAACACGACGTAATCCGCAGCTGCATCCCTCACAGTGACACGTGCGATAAGTCTGTAGTGACTGCGATGCAAAATGGTTAAATATTAACTCCGTGTGGTGACGGAGTAAGTATACAATATGTCACCACCCCATCTCATCTCATGGGTGTCGTAAAAACGGACTAAGGGACTATCCGTGAATATTATCTTTACGAAATAAAAAGAAGGAAAACTTGAAATTAAACCCTATACAAACCCGTCTGGCCAGCGTGGTATTAGTAGGCCAAGAATCCCTCCGTCACGGGGGGAGGCCCGTCCCTGCAGTAGGACATTAATGGGCTGTTATGATGAATAATATTTTGAATGAGTATTTGAAATACCCCAGTCCTCGATAGTTCTTCTGAACACTACGCTAAGCAGACAGGTTTTTACACCTTCGTGAAGATGGCGTGCGCGGAACATATATTATTATACCGTCTTCTCTAACCGCAAAGTTTTTTACAGGAGCGAACTTGCCGTACACAAAGAGGCCTGCTACGGAAAGTGGTTTTGTGTTGACACAAAAGATAAGAACTTTTGAGTAGTGCATGCTGCAACCTACAATGCTATTATTATAGCATGTCAATTCTACATTATGTTTTTACGATATTTTGAAGTTGATTGTAGTTTTTACCACAAATTGACGTCTGCAATTTACAGCAGTGGAGTTTCTTGGACCGATTCTTATCTACTAACGCCTAGGTGGTAAAGTTTAGTTGAGCTTAACTTATGTAAACTTAGGTTAAATTAAATAAACATGACCTCAAAGGTAACTTATTAACTATGTTATGTTATGTTAAAATATAAATTAATTGTATACAATTGAAGGCCAGAATAAATATGAAACCTAAAACAAAAGTTTCAAGTACGTAGAAGTAAAGAAATATAACATATTCATTAATGTATCAAAGATTTATAATAACGATAATAATTTCATTATGTTCTCATGTTTACTTTGAAAGTATTCACAGCAGGCAAATTATTTGTAACGAAATGTTTGTTATATTTCTAAGTAAATAACATTATGGAGTGCAATAAAGAAATTGAAATTGAAAATAAATTACCTGATGAATATAAATAATTGTCACCACCCAAGTCACACGACTAAAGGCAAGTTCGTATAATTATACTCGTATTATCTCTACAAAAAAATCCTATAAGGTTCTGTTTTGCACACGTACTATAATAATTAGGAGGCAAATTTTTCCTAGTCGTTTTCGATGGAGTGTGTTGACACTTCATCGTGGTCAACACACTCCAGGTGAAATAAGAAACAAAAATATTCCTATGTATTTTATCATTATAATCATACTAGCTTTTGCCCGCGGCTTCGCTCGCGTTAATTCGGGATTGCAAAAAGTAGCCTATGTTACTCTCCATCCCTTCAAATATATCCACTTAAAAAATCACGTCAATTCGTCGCTCCGTTTTGCCGTGAAAGAAAGACAAACAGACAGACACACTTTCCCATTTATAATATTAGTATGGATCAGTCACTGCTGGAGATAAGTCCTTAGTAAAAATATTTTATATTGTTGTCTGATATGTTGCTACAGAAAGTTTTATAAAGTCGTTCCGTCTCGCAAACAATAAGCAACAAACTGTGAGCACAATGTTTACAACATGTAAACTTTCAAGAAATGTTTGTTAATGAGTTTTTAATGTTCAGAACTTAGGTGAATACTACGTTTATAAGATTTTAACTCATATGAGCTCTTGTAATGTAAACCAGAGTACGTAGAAAGTTAAATTAAGATATTTAGTATTAATCTGGTCCTGGCTGGGCTTAGAGTCGTTACCCTTGTTACAAGTTACTTACTTATACTTACTTACCTCACACATTCACACATCGCCAACTAGCCCCTAACTAAGTAAAGCTTGTACTATGGGTACTAGACAACGGATAAACGTACTTTAACGTTTTTTTTGTACTTAAATATATACATTATAGGTACATAGAAGACACTCGGAGAAATGCAATCATGTTCATGCACACAAAGATTTGCATTGAGCGGGAATCGAACCCGAGACCTCAGCGTAGCAGCCATGTAATATACCGACTGCGCCACAGAGGTCTTCAAGTTGATGCTTTAAGACATGTTAAACAATGCTGGTAAGGTTACTTTATAGATGGGTAATTCATTTGAGCATCTTCCTGGTTCAAAGGGTTTCTGTTTTCTTCAAGACACTAACCGTTAAGCATCGTCAGGAACCTAACGCAGTTTGAACAACTATCAAAACCAGACTTTCCCTCAATACACTCTATAAATAAAATTTAAAAAAAAAAAAATTAAATTCGATTTTATGCTTAATATTCATAAGAGTAAAAAAATACTTAAAACAAGCCAGAAAATTGACTATGTGGCAATTCTTGTAATAAGGCACAATGGTTCCTCCGTGATCATGGCGCTTGTAACAGCGTCGAAATATCGGAAACTCAACAACTATAAACATAAAAATCCCGATAATTCATTAATTAATGGTACCTAAAATAATGTTTCAATTTAGACACAAATAATATAATTATTAAAATAATCCCGTGTAAAACTAACAAAACTTTTCGTCTCTATAATAAAGAATGCAAAAGAAAACGCGTCAGTTTCTCAAGGTCACAACGCCAGTAGGTTGCCAGGAACATTACAAAACAGGATAATGGCCAAGGACATTACACAGCGTTGTACATAAATCTCTACTCTGTGACTTTTCATGACCACTCGGTCGTGCTTAATGGTTTTTATTGATTTTTTACACTAATATCATTCACGGGATATTTGTTTTCGCGCAGAATGAATTGTCTTTGGAGCTAAAAGATAGTGGAAAAGGAATTACGTACAGGAAGACGCTGGGGGTCTTCAGGCAGTAGACTGACGATCTGATTAGGAACGTCATGAGCGTATGGACGAACGAGGAACGGTACCGCACAAAATAGAAATATTAGAAGATGGTATATGTCCAGCCTCGATACCGATGGATGAGGGAGGCACAGGACAGCTCTAGGTGGTAATATTTGGAGGAGCGCTATGTCCAGCAATGGACGCCAATTGGCTGATATGATGATGTGTCCAACCCCACTGGCAATTTTAAAGATTCTAAATAAGCATATGGGCACAAAGTAGGCAGACCTATATAGGATAGTCCAAAATCTTTTAAAATTAGTGACTGTGTACTGGAAGATGAAAAGTAAACAAACCCGTTACACGCTAGCCGGTAGGCTGAGGAAACTGGAAGCTCACGCGGTAGAAACCTTTAGATAAACATTGAGCTGTGAACGTCCTTTGGCTGATTTGATGATGATGATTGTAGTTTTTTTTTTTTTTTTTTTTTTTTTTTTGTTTATTGGTCTGCAAAACTGAGTACAATTTTAAAGTTGGTATACATAGAGAGAGCCTTACTATCTAGCGGTTAATTGCACCCTATAATATGCAAACACAACATGCGTTAGAAATGAAAGTATAAAACACATTAAACAAATTTAAATTAAATTACTTAAATTGAAACTAAAAACTAATAAAAAGCTGGACTGTATCAATTCCTGATATAACACAGCTCCAGATCCTTCTTGACAGAGGCGATAGAACCATTAAACAAGTCTATTTCGTTGCGAATGGCATTGCTCGAACTTAACATGCGGTAGATGGGGCAATGCTGAGCGATATTTGTTCTGCAGCGTGGTAAATGAAAAGGCTTCCTATTAACTAACCGACTACCGACTCGCGGGATCGTAGTTAGTTCTTCCTTCTGTGATTATAAGTCTAGTTAACACTAAACAATGTTAAACTGTGTTATAATAATTGTCTTAGCAGCCACACGCTGGGCAGGCTCCCTTCCGTTAATTTTACCACACTTAAGGGATAAAACAGAATAATAACCACATGTCATTGACTTACTCCACCAAGACACGGGCAAAAACATCTTTTCTAAGATGAAATTCATCAAGTACATTCTACTTACACAAGATTTTGACACGGACTTGTAATTTCCAAATCTACTTTGCAGCAGAACATAAAAGCGACCGCATTTGCCGCGACTTTTTATTACGGCCACCTCGTAAACCGTACTCTTGAGTGTCTTGTTTGTACCTCGTGCGGTATTTGAGGGGTTAATTCTTAATGTTGTGAAGAAAATGTGGCCTTTGTGGCCGAAATGCTTGATTAAGTTATCTTGTTTGTGAAAAGAATAAACATTTTTACGATGGACTTGATTATGTGCGGTCTTTTTGTTTTATGTGTCTGATATAGATTGTAATTGTTTTGTAGTGTAATATCACATAGCGGGATGAGCTAGATGCATTCGCAAATCATTAGCAAACGAAAGTCAAAGATCGTAGTAAATGGAGTTGCGAAGCTGAAGGTCTTTACCCTGCAGTGGGACAATATAAATAAGGTCTTAATAATAATGCACTGCTCTAGTGACGGATTGTATTACTCAAGCTAGAATTATTTAAATATTATTAAGTTTTCCCTTTTTTAGTTTGTACAGAAATAATGTCTGCAATCTTTTTAGTATGTATTTGCCATGTATTCTATATCCGTATAAATAACTTTTAAATTATCTGAGAATTTTCGCAATTTTCTAAAAAAATTAATGGTCGATTAATTACACGCTAAAAGTCAGTAAAAGTAGTAAAAGAATCCTATTTTATTTCCCAATTGACAATGTCAAGCCGATGCACAATTTCACCGTGTCCACGGTCTATACAATTCGACCGAAACGTTCAAAAATAAAAAAAGCATATTACTTATTGCGACTTTTCACGCGTTATTGGCCATTTAGGATTTTGGTTAGTAATTCTTTAGTTAGTGTATGGCTAGACTGATTTGAATATTCTGAAAATAACCCCAATAATCTAAAACAAATTATCCTTGTTAATCTGGTATTTTAAATACAATGTATAAACCTAAATAGATTCTTCTTTTTCTTCCATTACAAAAAATAAAAAACAGATACAAAACTAAACAAGAAATATAAAGTGTATTCACTCTACCCTTACCCAATCTCTAAAAGTCTATGTCCGCTCAAAAATCGATTATAAAGATATTCTTCACAACCAAACTTTTTCTCTAAAAGCTCTTTTCTTGTGACAAATGGAATGTAAAAATCTCCCAATCTCATTGAGAGAGAGAAAACGATGTCTTTATTATTCGTAACGTTAACCGATTACTTATATAAAGTGGGTCTTCAACCATCTTGCCATTGAGATACGTCGTGTTGAAATACAGTTATTGTAAATCTAAGTGTTATGTTCTTAATCTTAATTTCGCTACATTTGGGTTGAGATTACTCGGTAATGAAAGCGAATTTTTATCTTTATATGTTATCCGTGTGGTGACGGAGTAAGAATACAATATGTCACCACCCCATCTCATCCCACGGGTGTCGTAAAAACCGACTAAGGGACTATCTGTGAATATTACCTTTACATAGAAAAAAGGAATACTTGGAATTAAACCCTACACCAATTCGTCTGACCAGCGTGGTATTAGTGGGGTCAAGTATCCCTCCGTCACGAGAGGAGGCCAGTCCCTGCAGTGGGAGAATATTGGGCTGTTATGATGATACGGCAGTATGACTGTATTGAATTAGATGCAAATCGCAAGTACAGGAGTAAAGCAATACCAAGATTTTTCGGTCTGAACCCACGTGTGCACGCTACACGTAAACTGGCTGACCTCGGATTGAACTGGTGATTTTTAAAAGCCCCCAAATACATGCAGTTATTTAGGAGCTTTTCGCTTGTGTATACGTTACAGACAATATCAATACTCTGGTGTGAACCTCGCAATTATTATTCCACTAGCTTTTGCCCGCGGCTTTGCTCGTGTTAAATTCGGGGCAGCACTGTTCCCCTTTCCTGGACACAGAAGAAAAAAAGAGGAGCCTATGTTACTCTGCATCCCTTCAACTATCTCCACTTAAAAAAATCACGTCAATTCGTCGCTCCGTTTTGCCGTGAAAGAAAGTCAAAAAGACAGACGCACTTTCCCATTTATATATTTCCATATTTTCCATTTTCCATTATTCCATATTTCAGTTCTCCTAGATGTATTCTATTAATGGGTTTTAGGGCTTAATGTATATTATAGGTTAAGAAGCATTTAATACTAACAGCAAAGTTACTGCGAGATGGAGTTAAGTAATTTCACTGCTGTCCGTTCGTCTCAAACCTGGACTTTTTTTTATTTCTCAGGTTCAAGGCATTTATTTCAAGTCTTAAATAAAAAATCCAGTTCATATTTTCACTAAACAAATGAAAGTATAAAATAAAATATGAAAGGAAATAATCTCGTCTAAAATTCTGAGCCGGATCTTATTAAATATGAATATTTTGTTAACGTTTTTTTCGGAGATAAAAGAATAAATTTGATTTTTAGGGTACCGCGTTGAAAAAGAAAACGAACGATTTCTTTTATTCGATTGCGCAAAAACTCTCCCTCAAAATAGACGTAATGGATTTATTGATAAATTTCGGGGAAATCTCGTCGTTTTTCCTACAATTTAGAGGCATGGAATCTAGTATCTACTATCTACACACTTGACTGGCAACATAACTAGTAAGTAGGTTTTAGGAAAAAAATAAAACTGCCTCACCACGGGCGGTTAGTTACAGGAGGCGAGCCTTGAGACATTACATGCAACTTACGGCAGATGATTATATAGGTTCTTGTTTTTTTTTCCGGATCTTGTTCATTTTGTCAGACTATTGAACCTGATGAAAAGCGCTAATAAGGAACCATAAATGAAGGTCACGAATCGTAGCCATAAAATGACTTCAATCTGTCGCGAACATTTGACCAGTCTAACTACAAGTATGCGCTTGACAAACACCAGCCGATGTTTGATTAATCTGATGATTTTTTTAACAAACCTCTACTTTAATTTCGATAATTAATTAATTTCCAGATTATGGAGAGTGAATTGCTTATATTTCATCCATTCATCACTACTACGTATAACCTGAGTGACCAAACAATAACTGCCTTATTCTTCGTCATCAGAACAGCCCACTAATGTCCCACCACAGGCCTCCTCCCGTGACGGAGGGATACTTCGCCTACTAATACCACGCTGGCCATACAGATTGGTATAGGGTTTAATTTCAAGTTTTCCTTCTTTTTATTAAGTACAGATAATATTCACGGACAGACCCTTAGTCGGTTTTTATGACACCCATGATATGGGGTGGTGACACACTGGATTCTTACTCCGTCACCACACGGAGAACTTTTTTTGACTTCCTTATTGACACCCACACACACTATACAAAAGTTACATTTTAAATCTTTATTTCAATTCCGTCGAGTAATTCCTACGAATTCTTAGAGAAAATAGGTCTGTCCTACTTTTCTATAACTAGCTGGCATTCGGACTTCATTTCTTTTTTAACCTTATTCGAGACTTGTAAATTTTTAATGCGGCGACGGCCTTAGAGGCCTCTATAAATAGTTGGTGTGCGAGAGATAGTGGATGATCGAAGATAGGTAAACATTGCGAAGCATTAGTAATTTCTGTGAGGTCTAAATTATTAAGCAATGTGGGTTTTTGTTAAATCTCTTCTTAAATAAATAAAGAAGTAATATGTTTCTGTCAGACAGGAAATTGGATGTTATCGATTATCTTTGAGTAGATTTTGTACACGCAACGATTTTTTTTTATAAAATTAATATTTTAGACAACATGCTTTATTAGTTAATCTTTAAAGTATTGTATCAACCAATAGATGGAAAATTTGACACCAAACAAGGAAAAACCCTAATAATTACACACAATGAAAGATGTAATAAATAGATTAATAAATCAAACTGCTAAATGTATAAGCAAAAATGCACACTTTAGCGCAAGCTACGTCATTAGCATTTATCATCTATACATAGTATAAAATAAAGTCACTTTTTCAGTCCCTATGTCCCTCTGTATGCAAATCTTTAAAACTACGCAACGGATTTTGATGTGGTTTCTTTATAGATAGAGTGATTCAAGAGGAAGGTTTATATGTATAACACATGCATAATATTATAGTATAGAAACCTATATAAATTTAGAGATTTCTAATGAAGATGTATTTAAACGTTGTTTAAGGACATTCGGTAGTAGGTGCCCGTGCGGAGCCGGGGAAGGTCGCTAGTTATAAATAATATAGAAATTATTGGCTGTGAGTTTTTTCTAGATTCTTCTCATGGGTGAAACATATATTCAAATCTAGCAGACCCAGACGCAAACAAACCTTTCATTTTTCATTAAAGGTAATAAACGTTTAATTTGATTTGACTCGAAAAGTTAAATCATTTTCAATTCTTTACAACTGCATGCTTGCATCTTTACAAATGCATTCACAAAGTTTTACGGATATAAGACTTAAGTTCTCCAAACAAAGTTCCCAGTGCCAAATGTTGGATTCCTCGTCGTTAGTTACAAGTACAATTTGAGTCTAGAAACTTTGACAACTACAAATACAGTTTACTAAACCTAGGAATTGAACTTAGTACGTGTTAGTATTGTAGGGATGAATATTAATGTGGATTTGAAACTTAGGCTTTCGGGGAAGCATGTGTAGCAATTATTTTAGGCTTAAAGTTTGTGTTACAAATAGCCTAGTAGAGTGTTAATGTAACGTTGTTGTACCTGCTATGACCGAAAAAAAAACAGCATTGAACTAGATAGAAAGCGCAAATACAGTGGTGTTTTCTTATCTTGATATCTTTACTCTGCGGCCAAATGCGAATCCTTCTCACAACGTTTGAAGAATCCGATATTATAAAGAGAAAATATATATTCCTCACGCATTGCCATCTTGATCCAAACTAAGCGTAGCATGTACTATGGGTACTAGACAACGGATAAACTTACTTAAATACCTGTTTTTTTTTTGTAAATACATACATATTATACAAAGAAAACGCCTAGACCAATGCAAACAATGATGTTTATGCACACAAAGATTTGCATTGAACAGGAATCGAAACCGAAACGTCTGCGTAGCTGTCACATTGTATAACCACTACGCCACAGAGGTCATTAACAAAAATTGACAATCTTTTAGAACACGTGCTCCCCATGTGTGCTAGAAAATTGTCAAGTTGCAATAATTACACGTGATTAGTGACCTGATTGCTGTAAAAATTAATACTTGTTTTCTATATTTCGCGTTAATTTTTACTCAAATGCGTGCGAGTACCAGCTTCGTCACAAAATAAACTAATGATGGCGGCGTATTGCGTCATCAAAATGCGATGTCATGATTGGTTACCTGTGAGGAGATTGAATACTTAAGCACGCAATGGATGCTCGGATGCACGTTTGGTGTTTCTCTACGGACTTTGAGCAATTAAGCATGAAGTTTTAATTCTCTTGTGTTGGTTTACAAAAACTTAAATTCCTTATTAATAATGTATTTTAAGTCCAAACAGCAAGTATTATATACCAATCGAACCGCAATTTGAACCTTAATAAAATTGCATTAAAAAGTGAAATTCGTCAAAATGGACGGTTGAGCAAATAAGCATTCAGGCGACGAGAGGTCGTCAAGTTGATGCTTTAAGACATGTTAAACAATGCTGGTAAGGTTACTTAATGGATGGGTAATTCATTTGAGCATCTTCCTGGTTCAAAGGGTTTCTGTTTTGTTCAAGACACTAACCGTTAAGCATCGTCAGGAACCTGACGCAGTTTGAATAACCTTTAAATATCAGACTACCTCAAAACACTCCATAACTAAATGAAATAAAATAAAAAAGGGAAATTCGATAAAAAAATACTTAAAACAAGCCAGGAAATTTAGTGTGGCAATTCTTGTAATAAGGCACAATGGTAAAATACAGTTTTAATTTACAGACAAATAATATGATTATTAAAATAATCCCGTGTAAAACTAACAAAACTCTTTGGCTCGTTTTAGTAAAGATGCAAAAGAAAACGCGTCAGTTTCTCAAGGTCACGCGACGCTAGTAGGTTGCCAGGAACATTACAAAACAGGATAATGGCCAAGGACATTACACAGCGTTGTACATAAATCTCTACTCTGTGACTTTTCATGACCACTCGGTCGTGCTTAATGGTTTTTATTGATTTTATACACTAATATCATTCACGGGATATTTGTTTTCGCGCAGAATGAATTGCCTTTGGAGCTAAAAGATCGTGGAAAAGGAATTACGTACAGGAAGACGCTGGGGGTCTTCAGGCAGTAGACTGATGATCTGATTAGGAAGGTGATAAGCGTATGGACGAAAGAGGAACGGTACTGCACAAAATAGAAATATTTGAAGAAGGTATATTATGTCTAGCCTCGATACCGATGGATGAGGAAGGCACAGGACCGCACAAGGTGGCAATATTTGGAAGAGGCCTATGTCTAGCAGTGGATTGGCTGATATGATGATAATGATGATATTTGTCCAGCCAACTGGCCATTTTAAAGATTCTAAATAAGCATATGGGTACAAAGTAGGCAGACCTATATAGGATAGTCCAAAATCTTTTTAAATTAGTGACTGCGTATTGGAGCGCTAAGAAAACAGACCCCTTACACGCTAGCCCGATAGCCCGAGGAAACTTTAGATAAAATATTGCTGTGGACGTCGTTTGGCTGATTTGATGATGATGATTCTAATTCATCCTTCCTATAGCGATTATACGTCTAGCTAATATTATCACAACAATGTGAAACTTTGCTAAAATAATTGTCTTATTGCAGCCACACGCTGTGCCGGCTTCCTTCCGTTAATTTGACCACACTTAAGGGATGAAACAGAATAATAACCACATATCGTTGACTTACTCCACCAATACACGGACAAAACATCTATGCTAGAAATTCATCAAGTACTTTCTACTTACACAAGATTTTGACACGGACTTGTAATTTCCAAATCTCCTTTGCATCAGAACATAAAAGCGACCGCATTTGCCGCGGCTTTTTATTACGGTCACCTCGTAAACCGTACTCTTGAGTGTCTTGTTTGTACCTCGTGCGGTATTTGAGGGGTTATTTCTTAATGTTGTGAAGAAAATGTGGCCTTTGTGGCCGAAATGCTTGATTAAGTTATCTTGTTTGTGAAAAGAATAAATATTTTTACGACGGACTTGATTATGTGCGGTCTTTTTGTTTTATCTTAGTGATTTGTAATTGTTTTGTAGTATTGTACTTCGTTAAAGAGATGACTGGATGAACTAGTTGCCTACACTAATGATTGACAAAAAATGTTACAGGTGGCAATAAAACGTGGTGCGAAGTGAAGACCTTGAACCTGCATTGGGACAATTATAAACTAACACATTATAGTACCCTGCTGCAGGGACGGAGAGACGCTTAGCCAACTACTGCAAAGCTGACTTGACGGCTTGATAAATTTTGAATCTTCTAGTTTTCTTTTCTTAGTCTATGTAAAAAATATCTGCGAATTTTCTTAGTCGTCTTTTACGACACTCATTATGATGAGATGGAGTGGTGTCATCATGTTTTATACCTCTGAATTTGTAAGCTTTTCTTGTTTTTCTATCATTATTTCCTACCAAACTAATGGTCGATTACACGCTAAAAGTCAGTAAGAATAGTAAAAAATCCTATTTTATTTCCCGATTGACGATGTCAAGCCGATGCACAATTACACCGTGTCCACGGTCTATACAATTCTACCGAAACGTTCAAAAATAAAAAAGCATATTATTTTGACTTTTCACGCGTTATTGGCCATTTAGGATTTTGGTTAGTAATTCTTTAGTTAGTGTATGGCTAGACTAATTTGAATATTCTAAAAATAACCTTAATAATATAAAACAAATCCTTTAATCGCCACTTTTGCTGTTGATCTGGTATCTTAAATACAACGTATAAACCTTAACTAAGGTAAAAGCTAACCTAACCTAACTACGAGGGGTTCTAAAAATGGCAGTAAAATCCGAGGTATTTAGTAAAACGGGTTTTTAAAGTAATTCACTAGTTATTTTGGTCTGCATGATAAAATAATCAATTAATAATTTATCTGTTCATATTTATATAAACAAAAGAGAGTTTTAAGTGTGTTCACACTGTAGAATAATCGGTCATTTTGCCACGGGAAGCCGCCTTTAAAGCACACTTCATACGTTTAGGACCTCATGCACGTGAGTATTACGATTTGCCAAATAGTGTTTTACGTGATAATTTCATACAATGCGAGTTTTCGTTTAGGTTGAATTATTGAAAGGACAATATATTTTATCGAAAACACTTAAGATTTGAGTATTTTATTTGCAAATAAGCAAGGAAATACGTGTTGAAAACACCACGGCATTAGGTGCAAAATACACACATCAAAAAAGTCTAAGCAACATGCATGATATTACAAATTTACCATTTATATTAATTAATTTCTAAGTATTTACTCACTCAAAGTGTATAGGTAAAAGTAGGTAGGTAGGTAGGTAGGTATAGGTAGTGTGTGTGTAAAAAAAATTTCGATTATGTTTTGTTTTTTTTCATAAAATTCAAATGACTGCGAATTTGTTTGAATTTGAGTGCATGTTAATTGCTACGTTTTAGTCTTGATTTTATAATTTTACCAACCATTTAAATACAGTTGGCGACAAAATTGAATTGTTAGATATTCTTTACGTCATGGAGCGACGTCATTTGACGGCAGATGAAATGCAAAGAGCTGTAGGGATGTTGCAAGCGGGAAGTAATCAATCTCAGGTATCTCGACATTTTGGTATTCATAGAAGTGTTATTTGTCGTCTTTGGCAGCGCTACAATAATACAGGGGAACCCGCTGAACAGCATCCAGGCCGTAAAAGGAGTACAACCACTCGGCAAGACCGGTACATACAACTGACTGCAAGACGCCAGCCGATGTTAACCGCTCGAGAGATAAGTTTGAGGCTACAAAATTCAAGTGGTGTTGATGTAAGTCCCCAAACTGTGCGAAATCGACTGCATGAGTACGGCCTACGAGCTCGACGCCCTATCAGGTGCCCACCGATACGTCACGGGAATCGCGCTCGTCGAAATGAATGGTGTAGAGAACGCATAACATGGACCCAGGAACAATGGGATAAAATTATGTTTTCCGATGAGTCGCGATTCGGGTTTAGGCCTGATACAAGAAGGGTGCGAGTGTACCGTCGACCCGGAAATACTGAAAGACTCAGGTGCGTTCAGGAAGTTCATCCATACAGCGGCTCAACAGTTATGGTATGGGCGGGTATTATGAAGAACAGGCGAACTGAGCTCGTTTTTGTAAATGGAAACATGAACGCTGAAAATTACGTTGAGGATATTCTCAGACCTTATGTCCATCCATTTGCACAAACCTTTGGCTCCGATTTTACGTTAATGCATGACAATGCGCGTTCACATACAGCTCGGCGAACCAGTGAATACTTGGCAACGGAGAACATCCAGGTATTGCCCTGGCCTGCACAATCGCCAGACCTCAACCCCATCGAGCACGCATGGGACATGCTCCAGAGACGTGTTTTGAAGGACTTGGACGGAGTGACAACAACCCAACAGCTGAAGGATTTGCTACAATTCCATTGGGAGCGAATACCGCAAGATGACATAAACAGTCTCATTAATTCAATGAATAATCGTTGCCGACAAGTTCTGAATAGCAGAGGAGGCCATACTTTGTATTAAATTGTCCTATTCTTTCACAATAAATTCATTTTCTTAAGAAATTTCAATTTGTAAAAAAAAAGTTTAGTTTCTTATGTACCTGTATATTCTAATATTGTTAATTTCTGTTATTAAAAGAACTTATAAAGAAAACAGCTGTTATTTTTACATCATAGAACCCTAAAAATATTATTTTAAAAATAAAATACAACGTTATAATTAAAATAAATGGTAAAATAAATTAATATAAATGGTAAATTTGTAATATCATGCATGTTGCTTAGACTTTTTTGATGTGTGTATTTTAGTGTGTTCCTAAAAGCGATACCACGGAAAAACAAATTTTTTTTTAATTTTTTAAATTTTCGGTGTGTGTTTTATGATTACAAAGTTTAATGTGTTAGTTCTGACTTATTGAATAACACATGCATTTAATAATGTAATTCCGAGGTACACCTTGGCGTCGGATTCACTAATTATAGCAGGTTAAAAATGACTTGCATAGGTACTTTCTTAATACGTTGTACGGGAAAAAATTTATAAAGACGTTCGGTTTTTGATCTGTTCTGTTATTATATCTATGTGTCTTATATTTGTTTCCCTTTCATATTGCAACTATCCACTATTTAATTAGCATAATATCAAAAAATCTTTTAATTTTTATTACTCGGAATTAGAAACTTTGATTTAGCATCATAAACCGCTATTCCGATGTATATACGTCGGAATAAGGTTATATGAGCACCTAATTGCGATGTATTTACAGTGGAATAAGCTTACATGAGTTCCTAATTCCGATGTTTTGACCCGGTCATAGAGAGTATTGACCCTGTTTAAATACAGAGTGTTTCTTTTTTTATGTGCTTAGTACGTGTAACTGAAAGAATACTAATCATCTATAGTACAATCACATAAAATTGGAGTGTGCGTGTATTCATATTTCTTTAACCCAATTATGAAACTACAGCAATTAAATGATTTTTTGTCTGTCAGTCTGCCTATTTGAAGACTATTTTCAGCGTGTGTGTTTATGTAATTTTCTTTGTATCCTCCTACACACTTAGTGACTGGACCTGGATAGTTTTACATACAACATTATTAGGTTTCCTAAGTCATTTTTTTTATTGCATAATAATCATTCATGATTTATAGTGCTTCAAAGTTTAGCATAACCGCGCCTAATAAATTATTTCAAAAGTCTTAAACTTGCATTTTAGTTTCACTTACTTATTACTTTTTAGTTTTTTTATTTAAGTACATGTTTAGATTATTTTTGTAATCATGATACAAGTAGATTTTTATGTTGATTTTTACGTTGATTTTTATGTTGATTTTTATAAGATTAAGGATTATGATTAAAAAAGAACTGATTTAACATAAAAAATAAACTCCTTTTATTTTTGAACACCATGTATGAGAACCCTACATAGGTAGTTCCTTTTCTATTTTTATACTCAGAATTAGGAACCAAATGCATCGGAATTACGATTTTTACTTCGGAATTAGGCGCATTGTTCTTTTTCATATTTTTATTTATTTTATCATTTTTAATAACCTTTTACTGACAAACTGCATATATTTTTCAAAAATTAGATAGTTAACGCTTCTGATAAAAATATAAAATTGAATACAAAGGTACGATAATTACTTAATTTTTAATGTTCTTTCGTGTTTTGTCAAAAACACTACGGAATTAGGTGCCTTTACCTTACCTCGTCTTTTTCTTCCATTACAAAAAATAAAAACAGATACAAAACAAATGACAAATGGCGTTCTGTCGTCTCTGCCTACCCCGGACGGGACAAGGCGTGAGTTTATGTATGTATGTATACAAAACTAAACAAGAAATATAAAGTGTATTCACTCCACCCTTACTCAATCTTTAAAAGTCTATGTCTGCTCAAAAATCGATTATAAAGATTTTCTTCACGATCAAACTTTTTCTCTAAAACCTCTTTCTTGTGACAAATGGAATGTAAAAAGCTCCCAATCTCATTGAGAGAGAGAAAACGATGTCTTTATTATTCGTAACAGTAACCAATTACTTATATAAAGTGGGTTTTCAACCATACTGCCATTGAGATACGTCGTCGTGTTGAAATACAGTTATTGTAAATCTAAGTGTTATGTTCTTAATCTTAATTTCGCTACATTTGGGTTGAGATGATTCGGTAGTGAAAGCGAATTTTTATCTTTATATACGGCAGTATTCCTAAAAAAAAAAGTATTCCTAACAGCCATTAATGTCCCACTGCAGGGACGGGCCTCCTTCCGTAACGGAGGGATACTTAGCCTACTAATACCACGCTGGCCAGACGGATTGGTATAGGGTTTAATTTTAAGTTTTTCTTCTTTTTATTTCGTATAGTTAATATTGATGGATAGTTCCTTAGTCGGTGTTTACGACACCCATGGGATGAGAAAGGGTGGTGACATATTGTTTTCTTACTCCGTCACTACACGGAGATACGGCAATACGACTGTATTGAATTAGACGCAAAGCGCGAGTACAGGAGTAAAACAGATATTGTGCACGATAGACGTAAACTAGCTTATCTCAGATTTAACTGATCATTTTTAAAAGCCCCCAAATAGATGCAGTTATTTCGGAGCATTTCGATTGTGTATACGTTACAGAGAATATCAATGCTCTGGTGTGAACCTCGCAATTATTATTCCACTAGCTTATGCCTGCGGCTTTGCTCGTGTTAAATTCGGGGTAGCACTGTTCCCCTTTCCTGGACACAGAATAAAAAAAGGAGCCTTTGTTACTCTTTATCCCTTCAACTATCTCCACTTAAAAAATCACGTCAATGCGTAGCTCCGTTTTGTCTTGAAAAAGACAAGCAGACAGACACACTTTCCCATTTATAATATTATAATATTATTCCATATTTCAGTTCTCCTAGATGTATTCTATTAATGGGTTTCAGGGCTTAATGTATATGTCGCAGGGAAATGAGGAAATCAGGGATTTCACGAAATCCCTAGGGATATGACGAACACCCATTTGTACTAGAAAAGAAATGCTCATATTTTTGTTTGTAGGTTAAAAAACACAAAAATTCTATATTCTGTGGGTTAGGTTAGGTTAGAACTGTGACCATAATGCACGAGGCGAGCGAGCGAAGCGAGCGTGCCGCGGTAGCGGCCGCCGAAGTGCAAGGCATTTCGACATTTACCGGGATTTCGTGATATCCCTAGTGATTTCGTGAAATCCCTGGTTTCCTCATTTCCCTGCGACATACGAGTATATAATACGTTAAGAAGCATTTAATACAGCAAAGTTACTGCGAGATGAAGTGAAGTAATTTCACTGCTGTCCGTTCGTCTCAAACCTTGACTTTTTTTATTTCTCAGGTTCAAGACATTAATTTCTAGTCTTAAATAAAAAATCCAGTTCATATTTTCACTAAACAAATTAAAGTATAAAATAAAATATGAAAGGAAATAATCTCGTCTAAAATTCTGAGTCGGATCTTATTAAATATTCATAAATATGAATATTTTGTTAACGTTTTTTTCGGAGATAAAAGAATAAATTTGATTTTTAGGGTACCGCGTTGAAAAAGAAAACGAACGATTTCTTTTATTCGATTGCGCAAAAACTCTCCCTCAAAATAGACGTAATGGATTTATTGATAAATTTCGGGGAAATCTCGTCGTTTTTCCTACAATTTAGAGGCATGGAATCTAGTATCTACTATCTACACACTTGACTGGCAACATAACTAGTAAGTAGGTTTTAGGAAAAAAATAAAACTACCTCACCACGGGCGGTTAGTTACAGGAGGCGAGCCTTGAGACATTACATGCAACTTACGGCAGATGATTATATAGGTTCTTGTTTTTTTTTCCGGATCTTGTTCATTTTGTCAGACTATTGAACCTGATGAAAAGCGCTAATAAGGAACCATAAATGAAGGTCATGAATCGTAGCCATAAAATGACTTCAATCTGTCGCGAACATTTGACCAGTCTAACTACAAGTATGCGCTTGACAAACACCAGCCGATGTTGGATTAATCTGATGATTTTTTTAACAAACCTCTACGGTAATTTCGATAATTAATTAATTTCCAGCTTATGGAGAGTGAATTGCTTATATTTCATCCATTCATCACTACTACGTATAACCTGAGTGACCAAACAATAACTACCTTATTCTTCGTCATCAGAACAGCCCACTAATGTCCCACCACAGGCCTCCTCCCGTGACGGAGGGATACTTCGCCTACTAATACCACGCTGGCCATACAGATTGGTATAGGGTTTAATTTCAAGTTTTCCTTCTTTTTATTAAGTAAAGATAATATTCACGGACAGACCCTTAGTCGGTTTTTATGACACCCATGATATGGGGTGGTGACACACTGGATTCTTACTCCGTCACCACACGGAGAACTTTTTTTGACTTCCTTATTGACACCCACACACACTATACAAAAGTTACATTTTAAAATCTTTATTTCAATTCCGTCGAGTAATTCCTACGAATTCTTAGAGAAAATAGGTCTGTCCTACGTTTCTATAACTAGCTGGCATTCGGACTTCATTTCTTTTTTAACCTTATTCGAGACTTGTAAATTTTTAATGCGGCGACGGCCTTAGAGGCCTCTATAAATAGTTGCTGTGTGAGAGATAGTGGATGATCGAAGATAGGTAAACATTGCGAAGCAGTAGTAATTTCTGTGAGGTCTAAATTATTAAGCAATGTGGGTTTTTGTTAAATCTCTTCTTAAATAAATAAAGAAGTAATATGTTTCTGTCAGACAGGAAATTGGATGTTATCGATTATCTTTGAGTAGATTTTGTACAAGCAACGATTTTTTTTATAAAATAAATATTTTAGACAACATGCTTTATTAGTTAATCTTTAAAGTATTGTATCAACCAATAGATGAAAAACTTGAAAACAAGCAAGGAAAAGCTTAATAATAAAAATATACACACAATGAAAGATGTAATAAATAGATTAATAAATCAAACTGCTAAATGTATAAGCAAAAATGCACACTTTAGCGCAAGCTGCGTCATTAGCATATCATTTTAAATAATTTAGATATAATTGCCTGTGAGTTTTTTCTCCTCCGTGTGGTGTCGGAGTATGAATACAATATGTCACCACTCTATCTCATCCCATGGGCGTTTTAAAAACCGACTAAGGGAATATCCGTGAATGTTTATCTTTACGAAATAAAGAGAAGGACAACTTGAAATTAAACCCTATACAAATCCGTCTGGCTAGCGTGGTATTAGTAGGCCAAGTATCCCTCCGTCATCGGAGGAGGCTCGTCCCTGCAGTGGGACATTAATGGGCTGTTATAATGATTTATGATTTTTCTAGATTCTTTTCATGGGTGAAACATATATTCAAATCTAGCAGACCCAGACGCAAACAAACCTTTCATTTTTCATTAAAGGTAATAAACGTTTGATTTGATTTGACTCGAAAAGTTTTTCAATTCTTTACTGCATGCTTGCATCTTTACAAATGCATTCACAAAGTTTTACGGATATAAGACTTAAGTTCTCCAAACAAAGTTCCCAGTGCCAAATGTTGGATTCCTCGTCGTTAGTTACAAGTACAATTTGAGTCTAGAAACTTTGACAACTACAAATACAGTTTACTAAACCTAGGAATTGAACTTAGTACGTGTTAGTATTGTAGGGATGAATATTAATGTGGATTTGAAACTTAGGCTTTCGGGGAAGCATGTGTAGCAATTATTTTAGGCTTAAAGTTTGTGTTACAAATAGCCTAGTAGAGTGTTAATGTAACGTTGTTGTACCTGCTATGACCGAAAAAAAAACAGCATTGAACTAGATAGAAAGCGCAAATACAGTGGTGTTTTCTTATCTTGATATCTTTACTCTGCGGCCAAATGCGAATCCTTCTCACAACGTTTGAAGAATCCGATATTATAAAGAGAAAATATATATTCCTCACGCATTGCCATCTTGACCCAAACTAAGCGTAGCATGTACTATGGGTACTAGACAACGGATAAACTTACTTAAATACCTGTTTTTTTTTGTAAATACATACATTATACAAAGACAACACCTAGACCAATGCAAACAATCATGTTTATGCACACAAAGGTTTGCATTGAACGGGAATCGAAACCGAAACCTCTGCGTAGCAGTCACATTGTATAACCACTACGCCACAGAGGTCATCAACAAAAATTATGCTCCCCATGTGTGCTAGGAAATTGTCAAGTTGCAATAATTGCACGTGATTAGTGACCTGATTGCTGTCACTGGAAAGCTGTATGTCGGTAAGGCTTCCATAAAGTACTTGGCAGTACCGTAGCATTAACCACTACATCTTGCTGAAGGATAAATAATAATAATCCTCACACATTCACCACCAAACTAAGCAAAGCTTGTACTATGGCTACTAGACAACCTAAATAAATACTTTTTTTTTTGTAAATACATAACATATTATGCATAGAAAACACTCAGACCAACTACCACCACTACGCCACAGAGGTCATTCTTCACATCTTTTTGAAGCATAAATGTTCACCAACCGCTAGTTAAGTTAGAAACAAAGATTCTCCAGGGAAGACGAAGCCCCTCAAGATTCATAATGAATATACATTAAGCCCTGGAGCCCATTAATTACTGCAGGCGCCTAGGAGAACTGAAATACAGAATATTGAGTGGTTTATTGCGAGACTCAGAGCGTCCAATCAATATAATTTACTTGGTAATTTAGTATTTATTGAGATGAAAATCAAATTACTTACTTATTTTTTTATGAATCCTAATTTTGATGCAAATTATATGGGATGATTGTAAGTATGGCCCCTAACAATCAGCAGAATTTCTTTTTCGAATTTGAAAAATTTTGGGGTAAAAAACATTAAAAATACTAATATTTGTAGTCGTTAAATAGCTAGGTTTCAAGGGACAGTGTCGTGTTACTAACGGAACTGAATAGGTCGTTTATTGGTCTTTATGCCTATCTTTGTGTTGGCACTAAATTAATGCCACTTGGGAGTTGCTATTAGAACAGTTCAATAACATTGCTTTTCTTGTTGCCGTGCTCGGGTAAGCGACTAATGGGTGCAAAGTCTTATAGTCGAAGTCATATTAATGACAAGAGTAAAATATTTCCGACGATAAGGAATGTAACCAATATTTTATGTAATAAGTACTTGGATAATTTTGTAAAGAAAATTATTACTGATTATTATTATTTACATGATTAATACTAAGAATTTTCATTCCTTATATCTTAATTTGACTGCGGACAGCAAACCGTAGCCAATTTGTCGCCGTAAAATAATTCAGAGGGTAATCTTAGCCTACTTAAACCACATATTCTTACTCTATCACAAAAATAATACGGGATATGATATAGGTTCTTGACTGGACTGGATGCGGGAAGGCGCGTGGTGGGAAAGGCCTATCTACAGTAGTGGACTTCGATAGGCTGGTTGATTGAATGATACATACATAAACTCACACAGTTTTCCCATGAGGAGTAGGCACTGAGCATCTAGATCCTTACAAACCGCCACTCTGCCACCCGCTTTTTACTATTTTACAAATAGTCGCTCCCAAATCTCACTATTAATCAATCAACATTTAAAACCAAAAATAAATAATACGACTCTGTTACTAAGGTCTTAAATCAGATTGCTCCGCCATTGATCTTCAAAGTTTAGTTCCGAAACTCGACACAAACTTTTATGATAAGTAAATCTAATTGGTATTAGAGTCTGTTTACGAAGACAGAGGCGGTTTGCTTCCATGATTACATTTAAGAGTTTAACAAGAACGAAGACAACCTAATCTTTTTTTAAATGTGATAAATTATAAGTTTAGACAATTTGTTGTAATTTTTCTTAAGTGAGTCTAAGGGCTCTTTCAATTTAGCCGTTTCGTGCCGTACGAAAGTATATAAAGTGTAGAATTTAATGAGGTTTTCAAATAATAATATTATAAATTCAAATTTAATTTTCGTAGATTTCGTATTTTGTTTAACAAGTCATGTTTTTACCCTGTACCTGTGAGTATTACGCACGTAAATGAAAAAAAAGCTAGGAAACGTTTTTTTAATAACTCGTATACCCTCCCCGAGCTTCATAACTGCGTCGCTACGGTTCATCATCGATCGGATAAGAAGTGTATTATTTTACATCGTAATATTAATTTTTTAAATAAAATAACTCAAAAATTTAGTCTAGATAGCGCTGTACAACAATTTATTGTAATACATAATAGCACCCCTAAACTTCTGAGCACAAATGAAGAAGTATAAATAAAAAAAACAAAAGTTCTTTGACACTTTAACGTAGTTTTTCATTATATTTCGAGAAGGAAAAGGTTTTCATATTCTTATATAATAAAATATTTGTAGTAACACGCAGTTTGTTAACTGTTAAAACAAGAAAGTTTGTACTCTTTCAATCGAGTTAGGATCTCCTCGGGAAAATAACTGGGAACTTGTTCCGTCTTCCACAACTAGTTATTATAAGTCCTTCTTGTTTATAAAAAATCGTGCACTTGGGTATTTTGTATGTTTAACAAGAATACTTTGTCTTTAAGGCCCTGCGCAGACGACAGACTATCCGTGACGCACTTTTTAGTCTGTGAAAATAGAACCTATGCAATTATAAGCAGTAACGCACAAGACGCGCAAAAAGTCCGGCGCACAAAAGACTCAAACATTACTACTTTTTGTATGCCGCAGACTCGATCTCACAAAAAGTGTGCCGTCTGCGCAGGGCCTAAGATGAAAATTGGTTAAATAATGGCTAACGCAGACCTGGACGGCATGGCAAAGTATTTTAATTTTTACTAATGGAAAATCCCTTTCAATGCCGCGGCATCATTTTAAAGCATAGCAATCTATGTCGTATTTCTGTAACAGTACGGTTGAATTTCCATTAGTAAAAATTAAAATACTTTGCCATGCCGTCCAGGTCTGCGTTAGCCATAAGAATATAGAAAGGAAAATTTACAAAGTTGGCGATACATTGACGCGTACAATACTCGAAGCTAGTTTGGTGTGCATGTGCTGCATTCAGACTATGGTGAACTTAAAGTGCTTTTCGTTTCTGCGCTCTTGATCACAAGAGTATCTAATACAGGTCTAATCTAGATACCGCCTTTTTATACTTCTGTCAATCATTTTCTTTGTGGAGTGAAAAAAAGCATATTTATGGAAAGTAACCTACGAGTACGCCTATAATCTATACTAATATTATAAAGAGGTAAAGTTTGTGTGTTTGTGACGTTGTAGGCGGTAATCTCTGGATCTACTGAAAACATTTTTCTGTGTTGAATAGTCCATTTATTGGGGAGTGTCATAGGTTATTTTTAGTATCACGACATTACTAATAGGAGTGGAGCAGTAATGAAATATGTTTAAAAAAAAGGACGCGTTTTTTTCTCCGCCCAACGAAGTGGGCACGGGTCAGCTAGTAGCAAATAAACACTGTATATACGAGTAGATAGTGTGTGTATAATGTAATATATAGAATTAGACATCGATATGTCCAATCTAATATGTTTGATTAGTTCTCGAAAGTTGTGAAAGGAGTACGGGCACTCCACTCGAACGGTCATCGCAAGGATTCTATTCATCACTTAATAAAATTAATTTCTGACAACGGCAGATGTTTACTTGTAGAAATTTGGGAATAGGATCCATCGAGCTATTTCATAAACTACATTTACTGATAAAAATATTATACGATATAACTGGCCACTAAAGAAATTCGTTTTAACTTGAAAACATATTTCATCATATCAGTCTATTGGACGTCCACTGCTGGACATAGGCCTTCTCCAAAAGTTTCCACCCTGCCCGGTCTTGTGCCTCCCTCATCCATCCGCTTCCCGCCGTCCTAACCATAAAACACATTTTTAGCTCAAATTAATTTTTAACTTTAAAAATTTACAATTTTACCCGCAGTGACTGACTGTAACTACGATTAGCATACATCGAAAATGATTAGCAGAAAAAAAAACAATATTCACCTATTTATAATGACCATAAAATCCTAAAAATACGCCTTATACTTACTCTTGGTAAATATTTTATTAAAGACACAATAGCAGCCAAGATAACGTTAATTTATGTAGGTATTGATTAAGATAAGCTTTATTAAGATATAAACATCTGTTATCCCAAATCGAATTGCTTTTCTTGTATTTACGCGAGCAATCGTTAATATTGTTCAAGAACATGAAATAATATTGACAGTTAATAAATCTGATTCTAATGCGTTTTTGTTAGATATACTATGTACTTACATACTTTTAAATCGGTTCATTTGATCCAGAGATTACCCCCTACAACGTCACAAACACACAAACTTTACTTCTTTAAAATATTAGTATAGAAATAGATTGTCCGTAAAATGACACAACGATTAAGAATTAAAACCTATTATGTAATACATAACCGTTATGAGAGGAAAGGGTCAAAATTTAACGGACCCTAAAAAGGTTACATACTAACAAATTATGACAATAGTTTACGTATTTAAAAGGGATATGTTAATAGTTTTGGTTACACTTACTTTCCTTCCCTTAGTAGGTATTAATTGACCCGCTGCAGATCCCTGCATATATAGGTATCCACCTATACCTATTTTAGTGATACTGTGGAAGTTAGTTTAGGAAAACTTAGCAGGTTATTTACTGGTTTTGAGTACATCTTTTCTCTCCATGTGTGATTTAATGTCTGTAAAAATCATTGCAAATCAGGGAACAATCCCTAGTTTTTTTTAAATTGCTTTTTGAGAATCATATAATAATATCATCATCATCATCCCATATATAAATACATGGGATTAGAAGTAGGTATTTATGAACAAGTAACTGATCTGATCAGCCTTAGCCTTAGCTTAACTATAGAATCATAAAAATCCATATCCAATAACAAACCTAGATTAATATATTTATGTACGCTAAAACTATATCGAAATACCAACTATACTAATAGGGGTAACAGTAACGGTATCACTACATGTATCCCTCAACCATGTCCCAAACCTAGTAACACAAGCGAAACTATTACTACCCGGTCATATCTCGAGACCTGGCGTCGATGTCGCCACGTCGCGTCGGACGTATCACTGATGCGCCCGTGGCGAGCGCGGGGGGTTGAAACGAGAACAGGACGCGAGGTTCGCATTCCAACGAGGTCTCTAGATAATGTGACTGTGTTATACTTATTTCCTTACGACAAAATATTCTGTTAAACTTGTAAAGTGTTTAACTAAACTGAAAGTCACATTAATTACTCCATAACTAAATTTATTATCTTGAAACATGAAAGTGTCATCTATTTCCCTTCTAACTCTGTTATGTTTAACCACCAACAGTCACTTCTAATAGTAAGGAACCACGCCATCTATCGTGCTGCGACGCCACTAAAGTAAACATTGAATCATTTTAGATTGTATTTTAGTTTAAAGATCATTGCTTTTAGTTGTAGTCTGTAGTTATTTATTTGTGAGTTTTAATAGTCAGGAACTTCGTACTACGTAAGCACTTAAGCATCAGTAGTTATCATAACAGCCCATTAATGTCCCACTGCAGGGACGGGCGGACGGTCCTCCCGTGACGGAGGGTTACTTGGCCTACTAATACCACAGTGGCCAGACGGATTGGTATAGGGTTTAATTTCAACTTTTCCTTATTTTTATTTTGTAAAGATAATATTCACGGATATTCCCTCAGTCGGTTTTTACGACACCCATGGGATGAGATGGGGTGGTGACATATTGTATTCTTACTCCGTCACCACACGGATATAAAATATAATATGTACGACCGACTCTATTGACTTCTATACGGCGAAGTGGCGCAGGTATACTTAGTTTGAAAATACATATTTAGTTTGGGTGTATTGCATGTATAATTATGTACATATTCAAAACAAAAATGTTTGAAAAAAAAATGTGATTAAATGATAATGTGAAGGTGCGGAAAAAAAAATTCAAAATCAAATCAAAATCAAAAATGCTTTATTTCGTTATTACACTTATAGTACACAATAAACAGTCGGTGGTGTCTCCTTTTAAGCATATAGATGCCTGTGCCAGGAGACGCCGCTCTTTAAATCTCACGATGTTACAAAGTATTAAAGTGCATCAAAAGAAAATTAAACATTAACAAAAATATATATTTTTTTTAAGTAGTAAGTAGTATATTTAATTTATAATTAGTCTGTGTGTGTATGAGTGCGTGTGGGTGTGTGTGTGTGTGTGTGTGTGTATATGTGTGTGTGTGTGTTACAAGGTGTGTGGTGTTTGTTAGTGAGTAAGTAAGTAAGATTGTTTTGTATGGAAATGGTTTGAGTAAAGGTTAAGGATAAAAGGTCTAAAATAGTTTACTTTATAGTTATGAGAAAATTTTCAGCTTCATCGTAGCACAACTTCTCAATCCACTTAATCAGCATCAACTTGCATTCTTTGAAGGGTTTTGTATGTATATCTATCTGTTTGTTTATTTTATTATATAAGTAAGATGAGCGCTTGTCGAACTGGATATTAGCAAATTCTGTTTTTGTATTTGGGGAGAGCAAAGTAGCGTTTCCTTCTTCTAGCAGATATACTGGGATCTAAGAGTATTTTTTAAAAACATAAATAAATTCGAGAAACTTAGCAGCCAAAGACACAATAAGAAAATACACATGCCTGCTAACAACACTAAACAAATTAACGAAAGCATATTTTGTATGGCTCCACGCATTTACAACCACCTACCTAGAGAATTGTTAAATATTGAGAATATTTTAGAATTTAAGCGGTATGTAAAAAGTATTTTGCTTGCCAAAGCCTACTATTCTGTCAAGGAATATCTAGCACATAAACTTGTAAAAACAGTATAGAGATGTGATGTGTTTTTTGCAAATGTATGACTTTTTTATTTTAGATTTATATACAATTTTAACTTATATTTTTTATTGATTTATATTTCATAGTACTTAAGTAACATTTCGGACTCATTTTGTAATTATTTGACATTAATTCATTTTTATATAAGTTCTGACATTTCTGACATGCTTTAATTTTGATATTTTATTTGTTTTTTTTTTCTGTAAAAAACTGTTTGAATATTGTAAAATTTGCACGCTTGTAAGCTGAGTATGGTGATACCTATATAATAATATGTAATGTAAGATCTCTGTTAACCCATTATTCGCAAATAAATAAATTGAATTGAATTGAATTGAATTTAAAGCCCTGCGCAGACGACAGACTATCCGTGACGCACTTTTTAGTCTGTGAAAATAGAACCTATGCAATTATAAGCAGTAACGCACAGGACGCGCAAAAAGTCCGGCGCACAATAGACTCAAACATATGCCATGTATGGCAGACTTCTTGTACGCCGCAGACCTAAGATGAAAATTGGTTGAATAAGAATATAGAAAGGAAAATTTACATAGTTGGCGATACATTGACGCTTACAATACTCGAAGCTAGTATGGCGTGGATGTGCTGCATTCAGACTATGGTGAACTTAAAGTGTTTGTCGTGTCCGCGCTCTTGATCGTTAGAGCTAATACAGGTCTTATCTAGATGCCGCCTTTTTATACTTTAGTCAATCATTTTCTTTGTGGAGTGAAAAAAAGCATATTTATGGAAAGTAGCCTACGTCTATAACTTTATCTAGGTATACTAATATTATAAAGAGGTAAAGTTTGTGTGGTTGTGAGTTTGTGACGTTGTAGGGGGTAATCTCTGGATCTAATGAACCGATTTTAAAAATTCTTCCTGTGTTGAATAGTTCATTTATCGGGGAGTGTCATAGGCTACTTAGTATCACGATATTACTAATAGGAGTGGAGCAGTAATGGAATATGTTTAAAAAAGGGACGCGTTTTTCTCGCCGCCTAACGAATTGGGCACGGGTCAGCTAGTAGCAAATAAACATAGTATATAGATAGTGTGCGTATAATGTAATATATAGAATTAGACATCGATATGTCCAATCTAATATGTTTGATTAGTTCTCGAAAGTTGTGAAAGGAGTACGGGCACTCCACTCGAACGGTCATCGCAAGGATTCTATTCATCACATAATATAATTAATTTCTGACAACGGCAGATGTTTACTTGTACAATTTTGTGAATAGGATCCATCTAGCTATTTCTAAAACTACATTTATTAATAAAAATATTATATGATTATAACTGGCCACTAAAGAAATTCGTTATAGCTTGAAAACATATTATTATTTAGATAAAATTTACAAGTTTTACCCGCAGTGTCTGACTTTAACTACAGTGAACATACATCGAAAATGATTTGCAGAGAAAAAAAATACAATATTCACACCTATTTATTTATGACCATATAATTCCTCTTAAATTTTAAAGTTTTATAGCCTACTAGCTGACCCGTGCCCACTTCCTTGGGGGGCGAAAAAAACATTATTAAGCGTCCCTTTTTTAAACATATTTCATTTCTGCTCTACTCCTATTAGTCATAGCGTTGTATTATTATAGTCTATAACATTCCCCGATAAATGACTATTCAACACAGAAAGAATTTTAAAATCGGTTCATTAGATCCAAAGATTACCTCCTACAACGTCACAAACTCACAAACACACAAACTTTACCTCTTTATAATATTAGTATAGAAATAGTTTGTCCGTAAAATGACACAACGATTAAGAATTAAAACCTATCATGTAATACATAACCGTTATGAGAGGAAAGGGTCAAAATTTAACGGACCCTAAAAAGGTTACATCCTAACAAATTATGACAATAGTTTACGTATTTAAAAGGGGTATGTTAATAGTTTTGGTTACACTTACTTTTCTTCTCTTGGTAGGTATTAATTGCCCCTCTGCAGGGACATTCCTCTACTAGGGGTACTGTGATACTTCGTTTACGAAAACTGAAGAGGTTAGACAGTTCGGTGGAGGTGTACTTTACCTTTTAGCGTAACGTCATCATCATCATAACAGCATCATTCATATCCCACTGCAGGGACGGGCTTCCTTCCATGACGGAGGGATACTTGGCCTACTAATACCACGCTGGCCAGACGGATTGGTAAAGGGTTTAATTTCAAGTTTTCCTTCTTTTTATTTCGTAAAGATAATAATTCACGGATGGACTATCCGTCGTATACTTAGTCGGTTTTTACGACACCCATGGGATGAGATGGCGTGGTTACATATTGTATTCTTACTCCGTCTCCACACGAAGAACGGTAACACAAGCGAAACTATTATTTATTTCCTTACGACAAAATATTCTGATAGAACTTGTAAAGTGTTTAACTAAACTGAAAGTCACATTACTCCATAACTAAATTTATTATCTTGAAACATGAAAGTGTCATCTATTTCCCTTCTAACTCTGTTATGTTTAACCACCAACAGTCACTTCTAATAGTAAGGAACCACGCCATCTATCGTGCTGCGACGCCACTAAAGTAAACATTGAATCATTTTAGATTGTATTTTAGTTTAAAGATCATTGCTTTTAGTTGTAGTCTGTAGTTATTTATTTGTGAGTTTTAATAGTCAGGAACTTCGTACTACGTAAGCACTTAAGCATCAGTAGTTATCATAACAGCCCATTAATGTCCCACTGCAGGGACGGGCGGACGGTCCTCCCGTGACGGAGGGTTACTTGGCCTACTAATACCACAGTGGCCAGACGGATTGGTATAGGGTTTAATTTCAACTTTTCCTTATTTTTATTTTGTAAAGATAATATTCACGGATATTCCCTCAGTCGGTTTTTACGACACCCATGGGATGAGATGGGGTGGTGACATATTGTATTCTTACTCCGTCACCACACGGATATAAAATATAATATGTACGACCGACTCTATTGACTTCTATACGGCGAAGTGGCGCAGGTATACTTAGTTTGAAAATACATATTTAGTTTGGGTGTATTGCATGTATAATTATGTACATATTCAAAACAAAAATGTTTGAAAAAAAAATGTGATTAAATGATAATGTGAAGGTGCGGAAAAAAAAATTCAAAATCAAATCAAAATCAAAAATGCTTTATTTCGTTATTACACTTATAGTACACAATAAACAGTCGGTGGTGTCTCCTTTTAAGCATATAGATGCCTGTGCCAGGAGACGCCGCTCTTTAAATCTCACGATGTTACAAAGTATTAAAGTGCATCAAAAGAAAATTAAACATTAACAAAAATATATATTTTTTTTAAGTAGTAAGTAGTATATTTAATTTATAATTAGTCTGTGTGTGTATGAGTGCGTGTGGGTGTGTGTGTGTGTGTGTGTGTATATGTGTGTATGTGTAGGTGTGTGTGTGTGTGTTACAAGGTGTGTGGTGTTTGTTAGTGAGTAAGTAAGTAAGATTGTTTTGTATGGAAATGGTTTGAGTAAAGGTTAAAGATAAAAGGTCTAAAATAGTTTACTTTATAGTTATGAGAAAATTTTCAGCTTCATCGTAGCACAACTTCTCAATCCACTTAATCAGCATCAACTTGCATTCTTTGAAGGGTTTTGTATGTATATCTATCTGTTTGTTTACTTTATTATATAAGTAAGATGAAATTCTGATTCTGATTCAAATTCTGTTTTTGTATTTGGGGAGAGCAAAGTAGCGTTTCCTTCTTCTAGCAGATATACTGGGATCTAAGGGTATTTTTTTATGTTTTTTTAAAACTATTTGTATTATATATAACTTACGGACTGATAATAGATTACTTATTTGGTATAACTCATAGGTGGGATAAGTTCTTTTTTTAAAGTACATGACTTTAATTAATGTTCGTTGCGCTCTTTCAACTTCAATAAAACGTGTTTTCCGCGCGCCCCCCCATATTGAAATACAATATACTATTATAGATTAAACGAGTGAGATATAGATTTCATTTAAAAGATTTTTTGAAGGGTCTGTCTTTGGGACAATGTGTCTTAATTATTTAAAAATCCAAATAAATTTTCGTATTCTTGCAGAAATTTGCTCGACTTGGGGATACCAGGACAGATGTTGGTCTAACATAATCCCTAAATATTTTAGGTGATTAACTTTATCGATGGACGGACAGTTGCAGTTGTAGTCATCGACACTCCCACATTCATGTATTTTAATGTTGAATTCTTGTTTTGGTTGGGCGTTTTTATAGATTGTAAAGCACATATAGTTGGTTTTGCTTGTATTTAACGTAAGGAGATTAGTTTTTAGCCATGAAGCTACTTGCATCATACCCTTTTCTGTGTTTGTTTTCGTTTTAGCCCAAGTCGTGCCAGTAAAGACGATCGCAGTATCATCGCAGTACGAAACAATTTCCGCGTTGTTTATAGGCATATTACATAAATCGTTCAGGTATATCAAAAATAGAGTAGGGCCTAGGACGCTTCCCTGAGGCACGCCGTAAGTTACGTCAACGTCTTCGCTGACAATGTTATCTAGCTTAACCTTCTGTTGTCTATTAGTCAAGTAATCAGTAAATATGGATAGCTGTGTGTCTCTGATACCAATTTTTTCGAGTTTTTTAACTAAAATAGGAATAGATACTGTGTCGAAGGCCTTTTTAAGGTCTATAAATACTGATAAACATCTAGTGCAGGGGCACTAGATGTTTAACTAAACTAACTTTTGTTAACTTTAACCTCTAAGTTAACAAAAGAAGTCGACAGGGGTCGACTTCTTTTGTTAACTTAGAGGTTAAAGACGTTATAGCGTCTTCTGTGGAAAGACCGCGTCTAAAGCCAAACTGGGATGGAGATATAATGTTGTTCTTTTGAAGATAACTTACTAATCTAGAATTTAAAAGTTTTTCTTATATTTTTGCTATAACTGGAATAACAAAGGTTGGTCTATAGTTATTAATATCATTCTCCTGTCCACTTTTGTAAATAGGCGTAACTATTGATTTCTTCAATAAAGTAGGGAAGATACCATTTTAAAGCAAAGGTTAGATAAATGAGTTACAATTGGAATTATTTTATTTTTTACATGTTTAAGATATCCAGTGGAGATATTATCCCATCCCGGGGCACTGTCTGATTTAAGAGAGGATATTAGGTATACTGTTTACTTCTTGGATATCAGTATCCAGCAGCACAAAGGAATTTGAGAAGCTAGGTAAGGAACTAAGATATTGATTTAGGTTATTCTGGCATACGGTTTGTTGAATATCGATAGCAAGTTGGTTTCCGATATTTGAAAGAAAGAAAGAAAGAAAAAACATTTATTTTGCACCTCACTGCACAATACAACTTGCAAAGTACTGATTAACGAAGTTTGCTGATTCCATAGGTGAAGCTTTTAGATTTGTTAATTCAGAATTAATTTTAGTAGATTTATTTGTATAAGTGATAGTTTTTAAGTTTTTCCATAGAACCTTGTTATTGTTTAGTGATTTATTAAGAAGGTTTCTTTCATATTTTCTTTTTAATTTTTTAATAAGGTTATTGCAAAAGTTTCTATAGCGAGTATATGTAATTCTTTTTATTTCATTAGGGCGATCATCTTGTGATTGTTTTTGAAGCTTGTTACGGTTTTTTATACATCTTAGTATGCCTTCGGAGATCCAAGGCTTTATAATTCGTTTTTGTTTAGGTATTTTGTAATTAGTAGTGTTTATTTTGATAGATTCAATAAGATGTTGTATTAAACTTTCTGTTATGTAATTAGGGTTTTCACAAAATAGTAAACTCGATAGGTTTTTTTCTTTTGAATATTGTAAATCACTATCGAAATCGATTTTTTTAATATAACTAGTTGTGGTTTGGCAAAATTACCTTTTTAGAACATTTTTTGAACCTACCTCATCTATTAGTCCTACACAAACCTTACCCTAAGACTGATGTGTTTAGTTATTTACTTCTATAACTATTCGCGTTTAGAATGCAGTGTCAGCCCCGCCGTCTAACCAATAAAATCTTTTAAAATTCCATTAATTTGAATTTAAAAAGATTTGATTGGTTAGACGCCGGGGCTAGGTCGGCGGACAATGACAACTCACTGCATTCTAAACGCGAATAGGATATAACTATGTCATAATCTTCCATAACAGATATATTAATAAAGTATATGACCTGAATGATGTTATAAAAAGTAAAGAACAAACTTGAGATGTAAAAGTAAACCAAAAAGAACTTATTAAAAAAGTTTTGTGAATATTTTTTCGTGACGAAAATGGCGGAACGTTGTCGATGAAAGTAATTAATTGGTGAAGATTAGCTAAGATATTTATAAGGTGACGGGAAATTTTGGTTCGGGATTTGTGTGGCCTTTAGTACTGATCTATCTGTAGTCAGTCCTTTATATTATGGTCAGGTCTCAAGATTACATCTGTAGCTGATCTCTATGTCCATTAGTTTGGAGATCGACAGCGCTAGCTACTGTGTTTGTCTAAATTTACTATAGTAAAGCTAGCAGTACCTTCATAAAAACAAAACAACAAACCTTGGCAGAAAACATCAATGATCTTTTTAAATTAGTCTAGAAGTTAGTAAGTTAAGAAGTGACAAAAATAGAAAAAAAAACAACTGAATTAAAAAACCTCTCCCATGTTTTGGGAGCCACTTAAAAACACTATTACTCCATCACACTTCGGCATTCATCTTAACAACACAAAAAGAAAAATCACAATTCCCCAACTTTTCCTCACCATTTTCATTGAAAAATATGTGAGTATGAAAGAAAATTTCCCATTTACAAAACACAGGTAAGTCCGTACCCCAATAAATCAGGACTCAATTCATCATATTGTTACAAGGATCAGCGCATAATGATCTATCACACAATGAGGGATAGCCGTACTACCAGCCACAATGGCGTAAATTGATTCTATTGTAACGCGCCAAATCGATATCACGATTTTATTATAAAAGGTTCAAAATGTATTGTTTTGCTAAGAATTTTGCGGGAAATTCTTTGTTCTTTTTTTACAAAAACTCCTGTAGTAGGCTTCAAAATATTATTATGTATTATGTTGATTGTAGGTATATAAATCAGGTATATATGAAAATATATCCATTAGTTATACAAATGATTCTTGAACTTGTATCGAAATGTCCCATTTCATTTTCCCATGTGCCTAACAGAATACCAGCGCTGTAGTGTCGTAGTGTCTATGACGCATGACGCTACAGCAATTAACTGAGTTAGGTCCTATTTTGTGTACATTTGTTTTATATTTAAATTCATTTACTTGTATGTTTTTCGTTTGTGCAACAAAATAAAAAAATTCTTTCTTACAATATTAGATTTGAAAACACAGCCTTGTACACGGCAGCTGCACAAACGACCGCTTTACCACTGGTACCACACCTTAATAACTTCATTTTAATGTAGACTTTATCAAACTCAATTGAGTCTAACATCAAATTTACTGAACGTACAAAGTAAATCTTTGTCACAACAAAGGATTCCTCTAAACAATAGCTCGATTGAACCAACTACAGTTAAATGGAATTCGAAAGATAAATATATTACAATAAAATACAAGATGACCTCTGTGGCGCAGTCGATATATTACATGGCTACTACGTAGAGGCTTCGGGTTCGATTCTCGCTCAATGCAAATCTTTGTGTGCATGAACATGGTTGTTTGCATTGGTCTGCATGTTTTCTATGTATTATGTATGTTTTTACAAAAATAGGATTTAAGTATGTTTATCCGTTGTCTAGTACCCATAGTACCAGCTTTGCTTAGTTTGAGACTAGGTCCTGGTGGCGATGTGTGAATGTGTGACGAATGAATTATAAATATTAAGACCAAGGATAAAATAAAATATTTATCTTTTGATGTGTATTTGTTTTCTTTTATCGCATAAAAATTGCAGACGACCTGCGGGCTATTTCACAGTAGGTAAGTCCTAACCGCATCTCATGGATGTCAATAATGCTAAAGCACAGCCAGGTAATTATTTCATTTATTTAACGCAAATTTATTCATTTACTTAATTTATTTTACGTTTGTTGCGCAAGATATTTGGAGGAGGCTTATGTCCAGCAATGGACGTCAATTGACTGATGGATGGGTGAATGATTTAACGTAGAGCTTATAACAGCTCGATTACAGTGACAATGGGCAGTGACTATATCATGCAGAAGGGAAAGCTGATTGTGTAAGAATTTGTTCTTAAGCGCAGAGTGAGCAGACTCCACACGCTAAGGACCAAGGCCCGATGAAGGTAGCAGAAGATCAAGAAATGAGTTCTACGGTACCTATCTTAATACAACATTACTAAAACTGGACAAAAAAATTCTACCAAATCATCTTGACAACATGGTATTACGAGTAGTAGACCAATATTTCTTTCTTGTGGTGACGGAGTAAGAATACAATATGTCACCACCCCAT
This sequence comes from Schrankia costaestrigalis, assembly GCA_905475405.1. Classification (NCBI taxonomy): domain Eukaryota; kingdom Metazoa; phylum Arthropoda; class Insecta; order Lepidoptera; family Erebidae; genus Schrankia; species Schrankia costaestrigalis. Next base: position 17,763,079 of record FR997838.1, on the reverse strand, counting down.
CTCAACTCATGGTTATTATAAAAACCGACTAAGGGACTATCCGTCAATATTATATTTACAAAATAAAAAGAAGGAAAACTTGAAATTAAACCCTATACCAATCCGTCTGGCTAGCGTGGTATTAGTAGGCCTAGTATACCTCCATCACGGAAGGAGGCCCGTCCCTGCAGTGGGACATTAATGGGCCGTTATGATGATTTCTTTCTTTACAAAGAGAAGCCATCCCTGCAATGGAACACTTAGCAGCTATTACAAAGAAGAAACATTCATATTTCTCATTATTACACTGTAAGTTTTAACCTTGTAACTAAGTGGTTAAACACTCCACCCCTAATTCAGTGGCACTCCCACACCTGACCGTGGCATGGCGTCATCTAACATGTTTGTTACACAAAGCATATTACAAATACTTCACGAGGATTTCATGTCATGGCGATAGTTATATCAAGAGTATAATGTAAAATATAACATTTATTTTGCCATGAGGTGACGGATTTAAGAGATTACTTTTAAAATAAAATATTTCTTTTTTTTATAAAGAATACTCTTGCTCAAGCCCTGTATCGCGGAGACTATAACAGGTGAACATCAAGGCTCAACATTACGTGGAATTCGAATCCACGACCTCTTTGGTCCCGAGGCAGTTTAGTTGTGACTTCCTGAAGTCTAAACAGCTAGATTGATTTTGTTAAGGTGCCATTTTGACAAAATTTTAGAATACTTTTAAAGTAAATTTATTTATTAAATATTTTATAATTAATTATGCTCTTGTTTACGATATATTATTGATATCGTATTTTCAAATTTGCGCCATAATGTATATGCAAATAAGACTGAAATCTACTTGCATATTATAATCCAGGTTATTAATTCATATTTGTCTTAGCGCTGGATTATGAATAAGGGTATGCATAAATTAAAACGACATATAGGGAGGTTACTAACTTATTCGTATGAGTAATTTTTTTGTTTACATTGCATTCATATCAGTCCTTTATAGAGCGTTAATAGTTATTGTACTTACGCATTTTTGTTGATATAAATAATTTACGAAAATTCTATATTTATTGACATAAAAACACAAATTACTTCACCAATGTTGATAAAGTTTACGTGACCAACTTGGAAGTAAACCTATCAAATGTTTTTTTTTATTAATCAAGAAGTTACTAAGTTTTGAGATTAATAAACAAAAATATAGTCAAATTGGAAACAAACTCTATGCAACCTTTTAAAACCATGGAAATTGGAATTATGATTATGCAGTATTTACATACCTAGTTAGCTGTCTTTAAAGCATCATAACAGCCCATTAATGTCCCACTGCAGGGATTGGTATAGGGTTTAATTTCAAGTTTTTCTTCTTTTTTATTTCGTAAAGAGAATATTCAGTGATAGTCCCTTAGTCGGTTTTTACGACACCCATGGGATGAGATGGGATGGTGACATATATTGTATTCTTACTCCGTCACCACACGGAGACTTCAAAGATCCCAAAGATCAAATTAATTTGTGTATTTATGATAAATAAATGTTAATTAAATTCTACAATGTTAATTTGACGCTAAGAGTTACGAATTTCCAATATCGTAAACCTACTAATCTTACTTAAATTCTCATTTTATTTTTACTTGTAAAACCTGAGCCTACTTGAAGATAATTCCTGCTACAACGCTTTTTTTTTGTACTTTGTCTTTGTAATAATGAAACCTAACTACCCAACCTAAGTTTTAGTCTAGAAACTAAGAATTGATTTTGTTAATATTATTTTATTCAAAATTTTGAGATATAAAATTAAGTACAATTTCCATTAAAACGGGATACTTACAATCAAAGCGTTTAACCGATTATAAACTTACGGAATTTTTTTAATATTTATGCTCTTTTTTTAGATACAAACCCAGTAACATAACGCTTACTGATGAAATGTTTATGGGACCAACTTAAAAGTCGTTGAAACAGAACAATTTCATTTAAATTACTCAAAAAATACTGAAAGAGTTCTTAAACTGAAAAAAACAACCGTGAGCTCTTATTTTGAATTCTCTCTTATTATGAAGCCCTTTTGGTTAAGAGCTGACTTCAGAACTATTTCTCAAATAAAAGTAAAAAAACATTTTCTTACGAGCAAAAAATTCCAACAAAGCTTTTATGTTGTTAAACGAATTTCGATAGGTACTCAAACTCGTCCTTAAGCTCCCTCAAAAGTATAATGAAAAGCAAAGGATTAACTAAAGAGGTGCTTACCAATCATAAAACCTTCTTTTATAAGTAAATAATAACCTTAAAAGTAAATAAAACAACTTTACTGAACCTTTTTAACCTTATGGTAGGAGTATTTTATATTTATGGTGGGTTGAGTGTTTGTATTTTATGTTTGAATATTCTCTCTGTGATATTATTTTTGTCCGTGTGGGGGCAGAGTAAGGGATTCAAATATTTTGAGACTATTGTTAATGGCGTCTAAAAGAAAAGCTATGCAAAAAAGACGTCCTGCCAGCATTATATAAGGGCGTTTTACGAAGAAAAATGACTGAATATTTAACTAAAATTTTTAACAAACATTTTAAAAATTACAACCGAACTTTTGAAGTCGGTTAAATATGTAAAAGTTCGATAAACTTTTCCTGGGTCGAAAACGGGCTCAACTTTTATACAAAGAGGTAACACTACGAAGTTATTTTATAATTTAAGAGATTCTGTGTCAACCGTATTTGATTCAAGTAATATACCTATGTATGACAGAAACGCTTAAGTATAGCGTCTAAGACGTGAATATTCAAAATTTCCTCTTGTCTTGAATCAACAAACAGGATTAAATCAATAGTTAATTATAATTTATTCTAAGATTACGTGATTTACATAGATTTAAACTTAATGCAATTAATATTATCTTTAAATGGTTAGTGTTAAATTGGTTTAATTTGGAAGATTGTTGTAATAACAATGTCTCATACCAGGTTATCCATATTATCATAATCACTCTTGATATTACAGTCATACAGTGCTTTAAGATTTAACACCTTATATCTTTATATCTTTAAAAAAGACAACTCCCGCACTAGGGATCATGCCCTATGTCGCGGGGACTTTTACAAACATCAATTAACGGACACATAGAACACCCAGACTCAGGACAATAATTTGTGGATCTCACAAATTATTGTCCTGCGTGGGGATCGAACCCACAACCTCATGCGTGGCAGCCGCTGGCTCTACCGGCGCGCCACCGAGGTCGTCAAATCTTATGTCTTGGGTACGCAGCGGCTTGGCTCTGGTATTATACTTAGGCTCTACTTCCCACTTTCAAACAATAGAAATAAAAAAACTAAACTTCAATTCAACAAATTCTCAGAATAAAATACCTCTGGTAACAGACAATACCTACATAAGTAGTCCTAAACTAAATAAACAGCCTTGACCATGTACACAAGCATTTTACGCATCATCAATTTGCGTCAAATTTTGCTGCATCGTGGCCTTCAGCATGCAAAGGTGGTAACACGTTTTTCACCTCACGGATCATGAGTGCAATATAAACAAACAAAATCTTCAGTTTTACCATATTAATATAGGTTTTATACACGATAAAATATACCTTTATACCTATTATAATAATTGAGCACTTGAAAGTTAACAACTTTAGAAACAGTTCAACTTCAACATTATGTTATCGACATCTTGTACGTTTTCCAATAATTTGTGGTCCACTGAAATAATATCGGTAAACCGCCGTCCTCAACGATCAATTATTAGCTTTATAATTACAATCCGAGAACTAAGTATGAGTCACCGGAGTCACCCTAGTGCATAATTATAGAATAAAAAGTTTTTTTTCCAGAATCAAATAACATACAGTTGTAAGCTTCAGTAATTGAATAAATATCTTTTATATGCTTAAATGCATGAAACACACAAATGCACAAGAGCCCTGAAAATGTTATCGTAAAGCTATCACTTACCGTCATAAACAACTCCTCGAACAAGCTCATCCGTCTCGAACACTGGGTGACTCAGCGTCAAATTCACATCACTATCATCTTCACTTACTGTAACTATCTGGTCACTATCGCTTGGAATCCTTGCGAAGGCACACGCATCACTTATATCCACTGTCCTTTCACTCACTTCCACATCACTCACTGTCGTTACTTCAACCACCTCATCACTAGTTGTTGTTTCATCATATATTTCAGGTATTATTTTATCATCAATAGCTTCTTTATCTTCAACACTAGGAGGCCCCGGTGAACGCCCTGGCGCTGGGTCACCATTAGGCAAACTCAACGTCGAGCTATAAGGCAACAAAGCTAAAATGACAATCGTCATCAACAAGTTTCTGGAGTACCCTTTCATTTTTAATTTGGTCGGCTTTTTTACGTTCCTCTTCATCGTCTGCCATTGCATTAGTGTTCTCTTAGACATCAAGTGTTTGGTTGATAGCATCTTATATTGAGTGTTTTATTAAGTTTTTTGCGTCTGGCGCTGTCTCGTACATGTTTCTTTCTGAAGTCGTCTGTGAAAAAAGAAAAGTATAACTGTAAGTTTTAAGTTTGAAGTATTGAATTAAATCTTAAACAAGAGAAAAGTTGGAACCGCATTGAAGTATTACAAAGTACTACAGAGTATTATCATTCAGAATGGCACTTGAAACTTAATCTACTAATAAGTTCCCTTTCCCAAGTACCTTGAATCTGACGTTATTCATTAATAATTCAATTCCGCTCTGGCTTTAATCTTCATGCTCTCGAATAACAAAGCTTCGAACTATATTGTTTTCGCAAACATGTTTTCATTCGATGAAAAAATATTTTCGACTCTTAATAAAAATCGAGAAATAACTTTTGGCATGCTTTGTATGTATGCTTTCTATGTTCGTCCTACAAATCTATTTCATTATTAGAAAGAGATGTAGAATAATGAAACTGTTCGTTGATACGAAAATATTTTTGTCAGAAACGGTTGTATGATAAGAGATATTGAGGTATTTGTCCTACAAATAGGTTTAATATTGTTATTGCTGATGTAAGTGGGGGCTCGTATAAGTAATAGAATGTGACCAGAACATAAAATATAATACTTGTATGTTAATTTAATGTTTTGTGGGGATATGTCATCAATAATCCTCTTCGGTAAATACTCTTTATATCACTTAGTAGTTATTGGCTGAGAAACGACGCACATTTGAGTAAGTAATACTAAGGGCATAATATCTATTATTATAAAATCTTTTATATAGACAGTGTTAGAATATCTTTCAAGAATATTAATGTCACTGCAGGTACTGGTCTCCAACATTGGTGTAAAGAAATTTGGTCTAGTTTTTTTGCGAACTCTACAATTGTTGGCTTTAATATTTACCGACACCCAAGAGATGAGTGAAAGTTGGCAATATGTTATATAATTGTAACACTATATGTGTAATTGTGACAATATATTATATAATAATAAATCACCTATTGCAGAAAAATATTTATTTATTGAAACTTTTTCCTCAATAAACAGTTACTGTTGTAAATACAATGGCGGGCTTACCCAATGTCTAAAGGCATTCTCCTCCAACAAGTCAATCATTGGTTAAGTAGTTGTATAATTGGTCAAATCAAAATAATATAAACAACAACACGTTATAAATACGTATAAAGAATAACAAATACATAGAGTACTGTAGAGAAAAATAAGTTATTCATTGTAGAGTTTTACTTAGTTGACGAGCTATGATGAAGGAGTAAAAATATGCCATTACGTTTGTTACTCAAAAAAGTATTAACATAAACAGACACAATGTTCATAGCTAAAACTGGAAGGCCTATCATCAGACCAGGCAAATGACGTCCACTGCTAGACTTAAGCCTATTGTGGCCTATATACTCGTAATCATAATCATCATAATCATAATACTTACATAATACTTACACATACTTACTCGTAAGTACAGGAGAGCCTATCGCTAAGTCTTATAATATTGCTATTCCATAACAAAACATGACGTATTCAGGCCATTATTATTGTGCCTATATTTCTGTGATCATTTCCTAGGTTATTTCAACCAAGTTTTTTTGAAGCATTCAAACATAAACATGAATAAAAAAATAGTATAAAACAAATTGTTAAAGATGACTAGTAATTTTGTTTTTATTAACACAAACTAACTATTAATATTTATTAACATAATTAATACCAATATTCGCTTAGTCATTGTTTAGGTATCATCAACAAAAGTAGTCGGAAATTATAGCACTCAAGTCGACAAGTCTGAGTTTCAACAAGAAAGGCTTATAGTAGCCATACACGATCCTTTCTATCGTTCAATCGGCATGACGCTACTGATTGGATCAGTTAGAATTGACCGTGTGTGCGAGTGAATCGGAAGGACAGTTAGAATGGATGGCAGGATCGAATTTCGTTTCTTTTGATTGAGATTGGATCAAGCCTGCAGTATCATGCCGATTGGACGATAGGAAGGATCGTGTATGGCCACCATGAGCTAAAATGTAGTTTAAAGTATGACTGATCCAATCGGTATTTCATGCCGATTTGACGATAAGAAGGATCGTGTATGCCCAATGTGCACGAACTGCAGATTGGATCAAGCCTGCAGTGTCATGCCGATTGGACGATAGGAAGGATCGTGTATGGCCACCATGAGCTAAAATGTAGTTTAAAGTATGACTGATCCAATCGGTATTTCATGCCGATTTGACGATAAGAAGGATCGTGTATGCCCAATGTGCACGAACTGCAGATGGGATCAAGCCTGCAGTGTCATGCCGATTGGACGATATGAAGGATCGTGTATGGCTACCATTAGTGGGTTAAGGTAGCCATACACGATCCTTGCCCAATGTGGACGAACGGCAGATTGGATCAAGCCTGCAGTGTCATGCCGATTGGACGATAGGAAGGATCGTGTATGGCTACCATTAGCGTAGTAAGCGTTTTAGAAATCTTATTAGTTGATATACTTATAATAATTATGTCAACCTAACATTTCATTAGGAGGAAATAATATAATGTTCATTGATTGGTGGAAGATTAGAATATAAAATTTAAGATCTAATCTGATTTAAACCCTTGCAATCAAGTGATTAATTTATATTGTTTCGCTATTATGTATAGCGGGACAGGCAACCCCTTAGTCATAAGATTTTGTTTTTAAGCAATTTATACGCTATATGGAAGTTTATTTTTAGCATAATAAACGTCGTTTATATCCAAAGAGCTTACAGTCAACCTATCAAGTAAACCAAACGGATCTAGTTTCGTCTAGATAAATTAACGAAGTGTTTTGGTGTTTTCTTCGTGCCTGTTTGTGTGGTGTATATATGTTACGGGCAATGTGATTAACTGGGCATTATTAATAAGGACCGATCTTTATTAATAATGCCCAATAACGATGGCCAAAGTGATAAATTTATCACTTTGACCGGCCATTATTAATAATGGCCAACGGCCCGTGGTCCATGTAATAAGTTAGTGTTTGAGATAGCTTAAAAAAATCCTAAAGTCAGAAACAGTTGGTTAGGTTAGGTTAGTATGGCGACCACAACGCGCACGAGCCGAGCGAGCGAAGCGAGCGGGTCTCGGCAGCGGCCGGCGAGTGCCAGAAACATTTTTTAATAAATAATGAAAATAATAAAATGTTTAATTTCTAAAACTATTAAATAATACTGAACGGCTCGAGTTGATACGGTGACGATCTTTGTACGTTTTGATATATGTGCCACGACTCTTAAACGTAACAAACAAAGTTGTAGCAGAAGTTGTAGACCGTGTTCAGAGTGTCGTACTCAGTTATCAACTAGAATTGCTTGTAATAACATTACTGACTTAGTTTGAAGCTAATAATGTGTAGATCATATTTTATTAATTGAAATTAATTATAATCTGAACTACAAAATGTCTACCACTTCTATTCAATAAAGAATTAGTAAACCAGCTGTAGTGTGAGCTGGTCACATACATCATCCGATAACAAGGAATAGATTACGGTTGTACTATAACTATCATAAGATACTAAGATAAGACATTAAGATAGTAATATAGCTATAAGACACGTAGATATTAAGTATATAAATCGTGGTAAGATGTAATTAAAGGAGCATTCAACATGTCATCATAGTATCATTTACTACCCCACTTCTACACCATCTGACGAGTTCCGGTGCCCACTCCACATGGCGACCCTGCCGTAAGAAGTCTAGAAAAGCAGAATGAGATTCGGAACAGGTTATGGATACGCGGAAAACTAAAATAGAGGTACAAATATTAAATTTATTTTAAAATGGGTGGTTCTACTTCGAAGGAGGAAGTAATCATAGCTCAGACAGCTTCTGGTGGATCCAACAACGCAACAGCAACACAACAACAACTGTCAGCCATAAGTACAGTCGTTTGGTTCATGGCAGCGTGTTTTTTGGTTATTATTGTGAGCGCAGTGGGTTATCTCTACCGAAGGTGCCACATGAACTGGATACAAGGAGAAATAAATAAGAGGGATGACCAGCGAGTGATGCAGGCATAACAAGAAGGAAGGAAACGTGAGTGAAAATCAGTGTTATTTTATGTTTGTGTACGGAATGTGTTTAAAGACTATAAGTTTATCATAATCGGTTATTATTAAATTATGGAAGTAGAATTAACTACAATTTTTGTACAATTAAAAAATTTAAGAGAAAATATTGTTAAACTAGGACCCAGTAGAAGGGTAGGAAGTAATTTTGAAGGAAAAATTAACGAAATACAAACTTTATACGATAAATTTAAAACAATTATTTCGGGAAGTTGCAAATTTTCAACAGAAATTGTAGAATTAATTAATAAAATAGAGAAACTTTATTTAGAGACTATAAAATTCGAAAATAAGATTACACCGTCAGAAATGGGTACCGAGAGTTTTTCTCTGAGGACGGCCGTGGGGCTATTGCCTAAAGTAACGGGAGAAGAACATGTCACTCAAGACCTTATAGACTCTATTGAGTTATACAGTTCAATGATTAAAGAGGAAGAAAAAAAATTATTAATAAAATTTGTATTAAAAACACGGTTAAACCAAGGGGCTAAAATACGGTTATCAGGAGAGTACGATTCGGTTGAACAGTTAGTAAATGACATGAAAAAACATCTATTGACAATAAAATCAGACGTAGCTATTCAAAATAAATTCTCTAGGGCTACTCAAAGTAATAAATCGATAACAGAATTCGGGATAGAAATAGAAAAGTATATGATAGACTTAACCATTGCGCAGGCAGGAAACGATAAGGAAGCATACAAAGTGTTACGGCCATTAAACGAAAAATACGCAGTAAAAAGATTCGCTGACGGGCTTCGAAATCAACGTATAAGCACTATCATTTCAGCACAGAATATAACAACATTAAAAGATGCAATTAGGATAGCAGAAGACGAAAGTTGTAATTCCTTAGAACAGGTATTAACTTTTCAACGACAGTTCAGGACAAATGGATTCTACAGGAATAATAGAGGTAGTGGAAATAATAATAATTTCCAACAAAATTATCGCGCAAAACAAAACACAGCTGATAGGTACGTGTTTAATAATACAAAGAGATGGCATGGTAATGGAATTCGCGGACGTAGCGGTTATCGTGAACAACCGAGTCAGCAAGGTCGGCGAGCTGTAGCATGTTTAGAAGTAGAACATACGTCAGGCGATAATGAACTTGACACATTGGAACAACAAATAGAGCCGAGTCAGTTTTTTCGTGAATAAAGATAAACATATATTAACGTATAATAGTATAAACTGGGTTTATTTTTTTCTTAATGGCCTACACTCGGAATGGCTAATTGATACGGGTGCGTCAATATCAGCCATAAAAAATGAAATTTTAGAATGTTACCCGGGATGTTACAATATTATTAAGGATAAAGTAGTAGTTAACGGTGTAGGTGGTAAAATACAAGCGATAGGTTACGTGTACTTAAATTTAAATTTCGAACAGTGTTCGTTTATGCATAAGTTTTATGTATTTAATGAATTACCATGTAAATCGGTCGGCATAATAGGTCAAGATTTTTTACAAAAATATAAAGGCGTTATAGATTTCTCAGAAAATAAACTAACTCTTAAGGAATACCGAGGGCAAGTTATTTCTTTTTTTTTTTTTTTTTTTTTTTTAAAAAGGCCTACCAGAATGACTCTAAGGTGCCTGATGTTAAGCATCCATTAGAGTCCAAAAATGGCGAGCACCATGCCAGCTACAATAATTGTAGAGGCATGAATGTCTCCACTATGGCGGCTTCAGAAGATGCTTTTTCACGCCTCGCTTGAAGGAACCTGGATCGTAGTTTGAAGGAAACACGTGGGCTGGCAAAGAGTTCCACTGTTTGGTGGTTTTGCACATGTACGAAGTGCTGAACCGCTTTGTTCGGACTTGTATGGTTTCTACAGTGTAGCGGTGGCACTTACGTCCGGCACGTGTTGTTCTGGATAAGAAAGGAGAGGGTGGAACCAGTTGAAAAAGTTCATCAGAACACTCGCCGTGGTATAGGCGATAGAAGGCCGCCAATCCGGCGATGTCCCTACGCAGCTGTAAAGGCTCAAGGGATTTGGATACTTCTGGGCACCCAATGATACGCACAGCTCGCCGCTGCAACCGATCAAGAGCATCTAGAAGGTACTGTGCAGAGCCATCCCAGAGGTGAGAGCAGTACTCCACGCAGGGGCGAACTTGAGTCTTATACAAAAGACACAGCTGCCCCGGCGCGAAGAACCTCCTCACCCTGTTCAAAACTCCGAGTTTACGTGATGCTGTTTTGATAATGCTCTCGATATACTCTTTGGGGTTAAGATCTCGGCGAATGTCCATACCAAGGATACTCAGGTTTCCTCGAAGCGTTAATAGAGTGTTCTGAAGAGAAGGAAGGGGAAGGAATGGAGACCGCTTTGCAGAAAACGCGCACGCCTGTGTCTTCTTGGCATTGAACTCCACCAAATTCTCTTCACCCCATTGGGATATGAGGTTCAGGACCCGGTCGAGCTCAATGACAAGCTCTCTCCGTTGTTCTTCAACACGTGCTTGCTTGGCCGCAGGGTGACCAAAAAAACGGCCATGTACTGTGCTATCATCTGCATAACAATGAATGTTCCCTAGGTTCAACATGTCATTGATATGCAGAAGAAACAGCGTGGGCGATAAGACGGACCCCTGGGGCACACCGGCGTTTATCTTCGAGAAATGGGAGGCCGAACCGTCGCAGAGGACTCGAATACGGCGCTCATGCAGGAACGCGGAAATCCAGATGCACAGTTGGGATGGCAAGCCGTATGCCGGAAGCTTGGAAAGAAGAGACCGGTGCCAGACTCTATCAAAGGCCCTAGATATATCAAGGCTGATGGCCAGCGCTTCACCATGCTTATCTATAGCCTCACCCCAAAGGTGCGTGACGTGTGCTAGAAGATCACCCGTTGATCGTTTCGCTCTAAAGCCATATTGACGATCGTTAATTAAAGTGTGATCCTCCAGGTACCGCATCAATTGTGAGTTAATAATTTTCTCTAGCACCTTGCAGAGAACTGAGGTTACGGCTATAGGTCGATAGTTTGATGGATCAGATTTGTCTCCCTTTTTGGGGACCGGCTGAATATTCGCCTCTTTCCATGCCACGGGAACTATTCCAGTTGAATAAGACAGGCGAAACAAACGCGTTAGTACAGGAGATAACTCGGCCGCACAGTTTTTAAGCACTACCACGGGTATACCGTCCGGTCCACTGGCTTTCCGAACATCGAGCGAACGTAGTTCCGCAAGAACGTCTCGCTGCCTGATTCGGATGTCAGGCATCAACGAATCGCAGCTCGTTATTGTCGGCGGAGTAACACCACTGTCGTCGACCCTGGAGTTGGTTGCAAAGAGATTCGCTAGCAGGTTTGCTTTCTCTTGAGGGTCGTGGGCCAGTGATCCATCGGGATATCTCAGCGGAGGTAATGAAGACTGGCAAAAATTTGCTTGCACAGCTTTGGCGAGTCGCCAGTAATTACGGCTTCCAGTAGGATGCGATAGTAATTCCTGCCCAAAGCGCTCGACGCGCTGAGCATCCGCCCTTATGTAAGCCCTCTTGCACTCCTTAGTGGCTTTGTTATAAGCTGCTTTTAGGCGATCGACGTCTGGATCGTTAGAGGTTCGAGCTCTGCTCCAAGCACGGTAAACAGTCTGTTTATGAGCAATGGCATCTTTTGTCTCACTATTGAACCAATAACGATTTCTGTTGGAACTGGTGACATCTCTGTATGGAATATAATATTCCATACCCAGAATGATCTCACCAGTTACAGCAGAGGCAGTTTCCGACGGATCCCTATTTTTAAAGCACCGTGTAGCCCAAGGAATAGATGCGAAATATTCACGCATCCCATCCCAGTCTGCTGACGAGTAATGCCACAACCGTCTTATCGTTTTTGCAACGCGCGGAAGAACAGCTGAGGGCACTGAAGTGCAGACCAAACAGTGATCGGATGAACCTAAAGGGGCACAGACCAAAACACTGTATTGATCTGGGTGACTCGTGAGCAGGAGGTCCAATAAAGAGGGCGCCTGACTTGAAATATCCGGTATCCTTGTAGGCTGGAGTACCAGTTGAGTCAAGTCATGCGTGAGAGCGAATGCATGGGCAGTCCGACCCGCATGGTCAGTTCTAAGAGACCCCAACCACTCCTCGTGGTGGGCATTAAAATCTCCCAGAAAAACCAGTTCAGCGTTCGGATACCGCTCCTGAGCTTCATCTGCCGCTCGACTCAGATGGTCAAAGAGATGAGTGGTCTCATTATCTCCTTTGTGGGATCGGTAAAGGCACACGTAGATACGGCTCAAGCAGCCAAGATCCACGTGCACCGAAAGGACAGAAAGAGAAGGATCCTCAAGGCAGCGCAGACGACGACAGCAAACATCCGCCCTAACGAAAAGGCATACCCCCGCTTTAGCGGAAAAATGCTCCTCCAGCACGTAGCCTGGATAGTGCAGATACGACGTGTCATCAGGGCGACGTATTTGCGTCTCAGTCAGAAAAAGCATAGCCGGTTGTGCCGTCTCGAGATGATGGTGGACGGCATTGAGGTTTGAATGGAGCCCACGGATGTTAGTAAACTCCACCTCGAATAGCGGGTTGGTGGGGAGTGAAGGGGCCGCTGTTTTACCAGATATCCTTTCATGTATTGCCATGGGTAAAAAATGGAAGAAGTTTTAAAAGAAGAGGGCATGAAAAAGGCTGACTACCTCCGCAGCAGCGCAGAACAAGACGCAGAGAATTGTGTCGTCATTTGACTATGTGGTGAGGCGTTTGCCGATCCGCCAGACGGAAGGGCTTTCGATGCCACTTACATATTATGATTATGTATTAAGTATTCCGCCGCGTTGCGAGGTAATTAAATATTTTCCAGTTAGCATAACCGAAGATTGTGTGGTATCAAAACAAGAGTTACAGGAAGGGGTTTTTTTGGCCAGCGTAATAGCTAAACCGATAAATGGAATGATACCTATTAGGATATTGAATACAAAAGACGAGGAAATTGAATGTATTTTAAAAAATATAGATATTCAACCCTTAAGGAATTATAGCTATTGTTATTTTCCGGAGTCAAGTAAGAGTGTTGAACGTATTAAGGAAATATTTTCAATTTTAAAATTAGACTATTTAAACAATGAGGAACGATTAATGATTGAACAGATCTGTGCGAAATATCCAGATATATTTCATTTACCGGGAGATAAGTTGACTGTAACTAATATATATGAGCAATCTATAAAATTAAAAGACAATGTATCACCGGGATATAAAAAACAGTACAGGATACCAATTGCTCAAAAGAAAGAGGTCGATAGGCAAGTACAAGAAATGTTAAAAAATGGAATTATTGAAGAGACGGTTAGTGAGTGGTCTAGTCCTGTGTTAATTGTCCCTAAAAAAGCAGACCGGGACGGGGATAAAAAATGGCGGCTTGTAATAGATTATAGGCAATTAAACGAAAAAATTCAAGACGATAAGTTTCCTTTACCAAATATTAATGAAATTTTAGATTCATTATCAGGTGCTATGTATTTTAGTCACTGTGATTTGTCGCAATCATATTATCAATGTCAATTAGACGAAAAAAGTAAACAGTATACAGCATTTACGACAGACAAAGGACAATATCAAATGAACAGATTACCAATGGGTATATAAATGTTTAATATACCAGGACGATTTGGTTATCTTTGGGCAAAATTTAGAAATACATAACCGAAATTTAATGTCAATTTTTACACGATTAAGAAAAACTAATCTTAAACTAAATCCATCTAAATGCGAGTTTTTAAGGAAGCAAATACTTTATTTAGGACACGTTATATCAAATGACGGTATCTCTCCAGATCCGGGAAAAATTGAAGTAGTAAGAAATTACCCACGTCCCGCTAATAGTGATGAAATAAAACGGTTTATAGCTTTTGCGAATTATTACAGAAAATTCATCCCTAAGTTCGCTAAAATAGTTGCACCAATGAATAAAATGTGTAAGAAAAATGCTGTATTTAATTGGTCAGAAGAATGCGAGGAAGCATTTTTAATACTTAAGGAGGCATTAATATCACCACCAATTTTAGATTTTCCCGATTTTTCCGAAAAAAACACGTTTGTACTGCAAACAGACAGTTCAGGTTTTGCGATAGGAAGTGTCTTGAGTAATGGAAACGGCAAACCCATCGCGTACGCGAGTAGAATTTTAGGGAAAAGCGAGTTAAATTATCCTATTATAGAAAAAGAATTATTGGCTATAGTTTGGTCAATTAAACATTTTAGGACATATCTATATGGTAGGAAATTTATCGTAAAAACAGATCATAAGCCATTAATATATTTATTTAATATGACGGACCCATCAAGTCGGTTAATGAAGTTTCGTCTGTATTTAGAGGAATACGATTTTGAGGTCGAATATGTGAAAGGAAAGGACAATGTGCTAGCGGACGCATTATCTAGAATAAAAATCTCCATTAAAGATTTAAAAGATATGGGAAATAATAGTATATCAGTAATGACGAGAATGCAGAATAGGCGGTTGCAGGAATTGGGTAAAGAACAGGATATTCGGAAGGATAATATAATAGATTCTAGGATAGGGCATCCCAGAATAGTAGAAGTACTGAAGAAACAAGGGAATGATGTGGAATTACGCAGAATAAATGCAAATAAATGGGGAAAATTGATACGTGACAAAAATTGTAAAATAATTATGTCTAAGTCACGAAATAAATTGATGTACGTGCCAGAACACTTAAGTGTTTATATTAACTATGAATCTTTATCAGCTTCTTCCCTAGACGAGTTGCTGAAAGACATAGTAAAGTTTTGTTTTAAACAAAACTTGGAACATATTATTATGTTAAAAAATAATGATAACGAGTATTTGATAAAAGGAATGGCACGGTATTTAAAGGAAAACAATAGTTCATTACAAAAGAACTTTAAAGTATGTATAGTGAAAGATGTACGTAGGATAGAGGACAGGGAAGAAAAGAAGGTAGTCATGAACGATTTTCATATATTACCAACTAGTGGTCATGCAGGGATACGAAGGATGATTAATAATATAAAGAAATCTTTTTACTGGGCAGGTATCGAAAAAGATGTAGTAGAATACGTCCAAAAATGTGATAAGTGTCAGAAACAAAAATTTCAAAAAAATATTAGGGAACCAATGACAATTACGACGACTGCGTCAACAGTTTTTGAGAAAATTTACTTGGATATAGTAGGACCATTCGATAAGGATACGAATGGAAATATATATATTTTAACATTACAGTGTGAGTTAACAAAATTTGTGGAAGCTTATCCTTTAAAAAACAAATCAACCAATGAGGTAGCAAAAGCGTTAGGGGAAAATTTCATTTTGAGATATGGGATACCGCAAAACATTGCTACAGATAGGGGAAGTGAGTTTATTTCCAAAGTCATGGTAGAATTATTCAAAATTTTAGGCATAAATAAAATATTAGCAACGTCGTATCATCATGAAAGTATTGGTTCGCTAGAAAATGCTCATAAAACTTTGGGTGCGTATTTAAGAATTCAGACAAATAACAACTCGTCATCATGGAGTTCTTGGATCCCTTATTGGTGTTTTTCATACAACACAACAGTAAATACTGTAACTAAATATACTCCATATGAGTTAGTGTTCGGAAAATTATGCAACTTACCAAGTAATTTAAATAATGGGAGTGTTGAACCTATACAGGGTGTCCCAAAACTCGACGTTAATTCGAAACCGGGTGATAAGGCAACTCACGCTGGTCATCAGAAAAATATATAAAGAAATCCAAGTTGCATGGTTGTAAAGTTATAGGCATTTGAAAAAAAACGCAAAAATTCCCACTTTGTGACAGTCTTTTCCCTCCTGTTGTCACAAATCTTAACTTTTACCAACTTTTTTTTCTGCTGTGTTACCCTGAATAGTGCCTCTTTAAACTCTAATAAATAATTTAAAACCAGCTGGTCTAGTTTTCATATCAATAGGACTTATTTCTTAGAATAAAATTTATAATATTATATATTTATATATTATATATTATATATAATATATATTATTATATTGACGACCTCGGTGGCGCGACGGTAGCGCAAGCGGCTGCCGTGCAAGAGGTTGTGGGTTCGATCCCCACGCAGGACAAGAATTTGTGAGATCCACAAATTATTGTCCTGGTCTGGGTGTTCTTTATGTCCGTTAATTGATGTTTGTAAAAGGTCCCCGCGACACAGGGCATGATCCCTAGTGCGGGAGTTGTCTTTTTTTAAGATATTTAAGATATAATGAAAAAAATGTCCAGTTTGAACTGACTGTAGTGAAAAAAAAATGTACTACGCGAGTTTGGCAAATTACGCCAAAAGTTGGCGCATTTAGTAAGGATTCGAAAATGGTATAATACTTGGTAAATTGTCGCTGCTACCATGGACAAAAAAATGCTTTTTAGTAAAATTTCGGAGCCGATTCCAATGCTGTATAAGTTAAACGGCTAAGTAGTTGAGCCAGAAGGAGTCACCAAATCAAGTGAAAAGTAGTAGAAACTGTGGTATTAGTTGAAAGTGCCAAAAAGTACAGCCCATCGCAATTTTAAAAAGTCACGAATTACACTCATTACATTCATGCAAATTATGCATGTTCATGTTGATGTCTTTTTTAATGTTAAATTATTAGGCTAAAACTGTTTTTTTTAAAAGCGAGTTATTTCAATACCTCTTCAATATTGTCCGGGAAAAAATTACTCGATGTTGGTAGTCTCCGGATACTAACGATTGTACTCGCAGTACTAACGTGGTACGGGAGAAATTCGTGTGTTTTTAAAATACGATGGGTATGGTATTTTTTGACACTTTCAACTAATACCACGGTTTCTACTACTTTTCACTTGATATGGTGACTCCTTCCGGTTCAACTACTTAGCGGTTGTACTTATTCAGCATTGGAATCGGCTCCTAAATTTTACTAAAAAGTATTTTTTTGTCCATGATAGCAGCGACAATTTACCAAGTATTATACCATTTTCGAATCCTTACTAAATGCGCCAACTTTTGGCGTAACTTGCCAAACTCGCGTAGTACATTTTTTTTTCACTACAGTCAGTTCAAACTGGACATTTTTTTCATTATAAATTTTATTCTAAGAAATAAGTCCTATTGATATGAAAACTAGACCAGCTGGTTTTAAATTATTTATTAGAGTTTAAAGAGGCACTATTCAGGGTAACACAGCAGTAAAAAAAGTTGGAAAAAGTTAAGATTTGTGACAACAGGAGGGCAAAGACTGTCACAAAGTGGGAATTTTTGCGTTTTTTTTCAAATGCCTATAACTTTACAACCATGCGACTTAGATTTTTTTTTATATTTTTCTGATAACCAGCGTGAGTTGCCTTATCACCCGGTTTCGAATTAACGTCGAGTTTTGGGACACCCTGTATATAATTTCGATGATTATCCTTTAGAGTTTAAGTTTCGTTTACAGAAAGCTCAAGCGGATGCTAGAGAAAACTTGATAACTAGTAAATTGGCCAGGAAAATTGTTTATGATAAAGATAGTAACCCTGTAACATATAAGGAAGGTGATTTAATATTGTTGAAAAATGAGAATGCAAGTAAGTTAGATAATGTGTACAATGGACCATTTTATGTAATAAAAGATGAGTCACTAAATGTAAAAATAAAGTATAAAAATAAAATAGAAACTGTACATAAAAATAGAACCAAATTGTATTATGATAGTTAAAATTAATTATAATAGTTATAATCAAAACAATAAAATTAACTTAGATTTAATTTTATTTTTTTTCTCTGGAAGGGTGATGTAGTGTGAGCTGGTCACATACATCATCCGATAACAAGGAATAGATTACGGTTGTACTATAACTATCATAAGATACTAAGATAAGACATTAAGATAGTAATATAGCTATAAGACACGTAGATATTAAGTATATAAATCGTGGTAAGATGTAATTAAAGGAGCATTCAACATGTCATCATAGTATCATTTACTACCCCACTTCTACACCATCTGACGAGTTCCGGTGCCCACTCCACACAGCAATATAGTACTTAGACGTAATTGCTACATAGACATCAACTATTCTGTTCTTCATTCTTTTTAACAACATTATTTTTGAATAATCAATGTGAAAAATAAAATTTAATTAAAACCATTGCATTAAAGTATGGTAGTCGTGATGTTATTCATAATTGCCTGGTTAAAGTGGCGGTGGGCAGGGCATAGCGCGGAGAACCGACAGATGATGGGGCAGAAAAGTTCTGGATGAGCGACCGCGTACCGGAAAGCGCAGGGTTGGAGACCCCTCATACGGTGGACCGACGACCTGGTTAGGACGGCGGGAAACCGATGGATGAGGAAGGCACAGAACCGCACAAGGTGGCAATACTAGGAGGAGGTCTATGTCCAGCAGTGGACGTCGATTGGCTGATTCTTCTAGAGTAAGCGCGTCGTGTCTGGGTGCGGATCAATAGGTTTTGTTTTGTGTCTTCTATTGTCATCTTTTAGACTGAAAAAATATTTTAGACTATTTTGTTAACGTGGCTAGGTAGGAAGGTTATTTTTAACCGACTTAAAAAAAAGGAGGAAGTTCTCAATTCGATTGTTATTTTTTAAGGCCTTGTTTAGTACAGTTAACCATGCTATTCAGGGGTTTTGCTCAGGTGTATTAACAGTTTACAATCATGATATCGCGTTGTGATTGTGACTTGTGAATACGAGTTTGATGACAAATCAAATAATTTTAAATTTGCCTATAATGAAATAAATATGATTAGATAAATTCTTATTAACTCTATACTTTTCGATTTTCGGAATAGATTGAGAATGTCATATAATTTATATAAAGTATTTTATATTATAATCATTCTCAATATATTTACTGAAAGAACCCTTTGTGTACATGATTACCTAATTATTTTTATCCTCAGAAACGAGGAAAAAACTCTCAACGAAAGAAAACAATCTCACCAAATGATTAAACAAACTGATCGCGTGACGCATTTACTGTTTACATGGAAATATATCAGTATAAACACGTATACGATGGAAGCAGTAGCTTTTTTATGAGCTTTCTTAGAAGGCCGCGGAAATATCATACTTGAGCGAGAAAACAGGCTAGGAATTCCAGCATAAGATAAAAGTGATGAAATGAATAGGGAACAGCTTAGGGACAAAGCATATGATAGTAAAAATATGACATCATTTAAAAACGTTCTAATTACAAATTAAAGTTGATTTCTAGACGTTATAGATGGCGTTGTCTAGTGAAATAGTATGAGACCCATGTATCGATGGGTCCTACGTATGAGGGCCAAAATGCAAAATGACAACTTTACAGGAGAGGCTTCCAAAGTTTAAAATTGGTGTAACTTTAGATTGATAAAACCGAAATTTATGAAACTTTGCTTGTTTACTAAGACAATTGTGCTACTTATATATACTACACTGTTGTTTATATATTTTAAACAGTTTTTTTTACTGCTTATTGGCCCTTTTACGTTAGTTTTTGTATAAATTATTTGTATTTAAAAACACAATAAAAGGGCCAATGTATCAAATCGGCCTTTATACGTGTATTATGTTATGTTGCAAAAAGAAGTTTTTTAAATATTTTTGCTTATGAAATCAATTTAGGACTGAAGTAGTTGATAATTTATTAGTTATAATAAAAGCCATTTGGATATTACGATAATTAAATCACTTTGACCTTTATACGTTTTAGAATCTGCTAACCTAGTAACTGTGTTTTCAGTTAGGTTATATGAAAAATAAACAAAAACCACAATACTTTTTATCATTTATTGAAAAAAAAATTAAGTTTCTTTAAACTGCAATTATAAACCCGTAATCAATGGTTTTTTGCTATTATCTACCTAAGAATAATTAACAAAAAAATCTGTTAATATCTTAGTTTGATTACCAAAATCACGTAATAAGCTTATAAAAATAAAAATATACTTCACATTATTATTTTCTCAATAAAATCACAAAAAAATTAACAAAAATAAAATCTTAACTGGCGTAAACAAAAATAACAATCTCAATAGAATAATCAAGTGGTAAATTGTCCAAAATCATTAATAAGTAGGTAAATATTAATGATTGTCTTCATTGTCGCTATCATTCGTAGTCACAATGTCATTAGATGTTACTAAATTCTCATAACAACTGGTATACAGGTGGGATAATATTTTTTCGACATAAATACAGCAAGTTCTTAAAAGGTTGTAGCGGTAACAGTTGATTGAAACATAATTGCAGAGGAATATCTGTTGGTATATCGGCAATTTGTGCTCTTCACTGACTGACTGATCCAAGATTTTAATATTATTTTTAATACCATCTTCACCCAAATCATATTTATAGTACAAAACGTATGATTCGTCTCGGCTTACACGAATTTTTTTTATTTTAGACCAAACTCGGAAGGATTTTCTATCCTTCCGAGTTTTTAGTCCAATTAAACTGCGTATTTGTCTCATCTTCTTGAAGTTATAAATCATATTTTTAGGTACGTCTTTGACGTTATAAGGACTTCCTTTTGATTTTACCCGTCGAATCAATGAGCTCCATTCAGAGGGTGTGTAAATGTTTTTTTATATTTTGAAGCTCGTTCAATGGTGTTCCTTCATTCTGAGAGTGGCCTACCTCAAGAAGACTGTTTATACTTATTCAAATTAAACCGTTTAGCTGCCTAAAGATACATGAAAAACATAATCCTGTTTCGGTTTTGGCCGGTGCAGTTGTCCGACCAAAATCTGAAGTCGTTACAACCTTCTTGACTCTTTATTTAATTATACATATTATTATAAACACAGTTCGCTATTTCGTTAGATCCCTTCAATGCACTTGTTCGTTCCATAAGTAGCAGGTACTACTGTAATAAAATAGACTAATATCACCTCTTGGGGACAACAACACTTTTTGCAAATCAAAAGTATTTGACAGAAAGTATCAGATTGACCCAAAAAGTAAAAAAAACGCGCGGGAATTTCCCGCGTATAAGTCTCAAATAACTCTTTGAACCTTATACGTTTAAATTCACGCTACATATGCCGTTATATTTCAATAAAAAGTCGTGTTTCCATGCAGATTTTTTTTAGTTTTAATAGCTGACACGATTAATCATATCGATAGGATGCGTTTACCATAAAAAAGTCAAAATTGACAATTTGTTAGTTTTGCCCTTATACGTAGGACCCATCGGTATATTGCATAGGTGCGCACAAGGTGGGAGTATTTGGAGGAGTCCTATGCCCAGCACTGGACGTCAAATGGCTGATGTGATGATTAAACCATTTAAAACAATGAGCAATTAGTATTGAGGCAAGACCTTGGGTGAACTAGTAAGAGGTCAAGGCGTCTAGACGGCTTATTCTGATGAGACGCAGCTTTGAATCCCGCCTGAGGCTTCAAACTAATAGATGATGACAATCTCTGTTGGTATCGTTACTGCATTTCTAGTGTATAGTGTTAATGTTGAACGTTTTTTTTTTCTTTTAAATTGGCCTACCAGAATGACTCTATGGTGCCTGATGTTAAGCATCTATTAGAGTCCAAGAATGGCGAGCACCATGCCAGCTACAATATTTGTAGAGGCATGAATGTCTCCACTATGGCGGCTTCAGAAGATGCTTTTTCACGCCTCGCTTGACGGAACCTGGATCGACGAACGTGCCAATAATCACGTTTTACAAGGAGTCATTACCTGACCTCTGACATTTAGATAAAACAAACAGTGCCTTTGTGTTAGAACCTACGTATTCAGATAATAATCGAACAATTGACAAAGGTTGTGTTAGTATTAGGTAGTTATTATAGTGAATTACTACCTAACACTAACACAACGACGACCTCGGCGGCGCGACGGTATCGCAAGCGGCTGCCGTGCACGAGGTTGTGGGTTCGATCCCCACGCAGAACAATAATTTGTGAGATCTACAAATTATTGTCCTGAGTCTGGGTGTTCTTTGTGTCCGTTAAATTGATGTTTACAAAAGTCCCCGCGACACAGGGCATGATTTCTAGTGCGGAAGTTGTCTTTTAAAAAAAAAATACGTTTAATCAACGGTAAAATAAGATAAGAAATATCAAATAAAAAACGCATTGTATTCACTTGTTTCTTTAAAGATACCACAGACTAATTTATCGAAGGAAACATCCTCTTTTTTTCAGGACTGCTTGACTTACGATGCAGATGAAGGAGAAAAAGTCCCCTTTTTCAAGGAGTTAACATATCACATCGACTATCTGTTTTGTTTTATAAAATATGAATGGTTGAATAAATTTTATTCTAAATTTTTTCTTCAGCAAAAACCTGATTCCTAAGTTTAGTTTTTAATTGTCCAAAAATTAAATATGTAAAAGAGTCTTTCAAAAGATTCATACACTGAATAAATACAAATGAAAATTAATAATGGCACTACCAAAGTTCAAAACGTATTTAGAATACAAAAAAACATTTATTCATAAGAACCATAATAATATTATTTAAAATATTCAATACACAAATATGAACCGTTTGTCTGTCTGTATTAAAAATGTACAATATCGTTTTATTTCGTTGTAAAATGATGTCAGACAATAAATTGTTTCTAATAAAGAGCTCTGCTCGAAGTCAATGCCAGTTGGTTCCATTTAAAAACTAATATATAAACCACAGAGTTTATAAAAGATTTACTTAGTTTTTAAAATATCCTTATAACTGATAAAGTTATCATAACAGCCCATTAATGGCCCACTGCAGGGACGGGCCTCCTCCCGTGACGGAGGAATACTTGGCCTACTAATACCACACTGGCCAGACGGATTGGTATAGGGTTTAATTTCAAGTTTTCCTTTTTTTTATTTCGTACAGATAACATTCACGGATAGTCCCTTAGTCAGTTTTTACGACACCCGTGGGATGAGATGGGGTAGTAACATATTGTATTCTTACTCTGACACCACACAGATAGTCAGTAGAAAGCCATATAGACTACATAATTATGGTGACAATATCATATCAGCCAATGAACGCCAACTGCTCCATAGGCCTCCTCCAAATATTTCCACCTCGTGCAGTCTTCTGCCTCTCTCATCCTTCATTTTCACGCCATTCTAACTAGGCCGTTTAAAAAAAAACAGTAAAGATCAAAAATGTAAATGACATGAAGTACATCACTGTTTATATTATCATATTGTGCACTCAACAATCGAAAATTCAGTACAGTGCACTTATGAATAACAATGTCGTTTCAAATTTAATTACTGCATCGCATTAAGTACTGAAAACAATTAGTTAAATTTAAGTTTTGTTTTCATTGATTGAAGTCAAATAATTATCAATAACATCAAGTTTATCTTAAACGATGCATCTAATATTACCTGTTAACTATTTCAATACTTCTCAACATCTACGAGTACTATTGTGATTAAGTCAGTCAAAACAAAAAACTAGCCATATACTTGTGTACCTTTATAAACACGACACAGCCAATACTCGGTTAATCGTCACGTGAATTCTCGTTCGCAAACATGATCATAGATCTCGACAACCAATTTAAAAAACTTAACAGTAATGGACTCAATTTAAATTCATCAAAAGTGGCATTATGTGTGAACAATATTATAAAAAACGAAGGTTATGTGAAGTACAGTGTAGATGAAGAAATATTTGTTACCGATGGAGGGAATTACTTAGGAGTTCTTTGTCAGGTCACCGTTAAAGGTCAAACCGATAAAGAAGAGAAGGAAAACAATTTGTTTATCAAAATTATCACGCCAGGTGAAGAGATGACCATGATATGTCTTCCGGACGCTTACAAAAAGGAACGCTATGTTTACCTCGAGTTATCAAAGATTTTCTCTGAACTACAAGACGAAGCAAATGTACCACTACAAGAAAGGTACAATTTAGTTAAAATCTATGAAGAAAGTACAGAAGACGTAATTGTTTTAGAAAATATGTGTAAAAAAGGCTACAAGACGTGTGACAGAATGAATGTAATATCCATTCAGTTTGCTGAGCATGCAATTAAGATTTTGGCGAGATTCCATGCCTTATCATTCGTCTTACAAGCAAAAAGGCCAAATTACTTTGAATCCAATATAAAACCAATGAAGCAACCGGTAGTTCTGACTGAGGACACAGCAAAATTCATTCAAAATGTGTATAGTCTAACAATAAATAATTTGGAAGATAATAATCGAAAAACATTTTTGGCCGCTCTGTCAAGTTTTCAGAAAAAGTTTATTGAGTTCAACAGTAACAAATGTGGGAACGATGTGCTTTGTCACGGTGACTACAGAGCAAATAATGTTCTACTCAAAGAACACGTAAGTTATAAAATTGTACTTTTAAAATTGCCTTTTAATGTTCCATTTAAAGAACAGACCTTTTCCAGTTAAGGACGTAGAGAATAGATGGAAAATGATAGTTGGTGTATTAAATTTTTGATTAAGAGACTACTTTTGAACTAAACCCTTTATTGTGGGGACTTTTACTAACATGAAAATTACCCCCTTTTTTAAGAACATTAATTTTAGAAAATTAATTGTTGATAATTCTGTTATAGAATAATTCTGTTACGTAAATTTCGAATACGCGGCAGGAGTGACATACGTCGCCAATGCCACCGAAGTAGTCATAATGTAAATGAGTTTTGATATTTCTAGCACTTGGATGCCCATGTGACCATTGACGTCACAGGAAGGACAGAAGGAAACGGAGGGTATTAATACCACGGTTTTCCAATGACTAGGGATTGATTGGCACAGGGTTTCGTCTTTTACCTTTCTTTTCCATCGGAAACTTAGAGTTGAGCTAACTCAAAACGTCTTTGTAAACATACTTCGAGTTTACCTGACTAGTGAAACTGTTACTAAATTTAAAATGCTGTTACCTATAGCCTAGTTTATGTCTTTCGCAATTCGAGATGTACAAAAAATCCTAAATATGGAAATATCATAAATTACAACAAAAACAATAGCTATTAATAAATTTATTCACTTATTTAAAATTCAAGTCGTTGATGTCAACTTTTCAACAGATTATTTATTTATTCGAATTAATTACTTATTAAAAATAACAGGTAAATGAAAATTAATGCTTATAACAATGACGGCAAAAATATTTAATAAGTGGTATTATTAATCTGTCTGGTGATGGACTAAGAATATAAGGCGACTTAATTCTCTTTCAGTAATAAATAAAGAAAAACAAAAATATAATCCAAATTCTGCTTAGCCATCATCATCATAACAGCCCATTCCCACTGCAGGGAGGCTTAGCCATGGTCTTTATGATCTTTGGGCCGTCTTTCTCTCTTTACGAGAAACCGCTTTTTTAAGTAGAGATCAGCTATATTCATGTCTTTTCTTCAAACAGAACATTTGATTACTCGCGGGGTTCTGGCAGGCAGGAGTTTAGCCAATACTGCTGCGTTAAACAAGCTTAGTGACTTTTATTTTTACGCTGCTCCTACAAGCTGAAGTTGATGCTCCAACTTCGCTTTCTAACTAGATCCCACGCAAAACAATTATGTGTGAAACACATATTATTATGATTTTGATCCATACCTTAAGCCTAGATGTACTCTGTGTCCATAAATCAATAATAATCAATTCATTACAAACGTCATACCAACACATACCATAAATCATTAATAAGGTCATGTACTCAATGTACGTAACAATTCGATATTGGTGTTAGTCAATATCATTCAGGCATTATCACACAATCAATATCAATCAGTAAAAGACGCACTACTTTATTTCCGCATTTCAACAATTTTGTATTCCTTTACAGGATGGAACAATAACAGATGTTATACCAATCGACTTCCAACTGATCTTCTATGGGTGTCCAGTCCTTGACTTCTGCTACTTTATATTCCCAGCAACAGACAGAGAATTCAGAAGATTACACCTTAACAACTTGAAGGACCTATATCACGAAACTTTGGGAACATTCTTAGAGTATTTCAACCTAGATGTTAAAGAAATTTATCCTAGGGAAGATTTTGAGGCACAATACAAGGAAAGGCTGTTATATGGTCTAATGTGTTCTGTGAATATATTGCCTCTTATATTAGCTAAACAAGGCGATAAGCCTGACATAACTAAAGGTGATATTGGTAACTTGAACATTGAGGTTGATGATACGTTTAAGGGTAGAATAAATGGTATTGTTGAAGATTTTATTGATTGGGGTTATTTGTGAATTAAAATATAGATAATAATGGATAATTATTAAGTAAATATGTTATTATTTAAAAAAACGTTGTTGTTTTCTTTGACATGATAAAACATACTAATAAAAAACCATCACCCATCTAAATCGATCCAGCGATTTCAGAGGTTACCCGAAACAAACAGACGGACAAACATTTAATTTGAAAAGCTTTTTTGGAATTAGTGTCGTGTATTATTTATATGCAAACTAGCAAACCCGGCGAACTCTGTTTCGCCACCAGATGGCTTCGTTTTATGTAACATTACGTTTGGTGATTAAAAGATGATTTTTCCGAAGTCCGAGACCTTTCCAAGGAATGCAAAACCGTGGAAATCGGTATGTGCGTTTTGGAGTTATAGCGTCAGGAACGAAAACCCGACTTATTTTTATATAGTAAGTAGATAGTAGTGTGGATTTGGTGTACCAAACATACACTTCAATTTTATTTATATGTACAATATTACAAGTGTAACTTTATATATTTTTCTAGTTGAATTAATTTTAGCTATGACCTTCGACTTTAGAGCTCAGATAACTGACGTAAGTGAACAACATAAAAACACAAAAGTAATTGTAAAAACGTTATACATAACTATATACAAAAAACGGGGGGATTATTAAATATCAAGTTATCAAGCGAATAAATAACAAGTAACGGTAGATAATATTAAACTTTTGGGGTATAATTGAACTTGGGGTATTTTTGACAGTGTTTTAAAGTTCCATTGCAGCAATATCTTCCAGGAATCGAGGGTGAATTAATTTGTTATAACCACTCTGTCTAGATGGATAAGCATAGGGCTTCCTCCTACCAACTAGCCCAGGCAGGCAGGGTGGCTAAGTGGTATTGGTGGTATTTGGCTTACTAATACCACGCTGGCCAGACGGATTGGTATAGGGTTTACTTTCAAGTTTTCCTTCTTTTTATTTCGTAAAGATAATATTTACTGATAGTCCTTTAGTAGGTTTTTACGACACCCATGGAATAAGATGGAGTGGTGACATATTGTATTCTTACTCCGTCACCACAATCTACTTGTTAACCCCAAAATGTTCCACACATTGCGAAATAAGATGGCACATGCCAACAAGCCTCAATTGTATTAAACTCTTGCCTGATCCTTGCGTTTTACTCGAAAACTGGTGCTAAATAGTGTGGCCGATTGTCTCTAAGGTTTAGGTTATTTAGGTGCACCATGTTTTACAAAATGTTTAATTTAATTTAAATTTTTGTTTTTTTTTTATAACCACTATAGCGTTTACACCACTAGTAAACAAGACAAAGTATAACAACTTAGAATTCTTGTTATGTTTACATTGAATGCTTCTAACTGTTCTAACAAACCAATCAATACTCATAAACGAGGAATGAACAGTGACTGATGACTCAAAACGTTTGTTTACGATTCTATGACGAAGTTGATAGTACACCTGCGGTCTGCCTGGCAAGGTCGAGAGATGCCGTTCTGATCTACGCACTTATACATTTGCATGGGTTTTTAACTGCTTGACTTGATCTGGGTGTTTCTTTTTTTTTAATATCTTTATTAACCAAAAAAAGGGCTTGATCACTTTATGACCATGTCGCCCCAATGGGTGTTTCTTTGTAACTATAATGTGTATGTATTTACATAAGTAGGTAAAAATGGGATGAGCATAGCACAGTGCATTACATGGATTTCATTCTAAACAGCTTCCGACTGGTACTACAATTAGCTATAAGTACCAGCGACCAGGAAATAAGTAGGTACCTATGTAGTTTATTAATTGTCAAGCTCTGCGTAATTTGAATATTATTTTAATTTATTTTACTTGAAGCCTGATTTCAATAGACGTATTTTTCACTGTTTGAACATCATGTAAAAAATATTAAAATAAAATAACATTGCATATGTATTAAAATTAATTTAATGTTATTTAATAATTATTTATTTTTGGTAGACACAAAAAATAAATTAAAACATAACAAAATATTAAACACTTTTACCATAAAATTACATTATAATACATTTAAAATGAAAATTTATAATTATTTTTATCCGTGTGGTGACGGAGTAAGAATACGATATGTCACCACCCCATCTCACCCATGGGTGTCGTACAAACCGAATAAGGGTCTATCCGTGAATATTATCTTTACGAAATAAAAAGAAGGAAAACTTGAAATTAAACCCTATACTAATCCGTCTGGCCAGCGTGATTTAAGTAGGCCAAGTATCCCTCAGTCACGGGAGGAGGCCTTTCCCTGCAGTGGGACATTGATGGGCTGTTATGACGTACGACACAAGATGATAAAAAATAAAAGATGTAGAACAGATAGTCTTTAAGGCACATTGTTCTGGAGTAGTGACCGCGTACCGCGGATGACACAGGGTGGGGACACCCCTAATACAGCGTACAAAACCTGTTTTGGACGACCTCTTTGGCGCAGTCGGTAAACTACATGGCTGCTACGCAGAGGTCTCTGGTTCGATTCCCGCTCAATGCAAATCTTTGTGTGCATAAACATGATTGTTTGCATTGGTCTGAGTGTTTTCTATGTAATGTAAGTATTTACAAAAAAAAATTGTAGTATGTTTATCGGTTGTCTAGTACCCATAGTACAAGCTTTGTTTAGTTTGGGACTAGGTGGCGATGTGTGAATTTGTGAGGGTTATTTTTTTTTAGTACTGATTGACGGATGGATGTCGGAGGAACAGAAACAGGTAAAGGTGAAATATTAAGATGAGGTTAATGTGTAGTACTTAGTAGACGTCAGTTGTCTGATTATGATGATATGATATGATGATGCTTAAATTATTCAAAGTCATACACTTTGTTTTTGTTACCTGACCTTTAAACACTTACTAGCAACAAAAAGCCATGACAATATCTTTGTTTAAATTTCAATCTTATCTTGAATTCACTTTGCAGTCAAATGCAGTCATCAACAATATAGGTACTTACCATGATAAATAATACAGATAATCAAATAAACATTACTATTGTTTCCATTCAGTCAGTCTAAGTCATCAAACGTCAACACAAACTGGTTATACAACGTACAAAAAACTCGTATAAAACTAATAGAATTACTCGAAGACCTTAATCAGCTTATTACACATAATTAGAACAAACGTTTGTCATAACGCTTACAAGGACTCTTTTATAAGCACGTTATCTCGAATATTACTCTTATTCGTAGTTCAACTTCACATACACAAACATGATTATCGACATTGACAGTCAATTTAAAAATCTAAATACAAACGGACTAAATATTAATTATTCTAAAGTGTCATCATGTGTTAAAAATATAGTTAAAAATAAAGGATATGTCAATTATAATGTGGACGTTAAAGTGTTCGTTACAGAAGGTGGAAACTATCTCGGGGTCCTCTGCGAAGTAAATATAAAAAATCAGAACGATAAAGAATTAAATATTTTCATCAAGATTATTACTCCTGGGGAGCATATGACTCTGCTGTGCCTCCCTGAAGCTTACAGAAAGGAGCAGTATGTATACCACGAGCTGTCCAAAATATTCTTTCAAATGCAAAATGAAGTAAACATCCCTAATGAGGATAAATACAAATTCGTTCACTCCTATGACGAAAGTACTGAGGATGTTATAATATTAGATAATATGAGTAAAAAAGGATATAAGACCTGGTACAGAATGGATACAATAACATTACAGTTTGCTGAACTAGCAATCAAAAATCTGGCAAAATTCCACGCTTTGTCATTCGCTTTAGAAGCAAAGAGACAAAAATATTTTGACGAACAAATAAAACCATTGAAACAACCACTTAATTTCAATGATGATTGGAAGGGTTTTCTAATGAATATGAGTCAAATATCTCTGAATGTGTTGGAAGGAGAAAGACGAAGTAAGTTGGAAAAGGCTATTCCTAGTTTTGTGGAGAAATATATGAAATATAATAATAGTAAATGTGGAAACGATGTACTTTGCCACGGGGACTACAGGACTAATAACATATTGTTCAAAGAAGTTGTAAGTATTTCACAGATTATTTTTTACTAGCAATCAATCAAGTAGCCTATCGTCAGTCTTTCTTGTTATGTGTTTCTGTGTGATCTTAAATAAATAATTCATTCATTCATTCATTCATTCATTCATTCATTCATTCATTCATTCATTCATTCAGTCCACTGCTGGACATAGGCCTCTCCCAACACGCGCCACAGAACTCTGTCCAGCGCCTTCCGCATCCAGTCTTCATTTTTTACATAATTATAATAAATATAATGTAGCTTTTACTGTTTGTATGATCAGGGAGCACCACTTTATAAAATAAATATTAGTTTCATACTAGATGTAACCTATGGCTTTGCCCTCGAAATTTTTAATCAGTTTTAGTTACTTAAACAAATTAAGGTGTTTGTTGCGGAAATAAAATAAAACAAACTATAAAGAGGCCAGCATACATCAGTCTTCACAAATAAAACGCCATAAACTTACTTATTATAAAACCATACGGAAACAAAACCATAGCTTGATTTTTTATGTATGATATGTATGTATTTACAAAAAAAAAATGTTTATCAGTTACTCTTGTCTAGTACTAGTATAGTACAAGCTGCGCTTAGTTTGGGACTAAATGGTGTTGTGTGATTGTGTGAGAAATATTTATAATAATTAATTTAAATAGTCTAGCGTATTTATTTGTACATTATTTCGATGATGAGGGAGTCACAAACCAAAATTTTAAGTAAACCCTATGTCCAGTAGTGAACGTCCATTAGTTGATAATAATAATATGACGATGATTTATTAATAACTAGCTTTTGCCCGCGGCTTCCCTCGCGTTAAATTCGGGGTAGCACTGTTTCCCTTTCCTGGACACAGAAAAAAAAAAGAAAAAACAAAGTAGCCTATATTACTCTCCATCCCTTCAACTATCTCCACTTAAAAAATCACGTCAACTCGTCGCTCCGTTTTGCCGTGAAACAAAGACAAACAGACAGACCCACTTTCCTATTTATAATATTAGTTTGGATGATCGACCAAAATGTTTAGCCTAAACAGGGTTGAATACTGAAACTGGCTTTATTTGCAACTAAATGCAAACATGGTAGACTAAAGTCCAGGAACAACCAAAACTGATTACCTACTCTGGTAAAATCATCTTAGTAAATAATCAAATATGAGAAAATAATAAATACGGATCATCAACAATCTTGGAAAATTAGTTCAAACTTTAAACATGTGTTTTTCATTAAGGAAATTCCCTCAAGAAGTTTCTTTACTATTTTACGTAAAGAATCAGACAATTACTCTAAACAGGCAACACTAATTTCCCGTATTTCTAGAAGGAAAATTTATCCAACTAACTACTCCATTTTTTGTGATTCATCATCATAACAGCCCACTAATGTCCCATTGCAGCGACGGGCCTCCTCCCGTGACGGAGGGATACTTGGCCTACTAATACTACGCTGCCTAAACGGATTGGTACAGGGTTTAACTTCAAGTTTTCCTTCTTTTTTATTTCGTAAAGATAATATTCACAGATAGTCCCTTAGTCGGTTTTTACAACACCTTTGGGATGAGAGTCACCACACGGACTTTTTTGTAATTATTCTTAAAAAAATCTTGCAAGACGTTTATGCTTATCCTTTGAACTCACGAAATGTCATATTCAATGCTTTTGGAAGGTCAGACAGTTAATCCAGGGTTAAATTGCCACAGTTGCGGGAAAAGGGTTGGGATTAATCCCACGAAAAAATTACCCATATTGACAGTTTGTAAAAAGATATCCTTAAAAAATATTATGTAGCATGTAATGAGTTATTTAAAGGTTAAATATAAGTAAATAAAATATTTAAATGTAAGCGTTATTAAAGTTATTAACATGTCATTCAAAACACGATTATGGTTTTTATCTTATCTTTTTTTTAAAGCTTTATGTGAGAAAAATATTTATCCTAGCATTATTATAATACACACGTAAATATTTTCCATTGTACAGAGCGACACATCAACCTAGACCTTCGTACCTTATTGTAAGACTCATTATTGCATGAAAATGAATAGCTTGAAGTATAGTGTGGTAGCAAAAATATATGGTGTCATCTTCCCATCTTATTTTTCTTGCGTTAAAAACATTCTAGCTCATAGGCTATGAGCTAGATAGGGCACAAAAACACTGGCCTTCATTGGCCAAGGACCGACAGTTGTAAAAATCAAAGAGAGAGGCCTTTGCCCAGCAGTGGGATGATAAGGGCTGATATGATACGATACGATACGAAAAACATTATAAAGGATTAGGTTAAACTTTAACCCTTCTGTAACTAAAAGAACGCCTTTGCCAACGCTTTGGATTTCATGACAAAATAGGCAATTAATAAGAAAATTATTATTATAAAGGCGTAGAGACAGACTAATAATATCAAGAACAAAAACATTTAACAAATGTTATTTTTAGCTCTGCTGTCATGCATCAAATTAATACGCAGCTAGTAAAATATATAGGTTTAATGATGGAGACACTTTAATTTTATCTTTAACTAGTTAAAGATTATGTTTTTTTTTGTTTTATTTCTTTATGGTAATCAACACTTTTGGTCTTATTAAGATGTAACGTTTAAAATGAAACGCAATATATAACCTCATTGCTCTCTAATTTAAAAAAAGCTAAATCTGTCATAATTACAAAATAAATTAATTGTTTTTTAGGGTTTTTTGCTACTTTGTCAATGGCTTTGAGAATTCGTAACATGGGTAGCCTAAATTTTAAAAATAAATAAGTATTTCGTCGTCATATTTATTGCGATATTATAATATTTTTGAGCATAATACCAAATATCCTTAGAAAAAAAAGGTTCTAAACGAGTATGAAAGGCATAATAATATCTCTCCCGAAAAACAATTAAAATAAAAACATTATCTGTACGTACCAATGAACATCTGACAAACTGTTTTGAAATTATCCCATCATAAATAATCACTTCTTGATTATTAGCCAGTTACAGCATAATTACGCTGTCATTCTATTTAATACAACTAAGTATTAGTTTTTAACTATACTTTACTTAATGGCAAATAAATACAGTGTTTTATGGTCATGCAAACTTCAATGTCATTGCCACAGGTTATTGCTGTACTTATGTATTGTACTATTTTAATTAAAAATTCCCATCAAATGTGACCTCGACTAACAATTTTTAAATGCTATGTCGATTGTAAACAAACTGAAATAGATGATAACGATATGTATTATTTAACATTAATTGTGAAAATAATTAATATAGAGTAAATTATGGATTAGATAAAATCACAAAATAGAGTTTAGTAGAGAAGACATTTTACATATATAATGCGCTTGGTAGGGGATCAAAATCTCGGAACGGTTGAGAATATTCATGAGATTTATTTATTTATTTATTAATAACCAACTTAAACTTAGAGTTACACCACACGCTTAAGTTATAGGTTTAGAATTAGAATTAACAATTTAATATACAGATATTTAACTAAATCCGAAAGTAAAAGTAAAAGAAAAGTAAAAAGAAGTCATGGTTTGAATAATATATATATTTTATTTAGATTTCTGTTAGTGTTAAAATCAGTATAAACGAGTAAATTTTTAAAAAGGTTTTATTACAAAAAAGCAGAATAGTTTAGTCTTAATTTACGTACCTAAGCTTTCCAAATTGGCTTATGCTACAATAATGATACACTTCTCATCAAAAAAATCGAAACAGTTGCAAGTTTGTGTTTTGTAAGGATTATCTGAAAAATGTGTATATTTAGGAATATGTGTTATATATCATTTAATAGGAAATTTAATGAGGTTTTCAAATAATAATGTTAATGTTCTAAATTCAAATTAAATTTTCATAGATTTTGGATTTTGTTTAACAAGACGTATTTACCCTGTGCGTAGTTTGACGGAAATTGACAAAATTAGGCATGTAA
Source organism: Schrankia costaestrigalis (assembly GCA_905475405.1). NCBI lineage: Eukaryota > Metazoa > Arthropoda > Insecta > Lepidoptera > Erebidae > Schrankia > Schrankia costaestrigalis. The sequence goes on along the minus strand of FR997838.1, from coordinate 17,728,396 downwards.
ATGAAAAAAAAAGCTGACAACGTTTATTTAATAACCCGTATCGCGCACTTAGAGTTCCTCGCTCCTCTTATTACTGCGTCCACGCGATGTTTACCCGCAAAAACCGCTAAGTGGTGGCATTGCTGAATTCTGAACTTAGTCAGGTTATTACGGCTGAAAGATTGCATCTAAGCTTGTCGTCTTTTCATAGAATCTGCAAACGCTATCAGGAGACTGGTTTGCTCACGCGCCGTTAGAGATCTGGCAGAAAACAGGTAACTTCTGACCGAGTAGATCGATTTATAGTAACACCTTTCTTACAAAATCTACGCCTTAATGTCTTTCAACCGCAGCAGTAGCTTCATGATGAACCCATAGTGGATGTAAGTGACTCTACAAATAGAAGAAGGTTGAAGTAACGTCGACTAGTACTCTACAAGCCAACAAATAGGGAGAAATCAACTGCAGATCATCAAAAAGTGCGTCTTAACTTTTCACGTAATTACCTAAATTGGTCATACATCAAGTGGTACAAATTCCTCCTTTTTGATGAGTGCTAAATTGTATTGTATGGTAACGATGGAAGGACTAAGGTCTACAGAAGTGATGGAGAACGCTTTGCACCATACAGCATTAAAAGAAAAGGCCATCCATGGTGGCGGTTCATGGACTGTTTGAGGAGAAATTAGTGGCAACGACAAGACAGAGTTTGTCTTTGTGTTTGGGTCACGTCTGCCCTTTCTTAACAGTCAAAGATACATCGAACAGTATCTTGAACCTTGTGTGATGCCCTATGCACATTTATTTGACCCCGGTTTGACATTTATGTACGAGGATGCTAGGGCAAACACCGCGAGCGTCGTAAGAGATTATGTTACTAAAGTCGATATCTTTATTATTGATTGGCCAGCAAGAAGCCCGGACATGAATCCGACTAAACATCTTTGAGATGAATAGAAATGACGAATTAGTGTTAGAAATCATGCCTCAAAAACACTTAGCCAGCTTTAAAATGCAATCCAAGAGAAATGGAATAGAACGCCACTATATTTGATCGTGACTCTCATCCTATCGGTGAAGAACCGTACAGAAGCAGTAATGAGGGCTAGGAAAGGGTATACTAGTTATTAAATAAACATTTCCTAGCTTTTTTTTTATTTACGTGCCTAATTTTGTCAATTTCCGTCAAACTACGTACAGGGTAAAAACGACTTGTTAAACAAAATCCGAAATCTATGAAAATTTAATTTGAATTTGGAACATTACCATTATTATTTAAAAACGTCATTAAATTTCCTATTAAATGATATATAACACATAATCCTAAATATACACATTTTTCAGATAATCCTTACAAAACACAAACTTACACACCGTTTCGATTTTTTTGATGAGAAGTGTAGTATAAAACGTTTTGTTTCATTTATAATATAAACAATTTCAATAGGGATCTTAGCTGGGCTTATTTATTTATTTATTTATTTAAAACTTATGTACAAAATCATGCACAAAGGCGGACTTAATGCCGAAGGCATTTTCTACCAGTCAACCTTAGGATGATGCAGAGACAGAGTATTACAAAAACAGGTGGAAGCGAAGCTTTAAATTATTACTTTATTTTATATATGCGTATAACTTTTATTCTTTTATAATCATCATAACAGCTTATTAAAGACGGTTTTTACGCCACCCATGAGATGAGATGGGACGGTGACATATTGGTATTCTTACTCCGTCACCACACGGACAAAATCAGTATGAACGAGTAAAATTTTTTAAAAAGGTTTTATTACTCTGTAAAAGCAGAATAGTTTAGTCTTAATTTACGTAAGCTTTACAAATTTTCTTATGCCACAATAATGATAGTATAAAACTCTTTGTTTAATTTAACATAAAAAAATTCAATAGGGATCCTATCTGGGTTTATAACATTTATTTTTGAATAAATCTTTAATCATCATATCAGCCAATCGACGTCCACTGCTGGACATAGACCTCCTACAAGTATTGCCACCTTGCGGTCCTGTGCCTCCCTCATCCATCGGCTACCCGCCGGCGCCGTCCTAACCAGGACTAAAATAATAAATCTTTAATACTAACAAATTAAATAAAGTTATGTCATTACTAAAATTGATAGAAGAATTACCTTTATTTTTTGTATTAATGCCGTGATCTTGACTTATCATCTTGACCTTGGACTAATATATAGTATAATATGATTTAATGTTTGTAATCTTGTCAAAAAAGAACTTGTTTATCATGTGGAATGACTTCGACAAATCCAAAAACCGGTCTGACAGGATCTACAGTTGTTTTTTACCATAATTTATTATCATAACAAATCATAAACCTGCAGGGATCCGTAACTATTACTTATGAAAGAAAATTTGGTTTCGGTGATGAAATAACAAGTGACTCAAAAGATAGTTTATCAAGTGGGAAACAATCCCCTTTCCACACATGGAAAGCTGTTTTACTGACAGTCTTCCCAAAGTTGGACATGTATACCTAACTTTTCCTCAATATAGGGCGTGCAAGAAAACAGCGCCATCAACATTGACCCTCTCGGGTCTTTAGTGATTCTTACGTTCACTGCGCGACAAAGGATCTTGTTCTATTAATTTTCTTTGCCACCATTTGTTCAGCAAAATAAATTATAGCTTATCATTGACAAGCACAAGGAACTAGAACTTGCCTTAAATATAATATGAACCCTTTTGCTTGATAGAGAGAAATTTAAAATGTTTATTTTACAACTAATTTTTAATTTACTTTTTTTCAGAATGGAACAATAACAGACCTAATACCAATCGACTTCCAGCTGATCTACCACGGGTGTCCTGTCATTGACTTCTTCTACTTCATATTTCCAGCAACAGACAGAGAATTCAGAAGATCACACCTAAACTACTTAAAGGACCTCTATCACGAAACTTTGGGAACTTTCTTAGAGTATTTCAACTTAGATGTAAAAGAAGTTTATCCTAGGGAAGATTTTGAAGCACAATATAAGGAAAGGCTGTTGTATGGACTGATGATTTCAGTGAATATACTACCTTTCTTGTTGGCTAAGAATGATGATACAGATATAACTAAAGGAGAATTAGCTGGATTAAGTATTAATGTTGATAGTAAGTTGAAAGATAGGGTAGGTGGTTTAGTTGATGATTTTGTTGAGTGGGGTTATTTGTAATAGTATAATGATATTCTTGGAGATTTGGAAGAGACGCAGGTTGAAATTTTGCTATAAGGTTCAAATTGTCTATTTTGATTTTAGCTTTATGACGATTAATGAACTGATTTCAAAAAAAAAAGAAAAAGTTTTCAATTCGATTCTATTTTTTATTATTATTGTCACAGCAAAACTCAGTAAGTTTTTGAATGTTTGTGTAAGTACTTTTCATTTGATAACTTTCAAGTAGTTCACGTACAATTTTTGTATGAATTAATTAAGTGATTTGAATAATCTTTTCAAATGAAATAAAAAAAAATGCGTTATCGTTGTATTATATAGGCTTTGGTTGCTGTTTTCAATTAGAAAATTACGTAAAACTTGTTTTTATTTAGTTACATGATTGCAATTTAATATACTTGATAAACTTAAATTAATTTTAAATCAAATATATTGTTTTTTAGTTAAATCGTGTTAATTCCAATGTAAAAAGTATATTGCGACGTTTATTAAGTTTAAGTAAAGTTTATTAGACGTAATAGATGACTCTGTTTAGTAAATCAAATATGTTTTAGTTTAAGTTAAATCTAAGTATAAATGAAATCTATATTATTACTTTAAATTAACCAAATATTGTTTTTGTTATTCTATTATTGTAAGAATCCTTTAATGTTATACTATAGATTGTGCCCCCTATGTGGTAGAAGGTAATATTGCCTATTTAGGCCCGAATTCCTCTGTCGCTGATGTCGGTCGCTGACGTCGGTCGCACGTACGAATATACGTTGTGTTCTATGAAGCACCGCACTGTGACGCTGACATCAGCGGCGCGCGAGTTGCTACGCGCCGCTGATGGCGCGCGTCGGTCTCGCTCGTCAGTGCCGCGTTCGTCGGTCGACTGACGCGCTATAGAACTCTATGAGCATCCTTACTCTGTTCCTGACCGTCGGCAAGAGCGCGTACAGTCGCCCGCCACCATGAACATTGATACTTAACGTGTGATTGCCGAGGTGCGCCTACGTCCTGCATTGTGGGATTTATCGAATGAACGTTACAAAGATCGCGATGCCAGAGCAAAATTTATCATTTGTCCTCCTATCCTCCTAGGGTGAATGTGATTTTTTTTTTCTGTATTGACGCAGTCTCCGCTTGCTTAAGTATGCTGCAGCAACTAAACAATATAAACGGGTTCATAATAATATCCCAAATTCAAACTCGGCTTCACAAATCCACTTGGAGACGCCTGTACCGTGGAGTGGTCAGTATCGCAATACGGATGTTTTCATTGGCGCTGATGGTCAGCGCGCTGACGACTGACGGTACGCGACCGACGTCAGCGACAGAGGAATCCGGGCCTAAATCCACACTGACTCTTCAACAATAGACCGTTTATGCTGGTACAACCTGTGCAAGGACAATGTGTCTCATTAACCTACTACCAGAATTTTGACTAATGGTGCTTCATCATAATCATCATAACATCCTATTAATGTCCCACTTCAGGGACGGGCCTCCTCCAGTGACGGAAGGATACTTGGCCAACTAATACCATGCTGGCCAAACGGATTGGTATAGGGTTTAATTTCAAGTTTTCCTTCTTTTGTGCTGGTGCTGGTGCTTACCATCAGACAAACTCTACTGACTGCTTTGTCAGTAGTCAGCTGTCTGTAATGTTTTAACTACCATTGAACTACAAAAGTTAACTAAAATATCTCCTAATAGGTGTTTAGCTATTTTTGGAATTTTCTCTTCTCGTCACGAATCTTACTTGTCGCGTAGATATGTTTTGTATTATACAATTATCAAATTCTACAATGCATGTTATTTTACTCAATACTCAATATATTTATTGCATTCCACAATGTTTACTTGGTGGTAACTTAAAAAAATAATATTAGATCATTATGGACCCTGTCGGGTATAGCAATACGAGAGGGCAAGGGACATACCTAATGTTAGTACATAATATCTATTGATTTTTTTCTCAAACATTTTTACCAAATATCCTGATTTAGCATTTCAAACAGTTGAATATTCAGCTTCTCAAGGTAATAATGTTTAATTACTATTAGTGTCGTGAATATTAGTACCTTAATAATTAACATTAATATTGTTGGTAAAAAAATACATTACATCACTTAATATAAAATACGTAGCTTTAATGTTATTTCAAAATAAATAATACTGCACTGGAGAGAAAAGGGAGAGCGCTGTTTACTTTTTCATTTATAAAAGGTACTTAGTAATATTTTGGATTTACTAATGTTTGCTATAAAAGAGATAGGGCAAAATTGACCCAGAACCAACAGAAACAAAATATATGCCGGTTTATTAGTCTTGCTATGAGAAACAATTTATTTAAAAAATAACTTCCATAGGTGCTCTCCAACTGTAATTACACACAATTAAAAAATTGTTCTTTTCCATTTCATAACTCTAATAAAAACAAAGAAATACATGTACCTAAAATAAAGAAATAATAAAAATTATATAAGTTTAACATGTGTGATGCACATCAAAATAGCATTATCTGTTGATTTATGTCTAAGGCTTTTTGCATTAAGTGTAAATTAATATTTTAAAGAATAAGTTTATAATTCAGTTTTTAATATACACACCTCAACAAAGTCTAGGGATATTTTGTATAAAGTTGTAAAACTCAAAAAAAATTAATTTGTTTTTAATTTTTTTAATGAAATCTTACTTTGTTAACCTTTTTCAACCATTCTAAATTTGAAAAATAAAATTAAAAATAAAAGATTTACGCGGCTTAAACGTAGTCAAGTTCGAAAATTTCATTTACTAACAGTAAGTTTTGACTGCTTTTTTGTGTAAAATTTAAGTTTTATAACATTTTAAACGTTTATTTCGAATTAATGATATTGTGTGCATCAAGCAACGGCTCCATTTCATCAGAAAGAAAATGTTATGGGCAGTAGGCATGCTCCCGGCTGCAGTTACTAAGCGGAATATTGCTGAAGAGATTAGAACAATACAAAATATGAAATCAAGGTTATGGTCACGTTATCGTGCTACTGGTGAAGTGGCTGAAAGATACCACAGCAAAAAGTCTATCACCACGTAACGATATGATCGATTTTTGCAAGTTGCCCGCGAAAAGACAGCCAAATGTTACTACCATGCAGCTGGTTTAGAGGCTCCAGCTCTTTGTGGAGCCTCTTGCGGGTGACCAAACTGTCAGAAGAAGTCTGCATGAAACCTACCTTTATGCTCACATACCGCTTTGTACTCCAGCACTACGCCGAGCGAATCGCGCACGACGACTAGACGGGGCTCGTGAACATTTGCTCTGCAAAGATAACCTGTGATCTGTAGTAGTGTTTACACATGAGTCCCGGTTCGGTTTCCACTCGGATTCACGTAGAAAACGGGCTTGGCGAGTTCCTGGTTGTGAAAGCCGTCTACAACATCCTCAGGAAATCTATTCATACTACGATAGAACTTATTTATGGTTTGGATGGGAATTCGTGTCGGTCAAAGAACACAGCGCGTTTTGATCAGAAACACCATGACGGCTGAAAAATAACACAACGAGGTGCTAGTACTAATAATCTACCCCCGTAGACTACAATTGGGTCAAATGTTTAAGCTCATGGATGATAACACCCGTCCGCATAAAGCGAGAGTGATGACGAGCTGGTTGCAGGAGCACGACGCGTCGTGCGACGGCGACGTATCGATTTTATGCTGAACACCACTCAATCGCCTAACCTTAAAACCATAAAATATACAAGAACACGTTAAAGGAGAATAACTATAGAATCCTGAACAAATTAAGCCCCAAATATTGTACCCGTGAAACATCCTCAACCAAGACAATACTAGATCATGTTTCAAGTAATTTAAGTGAAAATAATTTTCACTTTGTCACTATGGAATCTTCGTTGTCTGACCACAAACAAATACTTTTAGAGATAAGGCAATATCAACCACCAATTATCATAAAGCACAAGTATAACGCAGTAGACTACGATAGACTTTATCGGTGCCTAAATGAATATCCTAACAATCTTGAAGAACCGGATTATGAGAAACTGGCAGACAAATTACAGTCTTGCCTAAATAAGTGCAAAATTACTAAATTTAAATACTTAAATCCCCCGCGGCAAGACTGGATCAAAAAAGAACTTTTAGAAGACATAAATAAGAAGAATATCCTATGGCAAAATTATAAAAAGAACACGGAAGACACTAAACTAAAAGCTGAGTATAAGGATATAAAAGCCAGAGTATCACACAATATACAAAGAGCTAAAAGAGACTATTACCTAAAGAAGTTTCAAGATAATTCAAGAAAACCACGAAAAATGTGGCAACTCATTAACGACCTTTCGAAAAACAAACAACATGACAAAACTGGACCGGATAAACTTGAAACAGACGCTGGTACTATCACAGACCAAAAAGAAATATGTGAAAGTTTCAATTTATATTTTTCGACTATAGGCTCAACTCTAGCAAATACTATTTCGGAAAAAGCAAGAGGAAGACGCACTTTGGACGAACGTAGAGTAACGGATAAAACGGAACTATCAATACTAAAACCAGCAACAACAAAAGAAGTTATTACCATAATCAATCATTTGGACTGTAATACTGCATCTGGCATTGATGGCATTAGTGCAAAATCTATTAAATGCGTAAAAGATATCATTGCTACGGAACTAACAGCTTCCATTAACAGTTGTATGGTACGAGGTATTTTTCCCGATGATCTAAAAGTTGCAAAAGTTGTACCAATTTATAAATCCGGAAGTAAATCTGACCCATGTAATTATCGCCCCATATCAGTTCTCCCAGTGATTTCTAAAGTCTTTGAAAGGATCCTTTTCAACCGAATGGAATCTTTTCTTAATTTAAAACGTTTCTTTTACAGTAAACAGTATGGATTTAGAGCTCAATCAAATACTCTCGCTGCAGTAACTGATATTGTTACAAAAATTAAAAACAAAATTGATAAAAGACAAGTCGTTTTGGGTATCTTTATTGATCTTAAAAAGGCGTTCGACACCATCAGTCATGACATACTATTATAGAAACTAAAACTCAGTGGTGTCACAAGTAAAGCACTTGAAATGTTCAAATCATATATGGATAACCGTAAACAAATAGTAAAGATAGGTCAATTCGAAAGTAACCCTCGTGTCCTCGATTTTGGCGTGCCCCAGGGATCAATACTAGGCCCCCTTATGTTTCTTATTTATATTAACAGCATTAGTGAATTAAATCTCAAAGGAGACATCTCCCTTTATGCAGACGATACAAGTCTCTTTTATTTTGGTTACTCGGTCGAAACTATAATTCGCGATGCCCAAAATGACCTTAATCTATTAAATGATTGGTTTCAGTCAAATCTTTTAACTGTTAATACTACGAAATCAAATTATGTCATTTTTGCAGCTAAAAATAAACAAATAAATTATAATTTTGAACTTAAAATAGACGGCCAAGTACTTCAACGTAAACAAAAAGAAAGATATCTCGGACTTACCTTAGATAGTAATCTAACGTGGAAGCCACACCTAGAAAAAATTAAACTCAAACTTAGGCCACTTACCGGGTTACTTCGCAATGTAACAAATTGTCTCCCTCACAAAGCACGGCATCTTATCTACAACGCTCTGGTAAAGCCTCACATAGACTACCTTATAGAAATCTGGGGTACTGCAGCAAAGACTAATATAAATCCAATCCAAAGAATTCAGAATAGATTAATAAAAGTTTTATTTAACTATAAATATCTGACACCAACTGAAAAGATTTACGACGAAACTAAAATAATGAATATAAAACAAACCTATGTATATTACACATGTCTTCTAATATGTAAAATAATAAATAAGCAAATACAGTCCAATATAAAATTTGTAACAAAACAACAAACACAGAAGAGCCATCTGAGACGTGCTAGTTACTTAGTCACTCGCTGTCCTAGAACTAACTATGGAAAAAGAAATACTGAGTTTGAGGGTGTAAAAATCTACAATGCATTGCCATCGGTAATAAAAGAAGAAAACAACTATGCCCGATTCAAAAAGCTACTAAAACATCACACAATTAATACATACAAATAAGCGTAAAAACAAATACTAAAATTATTACACATAAATTGTATCATTAATTTAAAAATATATTTTTGATAAATTAATAATATAAATAGACTTACATAGAAATAAAAACGAAAATAAAAAAATCTTTCAGTACCTAAAATGTTACATTAAACTACATAATTGATATACATGTATATGTATAAAAAAAAAACCTTAAAAAATGTATATCTAATTAATTTTTAGTTACCTCAAGAAATTATCTAAAAAAAAAAATAAGTACTTAAATAAAAAAAAATAAAAAAAAAAAAGTACATAAATGTTACCTAATTACGTATTTACCTAAAATACATAAATATGAAAACTAACCCAATAGTAAAATAAACATAATAATCAATGATTCATATAAATTGCTAAAAACTGCCTATGCCAACAATGCCACATCTAGTAAAGGGTCGACTCATGCATCCATGTTTCTACTTGTTTAACGTACGATCGAGTCTACCGTTCAATGAGTTCCGATTACCCACATTTATTGATATATGTAGTTATAAAAATTTTGTTTCGTGTCTGATTAGTATCAGTATTGTATTTGTGTATAGTGTAACTATTTTATTTGTGTATAATGAGAACATTCTTGTGCGCTCTAAATATTGAGTTTAGTTATTACATGTTTCTCAGTAAGCGAATTGAATGTATGCAATTCTTTTGAGAAATAAAGTTATTCTTAAACCGTAAATACGCGTAGGACATGTTCAAAAGAAGGGCTTTGATGAATTTTCATCCATAAATTGCGATGGCAGGGCTACTTGTTTTGTATCCTAGTCGACCTGGAACAATATACCGCACCAAGACCTGGATAACTTAATCCAAGCATGAAAAACCATTGCAGGACCATTATTTACGGTTTTTTTAATGTACTGACTACTGAATACTCACATAACAGTTTAAAACTGATTCATTTTCGTTTATTTTCACTTTTGCTTAGGAAACACATTCATTATTAGTTTTACTAATTTTCTAAGTTTTTTATTTATATGAATAAAAAAATATTTACGCAAAAACAGTACTTTTATTTAATTCTGGATTGTAGCCTGATAAATTGCCTTTATAAAAATATAAACATGTTGTATGCTATCTCCAATAATTTTGGAGTTATTAAATTAAATTAAATTAAATAGCTCTTTATTTCAGGCAAAGCCCATAAGTGTTATACCGTATTCATTTGGGCTTGAGAAAGAAGAATGGGCGAAACGTCCCCACCCTTGTAACACTTTCATCTATACATCAAATGAAAGCCCTTGAAAAGTTAAGCATTTTATTGTATGACAGCAAATCTGTCAGTCATGGGAGAAAAGAGTTATTGAGGAGAAGAGAACAAAAATAATAAAGGATAATATTACATACTTTAAGCTAATGTTTACTATATAAGCACGATACAGACAAAGGCTATCCTACAAGTAGAGGGACCATACATCCAAAACATTCTACATCATCCAGATAACCATTAATTTCGATTTTCAAATAATAAACATACATAAATATAAAAACTCGTACGTCATATCAGCCAATTGATGTCCACTACTGAACATAAGCGTCCTCCAAACATGGCGAGGGTGGCACCCTCATCCATCGGTTTCCCGCCATCCTAACTAGGTCGTGGTGGGGGGTCACTCTACCCTGCGCTTTCTGATAGGTGGTCGCCAGTCCAGAAACTTTCGACCCCAACGGCTGTTGGTTCTCCGTGCTATGTCCCCTGCCCACTGCCACTTTAACCGGGAAACTCTGAGCGCTATGTTCGTATGCATAGTTGGGTATATTAGAAAGATAACTAGACCTGAAGTTTACGGGGATGTGGACCGGTGTAGGTCAGAGCGTGACTTCATTAGCCGACTTCTTTCCAGCCTAGGATTGATATTTAATGTGCCTCTCGCCATCCGGTGATCGCTTCCGGTTTTCACCGAATTGATCGCTGAGGCATCATTAAATATATGGCGTTTTGTCGACATGATGAAGTCAATCTCATTTTTAGTGACACCATCAGGACTAATCCAAGTCCACTTGCGGAAGTTACGCTTCTTGAAGAATGTGTTCATCATAAAAAGTCCCTCCTTCTCCATAAAGTCTGCAAGCATTTGGCGTGGATTTCTTTGTCCATATCCAAAGACTTCGCAGAGGCTTCTAGGGCACTCTCGATCTTCACCACGTTGTTCACGAGAGATTTGTGGATGTAAAAACCCGACACCCCCCTGGGACTGTTGGTCACCCTCCCGGAAATAGAGCAGGTTACCAGACTTAGGGGTTATCGAGTCCTCCCCCTGTCTTCGGACTTCAGATAAGCCGACAATGTCCCACCGTAACCTGCCCAATTCTTCCTCCAGTTCTACGACCTTCTCTTCGGTCCGCAGAGTGTGCGCGCGTTGTATGTTGCCAGGGCCAAAGATTGGTTGTGACCTCCTCCGCAGATTTCTCGCACCCCCTACTTCGCCGTTACCATGACCGTTACCTTGACCAGGAATAGCGGAGCGACCGGGGGCTGGGGGACGTTTATATTGGTGTGTTATCATTTTCATTTTGAAGGGTTATTTGGCCTACTTTACCACGCTGGCCAGACGGGTTGGTATAGGGTTTATTTCGAGTTTTCCTTCTCTAGCAGTGAAAACATAAGCGTAAGAATTCCCTTAGTCGGCTTATACGACACCCGTGGGACGAATGGGGATGGTGACATCATGTATTCCTAGTCCGTCACCATACGGACATTAAACTTATCGCCCCTAAAAAGGCACCCGGCTCAGAAAAAATAACAAATATAGTCATCAATTTATTCCCCGAACGTCTCTTGATCCTTAACAGACATGCATCTTCAATGTCGCAATATCAAATTGTGTCCTCCCACAACAGTGGAAAGACGCAGTGGTTATCGGAATACCGAAACCCGACAAAAGAAGTCCGAACCGGCTGGTTATCGACCTATTAGTCTGAGTCGAGATGTTGCCGAGCCTGAGGAACATAAATTCTGTCGTTTACTATTTCTGCAATGGTTGCTGCATAAAGAACATTTCTTCAATGGTTCTCTAAATGTTTTGTTTGGCAGCTATCGATAGCTAGCTATCCAAAAGTCAGGAAAATGCAGTGGATGTTTTTCTGGATGATGTAGGATGATCTAGATGTATGGTCCGTCTACTAGTACGATAGCCTTTGACTTTATCGTGCTTTTATAGTAAATATTAACATAAAGTATGCAATTTTATCGTTTATTATTTTTATTCTCTTATCCTCAATAACTCTGTTCTCCCATGACTGACAGATTAGTTTCATACAATAAAATGCTTCACTTTTCAAGTACTTTTATTTGATGTATAACTATAAGTGTTACAAGGGTGGGAACGGCTTCCATACAAAAATGCCCATTCTTCTTTGGTAAACAAACAAAAAAATGGGTCTTTTTAATGTCCCGGTTACTTATTTATGAATAATTATAATGTATGGTCACGATGAAAACTCGAAAATTATAAAAAAATAATAATATGTAACGACTTTACAATAAAATAGAAATTTCAATTTCAATTTTTAAATAATTTAAATATTATAATGAGATCACCAAGTAATAATTTTTTTTTTGCCTTTTTATACATTACATACGAACTAAACGACTTATTGAAGAGCCTACAATTGTCAATGTCTTATATGTCATGTATCGCATTATTATGTCATAGCAGCAGAAGAATAATATTACAAATTAATGGAATTATTGAAGAATTTGTTTTTGTTTGTTGATTTTCTGAATCTGAATTAGAAGTTTCCGATTAATAGAAATTGAAAAAAGTGTTTTTAAAAAGCAATTTACTAATTTGTAAGTTTTATTTGTATATTAGTGCTTCTCAATAAACTTTTATTGCCTTAATTCAAGCATTATTTACTAAATTCACATTTTCTTATCCAGGTAGAATACATTTATTTATATTTACACAGAGTTATTTATTGTTTAGTTATGTTTTTAGTTCAAAATATTTGAAAACCGCGGCATTTTTGCAGTTTGACAGATTTGACATGTTTATACTTTTTCTCATGCTATCTTGAATAGGATATAGTATCAATTATAGTTATTTTCAGACAGGAACGGTACGGTGACATTTGATCTTTTCCGTGTTACTTAGTTACTGTTTACTTTTGTAGAAATTCAAAATAAAAGCTATCAACTTATGAACCCGAACTGATAGAAAAATAAAAATATTATTTAGACGTTATTATTTAATAAAATTATATGAAATATTTGGTTTATATCCCATCTTCAACCTTATTATGTAAAATATAAACATATAAATTTTAAAATCGTATGCGCGACTCGGAACGAATCTCAATAGAGATTGACACAATAAAATTGTTAAAATCGATTTTTTTTTTATTAAATTGATTAATCGATTAATTTTTTTTTAAATATTCCTTAATTACATTTCAAAATTCTTATAAATATAAGTTTTTGTGAAATTATATGGAATGGTATCTTGGTTTGGTATCGTGTTGGTGGATAAGACACATTGGTGTATTGGATTTGTAGCGAAAGTATTTTGTTCGTCTTTTTAGACGGCTAAAACATAATAGTACAGGTTTTCCGAATTATACCTTGCATGTTTGGAGGCTGTACAGGTGGAGGAGACTGGAATCCTTTCATTATAGACGCGCAGCTTCATTTGAGGTAAAACTAATCCTCGCGCAATTTAAATCTACTTCTACCATAATAGTAGCGGAAAGGCTCAGTCCTATGAACTGAGCCTTTCCGCTCTTTTCTTACCTCAATCATCCTCTTCACAATCTTGTTCAATTTCAATCGGAAAACTGGTAATAGTATTGATAACTTCCGATTCTTGTAGAGTTGAAATTTAATCTTATTTGGGTTCGAAAAACTGTGACGTCTGTGAGACGTATAGGTCGGTGATTAAAGGTTTAACTATGAGAGAATAATTTATACTTTGGATTAAGCTGATGGCTATAAGGCCTAAGATAAATGTAATTAAAGAAAAAGAAAAATACGTCACATGCTCTATATTGTTAATATGTCAGTACGATTGCGTATGCTTCGTATACTGTCCGTGTTGTGTGCTTTGAGTTTTACTTACTGTTGGTTTTATTTCGTTGATATTTTGGTAACATGCCAAAAATAACGAAGAAGGCTGTGCTGGGCAGTCAAGCCCGTGAATTTGTAATCCGGTTGAGGGACTACTTTGAGCGTGAACGAGAAAATGGCGGAACGCTATTGCCTCTTTCCAATGTTTTGGACCGAGTAGCAAGTGCGTTAGATATTGGCCGGAATACCGTTTCTCGAATCACTCGGGAGAAATATGGTGCTTCTTCTACTGAAGAAAACAAACTATCATCCCCAAATAGGAAGCGATCTAATAAAGCACCGGTAACAGATATAGATAGTTTTGATACCGCTGCTATCCGGAATCACATATACAACTACTATCAACATAACCAATTGCCGACTCTACTGAAGCTGGTAAAATCTTTAAAAGACGCAGACTTATTTCATGGGAGTGTTACATCGTTATGGCGCCTACTTAATCAAATTGGTTTCCGATTTAAAAAAGCTAATAAAAGAAAAATCATAATGGAAAGGGGTGATGTTGCTCTTGCACGGGTAACTTTTTTGAAGAAAGCCAAAAACATTGTCGATTGGAGCAACGTAGTCTTTTTGGACGAAACTTGGCTTAACGCCAATCACACGGTCACCAAATATGGACCGACGATACTGCTCATTCGTCAACTAAAGTACCAGAAGGTAAAGGGCAAAGGCTTATTATTTGTCATGCAGGTACAATTAATGGTTTTGTGCCAAATAGCCTTTTAGCATTTAAATCAATAAAGACGGGCGAATATCATGAGGATATGAATGCTGAAGTGTTTACGGAGTGGTTTGAGAATATGTTAAATAATTTAGAAGAACCCAGCCTAATTATTATGGACAATGCGTCTTACCACTCCGTTCAATTAAATAAACCACCAACATCAAGCAACAACAAACGCGAAATACTAGAGTGGCTTCACACTAATAATATAGAAGCCGATCCGTCTTTGTTTAAGGTGGAATTACTAAAACGAGTGAACATGCACAAGCCCCAAAAAACATACAAGCTAGATGAATTGGCAAGAGAACGTGTTCATGACATACTTAGGCTTCCCCCTTATCACTGCCAGTACAATGCCATTGAAATGATATGGGCTCAAGTGCAAGGTATTTAATTTTTCACATTATTTAAATTTAGTAATAAATATAACTGTGTTTGATTATGACTATTAGTTTATTATTTTAGTAAATACTTAGTGTTTAATTTATTTTATTCCAGGACACGCGGCACGAAATGATACAGCTCCACCATTTACGACAACCAAGATGATGGCATTATTAAAAGAGGCCTGTGATCACGTAACTGCCGATGATTGGAAGAAAGTGGTGTTAAAAACAAAAGATCTAATACTCCATGACTGGGAAAGAGACATCAGATTCGAAAATTCAGACGATTTTAAGTTAATTATTCATGTCAGTGACGAATCAAGTAATTCATCAGATGAATCACTTGATTCGTCATAATTAATTTATTTTTGAAAAAATAAAGTTTTTTTATTTTGTACCCATAATCGATTTATTCTTGTTTGTAAATTATATCGGTTAGATATATAATCGGTATTTTTAAAAACGATTTTAGTGTTACTACATCTCTAGTAATGACAAATATTAAACGTCACCGTACCCATAAGATCTGAAAAATGGTTATATCTTAAGTACTAGTGTTAGTTATACCAAATATAATTGAGTAAATAGCAAATATAAATATGCCTAGACTTTGTTGAGGTGTGTACATTACTATATTAAATTTAATTACATTAATTAAAAAAAGACTGTATAATAAATACACCTACTACTACACACCTCAACAAAGTCTAGGGATATTTTGTATAAAGTTGTGAAACTCAAAAAAAAATGGTTTGTTTTTAATTCTTTTGATGAAAACTTACTTTGATAACCTTTTTTAACCATTCTAAATTTGAATTTGAAAAATAAAATTAAAAATAAAAGATTTACGCGGCCTAAACGTAGTCAAGTTCGAAAATCTCATTTGCCAACAGTAGGTTTTGACTGCATTTATGTGTAAAATTTAAGTTTTATAACAATTTAAACGTTTATTTCTAATAAAATGATATTGTGTGCATCAAGCAGCGGCGCCATTTCATCAGAAACAAAACGTTATGGGCAGTAGGCATGTTCCCAGCTGCGGGTACTAAGCGGAGTATTGCTGAAGAGATTGGAACAATACAAAATATGAAATCAAGGTTATAGTCACGTTATCGTGCTACTGGTGAAGTAGCTGAAAGATACCACGGCAAAAAGTCTATCACCACTCAGCGAAATGATCGATTTTTGCAAGTTCCCGCGAAAAGACAGCCAAATGTTACTACCATGCAGCTGGATTAGAGGCTCCAGCTCTTGGTGGAGCCTCTTGCGGGTGACCAAACTGTCAGAAGAAGTCAGCATGAAGCCCACCTTTATGCTTGCATACCGCTTTGTACTCCAGCACTACGCCGAGCGAATCGCGCACGACGACAAGTAAGAGTGGGCTCGTGAAAATTTGCTCTATAAAGATAACCTGTTATCTATAGTGGTGTTTACACATGAGTCCCGGTTCGGTTTCTACTCGGATTCACGTAGAGAACGTGCTTGGCGAGTTCCTGGTTGTGATAGCCGTCTACAACATCCTCAAGAAATCTATTCATACCACGGTAGAACAATTATGTTTTAGACGGGAATTTGTGTCGGTCGAAGAACAGAGCGCGTTTTGATCAGAAACACCATGACGGCTGAAAAATAACTTAACGAGGTGCTAGTACTAGTAATCTACCCCCGTAGACTACAATTGGGCCAAATGTTTAAGCTCATGGACGATAACACCCGTCCGCATAAAGCGAGAGTGATGACAAGCTGGTTGCAGAAGCACGAAGTATCGATTTTATGCTGAACCACTCAATCGCCTAACCTTAAAACCATAAAATACGCGTAGGACATGATCAAAAGAAGGGCTTTGATGAATTTTCCTCCATAAAATTGCGATGGAAGGGTTACTTGTTTTGTATCCTAGTCGACCTGGAACAATATACCGCACCAAGACCTGGATAACTTAATCCAAGCATGAAAAACCATTGCAGGACCGTTATTTACGGTTTTTTTAATGTACTGACTACTGATTACTCACATAACAGTTAAAAACTGATAAATTTTTGCTTATTTTCACTTTTGCTTAAGAAACACATTCATTGTTAGATTTACTAATTTTCTAAGTTTTTTATTTAATTGAAAAAAAAAAATATTTATGCTAAAAATGTATTTTTATTTACTTCTGGATTGTAGCCTGATAAATTGCCTTTATAAAAATATAAACATGTTGTATATTATCTCCAATAATTTTGGAGTTATACCAAATAAAATTGAGAAAATACCAAATATCCCTAGACTTTGTTGAGGTGTGTATGTATTCGGAAATATATTTAGTATTAAGGATTAAATTCGAAATCTCAGTTTCAATTTTAGAAAATACACGAAATGTTTATCAGACCGAATATTGCGGAATAATTTTCATACTAGAATTAATATCCGGAAGATTAATCCGTAGATAATCTTTGAATGGTTGGAAAGTTGAAATTAATTCATCGAGATTTATTTTTGATATTTTTAATCAAATTAGAAATTAGCTATAAATGTATTTATTAATTAAGTTCGAGTTCATTTGCTAAAAATGTTTTTACAATAATCATTTTAAGGCAATTTTTGGTTCTCCGTGTGGTGACGGAGTAAGAATACAATATGTTACCACCCAATCTCATCCCATGGGTGTCGTAAAAACCAGCTAAGGGACTATCTGTGAATATAATCTTTACGAAATAAAAAGAAGGAAAACTTGAAATTAAACCCTATACCAATCCGTTTGGCCAGCGTTGTATTAGTAGGCCAAGTATCCCTCCGTCATGGGAGAAGGCCCGTCCCTGCAGTGGGACATTAATGGGCTGTTATGATGATGATGATTTTTTGGTACTGGATGTGTTATTTAGCCATGTTAAATAAACTTCATGAGCCACCGAGACAGTGATAACGCTTGCTTCGGGTGGCTTGACATGCCTATAGACCTTCTAACAGATTAAAAAGGATGGTCTTCTAAAGCAACCAGGGTCATGAAAATATCCGAAAAAAAGAAAGACAATGGAAAAATTGATACTCGAGGCGGGAATCGAAGCCGCGTCTCTGGACCATACGCGTCCAGCGCCATGACCGCTAGGCCACCTGAGTACCCGACTCATGGATTTACTAATCTATACTATGTTTAGTCAACAAAGTACTACATAGCAAAGCTTTTATTTTTTTAATAACTTTATTGTACGCCAGAATATTATAAAAACAGTAAGTACATAAATAATTACATTTAAATTTATTTGATTTCTTCCAGACCTCCAGCTTTTCTATATAAGAACTCCCATCTATCAATCATTACAGCGCTTACAAATTCATTTGAATTTAATTAATTAAATGTATCCCGTAGTCCGTGAGGTGACGGAATAAGAACACAATATGTCGCCACCCCATCTCATCCCATGGGTGTCGTAAAAACCGACTAAGGGACTATCATCTTAACGAAATAAAAAAAAGGAAAACTTGAAATTAAACCCTGTACCAATCCGTCTGGCCAGCGTGGTATTAGTATGCCAAATATCCCTCCGTCACGGGAGGAGACCCGTTCCTGCAGTGGGACAGTGATATGCTGTTATAAAATATATCCCAACTCCACATACTCTTCTATGATACCATTGATTCTCTCCTTAAAGTTATCGTCAATTTGGGCCTTTCCTTCTCCTTTTTCATCCGACATAAACATAAAAACAGTAATATACAGTGAATACATTAAACCAATATACCGTTTTTCACTATAAACTTTCTCAAATTCATCTTCCGAATAAATTGAATTGACATCAATGTTGAATTTCTTCAAAAACTTGCCTAATGTTTCATAATACAAGTCTTTTAAATGCGCCATGTTTGCTTTGCGGAAATTTCGATCTGAACAGAGGTACATAAAGTAAAAGAAGTCATTAACTGGACATCCATAATGCACCAGTTGATAATCTACTGGGATCAACTCCTTAACTACACCATTCTGAAAATATAAACAACATCACTTTTAAAGCAGAAGAAACAGGAAGTAATCTTTTGGTACACTTATTTTTTACTAATGACCACTGCAGTATTCCTAGTCCGAATTTACATTCACATAAACGACACATAAAGTGAAGCTATCCGTGTGGTGACGGAGTAAAAATATAATAATGTCACCACCCCATCTCATCCCATGGGTGTCGTAAAAACCGACTAAGGAAATAACGACTAAGGGACTATCCATGAATATTATCTTTACGAAATAAAAAGAAGGTAAACTTGAAATTAAACCCTATACCAAGGTCTGGCCAAACTAGGCCAAGTAACCCTCCGTCACGGGAGGAGGCCCGTCCCTGCAGTGGGACATTAATGGGCTGTTATGATAAAGTGAAGCAATGTCAGTTACTCTCACTAAGCTTTTCACCACTAAATTAATAATCCAATAAACTAATCCAGTTTGTCTGACTGTCGACAAACAATATTGTTTATTCAATTATTAACTCTAAAGTATTGACCATATGATTTGATTCTAAATTTAATTAACAAACAGTGACTAGGTACATCACTCAATGATTCATCTAATAACTAAATAGTAAGTGTAATGATCAATGATTTGGGTTTAATTATAAGAACTCAGTAGTACTTAAAGAAATTTTCATTACTCATTAAAATTATCATTAAAATCAGGGTTTTGGAAAAAACACTTGTAAGGCTAAAATGTCAAGTGAACTATTTAACTTCTCAATCATTTACAAAAGACACTTTAAAGTTTGAACAAAAATACTTACTTCAATATTCGTCATAATATTGCTAGGTCTATAATCTCCATGAACGAGAAATTGCCTAACATTTTCATCATTCAAATATTTAGGATACTCATTCAGTATTTTGTCATACAATTTAACAACTTTATCCTTATATGCATCATTAACAAAATTAATTACTGTATCTTGTACTCCATTTACAAATTTCAGCCAGTCGTCTTTAAAAATAAATGGGCATTTCAATGATTTAATATGTCTTTCAAAATATTGTGGTCTATTTTCTTTAATTACTAATGAAAGAGCGTGGAATTTGGCTAGCTCCTGAATAGCTCGTTGAGCGTATTGTAAAGACACAACATTCATTTTCGGTATGACATTAAAATCTTTTACAGACATATTTATCCATTATAATAACATCTGCCGTTGATTCATCATAGAATTTAACATTTTTGTATCTCTCATTGACAGGTACGTTAGCTTTATCTTGAATGTCTTCAAATATCTTCAGTAATTCTTTGTACACAAATACTTCTGTTTCATATACCTTTTTCATGTTTATTATTTTCGTTTTGTATTCATTAGGTCTTTGTTTAATGAATAAGTGAGTTTCTTTATCACCATTTTATGTTTTTCCTTTTATATCAATGTTATATAAAACACTGTTACTATTTATTGACACTAGTTTCTTGTTAAGGTAAATGCACCAGTGGATGACTCTATAAGGAAGAATTTTACACATTTTTGCACATATCTCCTTAATTATCAATTTTATCGACTTCTAACAAACGCGAATGCATGAACTGGTTCTTCATCCATGATATACGAATAAAAAATTGTATAATAATATTTCTATTATTGAGCTATTTCAGTTTTTCACAACCTCTGAAATTGTACTAGTGGATGACAGACAAAATCTCGAATGCCCCAATGTATGACTATGAAAAAACAAAATCGGTGACCCAGTATATGACAGGATGTTTTAGGGATTTCCATAGGTATCTAACCAGTTATAGAGCAATGTATGAATAGGCCAACTATTGGAGATCGTCGTGGGTGGCAACCTACAGTCATGTGGGTGAGAAGTATGAGGAATTTTGATCCACCATCAAGTAGCTTGTAGGTCTCATGCGCCGTTCGATTGGGTGTTTACTTTTTACTTTGTACAACAAAGTAATATGTGGGATATCATACTTCTTTGCTACCGCAGCCACAGACATGCCCTTCGATACCTCGACTAATGCCCCTAACACGTCGTCCAGACTATATTTATACGTCCTTGGAGGCATATTTGTAAAGCAAAATATCTGAAACCAATGTATGACAATGTAGTCTTGACCCAATGAATGACACCTGTCATACATTGGTACTCCATAGAAAACCAGTCGATGACACCCCCTGTCAGGCAATACTCAATCATCAAATAAAAGTTTTTTGTTTACAGGGCAATTTAAATATAATGTTCTACTTCATTATAATTCAATAATAATGATGTTTTAAAAAATATTAATTTGTACTAGAGAATGACATAGGTGTCATCCACTACTAAACACATATAAGATTACCCAGTGAATGACACCCCTCTAAAATACTAAATTATTGAATAAAATCAATTTAAAACCGTTTATATTTGTCATTTGTTTAATTATGTAACAATTTCAATAATCACTTACTTAAATAACATACAATCCTGGCTATAACATGCACTTTCACTAAACAGTTCCTTAACAAATCAGATAAGTATCGCGATGCACGTCTTACTTAAAGCACTCGCACGCTAAAACTAATTCATAATTACAAAAATAATGATCCCATCGATGCCAAATTTTGCAAAAATATCTTAGATAGTACTAGTAGTCTATTTAACTAATTTTTTTAGTAATATTATTATTTGTTGCCTTATTATTTTATGTTAACTGCAAAAAAGTCATTCATTGGGTACCTGTCAGCCACTGGTGCTTTTACCTTAATTACATGTTCAATATATTTTTCTCTTTGAATGATTTGATTGATTGGTTCATCTAATTGAGAAAAAGTATCTTTATCTGAACTTTGGTTCATTTCTTCAATGTGGTCATCCACCATGTAGTTTATTAAACTCTATTTTTATGCTAGCTTGTTACAAAATAACAAGTAATATTTTACTTTCTTGTTTTCACTTCCCTGAGATCTCTATAGTTATCTAATCATTACTATGCAACTACTCTTAAGTGTTTTTATGAATTATCAAAGAAATGTACCAACAGCTTCATATTTTATCAAACTCAAATATTGATAACAGGGTAAGAAAACAAAATTTGCTATGTAATTAATACTAGTTTCATAAAAAAATAATCTCTACCACAATAATATTTTATCATCCGCTAAGAACGTGATAGAGAAATTTTGATTTATAATATACTTAACTACACTTAAATTGACTGCTTTACTTCACCAATAAAGTAAATTAATCACATAGCGCTGAAACTCTATACTTAAATGGTTTGTTAAAATTTCATAAACAGACTCTGAGTTTACAGCACAAAGTAATTCATCTCACCAGTCTGTGCTTAATTAAAACAATAACTTGGCAAGTTTTATTATTCTAGAAACGTTTATCTGGGGCTGTCACAATCACGCAAGACGTGCGAATATTCAACAAATAAATCAAAAAGTCGTTCAAAATGGTTGATAGACAGCATACACTGTAGTATGAATCACAGTGAGTATTTAGTGCAATAATAGACTATCTGCATGAAGTGAAAAATGTGTGGTGGAGATACGGAGACTGTCTAACTCCATTTGAAATGTAAAGCTCTCTCCTGACAAATTAGAGGTTTGGTGACTGCATGTCAAGACCAAAGTGACTTCATACTGTGGTTGCAGAGTGGGAATCATAACGGCTGTGGCCATTATGATTCCATTAACGGTTACTTTAAATTTAACTAATAATTTAGTAATATCGATAACCATGGAGGATGGATTGGTAGTGGTATGTTTTTGTGATTCTCAATTAAGTTTTCCATCTCTAGTTTTAATATTGCCTTTGTCGAATCACCGTTAATTGACAATTTACAACATCCACGTGATGTAAAGAGGTGGTGACAAAAATTTACGAATCTTTTTTGTAACAAAATCTTTTAGGTACTAAGGATAACAAACAGATCAAAGCACAGCTAAGCGGTATACAAATGAGGGTTTTGGTACTTCGCCAGTTTAGATATCTCTAATAAATCAGTGTCATTTGGGATTAAATATATCCACGGCATCGTTGTGAATCACCTAATTTTACTCTGATAACGTAGCAGATTAAAGAAAATATTTTCGATTACATAAAATTTCAGGTTATTTTCTAGAATTTCTAGCATTAAAAATAATTTTATATTTGTGGTTCATAACATACTTATATTAACAAGACCACACAAGTGTATACTTGAACTACTTAAGATAATTGCATTGAAAAAAAATATTGATTGATTATTTGCTATTAATTATTGCGTGCATCAATAGTTTTTATTGGTTTAGGTACTTTTTAGTTTTTATATTATCAACTAGCGGCCTGTCCCGGCTTCGCACGGGCCTTATTTTTCCGCTTTTCTGTTGA
This sequence comes from Schrankia costaestrigalis, assembly GCA_905475405.1. Taxonomy (NCBI): domain Eukaryota; kingdom Metazoa; phylum Arthropoda; class Insecta; order Lepidoptera; family Erebidae; genus Schrankia; species Schrankia costaestrigalis. Next base: position 17,704,635 of record FR997838.1, on the reverse strand, counting down.
AAGTTTTCCTGAATTTTCTTTGCTATAAACCTCACGGAGCCCGTGACCTTTCCAACGAATGCAAAACCGAGGAAATCGGTTCGTTCGTTCTGGAGTTATAGCGTCAGGAAGGAAATCCCGACTTATTTTTATATAGTAGGTAGATATCTCTATTTACAAACAAAAGTACTTATGTTTTTCCTTTGTCTAATATCCATAGTTTGCAAGCTCTACAAGTTTGGTACGTTTTCGTTTATTGAATGTAAAAAAAATTTATAAAATTTTAATAAAACAAATTTAACTTCATATTCTGATCGCACAATGCGTTATAATTATTACCTAAACAATATAGTATGTTTACAGTGACCACAACATTAGAATAGCAAAACACGTAATCACACTTACATATCAATTATACCTCACACCTTTTCTGACATTATATATATCCCCATTCGACATAATCCTCAATAATACCATCAATTCTTTCTTTAAAGCTATCATCAACTTGAAATTTTATATCCACCATATCTGGAACATCATTTTCTGGCATAAACATGAAAACTGTATAATAAAGAGAATATATTAAACCAATATCTAGCCTTTCCTTAAACACCCTATCAAACTCGCTCCTTGTATAATGATCCTTGACATCAACATCAAATAGTTTCAGGAAATCGGTTAATGTTTCATAATACAAGTCTTTTAAGTCCGCCATATTTGCTTTGCGGAAATCTCTGTCTGTACACATATACAGAAAATAGATAAAGTCATAAACTGGACATCCGTAGTACACGAGTTGGTAATCCAAAGGGATTAGCTCTTTAATTACACCGTTCTGAAATGTAAATTATATTATATTTAATTAAGAAATTAAAAATAAACAGACAGAATTCGTTTCAACGTTAGTTTTGCAATGTTCAAATATTTCAAAAGTACATTTGAAGTAATACTATCCGTAGGTAGTAAAATCATGGCTATTTTGGTATCCTTATCTAGCCAAAAATAGTAAAATTCTCTGCAGACATTATCGAGTGTTATTTCTTTGCCAGACATATTTACGACATTCATTATCACACGAACTAAAAATTAATAATAGGTACAGTACTGAACTTTATATAAAGACTAATTAACTTTGCTTCAACTATTAACTTAATAATTACAATCTAAAATACTTATCTAAGAGTAATACGAGTATAATTAATGGAGCTTAAACTTTGTACAAAAGTTAAATTAACGAAATAAAAGAAAATTAATTTATATTCAAATGTCATTTAAGTCTAATGAAAATAGTTTTGTAGTAATGTGACGTGTGTCACATTAGCATGACCGCAAACTACAAACGTCGCTTGTATGACAAAATTAAATATCAGACTTCATCACAAAGTTTGGAATGAGATGACTTTCTTAAACAATAATGATTTCGTCTCTTTTAATACACCTACTTATTTTAAAAGTAAAACAATACTCACTTCTATTTTCGTCATAATGTTACTTGGTCTGTAATCTCCATGAACAAGACAGGCGCTTACAGAATCATCATTGACATACTGACAGTAAGTTTCGAAGTATTTTTTATGTAGTGCCTTAATTTTTCCCTTGTACTCATCATCGATAAATTCAATAGCAATATTCTTCGTACGATCCGAATACTCTAACCAGTCATTATTAAAAATGATAGGACATTTCATCGATTTCATTTTACTTTCGAAGTAATACGGTCTCTTTTCCTTTACAGCAAAAGAAAGAGCATGAAATTTTGCGAGAGCTTTGATAGCCAGTTGTGCATACTCTAAGGACACAACTTTCATCCTAGATATTGTATTATAACCTTTAATAGCAACGTTATCCATTATAATAGCATCAGCAATTGATTCTTCATAACACTTAACACTTTTATACCTTTCTTCTAAAGGTATATTTGCTTCTTCTTGAATTTCATCACATACCTTAAAAAAATCTTTGTAAACAAATGATTCTATTTCATATATATTTACCATATCTAATACTTTCAAGTTAAAATCGTTTGGTCTGACTTTTACGAACAAATTGGTATCTTGAAAACCATCTTTAGTATTTCCTTTCACATCTATTGTGTATAAAACACCAAGGTAACTACTATTGTTGGTGGACACAGGACGTTTGGTGATCTCATAGTCAATGTAAGCTTCGTTTTCTATAATTTTTTGAACAGATTCTTCTAGTCTTGTTGTAAAATCATTATCTAAACTTTCACTTTTATCATTAACTTCATTTTTATCATAAATAATATCATTATTTCCATCCATATTGGACAGAATATTATTATTTTAAAACACAACTACTAAGTACTAAGTCTATTATAAACTGAGATTGCACCAGTTAAATATTTCTTTATCTTTTCCTGTCAACTTCTGAATTTATCTTATCAGTAAATATTGTACACGTTCCTCATAATATATTATTGTTATTGTGTTCGGTTGAAGTTAAATTAAACATATCTAATGATTGTAAACAAGACTTTTAGTTTAATGGCATTGTTAAGTTTAATAGCTTATTGTGTTAGAAACTACGAGAGGTTTGTATAGCACAGTAGCTGCTGATAACATAAATATGTTTTATGTGGTAGTAAAATATAAATGAGAAGTATAATAGGGAAGTTAAGAAGTGTGTGGTCACTGGTAAAGTAATAGCAATATGGTTAAGTACTTTAATCATTTATTGACCGTGTCAGTGGGTCAGATGTAAAGGAATACGGTACTAAATTCTCTTTTTTTCCTGCACTAGAGATCATGCTCTGAATCGCGGAGACTTTTACAAACGGACAGAAGTAACATTCAGGTCCAAGACATCCAAGACACACACAGACAAGATTGGGAGAACGAAATAAATAATTGTTTGTGTGTTAAGTATTGACGACCTCTGTGGCGTAGTGGTTATATAACATGACTGCTACGCAGAGGTCACGGGTTCGATTCCCGCTTTATGCAAATCTTTGTGTGCATAAACAATGATTGTTTGCATTGGTCTGAGTGTTTTCTATGTATAATATGTATTTACAAAAATAAAGTATTTAAGTATGATTATCCATTGTCTAGTACCCGTAGTACAAGATTTGCTTAGTTTGGGACTAGGTGGCGATGTGTGAATGTGTGAGGATTATTTATTTATTTATATAATTATTTGAATTTGAGTGTTATTAAATTGTACATGCGTGACCACATATCGCCACCAAGGCAGACAATTTTCTTTATACGTTGTTATCATTTATTGACGGCGATAGAGCACATATTATTACTGTGTTATAATATGAAAGGACTTTTAAAACAATTAAGAGCAGGTTCGATATGATATTTAATACTAACTTTTGTCACTTCGATCCAGCGAAATATTTTTAAAACAATGCTTATTTACAAGGTATTCTTTAACCCTTGTAAGATCGATTTCCAAGTGTTTTATGTTTTTCTCTAGGGTATTAAACATTATTTACGATAGTTTTAACGATTAAAAAAAATCAATAGACAACCAGAAGACGCAGTGATTAGTGTTTTTGCTTGCCGAAGGCCGCGGGTTCAACACCCGAAGAAGTTACAAAACATATTACGTAAGCGTGATTGTTTGATGTGTTTATTCATATTTTATTTTAAAAGTAAAACTGTTTGATCTTAAATAAAATTGAAATGTTTTATATTAAAATTTGTTTAGCACAAACACGACTTAGTTTGGAACTTTTTAGTATCGAGATTGTGTTAGAGAAAAGTTTTTTTATAATATTAGTGACATAAATTAATATAAAAACATGAACGTACTTTAAAAAAATGGTTTATAATAGGTAAGTAATATCTAAATAATATCTTCAAAAATGCTTAACAGTTTCATATTATCTTGAATTAATTGTAACTAAGTATTTATTTTTTTAACAAAGTATTTTCATCTCTTTGAGCAGTCGTAAAGTGCGGTCGTGTTATTAGTTGTATAAATGTTTAGTAAATTATTATGTTAATTAATATTATTTTTTTGCTATATAAGTTAAAATAAATCTGTGTCACGAATGACTCAATAGTATAAAGACTTGTGTGAATCATGAACTAAAATTGTGTGATTGACAAAATGTTTAACTCAGGGTTGAGCTCTTTTGGACGTAGCCAATTGATGCAAAGAAGTCCTCCTTCTACGCCAACACCTATGCAGTCAGCCGAGCCTCCTGCTGAGGATATGCCTGCTGCAGTTATACCAAAGGAATTGCCAGAAGAAGTACTGCCCACATCTGAAATCCCGAGATGGATGAGTATTATTGAGGACTGTTTGAACGGTGTATGCACGATCGTTAGCGAAGGGAAAATGAACAGCGAGCAAAAACTTCGTGTCTCCAATCTATGCCGTAAGGTAACATTGTAAGGATGTTAGGGAGAGACAAGTGATAGACACGAGTGACGTTATAAGACTTCTTTATTAATAACAGTGCATGTACTTATATTGTACATGCACACATACACCACTACACCTGCGGGGGTGCACGAAAAAAAAACAAATTACATGAGTTTTTTTTTTAAATACCATATTAAGGTTCAATTAGAATTTAATATAATTGATACAAAAAAATAATATATTATAATTCTAAGCACATTATAAAAGGTTCTAGAAAACAATTTCATAGTCAAAATTCGTGACATCACACTCTTACACCAATTTAATGTATTGGGAAGAGGTGGAATTCATTACATAACAAGTTAGTAAGTACCTCAAAGTACTTATTTAATGTCATAAATATTTATTAAGTACTTTTATTAATTTTTATTTATTTATTTTAATCATAGTCAAAATTCTTGTAATTCTTTCACAAATTCGGCTCGCGAGATTTGCGATGAAGAAGATACATCATCAATCTATTCATTTCATTTTAGTAGTGGCCGGTCCACTAGTTTTATCTACTACCTTTTGGTTAACCATTTTAATATTTTTTTTATAATATTTATTCATTATAATTTTCTCATTACTTTTATTCATTTCACATTTCAAAATGCACAAGTTCACTCAAATATTCGGCTCGCGATATATTCGATCGTAATACATGGCATGTAATTATTTTATATTCCTTTTTTATTTTACATTATTTCATTCTCTTCTTCTGTCTAACACAACAAGTATCTAAATAGCTAGATAACGATTTCCACAGGCAGCGGGTGATCAGTCCGATTGTTTTAGGAAATGGTTATTTAACTTACAATTACATTTTTTGTTTATTAACACAATAAAACATTATACTTAGGTACATTTTCGTCATAAGTACGTAATACGTATTTAAATCTCATTTCATTGGATTCGAACCAACGTACGTCACTTGGCATGCTATCCTTTATCTACTAAACCAAACATCAGTAACATCTCAATAATATTCATTATTACAATATTTTGTTTATAAATTCTCCATATTATAATCTAAAAACCCAACAACGCACAAAACTCAATATTTTACTTTTTCTCACTACATTGAGCACAAAACTTTAAAATTATTTCGATCTTTAAATTATTAAGTTCACAATAAAGTCACATTACAAGTCTACAATCAACTTGTGTACATATTCTTTACCTTATATGGTTGACATATCTAAACAATATCATCGTTCGAAGGTAGGTATCGTTGCTAAGTACACCTACATGGAATGGAATGTTCTTATATCTCAATTTCACAAATGTATCGTCCTGGCTAGTATAAATTTAATAATCATGTTATTATTAATGCATAAAAGAAAAATTTATAAGCTATAAAAAATCATTTTGATTTTTTATATTTTTAAATAATTATGTATAATATATCCTTAATTACTTAGATAAAAGAAATATTTTCCTAAAACGAAAAAAATTGTATATTATTAAATTTAATTTATTATATCGACTATTATTATTATTAACTAAAAGCAACTAACATATTCGTAGTACTTATTACATTTTTTTTATAATTATGAAATAAACTATGTACTCTGATATTTAAAACTAAGATAGCTATGACATCACGTTCACATTTTTACGGATTTTAACTAATGTCTTTTTGGATACGACGACGACGACCTTCGCGATGGCACGCACCCGACAGAGCACCATGCCATACCGACCCCAATTCAGGCCATCTCAAGCCTGCCGATTTCATGATCTCGCTTAGTGCTATAGCACAACACTCCACCAATCCACCATGGTGGTGACTCTTTTACCGGGAACGTAATTATCACACATTAACACAAGTAATTTCTGCGATTTTTTCCACATTTTTAAATTCTTTTTCTTTGATTTAATATTAATAAACACTTATTAACACACTTTTTTGTATAAATCGTTTTAAAAAAAATTGTTCAAAATTATCGACGCTAAATTCACACTTGCTATCCGATGCCTTGCGGATCCATCTCTGGCACGGTCGCCATGTAAGGATGTTAGGGAGAGACAAGTGATAGACACGAGTGACGTTATAAGACTTCTTTATTAATAACAGTATGCACACATACACCACTACAACATCAGCTTCGTCGCAAATGGTCGTTGTTTACCAAGCACTGAAACAAAAAACCATACAAGCGCATACCACAATACAGCACCTCCAAACCCAGCAAAATGTGGAAAAATCCCTAAAACAATTTCAGGAAGTTGTTAAAGAGAAGTTAAAACCATCTGTATCAACATCTTTCGCCGACATGGTTAAAAAGGGACCCAGCGACTTTATTCGCCCTACTAAAACCAATTCTGTGGCCATCTACCCGACCGATAAGAGCAAAACAAGCGACGATACAAAGACGCTTGTTCAAAGCATTATCTCACCTGAGGAGTTGAAGCTTCATGTACGAGGACTAAGAAAAGTAGCCAACGGAGGTGTTATTATTAGCACAGAAGGAAAAAGCGACATAGAAAAGTTAAGGAGTTCAGAGAAACTATTGTCGTCAGGTTTGGTAAAACCTGACGACAATAGTTTCTCTGAACTCCTGTTGAAGAACCCTTAAAGCGCCGTCCTAAAATCGCAATAATTGGCGTACCTGTAGCTTTATCGGAAAAATATGTGTTTGAATGCATTTACGAGCAAAATTTAGCAGATAAACTTCCAAACACTACACGAGACTCCTTTTTAGCAAGCATAAAATTAAGCCACAAATCGGGGAAAAAAGATCTTACGACGTGTAATTATATCTTGGAAGTTCCTGCAAACATTCGGAAAATTATTATTAATCAAGAACGTTTGTTTATTAATTGGACCTCCTGCCCTGTTAGAGATTTTACTTTGGTATCAAGGTGCTTTAACTGTCAACAATATGGACACGTAGGGAAATTTTGCCGTGAAACCAAACCGACCTGTAGTCACTGTGGAGACGCTGGACATGAACACAAGGACTGTAAGAACCAGACCTCTGCACCAAACTGTGCAACTTGTAAGCAGTTCAAAAAGAAATGTGATCATGAAACTGGTGATGTGAGCTGCCCGGCCCGTAAATTTGCAGAGGAAAAATACATAATTTCTATAGATTATGACGGCGCCTAAGAGCGCTTTACGTATAATTACTTTATTTAGCTCTAACCGGTAACTGTAAGTTAACAACTTTATTTTATTTTTATATTTATATTTTAGTATTTTAATTAAAATAGCAAAATAATGTCAAGTCAATTAATTTCCGACTTGGATAATTTTACAATGTCTGAAACAAAAATTTGCAATGTTGAAGAATGTAAACAATATTTGCCATCTAGTGAAAATAGCCTTACAGTATTAACACAAAATATACGGAGCATAAATCGTAATATAAATGGACTAGACGTACTTTTACATCGAATGGGTTTATCATGCGATATAATTGTATTAACAGAATGTTGGCTTTCTAACCAGATAGTCAATTAACCATCTCTGAAGGGCTACATTTCACACAAAACCCAAACTAAGATAAATCAAAATGATGGCATAGTCCTTTACATTAAGGAAAATTTAAATGTAAATGTAAAAGAACCGACTTTACTAAACAGTAATTGTCTTTTAGTTACAATAGATACTGATACTGCTGTCTTAGCTATTTATAGACCACCTTCTCAAAACATTGATATTTTTTTACAATCGCTCTCAACTCTTTTGAAAAATCTCGCATCTTACAAGAATATTATATTAACAGGTGACATAAACATTAATATTGCTGAGGGAAAAACAGATTCTCACGCACATAATTACTTAAATATTTGCTCATTTTATGGACTGCTGCCGGCTCACTATCATCCTACTCATCAAAGCGGGTCATGCTTAGATCATTTTATCATTAAATCACGATTCGCCAGCACAGTGTTAGTCACTAACTCAACTTTAACAGATCACCATGCTATTTTACTAACTTTACCATTAAAACTAATTAAAACAAAGTACGAAGAACACCGCTCGAAAATTAATAAGAAAAATTTAGAATATGCTATTTTAAACATAAATTTTGACCCTATTTTTCAATCCCACGACGCAAATATTTCTTTAAACAGTTTTATTTGTTTGTTACAAACCGCAATATTGCATAATACGCGCAGTGTTAAAACTACGAACAAGTATAAACCTATAAAGCCTTGGATAACACCAGGCCTTGTTCGTTGTATAAGACAACGAGACAAACTCCACTTGCAGTCTAAATTAGCTTCTGAAAATGCAACTTTTTCTATAACCTATAAAAGGTACAGAAATTTTTGCAACACTCTTTTAAGAAAAATTAAAATACAGTACGACAAGGCTCAATTACTACAGGCAGGAAAAAACCCTAAACTTGTTTGGAGATTTATAAAATCTAACACTATTACAAACAAAACCAAAAACGTCCCACTTGAATTAATTGCTATGGAAACTAATTCATCGGAAGTCTTAGAGAGCAAATAAGTATTTTGCAAATATTGGTAAAGACCTAGCTGAAAAAATTTTAAATACCAAGGGAATGTCTCAGAATAATCTAGTCTCACATTCTTCTGTTTCTAAACTCAACTCTTTTGTTTTATTAGACACCGACGTTGGCGAAGTCTTAAGGTTAATATCAGGGTTAAAGGATACTTGTGCCATTGGGTGGGATAACATATCAAACAGAGTGCTTAAACAATTTAAACATATACTCGCTCCTCCATTAACTCACATTTTTCAATTGTGCTTATCTCAAGGTGTTTTTCCAAAATCTCTTAAAAAAGCTATCGTAACGCCCGTTTACAAGTCTGGCGACAAAAAATGCTTATTTAACTATCGCCCCATCTCAGTGCTAACAGGACTATCAAAAATCTTAGAAAAACTAATAAACATTCGACTAGTAAAATACCTCGAGGATAATAAATTACTATCAGATACACAGTTCGGGTTTAGGTCCAACAAATCAACCGAACAGGCCGTTAACAAGCTAACAGATTACGTTGTCAGGAACCTGGATGAGGGCAAACACACGCTGGGTGTATTCCTCGACCTTGCCAGGGCATTTGATTCTGTTTCTTGTACCCGACTATTGAACAAGCTAGAAAACCTAGGGATCAGGGGTATACAACTACAACTTTTTGCAGACTATCTCTCTGATCGCAAACAGCGCGTAAAAATAGGACAATACTTGAGTTCTGAAGTAGAAATTGGTAGCTATTCTGTACCACAAGGCAGTATTTTGGGCCCAACATTGTTTTTAATGTATATTAATGACCTTTGTAACCTAAAACTTCAAAATGGTATCATTATAACTTGTGCCGACGACACAGTGCTTCTCTTCACAGCAGAATCGTGTAATTATCTTTATGAATATGCTCAAAAGGGTCTTAATCTTGTTACTAGATGGCTTCAACAAAACATTATTTCCTTAAATACGGAAAAAACCAAATATGTTACATTTAAAATTAAAAATAACACGAACATAAACTCTACTAACCTCAATATTTACGCACATAATTGTAAAATGCTTACTAACAAAACATGCACTTTGCCCTACTTTACAAAACACGGAACAAATAAAATATTTAGGTATCACACTAGACTCAAACTTAAACTTCCGCAAACACATCGATTTATTATGTTCTAGAGTCCGAAAACATTTTTAAGAACTTACGAAACATTGCTGATTACCATTTAATAAAACAAGTATATTTAGCACTATGTCAATCTGTGATAAGATACTGTATATCTTCCTGGGGTGGCGCTGCTAAATCAATCTAGCTGCCTCTAGAACGAGCCCAAAGAGCCATTCTTAAAGTGGCCACATTTCGACCTATTATGTATCCAACACAACAGCTATACGAAGACTGCAAGGTACTAACCGTACGGCAGTTATTTGTTCTGAACATTCTACTGAGACAACATAGTGAAATTTCTGTCAAAACTGTACTGGAAAAGAGGAGGAAGTACATGGTTTGTATAAAGACACAAACAAACCATGCATTTGTAAATAGATTTTATATATTTCTAGGCCCTTTTATATACAATAAATTAAATAAAACTTTGCACCTTCATAGTCTAAGTCATAAAAATTGTAGTGTAACTTTAACAAAACATCTAGGGAACCTTAATTATAATGATACGGAGAGTTTAATGGTAGTTCTTAAATAGTTTTAGTGTTATTATATTGATGTTTTATTATATTTCTTTGATTAACATATAATTTTTTTACTAAATGTTTTTATGTAATAAGTAATCCATTAGCCTGAAACACAGGTATAAACCTAGGTCAGGTAGGTTGCTGATTCAAATGAATACATTCAAGCAATTTGTGCTGACTTAGTAATATAATTATTAAATAAGTTATATTTTTGTAATAGATATAAGTAAGTAATTAGACGTATAATTATTATGTACAAACTACGTCGGCATTATATACAAATGTAGTAATGTTTTTTGAATAAATTATTTCATTTTTATTTATTTTTATTTTTTATTTTATTTATATAACTTTAAAAACAAAGGTAAAAATCAAAATAGTTGCAGTATTTTTTGTAATATACTTTGACCCATCTATTGGTTTACTTGCGTGGCAGAGATCTTAGTTTATGGTCATTCAATAGAATGCATTATTCGTATTAATGGAGGTATAATTACGCGGTTTTATAGTTTATGGAACAAGGATTGTATGAAGATAGGAAATAGGAGGAATACATAATATTTAGATGTTGAGAAAAAATTATATCATTTATATACTTTTTTTTTTAATTTGTTGTACAAAGAGTTTAAATAGAGTAACAAAACCTATAGTTAGATATTTACCAAATTTATTTTAATTTACGTGATCAATGGTTAATGAACTCCTTCTTATTGATAAAAGAGAAAGAAAACCATAACTTACTTTTATATTGTATACTTTCTTGCTCTGATACAAATGTTCAATTTTGTTTTAGAAAGACTAAAACACCGGAATGTCGTTGAAATATTCTAAAAATCAAACCTAACAGCTCTTCAATCATCAAAATCGTTACTTTGTATAAGTAATTTAGTATACAAAATAATTAAAATAAGTAGTAAGTATGTTCACGAAAAACATTACACTTTTTTTGGATGAGTTTTATGCATAGAGTAACATCAAAACTAAGGGACGATATATTACAGACATTTTTGTAGTACTTAAGCAAATCTCTATGAAAATCTTATTCCCATTCGTTTGACCGATATGAACTACTTCAAAAATACAGCTTTACACATACTCGTATAGAGACACTTTAGATCTGTTGTCATAGTAAAGTACCCAGACACGAAACTTTTATATACTGAAATGATCAAATTTCGTCGGGTCAATGAACTTATTTCCCCGACTTCTAGTGTAAACATTTCGACTATATTAACTTCTTACCAAAACACACAAAACTAAAAGTAATATAATGAAGACTGCTTTATTGGAGCAGCGGAGCATGCTACTTCTTTACTTAAGGTCGTTGGTTTTAATTCCATGCAAAACAATTATTTTTGTGTTTCCACAAATTATTGACGTTGTCTTCGTGTAAATAAGAATACAATATTTATGTCACCACCCCATCTCATCCCATGGGTGTCGTAAAAACCGAAAACTTGAAATTAAACCCTATACCAATCCTCCCATATTCCCTTGGCCTACTAATACCAGTCTGGCCAATGTGGTATTAGTAGGCCAAGTATCCCTCCGTCATGGGAGGAAGCCCGACCCTGCAATGGTACATTAATACATTTTATGTTGAGGAATGAGACAAATAAATCGCTTGCACACAAGATGCTTCAGCGTAGCGTCTTTATTTTAATTGTAGCTAATATATGACATTGTTAATAATTTGGATGTGTGAAATAATGAGAATCCTCTTAACGACAACTCATTTAATTTATACCCTGTAAAAAAACTACGTATAACTTATTTTAATTATTATTCGATATAAATATGATGTCAGTCATATTTCATTTTATTTCCAAAACTAATAAACTGTCCATTATGGACGGTTTATTATTTTTTATGGATTTAAGTGTATGTCTTAAATATAATAATTATAAATATTTGTATTCGTATCCTTCATTAATTCACATAATTATGCGTACATAATACTAATCTAGTACTAAACTAACCAGAGATTTTACTTTGGAGACGACGAACATTAAGTATATTTATAGAAAAACTGCAAACCAATGCAAACACAAAAACTTGCATTAAGCGAGAATTAAAAGCCACACGTAGCATTTACCAATACGCCAAACAGATCTTTTGAGCTATCTAAAAAGATCTAATCAAGTATCTATATATTTTTTTTACAAATTGTTAGTTTAATGGGTTAATTAGTTTACCATTACATTCTAAACTTATATGTAACCTAATTCAATATACTCTTCAAGAACACCCTGTAGTCTATTCGTATATCTTCGATCAACAGGAAAACCAACATTTTCCAATTCTTTGCTTAAATCTGGCACATCAGACTCCGAAGCCAGGATAAAGGGTAAGAACAGCAGAGCGTACATAAGTCCTTGATCTAACTTCTGTTTGTAAATTTCTTCAAATTTATCTCTTGGATACACTAAATCAGCTTCGAGGTCAAAATATTTCAAAAATTTTGTAAATGTCTCATAGTATAGGTCCTTGAGGTACTCCGTGTGTTTTTTTCTGAATTCACGATCAGTACCCGTAATTATTAGGTATATGAAGTCAAATACTGGACAACCGTAGTGTATGAGTTGGTAGTCAACTGGAATCACTTCTTCGATTTGTTCATCCTGAGGGAAAATTGTTGTATTAAGTATTACTTAAGAGTAGTGAAAGCATTTTTGCCTGAATCAAAATGAAACAGAAATGATTCCTTAATTGAAGTGGCTATAAATATCTCATTTTTAACGATGATAGATATTAATGATAATTTAAAACAAAATTCTGACATGTCCGTTTAGTTAGTGTATAGGCTGAATTTACTTATAATATGTTAGATCTGATATAAAAACTAGAAAGAAATTATTAAATGTAATAAAAACTTTTATTTATTTATTTATTTATCATAATACTTTATCATCATTTAACTATAATGTGTAATATGTCTAGTCATCATGATCTTTCCCCTCTATTTGACTTTGGGCTTTTTATCAAGCTCATAGTGAGCTGACTTTAAGCTTTTTTTTAGGAGAAGCGTCCATAGGTGATCACTTACACGAGGTAATACATCTGAACGTAATATTTATTGCAACAGATTTAAATTACGAAATTATCACCCTATTTGTTTTAAGTAAGTAGGTAAAAAATTCTACCAAACAAAGTAGACAGAATCTTGAGAAGAAGTAACAAAAAATTTTCAATTCGCGAATACAGATATAAAGCCAAGGGATGGTAGTCTAAATATAACTTCATTCCATCGTCATCACCGAAAGGTGATGACAGCCAGATTGTTTACAAATACTTTACAATTTTAAGTATTCTAAAACACTTACCCTCATTTTAGTCATAATGTTATTATTTCTGTAATCGCCATGACACAAACAAGCCCTCAAACTTTCATCACAAGCATATTCTTTATATTTTACAAGCATCGTTTCAAAAAATACTTCAAGTTTCTTCTTGTATTTTTCATCAACGTTTTTCAATGCTGTTTGTTTTGAATTTTCTATCATAGATATCCACTCGTCGTTGAAAATGAAAGGGAAATTCAAAGATTTTATTTTATTTTCATAAAAATTCGGTCTTTTTTCTTTTAGTGCAAAAGATAGTGCATGGAATTTAGCAAGCTTCATAACAGCTTCTTTACCAAAATTTAAAGACATAACGTCCATTCTGTAACATGTTGTATATCCTTTTTTGTTGAGGTTCTCCATAATGATCACTTCTGAGTTTGTTTCATCGTAAGATTTCACCATTTTGTATCTATCATCAAGGGGCACATTAGCTTCATCTTGTAATTCAGTGAATACTTTCGATAGCTCGTTATAGGCGAACATTTCAGTATTATAAACGTTACTTATCGAAAGTATTTTCAAAGATTCCATATGAATAATATTTTTTACAAAAATGTTTAACTCTTTTTCACCATCCTTCGTTCTTCCTTTTATATCAATTTCAAATAAGTCACCGAGATAATTCCCTCCATTTGTAGAAACACATCTTTTATCTATTTCATATTCTACAAATCCTTCTTTTTTAATTACTCTCTGTATTGCTTGATCTAAATTTGTTTCAAGGCTGTCTTCAGTTAACGTGTTTCTTTCAGGAATCTGATAGTTTTTCGGTAATACCTCGACCTGCATGTTGGTTCAGTTATTACGCCAATAGTGTACGACGTAAGAGAACTAAATGCCCCTTTTATACATAAATTAAATCTGTTTGATAATTGTAAAGCGTTATCTACTATGAGGTATATTTTAACAGATTGAAAATTAATTTAAGACATGATCTATCTTAGGAAATCAATTTATAAATAAGCATTAGATCACCTAATGATCCCTCAGCAATTAGATAGTTGAAAAATATAGTATACCATTATTAAAAATACATTTAGACAACCATTTTTCAAATAACACGAAACTAATCAGATTATTCTGAACAATAAATTTTCTTTCCCAACTCTTGTTTTGTAGTCTCAATTAACTTTAACAACAGTCTTAAAATATAGAGTGAGGTTTTGAATTCCAGTTTTCAAAGGATTTATTTGAAATCATATTTCCTTTTAAAACATGTATTCATCTACATACAGCCTTACAATGACTTACAAAACGATATAAGTGTTCATGTGACAAATAATTATATACTATTTGCTACAATTTAGAAAACTTCCGATTACGTAGTACTGAAGGTATTGTTACTAATGCTAACACAAACTTGTTATGATTGTCTGTTATTTACATATTAGAACTATTTATCTTATCTTTTTTTAATTTAACTAGTTTGTACTACGTTTCATTTATTCTTGTGTACTATGATTTAGGCGTTTTTGAATGTCAATATTACTCAATATTTACCTTTGTGAAGATTTCAGTATTACTATTTTTATTCAAATTATCTAATTTGAAGTCATTGTCAAGGTAATGGTAGAAAAACGTCATAAACAGGGAAAAGCAGAGTCTAGGAATTAACTTGATTTCATTGATTTCCTTTAAAAACTCCCGCACTAACTAGGGATCATGCCCTATGTCGCGGGGACTTAAAAAACATAAATTTAACGGGCACAAAGAACATCCAGTCTTAAAACAAAAACTTGTAGATCGAACAAATAATTGTCCTATGTCCAAAGCTCTAACGAATCTAGATCAAACCAAGTTTTCAATTCATTATACATATTATCTGTATAGGAAGAACTTTCAAAGTTCAATCTACCAATCTTTCAAATCGAAGGATATGCAGATATTATGCGATAATTGACTTTAAGCCATGACCTTTCACTACAGAAGCGTTCTGATAATATGCACATAACTCATTATGCATGACTGTTATCATTATGAATGGGTAATGTAGTGCGCTGCTAGTCAACCCGGCTAATTTGTGAAAAGCATAATATCATAAATCTACTTAAGTATTTATTTAATTCAATGCTTTAAGGTTCGTATCTGTGTCAGGTTTTGAAGTGAGAAAATTCCCTCTACACGGGGTTTGTAGAAAAGACAAGCTTTTTGTCTTCTTAGGCAGAGATGAGTATATGCTTAGCTTCTCTATTATCCAGCTTTTACATCAATCACGTTATGAGTTTCTCCCCAACTTCGTAAAAATGATCATTCTGTCGCCTCAAGGACTAAGTACTTCCTTTTTTTTTACTTCGATCCAAAAAGCAACAGTATGTCAATTCTCGTACCTTAAAATTGTTATAGATTCGGTTAATTTATTGTCATTTTAGTTGTCAAATTGTCACACAATAGGTAAGACAATTTGACAACTAAAGTTAACTTAGTTAACCGAATTTTTAACAATTTTAAGGTACGAGCATTGACATGCTGTTTAGAAATCTAAATTCTAGAGTACTTAAATAGCATAGGAAAATTAAAATAATTTTGTTATAATCAATTAAATCGACTTAGTTTATAAAGTATGCATGAATCTTTACAAATAATTACAAACACGGATCCTTCATGTCAGAAAAATATTATTTAATTGATACAAAAAAGTAAGATAATGTTTGAAAGATGTTTTTGTTCCTAAAGCAAACAAAAAATTCTAAATTTTTAATACACAACTATTACACCTATTTGATCAATATTGGACTTTGAATAAAGTTAATTATGTCATTATACCTATGTCGACCCCGGAACGCTATGACTTGCACTTTTTAAAACGCATTATCATTATTTATGTCCGTAGGGTTACGGAGTAAGAATACAGTGTGTCACCCCATCTCATCCCATGGGTGTCCTAAAAACCGACTAAGGGACTAACCATAAATATTATCTTTAAGAAGTAAAAAGAAGGAAAACTTGAAATTAAACCCTATAGCAATCCGTCTGACCAGCTTGGTATTAGTAGGCAAAGTATCCCTCCGTTACGGGAGGAGGCCCGTCCCTGCAGTCAAACTTATTTTGCCTAAAATGAAAATATGACAGCGGTTCTTGTTTGGTTGTTTGCTGTCATATCCCATCACGCACACGTTGTTTGCATTGAGCAAGAATCGAATTATGAGAGCTCTGCATAGACGTTATGGACTATAATCTCTACGCCACAGAGGTCGTCAATAATTATTTCTGCTTATTTTCCATTATTTTAAAACTTAATGAGTTAGCTCAACACTTCTAAACTATCGCGTTGCATGTTTATAAATACAAAACGAAAACGGTAATTAAAGCGGGAGTGCAATTTACTTTTTGCTTGACGTTTCGGCACAGGTTACACTGAGTGGCACAACCTAAAAAAAAGAGCATTGCACGCTACGTCAATTCACCTTTTCCTTTTCTATTTTTAACATACTGGCACTTGTTGTTGAGAGCTTTAAGTTTCATTTAAGGCAGACTAAGTACTGCAGAGCAAAGATTTGTTAAAAAAAAACGATTTCTGGTTCATCATCATCATAACAGCCCATTAATGTCCCACTGCAGGGACGGGCCTCCTCCAATGACGAAGGGATACTTGGCCTTCTAATACGGATTGGTATAGGGTTTAATTTCAAGTTTTCCTTCTTTTTATTACGTAAAGATATGTATTATACACGGATAGTCCCTTAGTCGGTTTTTACGACACCCATGGGATAAGATGGGGTGGTGACACACTGTATTCTTACTCCGTCACCACACGGATTTCTGGTTAAAACACACAAAGTGAAGTTAGCTAAGAATAGACAAAAATAAGGACATCCTTTATTAACTTGCAAACAGAGACTTAAAATAATTAGTTAGGTAAATTTTTGGTGCCTAATCTTCATTTAGCATATACATACTTTAAAAAAAAATTAGACACGGCAAACTGTGCAGCATTTTATCGGCCCCTAGTTTATTTATAATCATTTTAGTCTTATTCCTTCCTAAGCTCAGTAAACGATGTATAGATAAGTAACTGCGTGTCTGGAGGTTGTGCCCAATACAATATACTATAGTTCATTGTTGACGACCTACGAGTATGTGGTGTAGTGGTTATATAATATGACTGCTACACAGAGGTCTCGGGTTCGATTCCCGCTCAATGCAAATCTTTGTGTGCATTAACATAACAGTTTGCATTGGTCTGAGTGTTTCTATGTATAATATGTATGTATTTACAAAAAAAAAGTATTTAAGTAAGTATGTCTATCCGTTGTCTAGTACCCATAGTACAAGCTCTGCTTAGTTTAGGGCTAGATGACGTTGTCTGAATATGTGAGGAGTATTTATTGTAAAGCCAGACAGGCGTTTAACCAATCCTTATAAAAGCAAGTTAATAACTAAATTTACAGTTGAGAAATATTTAAATCCTCTAAGCTTAAACCTTCATCTTCAAACCTATACGGGATGCATAAACCTGCGTGGGATGTGATTTCCTAACCTGTAAGGAAATACATGTGCCATGTAAAATGTGGCGTCACTGTGCGTATATTTTTTTAAACACTTAAGGTATTTCAAATATCTTTGAAAAAAATCAAGGCGTCAGTCCATGAGATAATTAAAAAACTTATAAACTATGCATTTTTTCACAAATCTTTATTTATAAACAGATGTTTTCAATACGTATTACAACAAGGTTAAATTAAATACAAAATTACATTAGGATAAAAACTAAAATTAATAATAAATTGAATGTAAAATAATTTTTAAAAAAATTATAAAGAACTTACAAACAGTGTATAAAAGTCATCGGTAAACTATTACCTATATAACAAATAAGTATAAACTTCTAAATCCTATCATCCCGTTAATGCCCACTCCAGGGACGACCTCCTTTTGTGACGGAGGGAAACTTGGCCTTATACTGTGCTGGCCATAGGAATCGGTATAGGGTTTTTTCTAACAAGTTTTTCTTTTTTTGTTTTCGTACATGCATCAGTTTATTATTACTCTATCACATCACGTAAACGTTCTAAATAAAAAATAATCTAAGTGACTCCCTAAAATTTATATTGTTACCAAATCCCAGCAAGAGTGTCGTAATATTCGACTAACGACATTTACCCTTTTGGTCACCATTACAATAATTAGTATTATCTTGGTTTGGCCAGCATTGGTAGAATAATTCTCCGTTCTTCAATTGAGAAGCCTTAATCCAACTGTAAAACTTTTAGCAGATAAAAAAGATAACATAAACTTTAATTAAATTACTTACAAGAACCAAAGCCCTCTTATCATATGAACTTATACTAACAAGTTAAATCAAAAGCACATAAATAATTCTTAAGTTTTTAATAAGTCGGCAATCAGCTAACAAATATATACGAATATTCAAATGTCGGCACTCCGCTACTACATACATTGAATATTGTAAAAGTCGGCAAAGTGCAAAAGTCGGCTCTAAGCTTCTAAATCAAATAGAAACTACATTAAACCCAACTCTACGTATTCTTCTATCAAGCCGATTAACCTCTCCTTGTATCTACTATCAACATTATAACATACATCAGGCAGTTCCTTACTGAAATCTGGCACATCAGATTCCGATGCGAAAACAAAAGGCAAGTACAGCAAACCAGTTATAAGACCATGATCAAGCTTTTCTTTATAAACTCTCTCGAATTCTTCTTGAGGATATAGCACATTGGCATCAAGATCAAAATAGCCTAAAAAGTCTCTAAGCGTTTCGTAATACAATTCCTTGAGATCGTTCACGTGAGTTTTCCTAAACGTTTTGTCAGTGCCCATGGTGAAGAAATATATTAAGTCGAATACTGGACATCCATAGTGAATTAGCTGATAATCGACTGGCAAGAGTTCTTCGATTTCATCGTCCTGAAAAACGTAGATAAATTAATATAATTGAAAGAAAGCGTTTGCTCTGTGAGTCGCTAATTAATAATTTTAACCCCTTTTCCTCGTAAAACTTTTATTATGTCTGGCGTTCTTACAGAGTTTAAAGTTATAACCATTTACTCAATGAAAATATAATTATTTAAAACAATTGTATGATACTTTAAGGGTTGACGACTAGACAGCGAAGCTTTTAGTACTTATATTTGCCTGCTGAGATAGACAGTTCGGGTCTAATAAATCAAAAATTTGTATTAATTTTTACTGGATGTTGATTTTAAAAAACATTTTATGATTCTATTTACAAAGTATATTTCTGTATATGCCTAGTACGCATAGCATCAACTTTACTTAGTTTAGACGAGATAATAGAGTACTTCGAAAACGCAAAACAAAATGACTAGGTATTTGAACAAAATTTAAGCTCATCATTAAATATACCTAAATATATAACTAAATATTTGCTTTATCGAGCACGTATTAGTTTATGAATCAAAATACTTACATTCATTTTTACCATTATGTTATTGTTTCTGAAGTCACCGTGGCACAAACAAACAAAGAGACTTTCATCATGTATATTTTCCTCATACTTGACGAGCATGTTTTCAAATACCTTTTCTACTCTCTGTTTATATTTATCATCTATATGGTTCATTACAGTTTCTTTTGATTTTTCAATTAGAGGAATCCATTCGTCAGAGAAAATAAATGGATTTTTTAATGTCTTTATTTTACTGTTAAAATATTTAGGTCTTTTCTCTTTTAAAGCAAATGACAAAGCGTGGAATTTAGCAATTTTTTTGACTGCTTCTTTGACAAACTCCAAAGACATTACATCCATTCTATAGCACGTCTTGAATCCTTTTCTGTTAAGATTTTCCATTATAATTGCTTCACAGTTTGTTTCATCATAGGCTTTCACTAATTTGTACCTTTCTTTTATTGGTACATTCGCTTTTTCTTGTAATTCAGCAAAAACTTTTGAAAGTTCTTTATAAACAAAAACTTCAGTATTATAAGCGTCCGTTATAGAAAGTATTTTCAATGATTCATTTTGAATAATATTTTTGACAAAAATGTTTAGAATCTTCTTTCCGTCCTTAGTTCTTCCTTTTACATCAAATTCATAAAGTTCACCGAGATAATTACCGCCATTTGTTGAAACTTGTCTTTTAATTACTTCATGTTCTATGAACCCTTCCTTTTTGATTATATTTTGTATCGAATAATCTAGTTTAGTTTCGAATTCTTCGTTGGAAGAATTTTTGATATCAGAACGCTGATAACTGTTGGGTAGTACTTCGACCTGCATGATGGTGAACTGACACTAACTACGCGGATAGTGTTCGCCTATTTAAGTTACATTGACAATGACAATGTATCTTTTATGCACAAACAAAAACTACTTGATAATTGTAAAGCTTTGTTCATAAACGTTGTATTATGGTGAAATATAATACACAATATATTAATAATTATGAAATAAATAGTTAAAGTTTAACTTACAGTTATATTTATTTACTTGAATTTCTCAAGATTAATTTATATATTTATTATAAAAAAAAATAGGCATTAGTATGGGTATGTAATCCGGAGGAATGAGAATCATGTGGTGAGGAAAATGTTGAACATGTATGTGGACGGATATAGGCGAAGAGGACGACTAAAGAAACGCAAATAGTGTTACTTGTGAGATGACGTTCAATAGGAGAGTATGCAAGAAGAAGACATGCTGCGCCGACCCCAAATAAAAATTGGGATAAGGGCAGAGAAATGATGATGATACATTATTATTTACAAAATCCGACTCTCACACAAGATTTGCATTGAGCGGGAATCGAACCCGAGACCTCTGCGTAGCAGTCATGTTAAATAACCACTACGCCACAGAGGTCGTCATTATACTAAAATATAGGTATTACATAAGCCGTTCCGTCAGTGCGCTATAATGTTCCTTTCTTCATCCATCGACCTGACCAATGAATGACTCTACAAGTCATCGGTCAACAGGTTATAGGATTAATTCAGGTTTTAAAAATATGCATGCATCTACCGCATGTAAATCTAGTGTAACATTTTGCATGCACCTTAAGTATAGTTAAAGCATGTAATTGTTAACGTCACAAATAATCGTTGTATATTTAGATGAATATCAAAAAGTACGATAACGTTTGACAGAAGGCATTGTTCTTATAACAAACACACACTTGTTATAATTTGTACACAACTTTTATTGTCCTATGATCAATAGTTACCTTGAATAAGGTTAATATTGGCAGTCTGCTATTACGAATACGATTCAAACTTAGATAATTGTGACTTGATTCGCAGCTTTTGCGTGTTAGTTCAATTATAAATAAATAAATAATAAATATTCATCACTCTTTTACACAACGCCATCTAGTCCCAAACTAAGCAGAGCTTGTACTATGGGTACTAGACAACGGATAAACATACTTAAATACTTTTTTTTTGTTGTAAATACATACATTATTATACATAGAAAACACCCAGACCAATGCAAACTATCATGTTCATGCACACAAAGATTTGCATTGACCGAGAATCGAACCCGAGACCTCTGCGTAGCAGTCATGTTATATAACCACTACGCCACCGAGGTCGTCAGATTATACATACTCGTATGTTTTTTTTTACACCACGATGGTGGCAAATAGGCATACGTTCAAAGTGGTTACCGCGGTTACCAAAGGTGGTAAGTGGTTACCGTATCCTATGGATCTCAACACCAGAGGAGAACACACACGTTTTGCCGACTCTTTAAAATTCTATTCATGTATGAGGCTAAATCGTGTCCCTCAAACATAGTGTGAAGAAGCATTTAGCCAGACTGGCTATGCGATGATAACATAGTGAAGTCGTGTTTTGACTACCATTCGTTGCCTTTATTTTGAACTGCTCTAGCGCAGGTTCAGTATGGTCACATTGCCGTGTTATTCTACACTTCTATACTAATATTATAAAGAGTTAAAGTTTGTGTGTTTGTGATGTTGTAGGAGGTAATCTCTGGATCTAATGAACCGATTTATAAAATTCTTTCTTTGTTGAATAGTCTATTTATCGGGGAGTGTCATAGGCTATATATTATCACGCTGTGACTAAAAGGAGTGGAGCAGTAATGAAATATGTTTAAAAAAGGGCAGCGTTTTTTTCGCCACCCATCGGAGTATGCACGGGTCGGCTAATTATAAATAAATTATGTGTGATGATCTCTTAACAACCAAGTATTGAGAGACAGACTTTAAAATACAACATACGATAGAACGTCATGGAGCTCCTCCCCCAGTGTTCTGCAGTAAAACATTCTTACGTTGTTTTGATATAACAATTCGCACCCCCCCCCCCCCACCGAATAAAGTCGTAAACGCGGTTACCATCTTTTTAAGGTTTTTTCATTTTCGTGATCTTCAAGGTCAAATACACCTCCCAGATTTTTTTCAGATTTTTTTTTAAATATATTGGTAATAATAATAACAAAAATTCTTTATTCATCGCATGAAAAAAATACGTTTCACCATCGAATAAAGACTTAGTAAACACTTACATTTCGGACAAGTATGAGTAAGTAACTTGTGTGTAAGTAACGAACTTGTAATACGCCATTGCGACTGTATACATCGGAATAAAATAAACCGTGTTAACTTGTAAGGCGCGGTTACCACTTTATTCGCGTGAAGAAATGAACGCCGATTTTCGGTAAGTCAATGTTACAGAAATAGGCATTGTCTTATTTTAAATTATAAACCAGCAAGTTTTACCGACTATAGGTTGTATTGTATTGTATTGTATAGGTTAATACGCTAATCGCGAGTTGTACTTTTTGCCACGAATACAGTGGTAATAGATGTTTACCACAAAAATAATCCTTTTAATTTGTGGTATTACACGTTTTATTTAATATCTAATAGAACTTCATCAATATTTATATAAAAAATATTCAAACCAAACTCAAAAAAAATTAGCTTTCAATTGACATGTCAATTATGTTTATAGGACGTGTAGTTCTTAAGTTATTCACTAAAAACGGTTTTTTTATTTTTCCTGAAAAGTTGATATTTTAATCTTACGACTTTATTCGGTGGGGAGTGCGAATTGTCCGCGTGGTGACGAAGTAAGAATACAATATGTCACCACCCCATTTCATCCCATGGGTTTCTTAAAAACCGACTAACAGACAAACCGTAAATCTATACGAAGTAAAAATAAGGAAAACTTTTAATTAAACCCTATACAAATTCGTTTGGCTAGCGTGGTAGTAGTTGGCCAAGTGTCCCCGTCCGTCACGGGAGGAGGGCCGTCCCTACAGTGGGACATTAATTGGCTGTTATGATGAATGTCTGTAGTCTAAAAGTGTCATCATCATCAGATCACTCAATTAACATTCATAGCTGAACATAGGCCTCCTACAAAAGTTTTCACCGATCACGGTTTGTTTAGTGGCTAGTGTTAGTTGTGTAGTGGGCCCTGCTATTTTGCAAAAATGTAGGTTGTTCCTTCATTCTTGCTTGATGTTTCGGCACAGGTTTCATTTGAAATAATAGCAAACTACGTCAATTCTTATTTCTATTTTATACATACTTACTAATCATACTTAATTTTAAGAGCCTTTCTATCCCTGTCTATACAAATATGAAGCAACCTATTCCTCTAGAAGAAGCTCCTTCTAAAATATCATGTATTAGTTGCAATACTCAAAGATGAATCCAGTTTGTTTCATTATGCCCTGTTGGTTGTGATTTTCAACTTTATAATATTATCCAATTAGATTATATTAGACAAAACATGACTGAAAAGAAGAAAGACATTGGAAAAAATTGGTACTCGATGCGGGACCCGAACCCGCGTCTCTGGACTATACGCGTCCAAATTATATGTAATTTAAAACATGACTGTGTTCTGAATCTAATGTTGAAACATTATTTATGCAATTTCTTTTACATGAATGATGGATTGGTGTGTGATGAATGATTTACAAATATTTTAGTTTTTTCGATAAAAGCCAATTTCAATAAAACCTATTTCTAATTTCCTATCCTATAAAAAATTCAAGTAAAACAGTTTTAAATAAATTGGTCAAATAATAACAAAGTTCTGAGGTATTGAACACAAAATAAATACAACAGAATTAAAAAATCAACAATTTTATTTATTTAAATATTTAATAAACGTAAAAATAAATACATCTATGTTTACATGTATAAATTACTTAACACTTATGAGCCAAATAAAATGTAATTATTCATAACCAACTTAATCAATTACTAAACAATAACTTTATAGGTTTCCTAATTGGAACTGTGTAAAGCTGTTCTTCTGCAAGAAAATTAAAGAAGGGTTTCGGTCTCGTAAAATGTAAGGACCTGAAACACTGTATGTGTTCTGCGGTCTACTAATAGGTGGAAAAGGACACAACCTGCATCATATAAAAACAGCAGTGAAAGACAATTAATCAATTTACATTTTAATACACTTCTGAGTTTTTATTCAAGGGGTCATTTGGCTGAGCGACGTCTTTACTACTGGATAGCTATTTATGAATGTGATTTGGTGCTCCCACTTCTATGTACTATCTACATCACGACGCTACCTTTATCATTGAATAATCCTTGGTTATGGTTATGTATGGTATACAATGGTTGCAGCGCCTAATTACAGTTATCTCCTATGTAAAAATTATGACGTCAAGAAAATGCAGCAGTAGAGTTTGTTGCGCCGCTTCTTCTCTACTAGCGCTTTGGAGGCGGTGGTAAAGTTTTGTAAACTTTGAAATGTTTTTAAACTTAGATTAAGTAGTGTTAGATGACGTCAAAAAGATACAATATTATTGTACTACTTTGAATAAATGAATGAAACTGAAACTGAAACAATACCTACACTAAATATCGAAACATGTTTCGCCAAACTTTTACGGGCATAAAATTAATGGACACCAAGGACATCTATGCTCAATTCAATCTTCTGTAATTCGGTGTTTATATGTATAAAAACGGTTAAACCTCGCAAATATGCACTAGGCATTACTTAGACCGGCAATGTTGTCAATGCGAGCCCACACTGACCTGACAACAAAACACATACAAAGTATTTTTCATACCAATTAAACGCACTACTCAAACAATATTTTTGTTTGTTAATTAAATTTCAATTGTAGCATCACTCTATGCGGTTAACCGTATGAACAACGATGCGATATCAGTGAACTGATCGATAGTAAGCAAATATCACGTAAATGTCAAACATTACACATTCAGAGGAGGTGGCGTACATAACAAGAATTTATTTTGTTTATTGAGATTATTGTTATGTCGTATAAGATTTATGGTGCTTAGTGTTTCGAAAGTAATAAGGCGCTTTGTCAAAATTTAAATAACATGGGTGTATGGTTTAATAATAGTAAGTAAACAGTAAATTAAACAAGTGGTTTTATAATGAAACAAAACTTAGCAATTTATTAAGTACTTAAATCCTATAATTGCCGTTTTATTTGTAGAACAGAGGATTATTAGGCCAAATGATTTTGAACCGGTCCACAGGCAGCAAATTAGAAGTCTAACCTATGAAGCTATGTTTTCTTAGCAGGCACCACACAAACAATAACTATCTAGTTAATTAATCTTTTTAGGTAGAAACTGTTCAGTGGAAATAGAAAATATTATTTTGCTCAGGCATAAAAATATGGAAATTAATTAACCACTTGAACGACAATTGGTATGATTTATCCACTGACAAAATGGCGGGACTTACGTCATATGGTATAAAAGTACCAAAAAAAAATTCGTTCTCCAACGCGCGATATTTTATAAAAACATGATTCTACCGCTTAAACTCTGCGGTTAAAAAAGTCTGTGGGACAATTGTCGATAGTTTCCGAACGGATTACACCAAAATAAACAGCTGTAAAAAATAATCTGTGGTCGCAATGTCAAACAGAAGTTTGCTTCATTTCGATGTCCTTGTATGAAATTTACTGTTTATTTATGTGTTAAATACATTTGATTAATTAAATATTGTTGGAAGTGTAATATATTACAATTTTCTAGAAAATGTGTGCTTTCTAATGGTCGTAATATTATGTTATAAAAGTTGAGTAACTTTTAAAATTTAATAAAAGAAAAGTCAAAGACTAAAACTTGGCCTTGAGTTTGACAATAATGGCGGTTTAATTACGCTTTCCTCAATAAAAGTTTATTGAAATCGTTTAAAGTTTATTGAAATCGTTTAATTCTAGAAGATAAACTAATAAACAATAATTAAATTTAGAAAACAAACCTACTACGTTCTTATTTTTATGTTCTTATTGTCTAAACAAAAATATGGTATGCACGTACAAAACGCCGAGATGGCCGAGTCAGCTAAAAAAGGTATTTATTTCAAAAATAATTTAAAATACTTTAACCTTATGAATTACTAATATATTTATTTTATTTTAAAAGAAATATAGTTAATTATATTTTAAAAATAAAATCCTTCAATTTGGGTTGCTAATTTTTTTCACAAATAATATAATTCCCGGAAAATCGCGGAAAATGTCAACAATTTTTCGCAATTTCTCAGGTTTATCAACTATTCATTGTATTTAGATATTCGTAAGGTAAATGTATTGTAATTTAAGTTTATTTCCTATACTTTTACGAACACGACGATATTTTTGATTTTCAAATTGATGCAGTAATTTTCTCGTGTTAGCCGTTTTTATCAAGACGGAAAACTCGCAGTTTTTTATAAACACATAAAAAACTGCGAGCGTTGTCACTTGAACGTTGGACTCGCGAAAGCGATTCGCGCAGTTAACGTTCAAGTGGTTAATGAAAAAAGTTGACTGTTTATCCGTGTTTGTTGCAATGCAGCAGGTAGCTGGCAAAATTTGGAAGTCTCTATTATATCTATATGACACCCCAATCAACATAATCTTGAATAATCCCCTGAAGTCTCTCCTTAAATCTGCCATCAACAGCAAAACTAATTTCCGATTTATCTTTGGTCATATCTGGGACATCAGTTTCTGATGCGAGTACATAAGGCATTAGTAATAAAGCTATTATTAGACCATCTCCCAGTCTTTCTTCATATTCTTTTTCAAAAGCTTTCCTGGAATATATCACATTTGCATCAAGACCAAAATATGCTAAGTAGTTACTAAATGTGTTATGATATAAGTTCTTCATATCTTCTAAATGAGCTTGTCTGAATTCCCTATCAGTGCCAGTAATGATCAGGTAGAGAAAATCGTAAATGGGTGTGTTATAGTGCATCAGTTGATAGTCTACTGGAAGTATTTCTTGTATTTCACCTTCCTGTAAGAATAGAAATTATGCATCGTTAACAATAATGAGGTTATTCTTGTTATGGGGTTGTCAATTTAAATACATAGGACTGGTATACTAACTGTTGTCACTTTGTTTGTATTTAAAGTAGATTTTTAATTCTAGTAACAGTTAAATTAGATTATCAATAGGTACGTAATACTGATAGTACTTTGTGATTCTGCTTCTTAAAGTACAACCAAATAATCGATAAGTTTCAGTCGAAACCCTTGAGCCCATCTAAACTTTCGTCTCGTCATTTCAATTTAACTATTTTGTATGAATTAAGAGGTGCCAAACCTCAGACTTTAATTTACTTATCTAGTACGTTACTTAGTTACAAAAAATACTATTCAATTTGTTTATTAAAATCGATATTTCTTTATCATTAAGTTGTATAAAAGTAATATTAATTGAGGTATAGTAACACTTTATTAAAAAAAACACTTAAATACTTACACTCTTCTTCACCATAATATTATTAGCCCTGTAATCACCATGACACAAACAGCTTTTTCCAGTATCAGACGTCATGAACTGAACGAAATTTTGAACCCTCTCTTTACTAAATCCTTTAAAAATTTTGTCTTTAAAATCTTCATTAGCATTTTCAACAGCTGTATCCCTTAATCTATCAATTAACATATTCCAATTGTCATCATATATAAAGGGGTTTTTTAATGTTTTAATTTTCTTTTCAAAGAAATCAGGACGTTTTTCTTTTATAACAAATGAAAGAGCTAGGAATTTCGCAAGTTCTATGACAGACAATTCAACCAATTTATACGACATCGCATCCATTCTGTGACACGTTTTGAAACCTTTTTTGTCAAGATTCTCCATTATGATCGCTTCACAAGTACTTTGATCAAAGGCTTTTAGCATTTTATACCTTACATCATGAGGTACATTCGCTTCTTCATGTAGTTCCGTAAACAGTTTTGATAGCATCTTGTAAGCAAACAGTTCTATATTAAATATACTGTCCATTGACAGTATTTTGAAAGAACCCAATTCAATAATATTTTTCACGAAGATATGTAACACCTTATTACCTTCTTTAGTTTTTCCTGTCACATCTACTTCGTAAAGCACTCCGAGATAGTTACCACCATCGGCAGAAACCAATCGCTTGTCAATTTTATATACAACAAATCCTTCATTTTCTGCAATGTCCTTTAAAGAACGATCCAACTTTGATTTAAAGTATTCCTTTGAATACTGTTCTATTTTGATCTCTGATGTTTGATAATTACTCGATTGTACTTCCACTTGCATTTTGATAAATAAAAGTGTTTTTATCTGTGACACGAGCAACTGATGACTTATCAAACTTAAATTATGATGTTAGTGATAATGAGCTACCTTTTTATATTGCTAAATTTTAACTCTGCTGTCATTGTAAAGCCTGTTTCACATGATTGCGTCATAATCTTATTACATTATATTATTAACTAATTTTATAAATGTTTACGTGATTTATGATAGACTCTGAGTTAATCTCGTCTGAGTAGTGGTTTTTAGTAAAAAAAAACTAAAGTTATTTTTGGAAGTGCAAAATCATACAGTTAAGTTGCTACCTTTTGTCAATTGGTGATATAAAAAAAAGCGGTTTAACTAACCAGGGAAGATAATCCTAAAACCTACATCTGGGTCGTAAGTCCCAGATGCTGTTATGCAAGTGTACCGTCCTCGATCCCGCGATGGACCCGGCACCCGCACGGAGAATCCATGGAATGCTAAGATTAGGTCTTATTCTTATCTGACTCTGATAAGTCGAAGACAGAGAGGCAAAATAAGAAAACAATTTAGTCCACTTCTTTTTCCTGACAGAGGCCGTAAAATACCTTAAGACGCCTGATTGATTGTGTAGCAAATATGCTTCCACTTTCACTGGCTGTCACGACTGTTCCAGGAAATTCATCTGCATGAGGGGTATAGCAGGGCTCGCGACCACTACCCACTAAGACGCGACATAATACTTTGGGGTCGCCGTATTTTTCAGGAAGCATAAGAAAGAAGATAGGTCTCTGGGTCGGACTGGATGCGGAACGCGCAGGACCGAGTTCTGTGGCGCGTATTGGGAGAGGCAGAGCAGCTATTGCAGTCCAGCAGTGGACTGCAATAGGCTAGTTGATTGATTGATTGATAAGAAGTAAGGTATATACTTCAAGAATCGTCTTCTGTTCGATTTTTGATTAAATCTTCTGTTATTATGATATCCTTTACATAACTTAACTTAACTTTATTTTTATCACTTTACTAATTGATTTCGTAATAGTTACTTATTTTATTACATAAAATTGTAATACAGTGCTTGCATTGTCAATATCAATATTCAAAAAGACGTTATTAGTGCTAAAAATAAAGTAATAAAGGACAATAACACCATTCATATAAAATTATTATGTCAGATAGTTAACAGAGACGTAAATGTCACATTGCAAAATTATCTTTAATAAGTACACACAGCAACTAATCAAGCTAGACACTCATGTACCTTAATACCTTGAAATAAGACACAATTTCAAATGAAAATGTTTAACTTGATGTGTTGCTGTGTGTACCTATACATTATGTATCATCAGCTAAATAATAGAATACATTATAAACGGATAGTAAAGGTCTATTTCCACCAGAGATGTGCTAGGCTATCATAACAGCCAATGTCCCACTGCAGGGACGGGCCTCCTAATGTGACGGATTGATACCTGGCCTACTAATACCACGCTGGCCAAACGTATTAGTATAGGGTTTAATTTCAATTTTTTCTTCTTTTTATTTCGTTAAGATAATATTCACAGATAGTCCCTTAGTCGGTTTTTACGACACCCATGGGTTGAGATGGGGTGGTGACATATTGTATTCTTACTCTGTCACCACACGGATAAGGTTGCTGGGCGTTAGCTGGATATTAGCACTGGTAGAAACGGATTTAACAAAGTGGTGATTTTACCAGACTTTTTTTATTTTATTATCTTTATTTATTTAGAGGCTTGTGGTACTAGACTTTGTGGTTATTTTATGTTTTCGAGAAAAATAGATGTATAACAGCCTGACTAGCTTGTTTGATTTGACCAGGAGAAGACTTGTTAGATTCGTTTTTATCGAAAGTGTCAGTGACACTGAGAGTTAAGGAACATTGAAGAGGTTATTCCATTATTCATGATTAGTGATGTGCCTAGTGGCAATATTGCCATTCCCAGCAATATTCCCAATGTTGCCACTGCCGGTAAAATACCAATATTCCCAGCAATATTGGCAATATTGCCAATGTTGCCTATCAAAATAACACTATATTTTATTAGTACTGTAGATGAAATCATGATTTTTCAATTATATTTGTGAAGGATATCTTTCATAAAATATTAATAATAATATTTTAGCGAAGTCGATAACAGCTTCACTCACACACAGGTAAAGATTTTATCAATTCCTTCGACTTCTGCTAGCGTGGAAAGGAGTTTTTCTTGAGTTGTTGATCCAAATAGTGATTTACAGATAATGAACGAATGACATTTTTTTGTTGATTGTTTGTATTTCATATATTGACTAGCTGTTGCCCGCGACTTCGTCTGCGAGTTTTAAAGAATTCATACATATCCTTATAAATTGTAGCCTACGATGGTTTTGACTATGACTTTCATTTTAAATTTGACTTAGATTTTGACTTTTACTTTACTTTGTCTTTTTGATTTTGACTTTTGACCTTTTTTGATTTTGACTTTTGACCCTTTTTTGATTTTGACTTTTGACCTTTTTTGATTTTGACTTTTGACCTTTTTGACTTTGACTTTTACTTTGACTCTGATTTTAAATGTTACTATGACTATAATTTCGATATTAATATCTTTTTTGCGGAACCCTTACATTAAATTTAAAAAGTCTCGTAATCAAAATTAAATTTATTTTCTGCAGGACCCTATTAAATAAAAGTATTCTAAGTTACTCCTTATACCATCAGTTACCTCTCCGTAACCTTATAGAGCCTAATTTGTGCAAAACCATTAATATTGTTAAAATTTTCAACGTTTTTATATTCTTCTACGGAACCCTAAATAGTTTTTAAAATCTTAAGTACCCCAGTTTACGCGCCGTAAAATTTGCAATCCAATAGTGAAATTCCCATCGAAATCGGTTCAGCGGCTTCGGAGATTACCCGGAACAAACAGACAGACAATTTTTTTTTAATTGTGATTTTCGGCAATGGTATCGTGTATAAGTACATTGATATGCAATTTGTAAAAAACCGGAGATTTCATGTCACAAACAGACACTCCAATTTTATTTATATGTTATATTTTATTTATATATTTGGTATTTCCATTTCAACATTACTCGTTACATACTTAATAGTTATTTTTATGTAATTTTGCCTGAAAAACAAGTATAATATTAAAGAATTGATTGGAATTTGTGCCTTTTATTCAGTTTACTATGATTGTCAATTCCTGAATAGAAATGTTGTCGTTACTTCTTATCTTACTATCATGTGTGGCAACATTGGCAATATTGCCAGTAAAATACCGGGAATATTGCCAAAAATGCCGGCAATCTTGGGCATTTTACTCAAAACAAAATTATATAGTGTGCAATGTAGTTCGTAGCCTTGAAATGCTAATTTTAAGTATTGTACATAGGTGCTATAGTCCATTTGACTTTTATTTAAACAATATTGCCATAAATTTCCACTCGCGGCAATATTGCTGGCAATATTGCCACCAATATTCCCTGTTCGGGCAATATTGCCGGCAACATGGCACATCTCTATTCATGATTGGGTGACCGATCAATGTTATTTCATCATCATGGGCTGTTGCCCATTAATGTCCCACTGCAGGGACGGGCCTGAGGGATACTTGGCCTACTAATACCACGCTGGCCAGGCGGATTGGTACCTATATGGTTTAATTTCAAGTTTTCCTTCTTTCTATGTAAAGGTAATATTCACGGATAGTCCCTTAGTCGGTTTTTACGACACCTATGAGATGAAATGGGGTGGTGTGGTGAAACATTGTATTCTTACTTCAACACCACACGGAAAATGTTATTTAATTTAAGGATATTCAAAAATGAGTCATCGACCTATAGCATTACATATCGTCCCTTAGCTTACAACACCGCTTAAGTCATTTTTACCAACTTTACAGGAGACGAATAAAACTGTCTATTTAAAATATCTGTGGTTTTTTACTATTGCCACGTAATATATACTCTAGTTCGAGGTTAAGAAATAATTATATATACTTATTTTAACGATTTTTTTTATTTTAACTTTTATTCTATGACTTGAGCAGTGTTGACTGATATTTTATTAGATTTAGGCGGTGTTGTTTGGGGAAATGTAAGGGATGAAGGTATTAAAAGATGATTTGCAAGTAAAAGCTTTTAATTAAAAATATTTAAAAAAATATATCATTCTTTATATTTATATTCATTTATTCGTATCAATATCTCTAGACTTACAGATGACTGTCCGGCTTCCACACCATCATGTGTTTTTAAGTGTTTAAAAAACCAGGCTCTTATTTCGTTTTCCCGCACGTGGTGCATATCAAGTCCTTTTTCTTGCCTTTGTCGTTTTGAGAATCTATCTGTGAACAATTCTTTCGCCCAATTCGGACTTTCCTAGGGGTATTTTTCTTTTGTGGACTTTTAGCGCGTTAACTCTTGAGCAAGGGCTTGCTAGGCCCTTGCTCTCGGCTGTCTTTCCAGCAGTCAACTGTCTTTCCACTGGTCATCTGTCTATTGCAGCTGTCACCTGTCATTCCAGGGTCATCCCGACTCTCCGAGCAGTCAAGTTTTAATAAGATATAATCTTAGCATTCCATGGATTCTCCGTGCGAGTGCCGGGTCCATCGCGTGATAGAGGACGGAACACTGGCGTAACAGCGTCTGGGACTTACGACCCAGATGTAGGTTTAAGGAGGCCCCCTTACAACGCGTTAGCGGTCACCTTCACTGTCTGCTATGTTCCTTCCTCTACCTATCCAAATTTGGTAGGAACCTAACAATGCCGTTTTGGACATTCGTGATAGAGCCTACTGAAGTTCTCGGCAGTCCTAGTTCTTTTAATAGATTGTAGAGGGATTTAGCTGGTGTACCACTCGCACCTATTTCCACGGCATACAGAGTAACCCTATAGCCATTTCTGGTTATCTCATTTGTCAAGTCAAAGTATTTGTTTGTCTTAATTGCGTGGTCTTTAGGGATGTTAGTTTCCCACGGTACCGTGAGCTCAATAAGTACTACACGCTTTTTCAATTTTGAGTAGAGGAATATGTCTGGTCTCAACGGCGACACGCAGATATCCTCCGGGATTTTGTAGTGTGTTTCATACGTGTCAACCAGTAGAGTCCAATCGTCTGCCGAACTCAGGACTGAAAAAGACTTGTAGGTGGTCTTTTTAGTAGTACCTTCCTTAACAAATTGGATGTTTTGTCTTTTATTCGTAGTCAGTCCTTTTCTAGCTCTGGCAATTAATTCTAAATTAATACAAATAAATCAATAAACATTACTTTATTCTATAGCTTACCTCTTAATCTTCTATTTAAACTTCTTGCATAGACCTTTCAGCCATAAAATTCGCATAAAAATTTAATAATCACGGAATGGGAAGTATTTTCGTGCGAATAGTATGACAAACTAAGGACTTGTGCGGTGTTGCGACGACAACCGACTTGAGCGCTGTCACTATTTTTTGAATAACGGCTTCTGATTGGCTGATATCTATTTCATGAGACCAATGGTTCGACGCGCAATGCGCAGCTTCATCCAATGGCATTAAAATGTAAAAACCATCAATTTTCGACTTGAGCGGTGTTGTTAGCTAAGGGACGATATGAGCGTTTTAATGCTTCGCATGGCATGTAAAAAGCCGATCCTGGCTAAAGTACGTTGTACAAGTAAATAAATTAATTAAATAAATATTCCTCATTCTTTCACACAACGCCATCTAGTCCCAAACTAAGCAGAGCTTGTACTATGGATACTAGACAACGGATAAACATACTTAAATACTTTTTTTTGTAAATACATACATATCTCGACAATAAGCTAGCCACTAGCGAAACGATACAGAATTCATCACTAGTGGAAAGGCAGCCTTACGATGATATTCAAGAGAACATGTCTTGTCTCAATTCAACATAGATTACATATTATTTACCTACTACTTTAACTCTTGATAACATTTAACTAAAACTTATTGTTCTGTATTTGTATGATAAAGTTTTTTTTTTAATGTAAATTCTAGTGTAATTGTATAAACAGTACTTTTTGTGTTTTAAATTTGTTCTAGTCATTCTGTGTTACTGTGTGAATATATTTTTTATTGTGTTTCGGTGGCAAAAGTGCTATGGACCCACCTGATGGTAAGTGATAAACTTACCAGTTTACCACTTACTATCAGGTTAGTTACCACCCATATAAATTTAGAGATTTCTAATGAAGCTGTACTTAAAACGTCGTTGAAGGACATTCTGTAGTAGGTGCCCCCGTGGAACCGGGGCGGGTCGCTAGTTAATATATTTAATAATTATGTATCCACATAATGTATTTATTTATGCCCAACAGTGGACGTCGATTGGCTAATATGATGATGATGTATTTACAAAAAAAAAGTGTATTTGTACGAGTATGTTTATCTAGTACATAGAACAAGCTCAGTTTAGTTTGAAACTAGGTGGCGTTGTGTGAATATGTAAGGAATATTATTATAATTAACTACAATGACAAAGTATTTCATATTGTAATAACAACAACGTCCCACGTCCACAACGATGCATGTCAATTATGAAACAAGAATTATTATTAAATCTCTGTATTTATTTAAGACTTAACAACAGTAACTACCTATCACCCTTACTCATAAACGCCTCTTAAATTTAATTACTGTTTAGCGAGATTTTTATTACGAAAACCAACCTTATACCAAACAATGTAAGAGTCTATGCTAATTAATCAATTGACTAAAATTGAAGAGGCGTTTATAAGTAAGGGGGTATATCATTATAACAGCCCATTAATGTCCTACTGCAGGGACGGGCCTCCTTCCGTAACGAAGGGATACTTAGCCTGCTAATACCACGCTTGCCAGACGGAGTGGTATAGAGTTTAATTTCAAGTTTTCCTTCTTTTTACTTCGTAAAGATAACATTTACGGTTAGTTCCTTAGTCAGCTTTAAGGACACCCATGGGATGAGATGGGGTGGTGACATATTGTATTCTTACTCCGTCACCGCACGGATTTATTATAATTAACTACATTGACAAACTATTTCCTTTTGTAATAACAACAACGTTCCACGTGCACAACGACGAATGTCAATTAAAAAACAAGAATTATTATTAAATCTCTGTATTTATTTAAGACTTAACATCAGTAACTACTATATTTATGTTTTAAGACTTATTACCAGTAACTACTATGCTTATATAAAATTACTTGTTTAAACAAAATGAGCGTCATTTTTGCTTTTTGCTTATCTTGGACCTATACTAGCTGGTGCCCGCCACTTCGTCTGCGCAGAAGTAGTATTATGTAGCTTATCTAGGGTAATAATTGATAGAGTGATTTAAGAGGAAGGTTTTGTATAGTAAACACAATTATTCATAATAATTGTAGACTATAACCATTGCACCCTTCGCTAGCTATAAAAACATTATCTTGTGGAGGTCGCAGTGACGTAACAGCACCACGCCTCCAACGAAAAGGGAGGATCCTCCGACCAGGCGAGGGTGATCGTGCCTGGCGGGACAACTGCCCAACAGTTGTTCGTTGGACGTTGTATATGTGGAATCGCTGTGCGAATGTTGATATCGCGATTCAGAATGTATCTGACATCTGTTGATGGTGGGGGTACTGAGATAATGTAGGTGTTCGCTTGAGTTAGTCGGTAGATGACGCTACAACCTTTAATAGCCTTTAATGTGTTATTCTGGTGTATAAGCTATACCATTATTGTAGTTTCATCAAAATCCATACAGTAGTTTTCACGTGAAAGAGTAACAAACATCTATACAAACTTTTATGTTTATAATATTATAAATTACTTATTTATTTAAAATAAACGTCACTTGCTTTATCATTGTGTGGTAGCCATTTTATTCGTCATCTAGATATCATCTCTTAGACTTTATAATATATTTTAATGACGGTCTACCTGACGAAGCAACCGTGACTGTATTTACTAAATGACAGTAATTTTTCTGTGACATGTGACAATATAGTTAGTGTCATTTTAAATATTTACTATGTTATTACCTTTTTAAATAACATACCACTCCTGCACTTGTGATGTTGTTCTCAAATAAAAATCAAACAATCATTTATTTCTTTTGGGATACAGTAAGTACCACTAGAAAATCAAAGAGTATGTCTGCAAGCTAGGGCCAGATTCGCAGATGAGTTAGAGCCATAAAAACAAGATGGGGAAAACTCACAGACATTCTTTTCATAATAGTTTACGATTTAATAATAATCAAGAAGCCAATGTTAACCATTGGCTTCGGAGGACATGATTGCACTTATAACCTGAAACCGACCGACATGAATAGGCAAAGCATAACAAGTTTGTACGAATCGTTAGTTCATAGAGCTTAGTGGCCTCTGCCTAACCATACTATCCGCCTAAGTGAATTGCTATTAATCGATATTCGACTATTACAAATATTATAACCTCACACTTTCACACAACGCTATCTAGTCCCAAACTAAGCAGAGCTTGTACTATGGGTACTAGACAACGGATAAACATACTTAAATACTTTTTTTTGGTAAATACATACATATTTAACTTAGACGACACCCAGACCAATGCAAACAATCATGCATGCACACGAAGATTTGCATTGAGCGGGAATCGAACCCGACATCTCTGCGTAGCAGTCATGTTAAATAACCACTACGCCACAGAGGTCGTCAACTCAGAGGTAGAGGTCACGTCATAGAAGTCATTCACTATGACATCTATTCACGGCAACTCGTTAACATAAACGTAACATAATTTAACAGTTCCCTACACTAATCTCTGCCTACACTTATGTTAACATGCCGTGATTTTATGTCCATATATTTATATACATACATACATACATTCCAAACATAATTTAACAGGTGTGTGAACATCAAACAGCAACCCCACGTCCCCACCACCATCATATCCTTGACCGTATTGATCTGTTTAATCGTACCACCTCGTTACCTCTATTACTTACTGAATATTTTATACAATTCAATATATTTTTTATTGAGTCAAATGATTGCTAGTTAATGTGGTACCACCCCTTTTTTATATCAGAAAGAATTATGTTTTTTTTTTATAAAAAAAACTAGCGACCTGCCCCGTCTCCGCATGAATGTCCTTAAACAACGTTGAAAAACAGCTTCATTAGAAATCTCTTAATTTATATAGGTTTCTATACTATATTATGCATGTGTTATACATATAAACTTTCCTCTTGAATCACTTTATATATTAAAAAAACCGCATCAAAATCCGTTGCGTAGTTTTAAAGATTTAAGCATAAAGGGACAGAGGGACTGAAAAAGCGCTATGTAGAGATGTCTGTGAATATTTATTTATTTATTAACGAGTCCCACAAAATGAGGCGACGTGGTGGCCCATTGCGGTTTGAGTCACCATAAAAGACAACAGAAAGTTGGTAAATCAAAAATGTAACAATTTTTAATTTATTTTTATTTATTTATTATTAAGAAAAAGACAACTCCCGCACTAGGGATCATGCCCTGTGTCGCGGGGACTTTTACAAACATCAATTAACGGACACATAGAACACCCATTAAATTAAATGCCGTTGTAACTATTTAAAGTCTCAGGTAACCTTTCAACAAAACATGTCCCTTTTATATTTCAACCACCATGTGCCTGTCGTGACAATAATTTAGGTGTGTGCTGTGTGACCTTGTCGGGCGGTCGATCGCGCAAGACGCACGTGCAAAGTTACTGTACCGTTTTACGTTTTATTTTGTAGTTTACATGCCGTGTTTGTTGAAAAATGTTGATTCACTTATAATGTTTTGAATAAACATTGTTTAGTAAAAGAGTTATTTGGCATCATGTTTATATAAATGTTATGGTTTTTTAACGACAACTATTTTGTTTGGTGTTTAAAGATTTACAAATATAAAGGAACCTCTTTGTATCAAGCCTACAGGATATAAAAACGCAATCATGCTTTTTTTTCTATCGGTACTGTACACAGCGCCATCTGTTACCAAAGTAAGCTCGGCTTAACCTGCTTGTGTTATGCGTCACAGAACAATGGATAAACATACTTAAATACATTTGTTTTGTAAATACATACATATTATACATAGAAACACTCAGACCAATGCAAACAATCATGTTCATGTACACAAAGATTTGCATTGAGCGGGAATCGAACCCGAGACCTCTGCGTAACAGCCATGTAATATACCGACTACGCCACCGAGTTCACTTGTTTCTTGACTTACCTACAAAAGAATGAAGGTACAGGATTTTTACTTATTAATTAGTCTGGAACTATGACGTTGCATAGTTTACAAAGGATTTATAGAATAGCAAAATAAAGCCAGTGGTATTTATCTTTGTTCTCTTTTTGTTTTTACTGCTTTATGACTGCAAACGAGTGTCGCATCTATGGGAAAATAGACGTCATCAATGTCAGAGCATTCTACCCGTGTGGTGACGGAGTAAGAATACAACATGTCACCACCCCATCTCATCCTATGGGTGTCGTAGAAACCGACAAAAGGACTGTCTGTAAACCTTTACATAGAAAGAAGGAAAACTTGAAATGAAACCCTATACCTATCTGTCTGGCCAGCGTGGTATTAGTAGGCCAAGTATCCCTCCGTCACGGGAGGAGGTCCGTCTCTGCATTGGGACATTAATGGGCTGATAATGTGAATGTCAGAGCATACCCAAACCGCTGCCTACCCAGAATTAATCTGTTTAATTTTTATTATAGCTTAAATCTAACTGAATAGCGTGGTTTTAGAAACCATGTTTCTTTCCGTCACTGGAAAACGCCTCTCCCTATAATGGGACATAGAATGCTCCCGTGACGGAGGGATACTTGGCCTACTAATACCACGCTGGCCAGACGAATTGGTATAGGGTTTAATTTCAAGTTCTCCTTCTTTCTATATAAGGTAATATTCACAGATAATCCCTTAGTCGGCTTCTACGACACCTGGGGCAATGGGACATTAATGGGCTGTTATAAAAGGCAACTTGTATCTTTTCATTTAACCGCTAGTTTATATTCTACAATCAGTTTAATAGTTTATAAATAAAACAACAAACCAAAACTTACCTTCGCATCGAAACCGTTTGTTAACATATTAAAAAAGTAAACAAAACACGAACAAAAATTAATTTTATTTTTACAAACAAACACAACACATACACACAGACATACACACACACATACACAAGTACAGTATAAACATGGTTTCGCTAAATTCCTAACATGTGCGTTTCGGTGTAAAATGAAATTGTTTAATTATTTGTTCAAGTTACACTCCGGAGTTTCGGTGTTCCCTAGGGACGCTTCGTAAAATAAAGGCACACCGTATTACTAATTAAACAAGACACCTAAATTACATGATACCTAATAAGAAATTAGTAAAACTGTATTTAAATATTCCGCTTTTAAAATGTTTAAGGTAGTTTTTAAACTCTTCCAGTTTCCTTTTAATTTTGAACAATATTTAACTTTTCTTACTTGAAGAATTTTTAGCTTTTCATATTCATATGCTTGTAGATCCCGGATTTCATAATGAATAATAAATAAATATTCACGGACATCTCTACACAGCGCCATCTGTTCCCAAATTCGATCCCAAAACGACGACCTCGGTGGCGCGTCGGTAAAGCCAGCGGCTACCGCGCATGAGGTTGTGGGTTCGATCCCCACGCAGGACAATAATTTGTGAGATCCACAAATTATTGTCCTGAGTCTGGGTGTTATATGTGTCCGTTAATTGATGTTTGTAAAAGTCCCCGCGACACAGGGCATGATCCCTAGTGCGGGAGTTGTCTTTTAAAAAAAAAAAAAATCTAACAAAATACAACCGAAAAATTAAGCTAGGCATAACCTGCTTGTGTTATGGGTAACAGAACAACGGATATTAATACCTATATACTTTTTTTTTTAAATACATACATATTATACATAGAAACACTCAGACCAATGCAAATAATCATGTTCATGCACACAAATATTTGCATTGAGCGGGAATCGAACCCGAGACCTCTGCGTAGCAGTCATGTTATACTTACACCACTACGCTACAGAGGTCGTCATTTCAGGAATCACAGTGTTTTATTATGTGCCTGATTAGCAGAATTCTCGGGTGCGACTCCCGCTTAATACAATTTTTTGTTTGCATGAACGAGATTTCTATGTATAATTTGCATGTTTTTACAAAAAAATATATACAAGTCCTTTATCTATAGTCTTGTAGTACCTAGCTTAGTTTGGTACTATATGGCGTTCTGTAAATGTGTAAAGAACATTACTATTAGAACACTAAATAAATAATAATCCTCACACATTCACACAGCGCCACCTAGCCCCAAACTAAGCAAAGCTTGTACTATGGGTACTAGACAACGGATAAACTTACTCAAATACTTTTTTTTTTGTAAATAAGTGAATAACAAATTCAGTTACTTGACCTCAAAAGATTTAATAAACAAGAATATCAAATATAATTATAAATAGTACCTTGTATACTCCTGGGTAGAATACGTTTACGTAAATATAGCCCCGGGGGGACACGGCCACGACAGGTAAATGTACGCTTACCTTAAATTATGCCCACTAAATTATTAATTACAAGTATCTTATGTACGTTATGTTTTCGCTTGTCTGTACTACCCTTTAGTGACCCTCTGTAGGGACAAGCCTCGCCTTGTCATGTTATCTTGGCCTATTGCAATGCTGGTATCGTAATTGCCTTTTCTCGTATCCTGTTTGTTTTCTCCTTGTGGTGACGGAGTAAGAATACAGTGTGTCACCACCCCATCTCATCCCATGGGTGTCGTAAAAACCGACTAAGGGACCTTCCGTAAATATTATCTATAAGTAATAAAAAGAAGGAAAACTTGAAATTAAACCCCATACCAATCCGTTTGGCCAGCGTGGTATTAGTAGGCCAAGTATCCCTCCGTCACTGGAGGAGGCCCGTTCCTGCAGTGGGACATTAATGGGCTGTTATGATGTATGCTGTTAGGTATGTCTACTTAAGCGGTGTGGAAGTGATAATCAATAAAACTCAAGATAAGGTTCTCACCAATAATGCTGACATTGCACATGCTTTTAATAATTACTTTGTCAATGTTCCTATTCATACAACAACCTCCTTAAATTCCTCTCCAAACCAAGCAGAATTTTTACTAAAAGATAAAGTAATTGAATGTAAGAACCGCTTCAGTTTTAGGTCTATTAACCATAATGATATCGTAAAAGCTTTCAAAAGTCTCAATTCCAAGAAATCTGCTGATTTATGGGGTATGTCTGTCAAGCTTCTTCAGGGTATTATATTTAATATATCTCCACATTTATCTATTATATTTAATAAGTGTATTGCCATAGGTGTATTTCCTTATCTAATGAAACACAGTAAGATTATTCCTTTGTTCAAGAATGGATCAAAAAGCGACCCTGGTAACTTTAGACCAATTTCAATACTACCTGTGATTAGTAAAATCTATGAGAAAATTATCTTATGCCAATTGGAGAGTCACTTTCATTTAAATAATATTTTTCATAGGCAGCAATACGGTTTTAGGAAGGGTAGCTCAACGATTGATGCGGGTGTTTCTCTTCTGAAATATATCTATGATGCTTGGGAAAATTCTATGGATGCAATAGGCGTCTTCTGTGATCTTTCTAAAGCTTTTGACTGCGTTGATCATGGGACACTTCTGTGCAAGCTTAGACATTATGGAATTAGGGATGCTTCTCTTGATTTATTATCTTCGTATTTAAGCAATAGGGTTCAGTATGTCGAAGTAAATGGTAGTAGGTCCTCTGGTCTTCCGCTAAGTATGGGCTTGCCTCAAGGATCCATTCTAGGTCCGTTTCTATTTTTAGTTTATGTCAATGACTTGCCGTTTCTTGCTCAGGGTTTGTGCGACATTGTTTTATTTGCAGATGATACTTCACTCGTTTTCAAAGTAAACCGTAAGCAAACTAATTTAGATGAAGTTAACGAATCTCTCGCACAAGTCCTGAACTGGTTTACTGCTAACAATTTGCTTTTAAATGCTGCCAAAACAAAATGCTTAAAATTCTCTATGCCCAATGTTAAAAGCCTTAGTAATAATCTGATTTTAAACGGTGAGGTCCTTCGTTTTGTAGACACTACTGTATTTTTAGGAATAACGTTGGATAGTAAGCTGCAATGGGGTGCTCATATATTAGCTCTAGCAGGAAAACTAAGTTCAGCTGCTTATGCAGTTAAAAAAGTGAGGCAGCTAACGAATATAGAGACAGCAAGATTGGTATACTTTAGTTACTTTTACAGCTTAATGTCCTATGGTGTTCTTTTGTGGGGTAGGGCTGCAGACATCGAATCTATTTTTATTCTTCAGAAGCGTGCAGTTCGAGCTATTTACAATCTTGAATCGAATGTTTCATTGAGAGATCGTTTTAAGGAAATAGGTATTTTAACAGTTGCTTCACAATATATATATGCTAATATAATATATATTAAGCAAAATATTGAACAGTATGATAGAAATGGCGACATTCATAGCATTGGTACGAGGAATAGGCATAAGTTGATAGGTCCACAACATCGCCTACATAAGGTACATAACACTTTTGCGGGACTCGGTATACGTTTATTCAATAAACTGCCTAAGCATGTAATGGATCTACCTTTACTAAACTTTAAAGCATTTGTAAAAAATCAGCTATTATCG
This sequence comes from Schrankia costaestrigalis, assembly GCA_905475405.1. Taxonomy (NCBI): domain Eukaryota; kingdom Metazoa; phylum Arthropoda; class Insecta; order Lepidoptera; family Erebidae; genus Schrankia; species Schrankia costaestrigalis. Next base: position 17,660,623 of record FR997838.1, on the reverse strand, counting down.
AAAGGCTATTATACAATAAACGATTATATTAATGACAAAAACTCATGGGCTTAGATTTCAATTATCGTGATTTCATGTTGCTTGTTCCATGGTGTAGATTGTGGCTTAACCTAGGTAGTTGTGCGGATGTTATGTTACTACCTTATTACTTTCTTTTACAGTTTTATTTGTTATTGTAACGATAGAAATACTTCACTTGCATTTGTAAATGTATTTAATTATATTATCTAAATGGTATTCTATTCCATTCTCAACTACTTAAAGATTAACAAAATCAACTTGACGACACAAATGCTTGTGTGTTAATTTCTGTCGGATATCGCAGTGACGAGATGACTGATGAACGTGCCATGCAATTAAAGCTTTTTTAAATCAATTTATTAACAATGAAATTTTTTTTATCAATTAAACTTTAAATTGCTATGCATGTAAGATTTGCTTGCACACATCATTCTTCACGCTGCTGTTGGTAATTGTAACAAAGTCAAATTATTATTTTTGAAAAGAGTGGCCTGAGTTTCTTGGCCACATTCTTCTCAGAGCTCTACTATAGTCGTCTGCGAAAGTGGTAGTAGTTTGGCAGACATTTTTCTCTATACTATTCTACTACATGTATAACGATTTGCATGTGTTACTTTGTAACCTAAGTGAATAAAGCTATTTGACTTTGACTTTGACTTAATACATGGTCCCAATATCCTGTCTAATCGCTTCGATGTAGCCGGGCAAGGGGAAGTTCACCAATATTCAATTAGTCTTTCCACTCCTAGACATAGGCCTCTCACAATACGCGCCTCAGATCACTGTACTTCGCCTTCCGCATCCAGTCCGAACCTGCCTCCTTGAGGTCGTCGGTTCACCGTTTTGTCAAATTCAATATTAATTTGAAAACTTTTATCGAACAGTCAAACCCGAAATAAGGAAGCTAGGTAGAGAGAATCCATCCTATTTTACGTCTTTTTTGATAAAAATATCTTCACTTGTATATAATATTATTTAATAAAACATTCCATGAAAATATCAATATGATATTGCTCGACCCGGAAACCGAACCCTTACAGTCGACTGCTTAATTGCTTAACCAACGGTACAAAGATGTTTGTCACAGATGAACAAATACGCATAAAACTTAAATGTTTATTCTATTTAACTTATAAAAGTAATAAAATAATAGGTACTTTTAAGAAGTATTCGACGACGGTTGTAGCAATAATAATTAAGTACATAATATTCATAACACATTCACATAACGCCATCTAGTCCCAAACTAAGCAGTGCTTGTACTGTGACATACTTACATTTTTATATTTTATCCTTATGTATACATAAATATATAGTAACTAGCTGACCCGTGCCTACTTCGCTGGGCGGCGAAAAAAAACGTTATTAAGCGTCCCCTTTTTAAAAATATTTCATTTACTGCTCCACTCCTATTAGTCATAGCGTGACTCTATATAGCCTATGACACTCGTCTATAAATAGACTATTCAACACAGAAATATTTTTTAAAATCGGTTAAGTAGGTATATCCAGAGAGTAATCTCTGTGGGTAACCACTACAACGTCACAAACACAAAAACTTTACCTCTTAGAATATTAAGGTAAATGCACCAGTGGATGACTCTATAAGGAAGGAATTTACACATTTTTGCACATATCTCCTTAATTATCAATTTTATCGACTTCTAACAAACGTGAATGCATGAACTGGTTCTTCATCCATGATATACGAATAAAACATTGTATAATAATATTTCTATTATTGAGCTATTTCAGTTTTTCACAACCTCTGAAATTGTACTAGTGGATGACAGACAAAATCTCGAATGACCCAATGTATGACTATGAAAAATAAAATCGGTGACCCAGTATATGACAGGATGTTTAAGGAATTACCATAGGTGTCTAACTAGTTATAGAGCAATGTATGAATAGGCCATATATTGGAGATTGTCTTGGGTGGCAACCTACGGTCATGTGGTTAAGAAGTATAAGGAATTTTGATCCATCATCAAGTAGCTTGTAGGTCCCATGCGCCGTTCGATTGGGTGTTTACCTTTTACTTTGTACAACAAAGTAATATGTGGGATATCATACTTCTTTGCTACCGCAGCCACGGACATGCCCTTTGATACCTCGTCTAATGCCCTTAACACGTGCGTCGTCCTGAGTATATTTATACGTCCTTGGAGGCATATTTGTATAGCAAAATATCTGAAACCAATGTATGACACTGTAGTCTTGACCCAATGAATGACACCTGTCATACATTGGTACTCCATAGAAAACCAGTCGATGACACCCCCTGTCAGGCACTACTCAAACATCAAATAAAAGTTTTTTGTTTACAGGGCAATTAAAATATAATGTTCTACTTCATTATAATTCAATAATAATGATGTTTTAAAAAATATTGATTTGTACGAGTGAATGACATAGGTGTCATCCACTACTAAACACATATAAGATTACCCAGTGAATGACACCCCTCTAAAATACTAAATTGTTGAATAAAATCAATTTAAAACCGTTTATATTTGTCATTTGTTTAATTATTTAACAATTTCAATAATCACTTACCTATATAACGTACAATCCTGGCTATAATATGCACTTTCACTAAACATTTCCTTAATAAATCAGATAAGTATCGCGATGCACGTCTTACTTAAAGCACTCGCACGCTAAAACTAATTCATAATTACAAAAATAATGAATCCATCGATGCCAAATTTTGCAAAAATATCTTAGATAGTACTAGTAATCTATTTAACTAATTTTTTTAGTAATATTATTATTTGTTGCCTTATTATTTTATGTTAACTGCAAAAAAGTCATTCATTGGGTACCTGTCAGCCACTGGTGCTTTTACCTTAGTATACATTAAAGTACTTATTTAATGGCTTTGTTTTTATAAATAAATTCTGTGCAATTTCTCTTTTGTCGACTTTATTAATATAATGTAAGGTGACACTTTTGTTTTACTCCTTCTTTACACGAAAGAATATTCATGGACTGATATTTAATAATTATGAATATGCCTAAAGAAAACATCATAGCAACAATAGCTATGGTACATATTCAGGCGGTACATAATTATTGCATCATGATTTTGTCTAAAAGACAACTTACTCACTAAGGATCATCTTTAGCCTATAGTCACTTGCAAACAAAATAGATACAAAAAAAATCTAAACTCAGAACAAAAATATTATTAAGTATGTAGATCGTTCAAGAATGATCTTGTATGGGATTAGCAACCAAATCATATAAGATAGGCATCTATATCCGTGTGGTGACGGAGTCCATCTAATCCCATGGGAGTCGTAAAAACCGACTCTTTACGAAATAAAAAGAAGGAAAACTTGAAATTAAATCCTATACCAATCCGTCTGGTCAGCGTGGTATTAGTAGGCCAAGTAACCCTCCGTCACGGGAGGAGGCCCGTTCCTGCAGTGGGTCATTAATGGGCTGTTATGATGATCTATATAAAATGTGATTTCTGTAGTCCATAATTAACAAAACGAAACGAAAGTGAATAGTTGTGAGTAGTTGTAATTGAATACCAGGGACATGCATTATAGTATTGGTCACCATCATCATATCAGCCAATTGACGTCCATTGTTGGACATAGGCCTCCTCCAAGTATTGACACCTTGTGCGGTCCTGTCCTTCGGTAACCGCAACGAATTTAACCATCGACCTACTGCAACATTTCCTATACTACGACTTAACCTAGATAGCTTTCAGTATATTTAAAGCTCTCTCAATATTTAATGTGAATGTTTATATTTAAAGTTTAGTATAGTGCAGTGGCTCTACCAAAGTTGCAGTACTTGGAACTCTGAATTAATAAACTTTGTTAGCAGTAAGTTGAAGTTAGACATTAAGTTTTAACTTTGTTACTGATCTTTATACTTATCTACTAGTTTCGAAATGATAGCGGGAATATAGTATAAATGGAGGTTATGGGTTCGATGCCCGGGAAATGGAAATTATTGTAAATCTTTCACTGAATGACGGAGGGAAACTTGGCATCTTTTGCGAATGTGATGTTTTACGAATGTGGTCTTTTGAGAATATGATATACATCGTCTGAGGGCCTAAAACCATACTATGGGCTTTGGCTGTTATTGTATTTACATCAAGAGTCTCAGAATCTGAAGGAGACCTCAGATTCGTAGGTCCTTTCTTTAGTAGTCTTTTACAACATTCTTGTCATTGTACTCTTACTCCGTCACCAATTATCTGAAGCTTAAAGTAACCATTTATCCCCTCTTTGTAGACAAAGACATGACAAGATCATATTTTAGTTCAACTCCAAAATTTATAAACTTATTAAAAGCCGTGTGGTGACGGAGTAAGAATACAATATGTCACCACCCCATCTCATCCCAAGGGTGTCGTAAAAACCGACTAAGGGACTATCCGTGAATATTATCTTTACGAAAAGAAGGAAAACTTGAAATTAAACCCTATACCAATCCGTCTGGCCAGCGTGGTATTAGTAGGCCAAGTATCCCTCCGTCACAGGAGGAGGCCCGTCCCTGCAGTGGGACATTAATGGGCTGTTATGATGATGAAAAGCCTAGGGTCTTAGATTTGGAATCTTAAATAATTCAATATTGTACATTGTGCAAGTTCCAGTGAATTTGGTCAGTATATCTTGGTTAACTAAACCAATGAAAACTCATATTCTAATCTTCTATACAGTTATGCATAGACCGATGCATCACTACTGCAATAACACCTCAATCAGCTTAGTGCATAGACAAAAGAGAGATTCAATACTAAGTAATTTGTCCAGCAGTGGGCAAGTGTTCCCTGTCGCTCACAATAGGATTAACGAAAATGTTCCTGGGATATTCCGATTTTGTAAATTCAGCTGAATTGTTAGGCTGCGGGTACGAAACTAGCGACGAGCGGAGCGACGGCGGGGCGGGGCGGGTCGCCGTACTGTCCGCCGTCGCCCGTTTCCTACACAGCGCTATGTTTTTATTGCATTTGACTACAACGCGCCGTCGCTCCGCCCCGCGCCGTCGCTCCGCTCGTCGCAAGTTTCGTACCCGCGGCCTAACAATTCAGCTGAATTTACAAAATCGGAATATCCCAGGAACATTTTCGTTAATCCTATTGTGAGCGACAGGGAACACTTGCCCACTGCTGGACAAATGTACTGTGGCAGTCAGTAGGTTGACTTATAATACCACACTAGCTAGGTGGATATAAAGCGGTCAGTAAAGTCCTTATGACACACATAACCCCTTACTCATAAACGCCTCTTAAATTTAATCACTGTTTAGCGAGATTTTTATTACGAAAACCAACCTTATACCAAACAAAAACGTAAGAATTTAAGCTAATCAATTGACTAGAATTTAAGATGAGGCGTTTATGAGTAAAGGCCTACGCAGACCGGGACGGCATGGCAAGGGATTTTAATTTTTACTAATGGAAATTCAACCGTACTGTTACAGAAATACGACATAAATTGCTATGCTTTAAAATGATGCCGTGGCATTGAAAGGGATTTTATCGCACGGCGTTTTTCATTTTCCCGGTCTGCGTAGGCCTTAAGGGGGATAGTCTCTATGAAAAAGTTCACCGTCGTTCACCATAAATTGTTTGCATTATATCAATTGGTCGAAGTTTGAAGTTGACCACTTATTGATTTATTTATAGATTTGAGTATATTGTACCAGTTAGTCCGTAATAAAATAAATATATTTTTAACGCTCATTTCTTCCTAAAGACTAAAAACACGTTTTATTATTTCGTTATGATTGTAGTCGAGCATGCAGCACAACTGACGGCGGTGTAACGCTGGCCAGAGCATAGTATTCGCTGCCAACCTTGGGATAGAAGCTGTTAAATCCCATATACCTGTTATTTCACTAGCTATAGTAAAAGTAAAAGCTGTAGAAAAAGTACCTTTAACCTACACACAGTAATATTTTTACACTACTCTTCTGAGGTGGATTAGGGTCGAAGCAAACTTATCAAAACGGAATGGTATCGTCACCGTATCAGCTAGAGCCGTTCAGTATTATTTGAATGAAACTCCTGACTGCAACCCACACTAATCGAAATCGTAACTTAATCGGACTTTTGACATTTGGCACCGAGTTTTGATATAGTATTGGTACCGACCTAGACGGCTTCTTGCTACAAAAAAGCTTCTAGCTAAGTAAAATAGGTGGCATGTTTTTTGGTTATTCGTTAATTTGGATCCAACTTCTCTGTACCTATTATAATATGAGCATTATTTACCTACAATCCGGCTTAGTTGTAATCCAATTACCTGAAAACATAAACAAAATATTATTAGTAAATAGCCTTAAGTAAATACGACTAGATGGTATGAGCAATACTCGTAGAAATAAATTAAATAAAAAATATTCCTCACACATTCGGTCACACAACGCCATCTAGCCCCAAACTAAATATCGCTAGGATCAATCTCCGCATACTTACACGCTTCTCAATATTACTCAGCAGTCCCACAGAAGTTAAGTTTGACTTCAGACCGAGAGACCTTTGGGTAAACAACCTCTAAAACCTCTAAAAGTTTCGTCATCATCATCATAACAGCCCATTAATGTCTCACTGCAAGGACGGGCCTTCTGTCGTGACGGAGGGATAAAACTTTAGTCACGATAAAAAGAAGTAAAAAGTTAATTAACAGTAAAATCTAAATTGATTCATTCCGTACAATTAACAAGTCAGAAACTACAAAAAAAAACAAATTATAAGAACAAAGAATATAAAAACATATAAAAGTATTTCTCCTAATGGCAAGCAATAACAATAATTTACGACTTCCAGCGAAGTACTTGATACTTGAATAATACTTTCAAACGTACAAATAACGAACAATCTTGTCTAGAAAGTATCAAGACCATTAAGATAATTACGAATAAAAATCTCTACAGATTCCATTTTCTTGTAACAGTTCATATTGTCTGAGTTTTTATCCCTTTACCGAGTACTGGCCGGTTAGTACTGACACTAAGCAGCTAAGTAGAGAAGTAAATTAAAGTAATTTTTAACCGAGTTACAAAATATTCTTTTTGTTTTTTTTTTAGTACATAACTGGTTGATTTTTTGTTTTACATTTCTTACCTATTTTTCAGTGTTCATTTAGTGTTTTTTTTGTTTGAAACTTATAAAGACCAATATTTGTAAGCAATACTTATAATTGATCTGATTAATTTTTTAGCAAAATTGGTCAAGTTTCTTCATGTCAATTCTCGTAACTTAAAATCGTTAAATATTCGGTTAAGTTAACTTTAGTTGTCAAATTGTCACACAATAGGTAAGACAATTTGACAACTAAAGTTATATTAATCGATTTTTTAACAAGTTTAAGGTACGAGCATTGAAATGCAGATCCCACAAAATAATATGGAATTTCTGTAAATTTATCATACCTAAGACCGTGGCAGCGCTAATTGCGCTACTCATATTTACTTATTTGATTATAATTGTTGAGAATTAAACCGGTAGAACAAAAATATAAAGCCATGATAATCAACTTTTAATATTATATTACAAATTTGTCTCTGTAAATATCATGGCACAAGCATATTTATACCCTGGTCAAACCGTTCCGAGAGTGTGCATATGCGTATTATAAAGCATTTTTATGTGAATTGACTTCTGAGCATATCTCTGTTTAGGTCCACCGGCGTCATTTTCTTGTAATAGAAAAGGAAAAACTGTTTTGTTACCAAAGAAAACCTTTGTTCCCGTTATTTTTATATAAAACTTTATTCAAAATATATAAATAAAAAAATTAGCGAAAAAGGGCAAAGTTATGAAGTAAAATTAGGAGCAAACGGAGTGTGCTTATATTAGGCTAGATGCGAAATAAATAACTAGGACTTGTAGTGACAAAATAAGAATACAAAATGTAAAAGATATATTCTTCCTGTTTATAACAATAAATCAAACAACTAAATTACGAGTATTTGCCCAACTAGCAAGGTGTTTTTGTTCATTAACAAAATTTCATACGAAAAGCATTTCCCTGCTCGCCATTTACCAATCATTATGAATTATAAAATATGAAACATCAAGCACCAATCAATTATGAATAAGTAAAATGAATCAATTGAATAAATTATAATAATTACGTAGACCCAATCGGATTCAATTCCCGTAGAGCATCTACGAGCCGCTACGTGCTACGAAGCGTAGCCGGACGTTTAATAGGTACAGCCTTTACCTAGATTGGAACTTTAAACCTAATCTATTTAATTGAATAATAATATAGTGATGTAGTCTGGATTATCGATAAAATTTCATCGATATTGTGATAAGATGGGTGGGGATGGTGGGTGACGCTAGACGAACCGAGCACGAGCAGAGCACGAGCGGAGCCGTTCTCGGCTTCGCTTTCTTCGACGATCGAGGCTTGTAAGTCGGTCCACACTATACGAATTGTGTTCTCCTCGTGTTCCGCTCGTGTTCGGTTCGTCTAGCGTAGACCTACCTTTATAAATATGGTAGTGCTGTACCTTATATTCAAAAATAGTTTTTTTTTTCAAATTGGTTAGTAAGTATTAAAACGAAATAAGAAACTCCTATATTTGAAGTCGGATAAAAAGGGATCAATTTTTTCAGGATTTATTAAAATGCAGTATTAATCTAAACATAGACTTAACACACAAGCATAACGTCATCATAACAGCACATCAATCTACTACTGCAGGGACGGGCCTCCTCCAGTGACGGAGGGATACTTAGCTTAGTAATACCACGCTGGCCAGACGGATTGGTATAGGGTTTAATATCAAGTTTTCCTAAAGATAATATTCACGGATAGTCCCTTAGTCGGTTTTTATGACACCCATAGGATGAGATGGGGTGGTGACATATTGTGTTCTTATTCCGTCACCACACGGAGATTGCAATTGATGCAAGCAATTAATACAGTTATTTTTTATAAATAAAGCATCCTTTTTATGCTGGGTTAATGATTACAAACCAATTCAATGATTATTTATTAAAGACAAATAATTGAATCGTGTTTTTGTGAAGACAAATAATTGTATTATTGATTGACACTGTACATACACGCGTTAAAAACACTTTCACGTTGATTGACAATAATCTGTTACAATTCGATTTGGTGAACAAACATGGCCGATTGTCTGTTCATTTTATAATGTTTGTTTTATTTAATTTTTCGTGTAAGTATATTATATCCCGGAATTCGGTGTGTAAAGTAAAAGTTTACCTATGTCGATTCCAAAACCATTTCGAGATTTTAGATCGGTAAGGAATAAAAACATTATTTTTAGCGCCAAAAACCGCAAGATGGTGTTTATTTTTACAATTAAAAGGAATTACTTTGTTATTCATTTGATCTCCAAATGATGTCATATGTCCGGCCAAATGGAAGTTTGTCTCTGCCTTCATTGCTCAAGTAATACAGCCGTACGTATGACGTCATCACAAGTAAAACTTAAAATATTTAATAAATATTAACTACAGGCAGGTAACCAAAAATACTCAAATTACTTATTTATAATTAATAAACCTTTAAAATCAAAATATAAAAAAATACCAAGAAACACTTTACATACTGAATTGTGTTGTATAGTCAGCGTCAGATAGATATATGATTTCAGAGTGGTCAAAATAATGTGAAGAATATACTTAAATTCAATTTTATATTGGCAGACATAGCGTGCAAGCTGTTGTAATCATTCAGAGTGTTCAAAACATCTTGACTATAATTTGTCAATATTCTGTTATCATAAGAACCCTTTAATGTCCCACTGCAGGGACGAGCCTCTTTTCGTGACGGAGGGATACTTGGCCTACTAATACGTTATTATGTTAGCTGTCACAGTATTCATATTAATGTTTTAAAACAGGTCGTTCAATGGTATCTATGCATTCACTTTATCCTCTTATTTTAATTTATATAAAACTAGCTGCTGACCCGTGCCCACTTCATTGGACGGCGAAAAATAACGCGTCCGTTTTTTAAACATATTTTATTACTGCTCCGCTCCTATTAGTTATAGCGTGATACTATATGACATTCCTCGATAAATGGACTATTCAACACAGAAAGAATTTTAAAAATCGGTTCAGTAGATCCAGGGATTACCCCGTACAACGTCACAAACATACAAACATTACCTCTTTATAATATTAGTATAGATTACAAAAATAAAAATAAATAATAATCATATTCCAACATCTATAACAAATAGAAAGACTCTCATTCAGTCACGAGACTTATCCGACACGACATCGTGACAATAGTCGTTCCTCCACAGTCACCACTAATGGATTTCCGTTTCTTTCTACCGCTAGACTCTTTCTAACAGATATAGGGACACTAGATGAGATTTTGCACGAACGTAGGAATAAACATTAAAATTTTATGAGCTAAACGATAATAAGACTTTTTGCAATAGAGATAAAGTTGATTATCTAGTGTACGTTTTAAAAAAAGGGGTTCTCTGTGCAGTTGTATTTTTTTATGTTTGTTACCTCAGAACTTAGTGATTTTATAATCTTTATTTGTGCAAAATGGTATATTTTAGAATTACACAGGACCTTTTTTTAGAATTAAACACACAAAGGATAACTTTCCCCTTATTAAATAACATTTTGTCACAAACGCATTAGAATCAACTCCGTGTGGTGACGGAGTAAGAATACAGTGTGTCACCACCGCATCTCATCCCATGGGTGTCGTAAAAACCGACTAAGGGACTATCCGTGAATATTATCTTTACGTAATTAAAAGAAGGAAAACTTGAAACAAAACCCTGTACCAATCCGTTTGGCCAGCATGGTATTAGTAGGCCAAGTATCCATCCGTCACGGGAGGAGGCCCGTCCCTGCAATGGGACATTAATGGGCTGTTATGTATTAGAATCGTTTTTGTAACCAGTTATCTAACTTGGCTAATCATAGTAGGTTTTAAGTACATAATAGGTCCTTAATCACATTTTGTCACCTTGTTCTATCAGACGATTGGTTATAAAAGGTATCATTATAAACGGATCTTTTGGCACACGTATGCAATGAGAAATGAGTATATTTTCATACAGATATTAATGGCGTATGGTCATTCTAAAAACTGTCAATTTATGAAACTGTTATTTTGAAACGGATGTTTTGGGAACGGGTATTTTAATATTCGGATAGCATGTTCCGAAAGTAATTAATATTGTAAGTATATTACTTTCATAAGACATGTAATGAACGCATATAGTCAATTAGCGTACCATGTCAGTGCTTGTTACATTATCTAATCACCCGTAAAACTTACACTAAATCCCTGATGCTATTGCGTATAATATAATACATTCATTACGTATAGACTATGGTATGATCTGTGGGTATGATTTTCCTAATGATTCATCCCTGTTATGTATGTATTTTCTTTTTAGGATTCTTAGAGTGAGAGACCGCCAATTTGTAAAGAACTTAATTAGTACACTCGCTCGCATTAAATTCGGGGTAGCACTGTTCCCCTTTCCTGGACAGAGAAGAAAACAAAAAGTAGCCTATGTTGTCCACTACAAAAATCACGTCAATTCGTCGTAATAAAAATTACTTTTATGTGAAAATTATACTGTAAGCAAAAGATCTGCAGAAATTCATTTCTTTAAAAAACAAGATTTTAGATAAGAAAATATTACAGTAACGACATATTATATATCTTCCTGGACCACGCTCGCAGTTCTTATCTGTCACATCTAGTAATAAAGTATCTAGATACTAAAACAGGGACTTTTCTCACGTAAGGGTAATTGACTTGCTACCCTTTCCACGTAGAAGGCATACCCTTGTTAAATGCTAAAGGGTACTTTGCAAGTATCGACGCCATTACAGATGTGTTGAGATAGTTGTTTTTAGTCAATTACTTGTAATACTGTAATATAATGACGACCTCTGTGGCGCAGTCGGTATATTACATGGCTGCTACGCAGAGGTCTCGGGTTCGATTCCCGCTCAATGCAAATCTTTGTGTGCATAATTGTTTGCATTGATCTGAGTGTTTTCTATGTATAATATGTATGTATTTACAAAAAAATCTATGTAAGTATGTTTATACGTCGTCTAGTACTTATAGTACAAGCTTTGCTTTGTTTGGGACTAGGTGGCGATGTGTGAATGTGTGAGGATTATTTATTTATTTACAGTCTAGTCAGTAGTTTTAGATATACAGCGGCATTTAGTACCAAACTAAGCGGAGCTTGATTATATCCCTACGGCTACGAGGGAAATGAAAAACACATTTTTATAATTCGTAAATTCTTACGTGTTATACTTACACAGTAAACACCTAGCCTAATGGCTATCATAACAGCCCATTAATGTCCCACTGCAAGGACGGGCCTCCTTCCGCGGAGGAATACTTAGCCTACTAATACCACGCTGGCCAGACGAAATGGTATAGGGTTTAATTTCAAGTTTTCCTCCTTTTTACTTCGTAAAGATAATATTTACGGTTAGTCCCTTAGTCGGTTTTCACGATACCCATCACCACACGGACAACATACAACCTAATGCCTATACAAGCACAAAAATATAAGCATTGAGTAGAAATCGAACCCGAAACCGCTGCATAGCCGTAATATCAATGAACTTAATTCTCAGGTAACTTTTCTTCACATATGTTGTAACAAACATTCAGTTTCAGTTTCATTATTTTTCAACATAATGTTACAAAATAACAACTTATACTTACTCTAAGTTTACATATTAAAAGTTTTCCAAACTTTACCACCGCTTCCACGGCGCTAGTAGAAAAGAAGCGGCGTAACAAACTCTAAAGCAACATTTTTTAGACGTCTCTATAATTTTACAATTTGTAACTAATAAAGTGGTGCAACCATTGTATACCATATAAAGAATCAATACTTATATTTTTTTAATATTTTAAACTGAAAAGAATTTTTATTAAAAAGTAATTACCGAATAAAGAACCTCCTTCTTTTTATGGAGTCGGTTCAGAAGGTCGCCGGTAAGAAACTAACATTAAAAGGTTTAATTAAAACTAAATTGACTAAAAACGATCTCTAATATTTTCGTTTATAGCTAAACTGTCGACTAACAAAACAATTAGATTGAGGTCGTGAGTTCGATGCCCTGGCAGCGAACAATGTTTAATTATTATTTTAATAACAGTTGAAATTATAGCTGCTATGAAATTTACAGTTTTTGTCTGAAGGGTCATATTTATTATCTGTATTTTAATTAATTTTATCGTAGTTTATCCTTGTAAATATTAAAGGGTTATAGACTAAGTATACAAATATTCATCATCCCTTCTCATCCTAAGGGTGGAAGGGTGATAATGGATTTGCCTTAAACTTTGATAAGATACACTATAATCGTTTTTTTCTTATCGGGCACTGCATATAGGGTGTCTTTTAGACAGCATGTCAATTTTCGTTCCGTTCGTTCGTTCCATAAAATCGTTAAGAATTCGGTTAAGTTAACTTTAGTTGTCAAATTGTCACACAATAGGTAAGACAATTTGACAACTAAAGTTAACTTAACCGAATTTTTAACGAATTTAAGGTACGAGAATTGACATGCAGGTTGCAAAACAAAATTAAGTACTTGGAATTAAACTGGTGGTTGAAATAAAATGTCAAGAAGAAGGTCATATTGAGAATATTTCGTAAAAATAGGCATTGCATGTTTTGGTGTCTGATCCATTGCCAGAGTAGTAACTACATGTACACGAAGTACCTAGGAGCTTTATAGTTTGCCAGAGTGCTCTCACAACTCTACTACGGAACGAGACGGTAATAAACAGGAGCATTTCAATGCAGAGCTTAAGGTAGCCTTAGGAATAAACTATCTAGCCGTATTTAAAAGATTAAAAACAAAACTAATTAATTAACCGTGTGGTGACGGATTAAGAATACAATATGTCACCACCCCATCTCATCCCATGGGTATCGTAAAAACCGACTAAGGGACTATCCGTAAATATTATCTGTACGTAATAAAAAGAAGGAAAACTTGAAAATAAACCCTATACCAATCCGTTTGGCCAGCGTGGTATTAGTAGGCCAAGTATCCCTCCGTCACTGGAGGAGGCTCGTTCCTGCAGTGGGACATAAATGGGCTGTTATGATGAACTGCTGATCAAGGTCGTAGAATACATAATATTAAGATATATATTGCAGCAAATAGTTTCTCATCTGTCTCCATAATAGCAAAAGCATTCAGCGGTTAAAAAACTCATCATATAATAAGTAACTTAGGGTACATGTAATCGTCAATAAACTTAATGTCAGCCATTTGCTTTTGATAACAAAATGGCGCCGAGCATAAAGTAAATGATAAAACATTTGTTATTTCTGAGCTTATTACTAAATAGCAAACTTAAACGATCCATCTTAATTTTGACAAATTGTTGATTTAAGAAATATTTAAAACACTTGGTTGTTTATAAGCCTATTGTTTTATTTTAAGGTTATGGAATTCAAATGGAATAAGAACACAAAAGTTACCGATCTCTTGCAAAATGTAGTAAGAGTTGACGAAGTTAATTTCAACAAACATTGTTTATAAATACTTATACATAAATAATCCTCACACTTTCACACATCGCCACGTAGTCCCAAACTAACCAAATCTTGTACTATGGGTACTAGACAACGGATAAACATACTTAAATACTTTTTCTTTGTACATACAGACTTATTGTACATAGAAAACATTCAGACCAATGCAAACAATCATGTTCATGCACACAAAGATTTGCATTGAGCGGGAATCGAACCCGAGACCTCTGCGTATAAGCCATGTGATATACCGACTGCACCACAGAGGTCGTCAGTTTTGAACAACACGGTTGCTATCATGGACAAACAATTAATTTGCAAAATAATAAGATTCCCGTTTGTCCATTTCACAGACAGAAGAACACGACGATCTAGAAAATAAACTTAGAAGGAGTAGACCGATTTGTGTGACTGTGAGAAACATATATGATGCAACGGATTATAAATGAAGACATTTTTGGAGGAGTATATATAGTCATTGCAGTGGATATCAAAGAAATGTTAGAAATTCCTATTTAAAACTAGTAAAGAATCAATAAATGTACCTAATACAACATACGTAATATTTAAGTATACTGAGGCGTGACCGTCTCACACACACTTAGCGTTATTTGAACGTGTCCACTATCCGTTTACACTTTTATTGCCAACCTTTACCGGACTAATGTGCTCACTGTTTTATTGAATACGTAAAGCCGAAAGGTTTATTTTCTTTTAAATACTTTAATATGTTAAGTAAAAACGTCGCAGCGCTTTGTTTAATTTTCCAAACTAAGCAGAGCTTGTACTGTAACTAACCCCTCAGCTGGCACACAGACATATTATGTCTGCAAAAAAAAGTGCGTAAACTGGCGGGCAGACATAATATGTCTGCGACCGGAATGTGCCAAACTTTTGTTTATATTAACATTTCCTTAAGAATTAGCCGTTAATGTGAGTAAGTAAAAGCATCTATATTAAACAAGGATAGTATACATTACGACAGGAGACGTCGGTTCCAAGAAATTTATTTATCTATGACACTTTGAAAAAAGGTTTGCTACGGCGGTTACCAACAGTTAAAAGCGCGTACGTTATTTCGTGTTTTTAATTAATTTAATGCCAGCAAAAGGGTGAAATTTACTGTGAACGTGGATAGGAATGTAACAAACTATTTTAAATTAATACATTACTTATTTCAAGAGATTAAATGCCTTATTTTGCCAAAATGATCTAGCTCCTCGAGTTTGTTTTTTTTTTTTTTTAACTCTTCCAACTTTTACGTTTTGTTTTATGATCATATTTCTTTAGTAAACTACTCGCTACAGGCACTCAAATCACTCGTTAACTAATTAACTATGTTGTTTAAATGCAAAATCGGTTTAGATCATCCCACGTCCCTATCAAAATTATCTGATGTCAATTCTATGACTGACTACTTTTACAGCATTCTTAATAGTACAATTGATAAATATGTGCCTTCCTGTAAACATAGTACTAAACACAAACATCTCCCTGGTACACAAAGCCTCTCATCAAATTATCAAGAGAAAAATGTAAGTATCACAAAAAATGGAAAACATATGGCAACCTTCAAGATTATAATACCTTCTCAATGTTACGCAGTAGATTTAAAAAAATGTCTGTTAATTGTTATCAAATTTTATAAAGATTTCTGAAGAGAGCATTAAAACGAACCCTAATTCATTTTGGTCTTTTGTAAAATCAAAAAAAGAGACAAGTGAAATCCCAGAAAGCATGTTATATAAAGGACAAATTCTTACCTCTGGGAGAGAGATATGTGAGGCTTTTAATCAATATTTTAATTCGGTTTTTGTCAATAATACGTCTCAAACTAATAAAATTATTTCTTATTGTAATAATTCACACTCACACTCAATTGTGGATGTGGGCTCAGTTGATATCAATTTTAATCTTGTATTAAAGGAATTAAAACTAGTTAACACAAAAAAGAGTGCCGGATCGGATGACCTTCAACCAATATTTATCTCTCGTTGTGCTGACGTTCTTGCTAAACCAGTAAGTATCATTTATCGCACCTCACTTGAAACTGGATTTTTTCCCAGCGCATGGAAAAAATCGATAATAACCCCTATCCCTAAAAATAATAAAATTGATATTATCACAGAATATAGACCTATTTCTAAATTGTGTGTCTTGGGTAAAATACTCGAAAAAATAGTAACCACACAAATGTCAGCTGTCTTTCGTAATTATATTTCCCCACACCAACATGGCTTCTTTAAACACCGTAGCGTAGACAGTAACATGTTGAATTTTACTGACTTTTTGGTGCAAGCAATGGACAAAAATCTTCAGGTGGATGTCGTGTACACCGACTTCTCTAAAGCGTTCGATAAAATAAATCATGATATTCTGATTGAAAAGCTGCTAAACGCCGGTGTGCATGGCAGCCTCTTGAGATGGATTCAGTCTTACATACAAAATCGAAGTCAAGCTGTTTACCTCAAGGGTTACTCATCTCAATTTCTCCCTGTAACTTCAGGAGTTCCCCAAGGTTCCCACCTAGGGCCGTTGCTCTTTAATCTTTATATAAATGACATAGATTTAATTTTTTTACGGAGCAATGTGCGCCATCTATTGTATGCCGATGATACTAAAATATTCACGATAATCAAGTCTACACTTGATTGCACACAAATGGAAAATGTTCTGGTGAAATTGCATCAATATTGTGAGAGCAATCAGCTATTCCTTAACATTGACAAGTGTTGCGTTATGTCATACACTCGAAAAAAACAGCAAATTAATTTCGATTACTCTATAAATAATTCGCCTCTTAAGAGGGTATCAACTATTAGAGACCTTGGTGTGATTATGGACTCAAAATTAACATTTACTAATCACATTGACCGGATAGTTGGTACCGCATTTCGGAGCCTTGGGTTTATCCTTCGTATAAGTAAACCTTTTAAAGATGCCGAAACACTAAGAATTCTTTACTTTTCATTCGTTCGCTCTATTCTAGACTTCTGTAGTACCGTATGGAGCCCTTGTTTCCAAATACATATAGATCGTATTGAAAATGTACAGAAGAAATTTCTTAAATCGCTTAACTACCGAGTAAACGTTTATAATGAACCATATGAAGATGCGCTGCGTAGGCATAATTTGGTATCTCTTCACGATAGACGTAATATGTTTGACATCACACAATTATTCAAAATCTTAAACTCTTTGACAGATTCACCAACATTGTTAGCAGGAATATCATTTAAAACTAACACTCGACTACCTGTGCGCCCCTCACGAACCATACCCCTTTTTGTACCTCCAACACTTTGTAAAACTTACACTCGTAACTCATTTGTGTATCGTTCCACTGACAACTATAACAAGGATTACGCAGACATAGATCTTTTCAATAATAAGCTTAAAAACTTAAAATTACAATTAAAGCAAAAATCTCATATTGCATGACATCCTCTAAATGAATTTTTCAAAAAAAAAAAATTGAATAAATATATTGTATAACAATTATTAATTGTAAAAATTTTATCTTGCTAATTCACTACATCTCTTGTACATGTATAACTCATTTCCTAAATTTTTTGTTTATTTTTTAATTAATCAATTTCATAATTCTGTATTCACGTTCATCTAGTTAAGAGTCAAAATTATAGTACCTGTTACTGTTATCTTCTATTCGGCACTGTAGGTCTATTATTAATAACCATGTTTTTTTTGTAATTCTATAATTGTACATGACTGTTTGTTGCCAAAATAAAATAAAATAAAAAAAAAAAAAAAAATCATTATAAATTTTAAATTAAAAGCGAAAATATAGCACCCGTCGATCGAAAAGACATAATATGTCTGCCTTGCCAGTCAGGCGCGCACGGACGGCGGCCATTTTTTGTCAAGGAGAATAACGTAAAACGCATAGGATGCGGCATCGTGAGCGTAGTTGGAATTGAAGTACGAACAATTTTTGCCATTAAATTTGTATTAATTTTCACTTCAATATTTTCTCCGAATCATTTGTATTACATTATATTATATTACGTATATCAGTACATGTACTCCTATGTTATGTAGTACTCAAAAGGCAGTGCGCGATTGCCGTATCCGATCATCCCTCGCGGCTCACGCGCTCCATGGCGTACTTAGTAAATTTTCTTACGTTTTTGGGTTGTTTTTGGAAACTGTATT
This sequence comes from Schrankia costaestrigalis, assembly GCA_905475405.1. Lineage (NCBI taxonomy): Eukaryota > Metazoa > Arthropoda > Insecta > Lepidoptera > Erebidae > Schrankia > Schrankia costaestrigalis. The sequence goes on along the minus strand of FR997838.1, from coordinate 17,641,891 downwards.
TTGATTATTTTTGTACTATCACATTGTATGTTTTTCACTATTTCTTTAGTAAATATAGTGTTCTAATAGAATTTAATAAAATACTCCTAGAAAATGTTTTAGAATTTCTTCTGTAATACAAAGTTTCCTAGGGTGAGAAATTCTTCGAAACTCTATGTGTTTTGTTGTATGGGTCATAAATTTAAACTAATCATTTCTATTGAATGAGATATATTGTTTATGTTAACTAGACAAAGCAAGCTTTGAAACAAACTAATCGTCTTATCGCTGCGAGGTCATGTGTCGACAAACAAGTCATAAAAACGAGACCCTTTTTTTTGTGCCGTGCGCTTAAGTGGCCCGTAATCAGTAAATCTTTCAAAGACGACTGTGTGAAATAAATGTTCTGAGAGTCCTATTTTTTTAATAGAATATAAATAAATAGTTATGTATATTGTAAATAAACAAAATACCGTTTTAGTATAGTGTTTTCTTTCTTCAGTATTTGTATTTTAGTAAAAGAAACTGGGAAAAAATCGTTAGGCTCTTTTTTACCTTGAACTAGGAAAAAAATCACACACTTACGTGTTAACATTATTTAATAATCAGTTAGCCTAACTCATAACGATTACGTAGACATAAGTATCAAGGATGTTATTGTTATGATTGTCGAGTTAAACTTAAACAATGTAACCCGAGTCGGCGCGCGCCATTACCCCGCGGGGAGGGCTGCCAGTTTACCCTAGTAAACCCTAACGTAATTAATGTGTAGACTTAAGTGAGTGATGTTAGGAAACTAGGAGGGCTTCTAGATGAGAGAGATGACATGGGCGTGTTGCGAAACCTGAAGTAATTTTAGACATTAAGTTGCACACGCTTACGTGACTACGATGTGAAAAAAAAAACAAATACTTTAACGTCCAAAAAATTTATAAATGTCACATAACTGTAACATTGTGTGCATGAACATGATTGTTTGCATGTGTCTGAGTGTTTTCTATCTTTAATAAGTATGTATTTCCTTTTCGTTTAGGACTAGATGGCGTTGTGTGAATGTGTGAGGATTATTTATTTATAACTTTGTTACTAAACTTTGTGAATTTGAATATGGCTAAATTAACGATGAAAAATGAAGAGATTTGAAAAAATGTTTTTTTCTAGCCAGTGTGGTATTAGTAAGCCACATTTCCCTGCCCCATATGAGAGCAGATATTTAAACAATTTTAAGACGCTTAGTGACTTGGTAAAATTTTAAAGAAAACAAAACAAGATAACCTACTAAGATGTTGTAAATAAAAACGTAACAACAAAAAACCTTTCTTGCACGGCCATGGCGATGGCGTTCCGGCTCTTAATATTAAGTATTCAAAAGAGATTAACCATTACAAAAGAGGCGTTAACATTAATACTTATACAGGCCCCGGAAAACATTCCCTATATAATGGACCCAACAAAAAGTTAATGGACGTATTCACAAAACAGACAGTATTTTGAGTTCGGAATAATTCGGGATGATTCGGCAAATATCGGCTTTAAATGGAACACATTTGCCGCTTTTATTGTAACCTTTAGATAAAAAACCTTTAGATATTATTTGAACGTGTTCTTTTTTATTAGCGGCCTCCACACACACTCTATCGCGCATGAAACAGTCATCTTGCGCGAAAGAGCGCGCGTGTAAAGTAAGTAAAAGAAAATGGAGTAGACCACGCGCCACTTTCAGCATTCGTGCGCGCATTCCCGTTTCCTCAGGTTGAAACTGTGTGAACTGCACGCATTCCGCGCCAGTTTTGCGTGGTCTATCCCGCGCGATTAGCCTTTACGCGACCGCTCATTCCGCTGAAGAACACAAACAAGAGTATTCGCGCGCGAATGAACGGGGAAGCATAAAAACCTAACAAAAAATTACGTGGTCTCCTGTACGTTCCAAAGAACGTGCGGTAGAGTGTGCGTGTAAAGGTCGCTATTATAGCAGCTCAGTAATGTCCTCTTGCAGGGACGGACCTTCTGCGATAATGAATGGAATCGTAACCTGCTAAAACGACTTTTATAACACCCATGGGATGACTTAAGGTAGTGGACACCATAATAATATATTTTTATACTTACCGATTTAAAAACAGAACACACAACGAAACTGCCAACTATTGTACTTACCCCCGGTTTCTGAATGTCTGATCAAGTCAAAATCAACTAATTAAGTGTCAAAACTATAATTTTCAGGAACTAAAATGACAATTTTGACACTTGATTAGTTGATTTTGACTTGATCAGGCATTCAGAAATCGGGGGTATGTCCTAGGTTTTAGCTTTTTTTTTTTATCTTTATTTTTTATAGAGGGTTCATTAAAGATTATGTCACCCTCGAAGTGGTTATAGCTTGATTTTACAAATAAGTATGTTTTTGTTGCATTGTAACTTGCACACTCGTAACTATGAAGTAGGAAATTCAACATAGAATCAGAAGTACCCACATAGACTGTAGAATAAGTAAGCTTTATAGACTGACTGCGGAAGGCGGAGAGCCGTGCCAAGTGCCAAATAAATCTTTATTGGATTCTCTATAACGTTAGGATGTTCGTGGCAAAGTATGGCCGCCACAAGACGGGTTTTATACAGCATAATTCTTGTTTCACTTGTTAAAAGTGTTGTTTAAAGTCTTTCTTATTCTTGACTAGCTGACCCGTGCCCACTTCGTTGGGCGTCGAAACAAACGCGTCCCTTTTTTAAATATATATCATTACTGCTCCACTCCTATTAGTCATAGCGTGATACTTTATAGCCTATGACACTCCCCGATAAATAGACTATTCAACACAGAAAGAATTTTTAAAATCGGTTTATTAGATCCAGAGATTACCCCCTACATTGTCACAAACACACAAACTTTACCTCTTTATAATATTAGTATAGTTAAAGAATAGTTGATAAAAATCCATGATTTAATGATTCTTCAAAATTCTAGCATTTTTTCGGATGTTATGAAAGTCTTTAAGTTAAATAGTCGGGTACAAAAATTGCTTCTATACCAAAATAAATACTAGTACTAATTCTTAAAACGTACTTTACGCATTGAGTGTTAAAATAGCAAGTAAACCTCTCATTTGTACCTACTCAATAAAACAGTAGATACATTAGTCCGGTAAAGGTAGGTAATAAAAGTGTAAATAGATAGAGGACAAGTTGAAATAACTGTAAGTGGTGTGTGGACGGTCACTCCTCCAACACTTTATACCGATACTTACTATAAGTCTTTATAATATTTGTTGCTAATTCTTGCCCGCGGCTGCGCTTGCGTTAAATTTGGGGTGGCAAAAAGTAGCCTATGTTACTCTCCATCTCTTCAACTATCTCCTGTTAAAAAATCATGTCAATTCGTCGTTCCGTTTTGCCGTAAAAGAAAGACAAACAGACAGACACACTTTCCCATTTATAATATTAGTATGGATACGTTACTACTTTTTATTTATTTAAAATATACCTAATTAAAGAAAATGTTAAATTATTTAATGTTTGGAATCTCTCTCATATCATTGTGTTTTCTTTTTGTTTTTTGCGTTTTCGCGTTTATTGCCCACGCAGGACACCGCGTTAGAATAGAACTTTGTTCGCCTATCATGTCCGTAAAAGTGGCAAGGGGCGACCGATTTCCCGCTCTAACCAGGTCGTGCGTCCGTGTGAAGGGCAATTACTTACGCCAAATGTAAAAATTGTTGCGAAACAAAAAGTGTTTTAATCTAACATTATTTACCTTAAATAAAGTAATATAGATATTACTTATAAAAAGTAACTTAACGAAGTACCTATTAATAAAACATATAATTAGTTGTTAACATGACAAGCACATAGAAACCATAACTTACTAATACGATAATACTGTCTGTTAAAATATATCTAGTCTTGTCTGTGGTTGGATGTTTGCCAGAATAAGCTTAGTACATGGCTTCTTGTCACCCATTTACATGTAAAAGTACAAAGTTAGGTTAAGCCAAATGCTATGGGTTACATAACTATGAATTTGATTACAAGATGGTGTAATGGTAAAGACTTGTTTTCGACTTTAAAGCCGCACATTTATTTAATTCATTTAATTCAACCCACAAATTACTTAATACAATATACAATATTAATAAAGATGATAACTTGCTTTCCAAGTGTGAAAGTGTAATTCGTGTGAGATCTGGGGTCTAAACTAATATTACTGTGTTTGTGTGCGTGCTTGAGTGTGTCTATGACTGTGAATGTGTATGTATGTGTGTGTGTGTGCGCGCGAAACGTAAAATTACTACTTCATTCCAACATCTTCTTTTTAAAGTGGAAGTAATTTTAGAGACTGTCCACCAGGCAGGTGTGTCGGAGTCTCGAAAAGATTGTAATACGGTGTACCAACTAAAAACCTCTGTGTACCTACTATGAATGGCCAAAACGGCATTAAGTCTGACATTTTTCAAGCCGATCTATTAAAACACATCATCATCATCATAAAAGCCTACTAAAGTCCCACTGCAGGGACGGGCTTCCTCCCGTGACGGAGCGATACTGTTACTTGGCCTTCTAATACCACGCTGGCCAGACGGATTGGTATAAGGTTTAATTTCAAGTTTTCAATCTTTTTATTTCGTAAAGATAATATTAACGGATAGTCCCTTAGTCGGTTTTTACGACACCCATGGGATGAGATGGGGTGGTGACACACTGTATTCTTACTTCGTCACCACGCGGACATGCCACCACATATTAAAACACATGCTCTAAGCTAACACCGATTATAATACTTACGCAATTTCGTTTCCATGGACATGCACAGAAATTATTTTTATACCTATAAGACAAAAATTAAATTACTTAACTAACTTTGATAAAACTTCTATGAGACTTTCAAATAATTTAAATAAATAAAAAAAGGGAAGCAGTAATTGATCAAGAACTAACTAAATTATAAGGACAACAGACAATTTAGATAATACATGTCTCCGTGCGGTGACGGAGTAAGAATACAAATATGTCACCACTCCATTTCATCCCATGGGTGTCGTAAAAACCGATTAAGGGACTATCCGTGAATATTATCTTTACATAATAAAACTAAGGAAAACTTGAAATTAAACCCTATACAAATCCGTCTGAACGTGGTATTAGTAGGCCAAGTATCCCTCTGTCACGGGAGGAGGCCCGTCCCTGCAGTAGGACATTAATGGGCTGTTATGATGCTGATGATAAGGACAAATTCTTTAAAAAAAGATTGTTTTTCCTTCTTTCATTCTTTCCTAAAGAATCTGACTGTTACGTACAATCTTGTAAATATAACACAATGCCATGCCGCTTCTATATCTAGTACGAACATAGAAGGTAATTGGGACGGCCTTGTAAGCGGTTTGTTTGATAAATAAACAAATAGACCTTAATCCCCGGAGTTTCCACTACATAATAAGCCGGATTTATATTATGAATTTGTGAAATACTTAACTCACAGTTTAATGTATTATGTTAATGTAGAATTTAATACTGTTCAAACTTTAAATAGATTGTTGAACTTAAACGTGCTGCGTGGTACGAAACGTAAACGTCAAAATTGTTAAGTTTATTGATAGTTCCTTGCGAAACGCACTCTATAATATCCTTACGTTACTAGGTAAAATAAGCGTGATGTTGTTTGTTTGGATGTATCGTTGTTACATAACTACGTTTAAACGGCTAGAACGATTTAGATGAAATTGCGTTTTTTTTTACCTATATGCTATTTTCTAACCCTAAACGACATCAACGCGGACGTAGCCGCGAGCAAATACTAGTCTATTTATTTAATTTATTAAAATGAATAGTATATCAAACCCTTCTCCGTGTGGTGACGGAGTAAGAATACAATATGTCACCACCCCATCTCATCCCATGGGTATCGTAAAAACCGACTAAGGGACTATCCGTGAATATATCTTTACGAAATAAAAAGAAGGAAAACTTGAAATTAAACCCTTTGTTTGGCCAGCGTGGTATTAGTAGGCCAAGTATCCCTATGTCACTGGAGGAGGCCCGTCCCTGCAGTGGGACATTAATGGGCTGTTATGATGATATCAAACCCTTACGTGTTTTCCTAATAGTACTACGTTAGATTTTAAAACATTCATAGACAGTAATTTATAAGTTTAGAAAAGCAAGCTATTTTCAAACTTAAAACGAAATATTACATTAAAGTAAAAGTGTTTTTTATTAACAAGTTAATACTTAGGTTATAGAGACTCCGAGTAGTTAAAGCTAGCGTTTAAGCTGCATCCGGACGTCTCAAGAGCGTTAACATTCCGGAAATTGTATCCATAAGATAGCCTTCGAAGATTCAAGATTACAGAAATTAATTTAAAACCAGAAAACCCCGGCCACAGTATAACCAGTAGTCTATCTCGGCCGAATATATATTCTAAATGCTTACGGCTGCGCGGTACGTAAACATGCGATAGGGCTACCCACCTCCAGCTTTTTAATTAGGTACATTTACCTACTTTCCCGCTCATTACTGCGGCACAGTCGCGACTGTTCACTCCGCAAAGTCACCTCTATCGTGAGCGTGTAGGTAGGTATAACTCGCATTTCGTCCGTTTCTATGAAGTCGAAATACTGTATATATTTGTACTATGTCCCGGCTTTAGAAAATGAATAATTATAAATTTAATGGCACATCTTTCAAGTTTAAGATCGATTTAACCGTTTAAGCTACAGAAGGTCACAAGAATTCGCCATTTTAGTCAGTTTACGGTCGCCATATTGATTTGTTAAAATAAACATAGCTTTATACCCAAGGGAAGAATGCAAAGTTTATGGTAACTTAAACTTTCATAACAGCGCATTAATATGCCAATACTTGGACGGGGGTCCTCCTTTGACGGAAGGAAACTAATCGCCTACTAAAAATAAAAAATAATAATCCTCACACATTCACACAACGTCATCTAGTCCCAAACTAAGCAGAGCTTTTACTATGGGTACTAGACAACGGATAAACATACTTTAGTACTTTTTTTGTAAATTCATACATATTATACATAGAAACACTCAACTCAATGCAAACAATCATGTTCATGCACACAAATTTTTGCATTGAGCGGGAATCGAACCCGAGACCTCTGCGTAGCAGTCATGTTATATAACCACTACGCCACAGAGGTCGTCTTATATAGACTTATACCACAATATCTACCACGCTGGTCATACGGTTTGGTATAATAGTGTTTCACGTCTAGTTTTTCTTTTTATGTATTAGAGGTAACATCACTGAAATTTTCGTTAAGCGGTTTTTAAAACGCCCATTAGATTAGATGACTTTTAACATTTTCAGCTTTCATTCCTATTCCGTCACCACAACAAAAAATTGCAAAAACGTTGAAATCGATACAGCTACAGGGAATAACAATCAAACAATTAACTAGCCTATTGCAGTCCATTGCTGGACATAGCCCTCTCCCAATAAGCGCAAAACGTAGTGTAGGACGCCCCCCAGCTAGGTGGACCGACGACCTCATAAAGGTCTCTGGGTCTGACTGGATGCGGAAGGCGCAGGACCGAGTTCTGTGGCGCGTATTGGAATAACAATGGTAAAGAATAATCCATATTTGTACTTATACTTATATGTCTCACGAAAAACATATTACCCTCCTTATACATCGGTCAATTAAAAACCTTTATTTTCCATCAATAATTTAATTCTGAATGACGCCAAACAAGAAAAAGTTTTACCAAATCATTTAAGTATTGTAATTTAAAAAGCTCTAGATGACTCTCGAAATGTATGATTTTATACGAATTGGTACTTAATGTCCCGTCGATGTTTTGAATCCCTTAAAAATATTTTTATTTATCAAACATGTAACAAATTCTTTAGTGACATGGAGGTCACTCACTCGCGACGCGCGACTCCCGTGCAAGAGATTGCACGTTCGGTTACCACGAAATATTAACTATTGCTTCTGCGACCTACAAAAATGATATTTCGAAGCCTGAAAGTTACAGTGTGTTAAATGAATTATTAGTTTTAAAAGTTTCCGTACTCGTATACATCGCAGATCTAGAGTAAATTATTTTTTAACAAAACCAACTTTTACATATTGTTCAATAATTATAAATAACTTAATGTACCAAAATCTTAAACTTCTAATATACCAGTTTAATGGTTTTACCAACAAGGATTTTTTTTTTAAACTGAAGCTCTCCTTAAAAAAATCTGAAGCTCTGATAATACAAAGTAAATGATCATTTGAATTCGAACGTCTTTCAATACGAGAAAATGTATTCCATAATGTTATTGTAGATCGAATGGTCAAGATAATAAGCATAAAAGCGTAAAGCCTAGTGGCCGAGGCGTCTGGGGCGTTTACCTAAAAAAGATTTATTCATATGTTTTCGTTTGTTTTTGTTGAAACAAAGATACTACGCTTTTCTTTTGAAGGGTTAAATGGTTATCGTAAAGCTGAATTCTCAGACCTATTACATGAATGTGTTTCTTTATATTTTGTTATCTGATTTATTTGTATATAGGTCTGAATACGTATAATTTTAATGTATATGAATATTTGAAACTGCAACTAATAAGGTTAACCCTATTTTCTCGACTTTTAAGATACGAGTACCTATTCAATAAAATTTTATTTTTATAATACTTAAATATAAAAATAACAGTGACATTTTACTAAAATAACAGCTCATAAATTAATAAAACTAACAAAAATAACTGCGACATCTGCGAACGTTAAAAATAAAAAGAAATCAGAGATGATTCTTAATTGTTCATCAACGAAAGCGTATTATAACAATGTGTGATAATAAATATGAATTCATATAAATGACAAGAATCATTTCAAAAATATTATAAATATTACTACAGTGTTTTTATACTCGATGCTGGTAGAAGAACGATTATTTTAATAGTATTTTATTTCATAAAGTATAATAATAATTAATTATTTCTGCATGTGGTTTACAGAATACAAGACGCTGTGTTTTCTTACTCTGTCCACAACCGCCATCAAATGAAAAGGTAGTCTAAGTCCTAAGTATATTTTGTAACCAAGGAAAACACTAACTTTGATATTAACATAAAAGATAAGTTCAGTATTTTTTTGTCTTATACCTTAGTTTTTTGAACATTTTTGTTATTTGTACGAACAGTTAAAATGTAACTGCAGACAAAAGCTTTATAATATTATGAAGTGTTAGTACAAGTGCTGTAACCAATTTGTTCGTTTTTGAATTGTATTTTTAATTTCATCGATTAACATTTTAAATGGGATAATGTACAACTTGAACTTTCTTTGTTTCATTATTTTATTTTAACGCAACAGTGACTCCTGTAAGCCAGTGTCAATAGCGTGACCTCAATGTTTAAAAGCACCGAAAAAAAACCTCGCTCCTGGGGAAAACCTACAGCCTACCTGCAACGAAATAAACCAGAACAAACATGGACCATTTGGAGAAACTATAGAATGAGAAAGTACAAAATTGTTGAATAATTAAAGAGGTCGTAAGTGAGCTATGTTTAAAAACAGTTACAACTAATCAACTGTAAAAAATACACTTATTAATTAGGTAGAGCACCTTATAATTTTTAATTTTCGATCCATAATAATCGATCACAACTTAATTAAATATTAAAACTAAAATAAACAAAATCTTACTCACTTACACACATCGACCTCCTTTTAATATAATCCGAAATAAAGCTAAGCCTACATTAAATTAATTACGTAAAAACACGCAAGTTCCGGAAAAAGTTTTTATATCTCCGATCAAAAGCTTCAGAGGCTTAAACAAAGAATTAAAAATAAGTTCCCAATTATATAATTATATAGACTCTCACCTGCAAATCACAGTTGTAGGCTTTATACCGTGAAATAGAAATAAAAAATCTTTTACAGCACAGAACACAGCACTAACGAAAAACTTCAAACTTTTTCGAACAATTCGTCAATGAAACAACACAAATTTATACAACGTTTCCGATTTTCGCGTGCAAGTTTACCTCGCGTGTGTTAAATACTTTATTATATTTCGTCTACATTTTTTTTTCGTATTTATTTTTTTAAGCTGTGGGATAACACGTTGCGTCATAGAAGCGCGCCTCGGTACACTGGCTAGAGGGGTAGGAAACCCCTACGCTCCGATACTACGGGTCAAAGAGTATACACGTGAAGAATCGACCTTTTCCTCAACAAAAAAAGTCGACTATGAGAAATACTAGAAGAAAACAGTTATAAGTATTTAATTAGAATTTTACTTGGTTCATTTCGTTTGTTGTTTTAGTATAACTCAGTAGTTATTTTCGTAGCAGTGTACCTACTTGTGTCTATGACCTTATAAATCAAAAATGTAAATGTATGCTACGTGTAAGTGACTATCTTATAATCTCTGACAGCAGAAGAGCCTCCTTAAGTCTTTATAGTATTCTTCTAAGCTTCTTCATGATTTATTGTTCTCGTAATTCAGTCCCGACAACAGTGCCAATTTTTTCTTCGTGTTAATACCGAAGACCTATTTCCCTTTTCCTTTTTTGGCCACCCTAACGGATTGGTAAAAAGTGTTATTTCAAGTTTTCCTTCTTTTGACAATTTTTACGAAATTTCCTTTATTCGACTTTTACGAATGCAATTGAACTCGGCGGGGTGGTAAAATTGTACTTAGTACTTCGTCATCACACAAAGAAATAAAATTAAGTATAAATGATGATAAAGTTAGGCACAAAACTTAAAAGTTCAGAATAATCTTTGCCCTTTTCTGGGGCGTGTTAGACCGAGATGGCATGTATAGAACTTTTCTAAGAGTAAAAGAGACAGCTCATATCGACGGGCTTAGACCATGTTTGACCAAGTTTTCTTTCTGTTCAAATAATACATGAGGTTGTATATGCGTGACATTATGAAACATTACCTATACCTATTATTGATTAATGAAATATTATGTTTTATGAACAATGAAATACGATCATTATGTTTGAATTTCCAATTGCAAGGCAGGGCCAGTTCTTTGTTTAAAGGGAAAATTAGCGACTGTTGTTATAATAATATAACCGCGTAAGTATAGGTATTTGGTAAACACTTATAATTATTTAGCCGGAGCTTGTGAGTCGACTTGTGACCATGTATGGTGTAACCTGGCCGAAACGTCAAGCGGCTCCAGATAAATAATTAAAAGTGTTTACGCGTTAATACCCGTTAATATTATTGTAATAACTGAGTTATAGTCTAGTAGTCGCTTTTCACGACCTCCTCGGGAGAAAATGGGGTACAATTTTCTCTCAACTCTTGTGTAACTTTTGAACTAGGTACTCTTTGATGAGTGCCTGCCAAAGCGGAGCTGCTGCAATGATTTTGTATACCTACTCATTTAATTATTATATACAAACTTATGACTATTTTAATATTTGCATGCCTGTGCAGGTAGAATGTGGAGATTCACAAGTAATCATTATTGTAACACCTTATTGTATTACCCATATTCGCAAATATTGATTATGATACTTAGATGCAATCCTCACCTTCTAAAGTAGACTTAGACTCAGTAGACTCGGAAGATGCTGAGTGGAAAGACCCCTCACACGCTGGATCGACGACTTAGTACTTAGACGCGTTGGAGATATTTGGACGACCTCTGTGGAGCAGTCGTTACATTACATGGCTGCTACGCAGAGGTCTCGGGTTCGATTCCCGCTCAATGCAAATCTTTGTGTGCATGAACATGATTGTTTGCATTAGTCTGAATATTTTCTATGTATAATATGTATGTATGTATTTACCAAAAAAAGTATTTAAGTATGTCTATCCGTTGTCTAGTACGCATAGTACAAGCTTTGCTTAGTTTTAGGCTAGGTGGCGATGAGTGAATGTGTGAGGCTTTTTTATTTATTTGGAGGAGGCCTATGTCCAGCAGTAGACGTCCATAGAGGAAACTGATGAAGGAACGGATTTTTTAATATTCCTACTATATTATATTATAGGTATTATCGGCCTACAAATATTTCCACAATTAAAACTGAAATCGAATACGATACCATTACTTACCAGGCATAAAATTATAACCGCATTATGCCGGAAGTCGTGTGCAATAAATTTTAAGAGCTCCTTAATAAATAATTGGTAATACCTAATGCTCTATTTTTTAATCTTTGTTTGAAGAAGGACAATTAATTTGATAACCTCATAAATAGTTCACGACTGCGGCGCCGACTTCTCTGGTTCGATTTCCGCTCAGTGTAATGGTTTGTGCATGAAATGTGTTTAAAATGTTTGCATTGATTATAATTTTAACTATATTATACAACAAACAATGAATTTACTTCTTATAGATCAATAGGTTAAAAAACAAGAATAAGGAACGATTTTTTACGAAAACGAAACGAAGACGAAAACGAATCCTTATTCTTGTACTTTATTCGCTGATGATATTTCAATAGTAGTGACATCCAAAAATTTCAATATTAATTAATTGTAACAATGACATAAATAATGCAATTAATTCAATCGTTCAATGGTTACATGAAAATAATTTACAGGTTAACCTATCTAAAACTCAATTCATGCAATTTAGTACCTATGGTAAAAGACAACAATCATTAGACATTAAATATTCAAATGAAAATATTACAGAGGTAAATGAAATTAAATCCTTAGGTATAATTATTGACAAAAATATAAACTGGAAGGCACATGTAGAGAAGGTTTGTGACAAAATAAATAAATTTATATATGTGTTAGCCAAACTTAGAAAAACTTCAAATCCTGAAACAGTTCTAATGACATATCATGGCTACATTGCATCAGTTCTAAGCTACGGTCTAATATTATGGGGAAATTCAACAGACGTAAACAAGGCATTTGTTGCTCAAAAAAAATCTATAAGAGCAATGTGTGGAGCTGCACCATGGCATTCATGTAAGCTTTTTTTTTATAAAGCTTAAACTTCTAACACTGCCTTGCATGTATATTTATGAGGTTGCAAAATTTGTGAGACAAAACCCTACTTTTTTTGCTAGAGCAAGAGAGATGTTTCCGAGAAACACGAGGAATCCAGAGAGAATCGTCCTTTCTCGTGTACCAAAAACTATGTTGTATCAAAAGAATTGCTTGGCAATGTGTGGTAAAATTTACAACGCCGTTCCTGATAACATAAGGAACCTCATAACAAAGCAATTTAAAGTAAAACTGAAGGATTGGTTAATACAGAGATGTTTTTACTCTATAGATGAGTTTTTAAAAAATAAATATAATTAATTGATCATTTAATTTAAAATTGTTGTTTAATTTATTTAATAATTTATTACTTGTTTGTTTAATGTTTATTGTGTTATTAATTAATCGAATGAAAAAATAATTGCTGTTATATTTTAATTTATGATTAAAAGTATTTTTGTTTTTTTTTTTATTATTAATTTATTGTGTTTAATGTAAAAATATTTGTACGCCAATAACTTGGCTAAATATGTAGATCTATAATTATTGTAAGACCTATATGTATGCACCATATTTAATGCAAATAAATATCTTTATCTTTAACGAAGATCTGCATGTCAATTCTCGTACCTAAAAATTCGGTTAAGTTAACTTTTAGTTGTCAAATTGTCTTGTTTTTGCTATTGCAATTGTAATCTTTTATGGTCGTGTTAACGTTACGTTACGTTTTATTTAGAATTTGAAATTGGGTCTTATTGGCTAAGTACATAATGAAAACCGCTCTTATTGGTAGTAAGTTCATTTGGGTTTTATCCGTTGTGAGAAAAGGTCATTTAGATTTTAGGCCGTATTGTGAAATGAGTATTATGAGTTTAGTTCCAAACAGCCCGGACGGGTGACAATTTGACAACTAAAAGTTAACCGAATTTTTAGGTACGAGAATTGACATGCTTATTAAAAATACAGCGACATTTAGGTTAAGTACAGGTAGCTCGATTACAATCACACTCATAAAGTTTTATTAATTATTTAAAGCTTCTAGAGTCGACGAGTCGTAAAACACTCCATTATACAGGTTATTCATATAATTTGAATTTAATGTTCAAATTATAGGGTGCTTACAGAATGAAGTACCTACCTACGAATAAAATTGTAATAGGTGCAGGTCGTCGAACTACGGCATAAGGAGTCCTTATAATTTAGATCTTTACGTTCTATCATGCTTCTATAAAAAAACTTGTACAAAAGAATTTAAAATAAGTATTATTATTTGCGAATGTTGCTATTCATTTTCTACTTTTGGGGATACAGTATATCTACCTACTTACATAATATTTTACTTATGAAAGTTTTTTTAAAATAACAGTTTTGGTAATATTTGATCATATTATTATCAAACATGATGGAAAAAGCAAATACAGTCTAGATCACAGGTCTAGATAATATGAAGGCGTGTGGTGACGGAGTAAGAATACAATATTATGTCATCACACCATCTCATCCCATGGGTGTCGTAAAAACCGACTAAAAGACTATCCGTGAATATTATCTTTACGAAGTAAAAAGACGGAAAACTTGTAATTAAGCCCTATACCTACCAATCCGTTTGGCCAACGTGGTATTAGTAGGCCAAGTATCCCTTCGTCACAGGAGGAGGCCCGTCCCTGCAGTGGGACATCAACGGGCTGTTATGATGAATATGAAGGCAATGGTTGGTAGACTAATAAAATATTTAGTTGCCTCCACTTTGCTGGTCTAACCAAAAGGTTCTTCACAATAGGTACCTACGTACCTAGCTGCTATGTGCCATGTTGTTATAGTTATGTATTGTTATGAGCACAAAAATATTTAAGTATGTATTTTTAGATAATTTAAGTAAATAAATAAAATACCCTTACGCAAAAGCTGGGTGTGCTCAATAGGGCGGGTCAGTATTTCACACCGAACTATCGCCTACAACTCTACAAGGCCCAGGTTCGGCCACATATGGAATACTGTTCCCATCTCTGGGCTGGAGCACCCCAGTATCAACTCCTTCCATTTGACCGCATACAAAGAAGAGCGGCTCGAATTGTTGACGATCAGGTGCTCTTTAGTCGCCTTATCATACCTGGGAAAACGTACGACAAATAGCTGAGGAGGGCATGGCTGTTGTCACTACATGGCTTGAAGATAGCTTGCTATCGCTGAACACAAGTAAAACTAAATTTCTTTGCTTTAGCAAAACCAAGGCAGCTTCACCTAAAGATTTAAAACTTGTCCTTCATTCATATCCCTGTAACCGAACCAACAAAATTTATCCATCACACTGTACCTGTGCAATGCTGTCCAGAGCAACTGATATCAAATACTTAGGCGTTAATATTGATGACAAATTAAATTGGAAGAACTAAATAACTAAGGTTAGCAATAGACTAAGGAAACTTATATATATCTTTAAAGATCTAAGATTGATACCAGACACAACTCTTCTTATACAGACATACAAGGCTTTGGCTGAATGTGTTATTACCTATTGCATATGCTCGTGGGGTTCGTCAGCAAAAACACATCTGCTCGAGCTTGAAAGAGCACAGCGCGCTGTGCTTAAGGTACTACTTTACTTACCATTCAGACACCCTACACATTTGCTGTATGAAAGAGCCGATGTCTTGCCTGTGCGGAAGCTATTCATATATCAATGTATTCGTAAATACCATAGACAAAATGTGCCCCTCCTAAAGCCAACTGGTAAAAGAATAGATAGATGTCCAGTGCCCAGAGTCAATAGTAGATTTGCCCAAAAGCAATATAATAATGTTGCACCTCGACTGTATAACAAACTTCAAATATCATATAGAACAAAAGACCTATCAAATTATCAAATAAAAAAATATATTAAACTTTGGCTCAACCAGTTAGACTATAATGATATAGAACGCTTATTGTTAATCGTAAAATAAAATTAAAAGTGAAAATACACAATAGGATATTTAATGTAATATATTTATTATAAAACATACACACACTATACAAGCGCACACTATCATGCAATTACACGTACACTCTGTCTCACACATACATTTACTCACACACGTGCGTAAAACGTAGTTATTTTAAGTAAAGAATTTATTTAGATTGTCTATTATTGTTACGAGTAACCTTGTAAGTACCTAATTTTAAGTTAACTATATAATAGTATATTGTAACTACCTATGTTGTTTCCATATCTATGGGAAGGAACTGATTTGACTCGCGCTAGTTTGGAAATCAGGACTTACATAATAATTGTATTCACCTTGTTGTTACAATAAAGATTATTTCATTCATTCATTTATTTCTTATTGATCACAATGTCTACACTGTAAAATGACTTAAAAGGATTACGCATAAAATGCATATTGACTAAGTAGCAAAATGCCTCAAATAGACTCTATTATTACTCAAAACTTCACTTTGATGTTCACATTGACAACATTATAAACAATGCTTATAGAATGTATGGCTTTATAATGAGATCGACAAATGATTTTAAAAGACCATAGCTACTTTCTTAATATTGTATAATACACTAGTTCGTTCACAGTTGGAATATGCCGTGCAAGTTTGGAGCCCCTTCTATGATAAATATTCAGGAGGGCTAGAAATGGTCCAAAAGAAGTATTTACGTACTATGCATTATAAGTGTCGACAGCCTAGGCTACATTACACTGAGCTTTTGAGTAAGTACAGGTTGTTGAGCTTGGAGTTCAGGCGGATTCTTTTAATGGTTATGACTCTGCACGGTATTTGTAACAGTAATTTCGATTGTAGTGAAATTACAAATCAGCTGAGCTACATTGTACCTAGAACCATGCGCCGCGGCGTTTGCGTGGCCAGGCTGTTTCACACCGCAAGGTGCAAAACGAATGCTGGTGAGCGCGCTCCTTTGCGGCGCATTGTTCAAACATATAACACACACTTTACAGAGCTGGATATTTTTGATTTGTCTAGATCTCAATTTAAATCCTCGGCTTTGGCAATACTAAATTCTATGCAAATTTAAATTTTTCAAATTTCAGTTTTTTCTTTTATAACGTTTTTATTACATATTACTAATGTCATTGTGCGCGTACATGTAAATATTCTTAACTTATTCAGTGGACAATAGTGTGGGTTATGCGTTTACATATTTATACCAAATTATTGTATTTTAGTTAGTAAGATATAACGTGTAACTGTTTTTTGTCCCAATAAAGTAAAATAAAAATAAAATCATAACGACTTAGTACTAATACACCTTTAAATGAAAATGACTTTGTAGTAAAATGACTACGAAGTAACGCGACTTTAAAGGCAAACGTCATGTGAAGATGACTTGAAATCCAAAATACCTAAAATGCAAAGCATCTCAGTAGGTAGTTTTATGACCAGAACACGAAAATGCACCCCCTGTGGGGCACGAACCTCGGCCTGGACTGTCACTGACTAACAGGACGTGCGGAAGGCACGCCCTCTACGAGCGAACTCGGACGTGTTGTTGTGGCTTCGCGAGCCGTGTGAGCTCTACGTTGAGCGATCGTGATCCTATCATCCGCCTCTTCGAGAGCATGCCTAGGTCTACGAATTTTGGATAATCTAGATGGGATGTACCCGGACGGCTCAACCACTAGTTGGTTGGGGTGACAGGCAGCCGTTTCAAAGGTGCCAGAGGCTTAAATAGCTGTGTCGTCTGCAAAAAATGCTGTTTGAAAACGGAGTTTATCTACTATTTCATTTATTTGAAGAAACCTGTTACTCGTCTCATTTAGGAAATAATAAGCAGTAATAATTAAAGTTACATTTTATTTCATTTAAAATAATTCACAATTAAAAATAATGATGATTTGATTTATCGTCGTTTTGATTCTTAGTCCTAATGGCGTATTGTGTATTATCCTTTAAAGTCGTTTTCAATTTTGAGACATTATGCTGCATAGGCAAGAAACAATACAGATGTATTGCAAATTAATCAAAACACTTTAGAGATATTGATTTGAGGCATTTTGCTTCAAAGTCATTTTACAGTGTAGACATTGTGATCATAAAGGTCTAGTCGGCTCTTTCTGTTGGCTTTGCGGAGAGACGTAGAGACTACCATTTTATTATTATGTTCGCGAATATTCCTGGCCATGGACTTTACCTTCTTGCTTACGATCACACAATTTTATTATAATTTAAAAAAATGTAGGTAGGTATTCATTCTTTGTCAGCCCACGAAAGTTGTACATCATAATGACGGGTGTACCGCAAAAACCCGTGCTTCCATACACATGAAAGTACAGTTCTAGTAGTGTGAGGAATGTGTGTAAAATTTAAAGTATTATGCTTTTACAAATCTTGAATTATTTCAAAAAGTTAGTGAGCCGTCAACCTGGGTGCCGAATGACGGGTGTATTTTCAATCTGGCGAAACTACTTACTACCTAAGTATCAGTATCAGAGCATTACCATAGCCCAGTTCCGGCAATTTTTAGCAATCAGGACCTCTAGTCCTTATTGCCACTACTAGCAATCAGGTCCTCTAGTCCTGATTGCCACTACTAGCAACCAGGTCCTCTAGTCCTGATTGCCACTATAACAATAGTAGGCGTTCAAGAATATTTGTTTTATAAATATCTATGAAACCCTTTGACCTACCTGATTCTACTTTTGGTACGTTCGAAAAAATTGCCGGAACTGGGCTATGGTAATGCTCTGATACTTAGATAGTAAGTAGTTTCGCCAGATTTAAAATACACCCGTCTTTCTGCACCCAGGTTGACGGCTCACTAACTTTTTGAAATAATTCAAGATTTGTAAAAGCACAATACTTTAAATTTTACACACATTCCTCACACTACTAGAACTGTACTTTCATGTGTATGGAAGCACGGGTTTTTGCGGTACACCCGTCATTATGATGTACACCACAAAAGCCTGTTTATGAAGTTATTTATGCTAGTCTAAGGTTTTTTCATCCACAATGTGTAAGTAATCTTCACTTAGATTCTCACAAGACCAACACCATTGATATTAAAGTGGCGCTCTCTCCCTGTTCCTGGCTATAAGTTCAATTTCCTCTACTTTGCACAATACTGGACTCTTTTAATACTACATCTTTCCACTTTCTCTCTCGATTTTTGACCGAGTAAAAGAGTGTGGTGCTGGGTAATCAACGTATTTTAATAATCTTATTTTATGTGATCATACCATCACAGCCTGCTCTCCTGTGGATTGTCAGCAAAGACCCATGATAATCAAATCCGCAACATAAAAGCCCGCTTTTGTAGGGTGGCTCTATATGCTGAAGTAACATTTATTGTAGGGTAAGAATAAAAAGCGACAAATAAATAAAATTCCTTTTATTAACATAATAAAAAAAAACTAGGACAAATATCCTTAATCAATAAAGAAAACAATTACATCAACACTAATAATCTATGTAATAATGGTTTCTAAACTAGAGGAAGAACATCAAGGCCGGAAATATTTAGAATTGCACGTGTGTCGAAGGAAAATAATCTCATTTGTTTACAACATTAGCGTCATATTAGCTTGAAGTTCGATAAGTATTTACGTCCTTACTGTTATCACAATTAAACAATGGCCTATATTTAAATATAAATAACGTTATTATGTGGAATATTACAGCTTTTTATGTAATAAATGTTATGCTTTGTAACGTCCGTATACATAAATGTTATTTAAAACAAAAGTGTTTAAATTAATGTTATATTTTGTAATAAAAAAAAACAGATGACAAATAAATTTAGTTAAATTCTTTAAGAAAATAAAAAGAAAAGTCAAGGCAGTGATCGAACTATAAGATCGAAATATATTTTAATAAAAATTAAACTTTTAATATACACAAGCGGACCGTTACTAAGCACAACAGGGATTTCGGATATAATTAATAATGTACGCTTACATTATCGTACAGAATAAAGGCGACGGGTTGTATTGTCAGTCGCCCAATCTTATAAAAAACTTCACTAAAAGTAAGCGTACAAATTACAAAAACATATATTTTTTTAATGAGATTATTATTAAAACGGCTTGCAATTCTACTTAAACTAACACATACATACACGTAACACTATACATAAGATCATTTTGTCATAATATACATTTTACATACACACTAAATTACATAATAATTTTTTAAGTCATTCGTAATTTTGTCATTTAATTGACACATACATACATCGTTATCTGTGGAATAAGGCGTAAGAATACAGATATGCAACAAGAATAGACAACAAGCTTATTAATAGACTGACTTATTGTATAATCTGTGATTACTATTATTATTTTTTATTTTGCGGTCATGTTTGAGACCCTTGTCGATGGAAGGCATAAATGGAGCCTAGGTCAAGACGTTCAGGCCCTTTAAGTAATATATATTAAGTAATCTATTAAGGATTACAAGCATTTCTGAGCTCAAAATATGATATACCCAGATGATCTATGGAAAACGAAGTAAATTCTGCTATGGTGGTTATTTTTACTAGGCAACCTAAAGTCGAGAGTTGCTTAGGTCGCCCTAGCCCTTTGCAGAGCTTAAACGACTGCTGCCATAACTTATTGTAACCAAATATTTTACGTACCCTCAATAACATAAAGAACATCCGATGTTAGGTTTGACATGAAAAATCATCAATACCTACTGTATTGATAACTTCAGAAATTTAAAATTCCATAATATTATTTTAATCAATAAAATTACGACTATATTTAACCTTGTTGCATATAAGTTCGTAAGACTAATAGCTATTCACAAATAAATATATTAATACTAATGTTTAGGATCAGCGATAACCACAAAAAGGTGAATTCAGAAAGCTCATCTTTACGTCACAATGAAATACGAAAAAAGCGTCAGCAAAAAAAAAATTAAGCCTAAATAAATTATTTTTTTAATTTACATTTTTTATAACATCTAACAATAAAAATGCAATAACTATCTTTTTTTATGTATTCACCTTTTTAGATGCTTTTGACCCGATATCAATTAATTCTAAATTCACATGCCGTTTCTGCAGTCCTTTCAAATTTAAGTGTATTTCTATTTGCAGCCATACTATAAAGCCTTATCGATTGAAAAATTAAGAACTATTCGAGTGAAAGTATTTTAAATAAATATTAAAATGAGCATTATAAAAGTCTTAAGTAACAATTTAGTAAGGTTCAACTAGCAGTTATGTTTGTGACATTGTACAAGCTACAGTACTCGCCTAATAACACGGCTGGCCTGAAGTTATATATCAGAGAAGTTTGCGCATGACAGGAACATAACGGAACATAGCAGACAGTGAAGGAGACCGCTAACGCGTTGTAAGGGGGCCTCCTTAAACCTACATCTGGGTCGTAAGTCCCAGACGCTGTTACGCCAGTGTTCCGTCCTCTATCACGCGATGGACCCGGCACCCGCACGGAGAATCCATGGAATGCTATGATTG
This sequence comes from Schrankia costaestrigalis, assembly GCA_905475405.1. NCBI lineage: Eukaryota > Metazoa > Arthropoda > Insecta > Lepidoptera > Erebidae > Schrankia > Schrankia costaestrigalis. The sequence continues at coordinate 17,620,549 of FR997838.1, read as the reverse complement.
GGTCTTACCCATTCCCCCCGCTATTTAGTTGGGAAACTGTCATCTGCGCAGGCTACAACTTCAGACCAGCCGAGTAACTTAGCGTTTACAGTACTTCGACGCATGAGTATAAGTGAAATAAAGCGAGATAAAACTATGAGCATTGATATTTGTGAGCAAATTGTTTACGCCATCTTATCAAAATGTGCTCTATAAAATTATTTGACCTTATTAACTATTTTGTATATTCGTAATATTTCTATCACATTAAGTTCATTTATAACAGAAGCAATTCCTACTGGATGACATAAGTTTCATAGGGAAAGCTCAAGATTTTTACCCAAACATTTTGGGAATTTTTTTTTGTTAGAAAATGTGTTCGTTAAACTCTGTTTAACTTGTACACAGTCTGGCATTTAATAACATTAGCCCCCTTACTCACTATAAACGCCTCTTAAATTTAGTCACTATTTAGCGAGGTTTTTATTAGCAAAACCTAATAACCTACCTACTCAACCTAAACCTCGCTAAATAGTGACTAAATTTAAGAGGCGTTTATGAGTAAGGGGGTAGATATATAAAATAAACGAGTAACCATTTAATCATTGATTAAATAGTTTATTATTAGATAAAATTAATAATTTTTTTTTGTTACTGTATTTTCACTAAGTAAAAAACCGCGTTAGACTTTATGTCTTGGACAGTATTAAGATTAGAGTAAGAGTTTATAACGTAAATTAATATATTTTTCGAATTAAAAATAAATTAAAAAACATTTATCATTTAGATATTTTTGAAATAAATTATATAAACAAATATAACAAAAAAATTATAAGTTGTTGAAGACTTTTTTTTCTGACCGTCCTTACCATACACCTCTAGTTTCAGGGCACTGAACTGCAGATCGTCGGGATGTGAACTGGGGACCCTCACTGAGCTTTCGGCTTATGTTGTGATGTGTCAGACGCGAATACAAACGCGAAATCAGGCTTCTTCTGTGCAAACGATATAAATTCATCTGAAAAAAAATTAAACTTAGTAAATTGATAATTACATAATTTCAGAAATGAATTTCATACTATTTCATTTTATTCAAGTGATTTGGGCGAATTCTAAGAGACCTGTAATTTTTACTTTAAAACTATGGGATCCAAAATGGTGTATCGGTATTACCAAGCCTTAGTTTTTAATTACAAAATTACATAATAGTAACAGAGTGGAGGCTTAATGTTGTTTGATATGACTGCGCTGGTATTTTTTGTGTAACTAAATCTATGACGAGCGTATCAGTATGTATGAGTGTATCAGTTACATACACAAATACTTTACATTTACTGTATTTGTGATGACCTTTCGAGGTAACGAACCATCGGTGAAGTATACCGTCGAGCTAGAGACATCGAGGTAACGTCACTCGAACTAGAGTATTAAACCCTTCTGAATGCTAACTTCAGTCCTACCAGCATAAATTGTGCGTATTGTGCAAATGTAGATAATTATTATAACAAATACCACACATACCATAAGTAATGTACCCCTTCTCGTCCTCGTCGGCCTGCGTGAACATGTCCGCGACGTCGTGCGGCGCGTGCGCCAGCGTGCGCGCGGCGAGCTGCTGCCAGCCCGCCGCCGACACGCGCGCCACGCCCGAGCGAGCTACGTCACCGTACACCTGCGAGTGGACATCACATGAGGAATTACATTACATACTTTAACAATACTTAAGCCGAACCAAAAATGATTTGTTCCTCATTCGACATCTTCCTAATTGGTCATCTTCCAAATTCGTCACTTTCCTTCTCGTCATCTTCCAAACTGGTCATTTTCCAGATTCGTCATCTTCCAAACTCGTCATACCATGTACATTTGCCAACAAAAATTTATTACATAAATCCTTTGTAGTATAAACCTTTAAGAGTGTTACTTGTCTATCATGGAGTTTTAAAAAAAAAAATAAGCGAAGAAGCACTTCGCCAATATATTATTATAAGAATAAATAAGGCATGAATTGATGAACCTGAATATATATAAAGTTGACTTTTAATAAGTAAAAAAGTTGTTGAGATAAATATTACTGATTGTGTGAACGAAAGCGCGTGGAGATATTAATTTTCAATGCGCGGAGCATAACTTTGTTATCGAAAACGGGAGATATTTTATTCAAAATGTAATTTACAGACTTTAATATGGCTTTCGACGGGGTCAATCATCATTTACAACATCAAATTATTTATAATCCGCTACGCTATTAAGTACATAGTAACTAGCACTAGCAATTCATAAACAAGTTGATATAAAACAGTATTTATTACCTATATTACATCAACTTGAAAACATAATATTCAACGGAGTACCACAAGGCATACTATTAGGTACCATTTTGTTTAAGGTCAAGCCTAGTAAATTAAGAGTTCAACATTAGATTTTTAAACATAAATTAGGTGTTACCTTGAACGCATAGGACAGCAGTTGTGAGAGCGGAGCGTGCTGCAGCGAGAGGAACGCCGCGCACACCAGGTAGTCTGGGAAGTACACCAGACCACTGGACCTCTGTCAACATGTGTATAAATATGGCATTAGTTCTTAATTAAAACACAATGTGGGCAGACTCCTCAACGGTGGACAGACTAATTAGTGAGGATAGTACACTGATGGAACGGAGCTACGATATGATTATGATGATAAATCAAAATTGGATGTCAAAAAATATCATTTTTAAATCTGTTTCTGGCGTTTACACGACCACGGCCAGTCCTCTTCAGCATCATCATCTCAGTCAAAAGTCGTCTACTGCTGCACCCTAGGCCTTCTTTAAACGTCAACTTTCTCCATCCTGGGCCTCTCCCATCCATTGGACAATCCACTTGTTGTATCTTTCCCAACCAGACTCACAATTCAGACGAATTCCTCAACTCAATTTCAGACGAATTCCTCTGAACTATAAGCACAAAAAATTTATCACCAGTTCAGTATTTTTTAAAAAATAATATGTCCTGCACTGGGAATCATGCTCCGTGTTGCGGGGACTTTCCAAACATCAATTTATCGAATACAAAGATCACCCAAACTCAGAACAGCATTTAGTGGATTGCACAAAGAAATATCTTGACTGGAATTCAAACCCGCAATATCATGCACGCTAGCCGCTACTGTGAGCCGCTTCAATGAGGTAGATTGTCAAATGATAGTCTGCAGGAGTACAGATTTCAACCTACAAATAATTTACTTCAACACGTACCTGTACAAAGATATCGAACAGTCTTTGTGATTTCTCATCCAGACGTATTCCCAAACGTCGCACGAATTCTTCTACAGACACCCAGCGAGCTCCCGCCGCCCCGCTTGACCCCGCCAGGTGTAACTCTAGCTGTGACCGCTCTAGTCTGTGGAGAAAATGTAATAAATGTCAAAAGTTTACTAAAAGTTGTAAATGTTTCAGAAGGTATGCAAGTTGGGACTGTTTTTTAGACAATGTGATTTTTTGTCCAGGATTACATGATCAATAAGTAGCTCAACGTCCAGCGTCCTCTGCTGAACCTACAAATATTTACTTTCTGCTGCACTATTTGTTTTAAAGGCTGCTTAAACTAACGCCACACGAATATGTTTTAACATTAAGTTTATTCTTATTTATAAACATTGTAACGTACCCAAGTTGTGTTCTAATTTCGCTGACTTCTCTAATGGAGGGTGCTCCAGGTATGCCCAGTTGCTTAGCGCGAGCAATAAGACGGCAGTCGTCGTATGTGTAGTCCAGAACTGGTACTCCTAGTGCTCTGTAAGAAGATATAAGTATCTAAACACTTATCTACAGACAAGGGGTATAGAAAACAAATATGTTCCAAAATAGTGTTACATAAGAATTAAATTAATGAAGATTTGACTTCATCAAAAGAGTCCATAAACAACCCAGTGCTAGCTCTGGCCTCTTGAATGCATAGTGTATACTTGGTTTGCATATACCATGTCGGCTAGATAGGGTATGGCTTTTTATTTCAAGTTTTTCTTCTTTGATAATAGATATTGTAAAGTAGTAATCCATTATGTATCTACCGGAATCCGGTGGGTCGAAGACTTAATTAAAGCACCGTTAAGCCCGAGTTACACATCGACAAGTACAGTAGCGAGTTAAGTAGTAAGTTGTTGATTAAGTTGATTTGAATAGTTCTCCATCCTATTTTTTGGCGAGTTAAGATGGCGAGACGCGAGAGAGGGGGCTACTTTGTACTTAACTCGCCAAAAAATAGGATGGAGATCTATCAACTTACTACTTAATTAGCTACTGTACTTGTCGATGTGTAAATCGGTCTTTAGGCTGATGGATAAGCGTGACACAGATCATCGATGATCAAAACGCGAACACAGGACACCTAGTCCAAAACCGTCTTTTGGGTAATTGAATAGTCACACCTTTTATTTTTATTCCTCTACCTCACAAATAATGTATAGCATTAACTTACTTAGCCATAACATCGCGTACATTTCTGGCGTAAAGCTTAGGATCTCGCTTCTCTTCTTCGCTGGGATAGTAGACGGGCAGAAACTCGATCTCGCAGGAGCTGTGCACTTGTGTTAGCGTCAACCACAGCAGTTTTAGACTGAAAACAATAATACAAAGTTTAAAAGAGGTTGCAGGCAAGGTAAATAGCTTAGCTTATCGATATCAGTATTTTTTTACTGGCAATATGGAAGGTAAACTATATTTATCTATATTAATATCTCAGAAGTACGTAAATACTCAAATCCGTGGTACAATATTGTAATAGCATATTTTCTTTCCTGCGTTTATTGTATTGCCAAGAGGAAAATTTTCTTAATTTTTTTTTAGTTTATCACCCGGGACTCGCACCTGAGCATGACATTTAGGTGCTTTGTGATCTGTCATGATTTTTAGGTGAGATTTCAGATGAATGAGTTGACACTGTACTAGATTTTACCCCAAGAAACCAAGTCAAATTGTACATCGAGTCAGTCATTTAACCCTTTCACAGTAACGCCAGCAGACACAATAGTAAAACAATGCACGTGTACCACATATGGTACACTGCACTGGGAACGTGTTAAAAACCAGCACTCACGCGCCAGGTCCCTCCCAGGTCCAAGTGACAGTATCCCGTGAGTTGGGATATCTGATGGTGACAGGTTGCACCGGCACGCCCGGGTAGAAACCGCCAGGCTTGAACGTGATCAAGCACGAGCGGTTTGTGCACGTGCCTTCCGGGAAGATTAACACCTGGAAAAATTGGTATAGATTGCATTGTTAAATCGCATAATTACCGTTACCTAGCTTTTTTATATCTATACTAATATTATAAAGAGGTAAAGTTTGTGTATTTGTATGTTTGTGTGATTGTGTGTTTGTGACGTTGTAGGGGGTAATCTCTGGTTCTACTGAACCGATTTTAAAAATTATTTCTGTTTTTAATATTCCATTTATCGGGGAGTGTCATAGGCTATATAGTATCACGCTATGACTTATAGGAGTGGAGCAGTAATGAAATATGTTTAAAAAAGTAACGCGTTTTTTTCGCCGCCTAACGAAGTGGGCACGGGTCAGCTAGTCGCATATAAAATTACCGTTATCTAGCTTTTTTATATAAGGCAACATTCAAATTATTAAAACCTTGATATAAAAGCCTAAACCGTCAAACTAGCGAGACATTCAGCTCGCGCTACCTTACTTGGCCGTCATAAACTTTTGAGAAGCGTCACTACAAAAACACAAGCTCCAATCCACCCAACTAAGATTGCACGTACTGTATGTATGCAACATGTAAGTTTCTATCCGTCAACCCTTCTTGCTGAGGGGCATTAATGGACTGTTATGATACGATTGATGATGAAGTAACTGAATAAAAAATACTAACAAATATCTAGTATTGACCACCTCTTTGGCGCAGTCGGTATATTACATGACTGCTACGCAGAGGTCTCGGGTTCGAATCCCACTCAATGCAAATCTTTGTGTGCATGAACATGATTGTTTCTATTCGTCTGAGTGTTTTCTATGTATAATATGTATGTATTTACAAAAAAAAAAAATTAAGTATGTTTATCCGTTGTCTAGTATCCATAGTACAAGCTTTGCTTAGTTTGGGACTAGGTGGCGATGTGTGAGGATTATTTATTTGAGGATTATATATTTATTTACTTTAGAGAAGGTTTAGTCTTACCTGTGGCCAGTCTTCTTTAGAGGTAGCTCTCTCTATAATTTCCTTGATAGTGTTTTGTCTTGAATTAGGATCATCCCGCCACACGTAGACGGGTTGTGTGTAGTTTATTAATTCTGAAACCAATATTATTGAACATTAATATTTTGCAAGAATTTGGTCTATATTTTAATGATTTCTTCTTATAAGTGGGAGTATCTCATTTTTACTGATACATCAAAACAGTAAATCTTCATAAATTACTGCATCGGAAGCAGTTTTTTTTAAAAGGAAATTATATTTGCAATTTTATTAGATCCTTTAATTTTACGTTATTGTTAAAGGAAAAATACCTGCATGGAAAAAAGTAATGATAATTGCAATATTAGTAGCATGCATCTAAAGTTTAAACACCGGTAACTACCAGCACATAAAAATCAAGCAAAGAAACATAAAAGCAAAGGCTTTGTATTAAACATATTATTTTGATAAATTTGATTTTCTTCAGTGAGCAAGATACATCTGAATCATTGCACATGTTTGGTCGCTAGATGACATTATACATTACCTTCATTTGCATTTCTAAACACTAAAATTAAATCTATACTAATATTATAAAGAAGTAAAGCTTGTGTGTTTGTGACGTTGTAGAGGGTAATCTCTGGATCTACTGAAACGATTTTAAAAATTCTTTCTGTGTTAAATAGTCCATTTATCGGAGAGTGTCATAGGCTATATAATATCACGTTATGACTCATAGGAGTGGAGCAGTAATGAAATATGTTTAAAAAAAGTACGCTATTTTTCGCCGCCCAACGAAGTGGGCACGGGTAGCGATGGGCAATTGGATAAATACTCAAATGATAAAAACTCAGTAAATATCCAAAAGTGGGTAAATACTCGTAAATATCCGAATTCATGGATAATAACTCAAAAAGTCAGGATAAATACTCAGCTGCATTCATGTATCAAATGTTTTGGATTTTTTAATGGTTTTTTTAATAAATTTTTATGTTATTGTCTATCTGCAGGTGTTTTATGGTTTAGAATATTTGTTGTATACTACAATAACAAGTGTTTGCGGCTTTACTTGTTGCTAATTGTTGTTTTAGTTTCTTTTTGTTGTCTATCTGCAGGTGTTTTATGGTTTCAAATATTAGTTATACTACAATAATAAGTGTTTGCGGCTTTATTTGTTGCTAATTGTTTTTTTTTTAATTTCTTTTTACTGTCTATCTGCAAGTGTTTTATGGTTTAAAATATTAGTTGTACTACAATAATAAACGTTTGCGGCTTTATTTGTTGCTAATTGTTTTTTTTTCTAACTTCTTTTTATTGTCTATCTGCAGGTGTTTTATGGTTTAAAATATTAGTTGTACTACAATAATAATTGTTTGCGGCTTTATTTGTTGCTAATTGTTTTGTTTTTTTTAATTTCTTTTTACTGTTTATCTGCAGGTGTTTTATGGTTTAAAATATTAGTTGTATATAGTGTTAATATATTGTTTTTATAGTGATGGGCAATCAGATAAATACTCGAATGATAAAAACTCAATAAATACTCAGCTGCATTCGTGTATCAAATGTTTTTATTTTATTAAGAATTTTAACTAATTTTGACTACTTTTACATAGCCAGGGTCATTAAGTATTCAAGTCATAAAAATAGTTTACTACAGTTTTGTATAAAAGTATTTGGTCTTTTAAATAATTTATACATGTTTTGTCTCCTTTTGTGAGTTCGTCTATTTGTTATTAGTATGTGTAGGATTAAAAAAACTACTTGTATGAATGTAAAAGTGTTATTAACAAAACTAGTTGCTTTCCGCGCTTTTCCTCGTCCGCGTGGAATAGTTACTTAGGGCTAACATTAAATAAATAAATGGACTATTTTGAAAACTTTTTAAGGACAATTATTCAATTATTCCGTCGCAAGTACATATTTTTGTGTAACTATATGTAACCATATACACAGCGCACGCAATGTAAGCTTACGAAAGTAGCAATTTACCCCCGTTTTTGCAACATTTTTCATATATGCTCCGCTTAAATTTAGCGTAATGTTATATATCCTATATTACTCGCAAATAATGTATTATATTGGTGGAAGAATTGTTCAAATCGGTTGAGTAGTTTTGAAGTGTATTCAATACAAACAAAAAAAAACAAAGGTTTCTTATTTATATAATAGTGTAGAAGTGTAGATGTAGATATGTTACATGAAATCAAATTCCTCATGTTCCTAGTCACATTATATTCAAAACTTTCATTTGTGTGGGCATCAGTATTAAGGTCTTGGTTGAAGCAGTCTTCTGAAGAAGTACTAAATGTAGTAATTTTGTTGAAGAGATTCCAATTATACAATATGAAGGTAAATTTCGCAGCTTTATCTTCCGTTATTCAGTTCATAATTTATAGTTATTGGGGGTCGTATATCACGGTCCGAAGACCGTGATATCAGATCCCCTTCTAGTGCGTCAGTCGCATCATTTTCTAGTGATCCGCCGTGTCTATTTATCCATTGTAGTCTCACTAAGTTACTGTTGGAAGTCGCAATCCGTTGTACCGCATAGTGCCATTCCAATATAAGTTTCGAAGTGACAGGGATTTTATTCAGAGCTTTGAGTACCGAAGCGTTGTCGGTTATTGTGCGGATTCGAGCCTTCAAGAGATTCGAAAAAATATGCGTTTAATTAACTTGGAGTAGGTACCTATTTATCCATCCCATCCATCTAGAGATCCATCTGTAATAGTGACCAAACGTCTTGATTGTAATTCCGTACTAAAAAGATAATATAAAAACTAAATACAGAAATATAATATTAACAATAAAAAACTATAAATAATGTTTCAAAAATAAAAATAAAAAATTAATAAAAGTATAGTAAAATAACATTTAAATTTAGTTATAAAGAAGTATTTACTCGAGAGAGGTCAAATAAAGTATTCTACGTAATGAAACCAAGATAAAATAAAGTAAAAAAATAAAAAATTTCTAATTAAAAAACCGACGTCAACGACAAACTTGATTATAATAACTACTTACCAATAATATTATATTATAAAGGTAGATAATTATATCATGGTCACTAATCAAAGAAAATAATGTTCCTGAGACGGAAAAGTAACGCAACTCTCTATAATCTTCATCATCAGATCATGTTTGTGAAAGGGTGTGTAAAGTTTTCATCAATATGAATAAAATAACCCCAAAGACTAGGTAGCTCCTATATACCGTTGAGGAGTTCCCTCGACCCTCTGTCATCTTCAGCATCAGATCATGTTTGTGTAAAGTTTTCATCATTACGAATAAAAAAAGGCCAAACACAAGTTAGCTGCTATATACCGTTGAGGAGTTCCCTTATTTGTTTGTGATCTCCATCATCAGACCAGTTCTAACTCTTCATTATTTTGTACTGACGTCAGAGATACACGTGTATAACAAGATTTTACATAATGCTTCCTTACAATTTTCAAAAGTTGTCCTTGATTTCTCTGAGATCCCGTCATGCAGATCCAGATCTGGTGACTATGGGACCAAATAGAAAGTATACCCTTTCAAACTAAAAAAAAAAATTCAAATCGGTCCACCCGTTTTCGAGAAATCAGGTAACAAACACAATAAAAAATACAATCGAATTAAGAAACTTCCTCCTTTTTTTGAAGTCGGTTAAAAATATAGTAACTTTCGAAGGTAAATTTCCAGGTTGATGCAAAGTATCGCAAAGAAAGTCAAAACCAGTTATAAAATAAAAAAAAAACTAAATATTTCGATAGAAAAATGCATCAGAGTTTTTATCCCAAGATTTGGATAAATACTCGGATAGAAACGAGTGTTTATGAGTATTTACTCAAAAATGAGTTTTTACTCGAGTATAATCCCATCACTGGGCACGGGTCAGCTAGTATTACATAAAGGGGGTTGTAAGTGAGAAAATTCTACAAAGCGAAACAGTCTTATACTCCCCGCACTGCGTCAATAGTTCGTTGAACCACTTAGAAGTAAATACTGAAAATATAAACAGTTTCGCTAGGATTACTCGAGCGTTTATAATAATCTATATTAGTGCGGCTATCTCATTATACAAGGGAAATCTAGAAAGTATGGCCCTTTTTGTTGTATGATTACTGTTAAGTCAACAGGAGGGTTTATTGTAAAATATTTCTAAAGAAAGATACTGCCTCAAGCTCCAAGTTGTTAATTTCTATCTGATTCTAAAAGTTATTCGCCAACACCGAGCCCGCATAGATCAAACAATATCTTTTACATTCTTACTTGTTTTCTTTATTGTATTTATTGTAGTTAAGAATAATATTATTTTATTCATTGAGTTCATTATTTTGTTACGTTTTTTTCTTTCGTCCTTGTGTATATTTTGGACTATGCAATCTCATCTTAGCGAGTACAGAAAAAATGATTTTTTTTCTTTCGTGGACGCTATAATGTCCAAAGACTAGTTGTGGAACCAGGTTTCGGCTCACGTATTTACTCCATCGTATGATATTGGGTCCTACAAACGCAGTGTGAAGAAGCATTTGGCCAAACCGGCAAGATAATGACGACGGATTAAAGTTATTTTTAGACTTCTATACGTTGGCTTCATTTGTGGACTGTACTCGCGCTTTCCATCAGGTTCGATGTAGTCATATTGCCGTGTTTTCTATATAAAAAAAAGGCTACTGCGGAGTCTGTAGACAAGTTTTTCTTCATGTATACGGAGACATTTAATCGTCTCTGAAGTAGCACATTCAGGGGCTGTCATGACAGAAATAACATTTAATTTTGTCAAGGTTACAACCCAATAAGAACCTCAAATTACAAGTGGCATACTTAATACGTAGTCTAATAAGATACGACTAAACCTTCATCACTTAGTTATTAGACGTATCGCATTGAAACTAATTGGTATGTTAGAGCATGTTATTATGTACTCATTGTAGGATTGCAACAGACGTAATGTCTTCATATTATTCATTTTAAAATTTGTTCATCCATATCTCCATGTGGTGAGGGAGTACGAACACATTGTCATAGTGTCATGTACACATCACATTGTCATGTAGACACTACTCCAAGTGGTGGTTAGAAGAAAACAGAAGAAAGCAAATTTAGAATAAAACAGCTATACTGATATAGAAGACAGTACTCAGTAGTCCCGATGTTGGTGCCGTTGGTGGTCCGAATATGATTTTAAAATTAATTTATATTATTACATAAAAAGCCCTGTGGTGACGGAGTAACAATACAGTGTGTCACCACCCCATCTCATGTCCCATGGGTGTCGTAAAAACCGTAAGGGACTATCCGTGAATATTATCTTTACGTAATAAAAAGAAGTAAAACTTGAAATTAAACCCTATACCAATCCGTTTGTCCAGCGTGGTATTAGTAGGCCAAGTATCCCTCCGTAACGGGAGGAGGCCCGTCCCAAAAGTGGGATATTAATGGGCTGTTATGATTACATAAAACGACACAGGGTAGTAAGACCCCTTACAGACGACCTGGTCAGGGTACTGTGAAACCGTACAAGGTGAAAAGATTTAGAGGAGGCCTTATGTCCAGCAGTCGACGCCCATTGACTGATATAATGATGATTGAAGAAAATTCACTACCAAGTTTGACAATACAGATTTGACAAAGAATACAATATATCACCACCCCATCTCATTCCATGGGTGTCGTAAAAACAGACTAAGGGACTATACGTGAATATTATCTTTAACGAAATAAAAAGAAGGAAAACTTGAAATTAAACCCTATACTAATCCGTCTGGCCAGCGTGGTATTAGTAGGCCAAGTATCCCTCCGTCACGTGAGGAGGCCCGTCCATGCAGTGGGACATTAATGGGCTGTTATCAAGTATGACAATAGGGATGTTCCAAACTATATTAAAGAAAGAAGTATTTATTCTTAACTTAGTTCTTGTTTACAATTACGTTGAGCAATTGTTTTTAATAAGGCCTTCAATTGTAACGGTTAGGAAAGTCTTGCATGTATAATTGACCAAGGATTTTCAAAACCTAAACTAATTTTAAACGAATTACCTACTTTGTCGTCACGCACAGGTATTACCTAACTTGAAATCTAAGCCAAGCCTTTGAGCTTACATTACAGCTTAAATGTCATTTGGAGGTTGAAAGTTCATGGGCATGGATAGGGATTAGTAGTGCCGGGTTGCAATAAGACCATGACAACATGGTATCTAAAAGTGGAAGTCCGTGATAGAAGAGAGCACTATTTTACGTTTAGACAATTATCCCCACGGAATTAAAATCTGTCATCAACCAATCTCATGCCGAGAATGTCGTAAAAGTCTACTACGCCTACGGGAGAGCTACGTAATATTCCTTACTTATATCTAACAAAGAAGGAAAAATTAACATTAACCCCCTTACTCATAAACGCCTCTTAAATTTTAGTCAATTGATTAACTTAAATTCTCACATCCTTACTCATAAACATCTCATAAATTTAATCACTGTTTAGCGAGATTTTTATTAGCGAAACCAATATTATGCCAAACAAAACCGTAAGAATTTAAGCTAATCAATTGACTTAAATTAAGTGGGGTTTATGAGTAAGGGGGTTACTGTTTTGTTTGGTATAAGGTTGGTTTTACTTTAGTGGATGCATATCGCTATAGTGGGACATTAAAAAGATTATAAGAAAATGATGCGTTTCTACTTTAAACATTTTCACGGAAATTTTTAATTATAACTTAAGACTAAAAGAGCTTTTTAATTAAGCCATTATTTCACCTTAACAGCGTAATTAATTCACAGCTGCCACTTAAAAACTACCGCAGTAATAAAAAGCGTAAACCAGTAACTGAAATAAAATAATTATGAACTATAATTAGACGGTTCATTAAACAGACAATTTGGGATATGACTGTCATCCTCTAAAAAGATCATGTGTAAATGTAGTCGAAATAAAGCAGGTTATTATTTACCTACTATAGGTACGACATAATAACCTGCTGTACCTAGGCGCTTAGTAGTAAAGACGACTAAATTAAGCCTAGACCTACCATAGGATTAAAGTGTGAATACATAGTATGTGCGTGTGCATGCATTGGGTCGATTTTCTATCATTGCCACCAAACAGGAGAAAACCCTCATGTTTGCACTTACTTTTAATACTGTTAATTAAGATTTACTTACATCATTCAAATTTTTTGCTAACTCTTTTCTTGATATTAAGTAAGAATATTTACATTAAATATAATGATTCCATGAAGATTCATTTTCGAAAATGTTAATGAAATGTCATCATTTCATAATTAACGAATCACAGTCGTGTTCGTGTATAATAATACCGTATGTAATGTTTAAATCTTAATTAAGGGTACGTTAATGTCATTATGTACTGATTATGTATGATATTTCGTGACTGCTTTGTCGTGGCGTTACCTCCTATGTATCGAGTAGGATGATGGCTGACCTTTTACATGAATACCTTTGCATTATTTGAAATAGGTCGATTCTGACATTAGGTAAATATATGAATTAACTAGTTTCCAAACGCGACTTCGCCCGTGTGGTGTTTTGATAAAAAGTAACTTATGTTCTTTTTCAGATTTTATACTATCCATATACAATTTTAAAACAAATTGTTGCCTAAGAAGTTTTTACAATACAGACTGAATAAGATCAGTCTGTGACAGTTTTTATTTTTAGTCCCTTTTTCATCACTTTATTGTCGTAAAAGGCGACTTAGGGATAAAAAGTTATTCTTTCAGTCAGTAGTCAGTTATTATTTGTAGCCTATATCTTATTCTGATGTTTAAACTATATTACTGTACAGTTTCATCAAAATCCGTTCAGTAGCTTTTGCGTGAAAGAAAACATCGATCCATCCTCACAAACTTTCGTTTTAATAATATTAGTTGGATGTTATGCCCGATTTACACATCGACAAGTACAGTAGCGAGTTAAGTAGTATTTTAAGATTAAGTTGATTTAAATAGATCTCCATCCTATTTTTTGGCGAGTTAAGTACGAAGTAGCCCCCTCCCTCGCGTCTCGCCAACTTAACTCGCTAAAAAATAGGATGGAGATCTATTTAAATCAACTTAATCAAGAACTTACTACTTAACTCGCTACTGTACTTGTCGATGTGTAAATCGGGCTTTATACAATTTATAAAGCGCAAGCAATTTAAAAGAAGACATATTTCTATGATCCTAAAGTGATAATTATGCAAGTAGGTATGTTATTTTTGTGTTGACCTCTGAGCATTCATCTTTTAAATTTCCTAGTTAAATTAAATTTCACAGCGCCTGAATTACACAAATTGTTAGTTGCTATAATATTAATAACAGGCGCTTTTTTTTTTATTTTATTGTCTTAAGAGCGATATATCGTTTTAAAATATAATTAGGAACAAACGATATCTAACATATTTTGTTTTTTGTAATTTCTAAAGGTCAAATATCTTGTATTATTGGGAATAACCAAGGACATAACTTAGTCAACGTAAAAGGTTTAGTTGACGAGATAATCAAAGTTAATGGTCCGTCAAACCCCAATACAAACAAATAGAGACATAAAATTGTATGTGTTCACATCCCAGTTGTTTTATTGTTTTGTCCCAGATAGTTTTAATCAATAAGTAGAAGGCTCCAGTAATAAAATCTGCACGTTTTCCATTTGTTTTTCGACGATGTTTCTTATACCAAAAGTAACTACTAAAACGTGGACTACTACGTCTAGACTTAGTACGTATGAAATCAAAAGCTGATTTACTTAAAAACTAACAAGGGATTATAAAAACAAACAATACAAGCACTAGTGCAGGAGTTGTTTGTTTTTCCAATCCCTAGGGATTACGCCATATTTTGCTTATCAAACTTCAGGTCAATAATTTAGGGATCTATTAAATAATTACCCTGAAAAAGATTCGAACATTCAACCTCATCATAGCAGCAACAACATGACTATTTAGTTATCTAACAGTACAATAATAATAAACAGATAGTATGATAATAAGGAACTAAGGAAATAGTGAAAGTTACTTATAGAAACATGTACTCACTCTACCGCACCGATCACGTAACCATTTCTAAGAATGATGCGAATAAGACTACTATAAAAAATATTACAAGCCGCTTAAAAATGATTGTGTTTCAATTGACTAATCCCCGGTTCTGAGTTGACAAGAGTTTTGAAACTTGATTAGTTGATTTTTACTTGATAAGTCATTCGGAAACCTTAGACCTCATTATGGATCTGTCGCGGGGAATTTAATAGACACGATACAAACGGACACAAAGAATATACAGGCTTAAGCCAATAATTTTTGGATCACACAAACAATTGTTTTGCATAAGATTGGAAAACGCGACCTAGTTCAAGGCAGCCATATACACGCCTGCTTTGCCACCGGAAAGTTAAGATCTGCAATCTAGTAAGTGTAACAGTTGAGGTTGGTCTATATTGACGTCAGCATGTAATAGACACGCTGAACATAGATGAAAAAGAACTATTTTTGCTGCGATTCGTGCGGTGGGCAATACAGAATCGTTATGCCCGAAAGGCCGTCGGTTTTGCGCACTGTGAACCCTACCTACTGCTACTTTATTTGAACAATTTTAAATGTAATATTTTGGTTCTTCTCCTGATCTGATCCACAAAAAAAAATCCAACAACAAACTCAGAAAACAATAATTCAATCTAATATTGCTTTCTATTCAAATGTAATTTTACGTATTTTAATATTAATAAAGACTGGCACAATAACGGCTAAACATTCTTTTTGCATACTACTTCAGCAGTAAGTAATTATAGTACAGTGTATGGGGACGGAAACCCTATGGCATGTCTGACGGCCATATGCAAACGTCTAGGAAACGTAACGTCGTAAATAATGTACAATACAATAGCGTTCGCAGTCGTTCATATACTTAGGAGGTCCTAGTACTATTGTTAGAACTACATAAAATAAAACAATGTATGTAAATGCTAGCTTATGTTAAGTATACGCTTTTTTCTTCTTCCTATTGAATGGATTGTGAAAGCCTAGTTTTACTTTTGCAGAACCTACAGTGCTTTTCATCATGGTTCATGTATTCAGTCACTAACAGAAGTAGTAGGTAACCAATTCCGACACCTTAACCTTTAACTGGTGACATGCGGTCTCACAGGCCGAGCGACTTCAGTGATTCGTCATTACACCCCCTTCCCTGCGCTTTATTTGTTTATACTCCCGAGTACCTTCAAGTTTAGTCCCATTTACGACATAGCAGAAGAAAGTTGCGTCGCACGGACCCAAATAGGTAAGTTACAGTTATTTAAAGTTCGACAGCGGCCTCTCAGGCACGATGTCACCACTCACGTAACTAAATGTAATTTTTTTCAGTATTTGCTTTCTTCCTGTTTTTACTGTTATTACTACAACATTGACAACTATGAACATTTAAAAAAAGAGGCGCAGGGAGTCGGGAGTAGTGCCAAGCACTAGAACACAATATCAAATCGAGGAGTGGTTGGTACAGGAAGATTTAAGTGGTTCGGAAGCCGAAGACGTTCCCGAAAATTTTGTCCCGGAGCATAGTTACCATAACTCGGAAACGGAACCAAGTAATTCTGAAGATGGCGAACCAGTAATTGACCACACTGTGAGCCAGGAGACCACTCAGGACAAACGGTCTTCCGGAAGTGGTAGTGAAGATGAACCCCTAATAAAACGACTTAAGTTTGGCCACTGTCAATTTTGTCAATTCTAATTTTTTATTTCAGTATTATTATTATTTTAGTTAATTACTATACAGTGTGTAAAAAAAACCCTGTCCGATCCATGAAGGGGTGATACAGTATCGAAAGGTAGTTAGGTTGGCGGTGTCCTTTTTTGAAAATAAGCCAAAGAAAATTTCCACATTATTTTGTGAGTTATAAGACTTATAAGGGAAATCGTAAAAGTTGCCACAAGGCACACCGGCGAGTACTACATCAATACCTAGGTAGATATTCACAAAGAATGCCGACGCGCGAAACACTTTCGCCTAATCCCTTTGATAAAAGCCGCCCGCTCGCGCGCCGGCGCCGCCGCCTGTGCTGCCGCCGTTTAACCTACCTACTTGGTACGATTCGGTTTGTACTTCCGAGTAAATCAGGTGTTTATACCTAAAAGGATTGTTGAATTGCATTTCATTTATTTTAAACTTATTCTTTAAAGATAACAAATTGATAATGATAACGACATGCACAATAAATTGGTAATTGTTAAGACGTTTACGAGTAGATATTTTAAATAAA
This sequence comes from Schrankia costaestrigalis, assembly GCA_905475405.1. Taxonomy (NCBI): domain Eukaryota; kingdom Metazoa; phylum Arthropoda; class Insecta; order Lepidoptera; family Erebidae; genus Schrankia; species Schrankia costaestrigalis. Next base: position 17,603,166 of record FR997838.1, on the reverse strand, counting down.
ATTACTTATCAAATCTTATGCCTAGGTACATACCTTTAGTTGATAAAAATATCAACTTGCTGTTGTAGGGTCTGACGATCATGCTCCACATAGCCACCTTCCCTTTGCACACACATAAGGCACCTTTTTTTTAGGTTTTCTCGAACATTAAGTAGCACTTCAGGGTTTGACTTTATGGTATCGAAAGCACTCACTATCCTATTTCGCATTTCTTGTTCCGTTTCACAAATTTTTGTGTAGACTATTTGTTTTACGTGGCCCCACAAGTAAAAGTCTAACGGAGTTAGATCTGGCGATCTCGGCGGCCACGCAATAGGACCTCCACGTCCAATCCACTTGTTAGGATACTGCACGTTGAGGTAGTCTCGCACTGTGCGTAAAAAGTGAGGTGGAGCGCCATCGTGCTGGAACCACAGGGAGCGGTAAATGATTAGCGGTAGCTCATCTAGCTCTTTACTGAGTACCTACGTCTCGTAAAAATACGTAGGCTCTAATAGTGTAGGCTCTGCATCGAACATTTCCAACACAGCCTCCTCGATGTTGTCACTGCGGCGGGGTCTGCCGGCTTCCCTGTGATGTCCTACCTCCCCACTGACACTGCCGGTGGTGTACACGCGGTTGTGTAGCCTCTGGAAGGCACGCACTGAAGGTACAGGCAAACCTTGAGGAATGGAAAACCGTTCCTCATATTCCCTACGTGCAGCTGCATAATTGCACTCACTTCTACCTAAACACATTAACATATTGAAATATTCAGCGTTTGAATACGGCACGGACATAGTCGTAACGTAATTCTCGTAATAAGTACACAAGGTCACAATTACACTCCCGGAACGTCTAAACTGTTAGAGTTATTTCGCGAGACTGCGACAAATAAATAAAATATCTAGTTAATATTAGGCACCTATGAAGTAGGTTTTTAAAGGAATAGGGATGTGGACGAAACTTTGTTAAAATACTATTTTCATTAATATCGATAGAAGTGCATGATAATCAATAAATGTTTAAATACAATCATACAATAACATTATCCTTGTGGTGACGGAGTAAGAATACAAAATGTCACCACCCCCTCTCATCCCATGGGTGTCGTAAAAACCGACTAAGGGACTAACCGTAAATATTATCTTTACGAAGTAAAAAGAAGTATAACTTGAAAATAAACACTTTACCAATCCGTCTGGCCGTCTTGGTATTAGTAGGCCAAGGATCCCTCCGTAACGGGAGGCGGCCCGTCCCTGTGGGACATTAATGGGCTGTTATGATGATACAATAACAAAATCAGTTACATAGTTTTTAAAATATTAATTAGCTAGTTTAATTTTACAATTTTATTAGTTTGTTTTTACAGTAACTGAAGAACACCTCACTTTTTACGTCTAGGAAACGTAACGTCGTAAATAATGTACAATACAATAGCGTTCGCAGTCGTTCATATACTTAGGAGGTCCTAGTACTATTGTTAGAACTACATAAAATAAAACAATGTATGTAAATGCTAGCTTATGTTAAGTATACGCTTTTTTCTTCTTCCTATTGAATGGATTGTGAAAGCCTAGTTTTACTTTTGCAGAACCTACAGTGCTTTTCATCATGGTTCATGTATTCAGTCACTAACAGAAGTAGTAGGTAACCAATTCCGACACCTTAACCTTTAACTGGTGACATGCGGTCTCACAGGCCGAGCGACTTCAGTGATTCGTCATTACACCCCCTTCCCTGCGCTTTATTTGTTTATACTCCCGAGTACCTTCAAGTTTAGTCCCATTTACGACATAGCAGAAGAAAGTTGCGTCGCACGGACCCAAATAGGTAAGTTACAGTTATTTAAAGTTCGACAGCGGCCTCTCAGGCACGATGTCACCACTCACGTAACTAAATGTAATTTTTTTCAGTATTTGCTTTCTTCCTGTTTTTACTGTTATTACTACAACATTGACAACTATGAACATTTAAAAAAAGAGGCGCAGGGAGTCGGGAGTAGTGCCAAGCACTAGAACACAATATCAAATCGAGGAGTGGTTGGTACAGGAAGATTTAAGTGGTTCGGAAGCCGAAGACGTTCCCGAAAATTTTGTCCCGGAGCATAGTTACCATAACTCGGAAACGGAACCAAGTAATTCTGAAGATGGCGAACCAGTAATTGACCACACTGTGAGCCAGGAGACCACTCAGGACAAACGGTCTTCCGGAAGTGGTAGTGAAGATGAACCCCTAATAAAACGACTTAAGTTTGGCCACTGTCAATTTTGTCAATTCTAATTTTTTATTTCAGTATTATTATTATTTTAGTTAATTACTATACAGTGTGTAAAAAAAACCCTGTCCGATCCATGAAGGGGTGATACAGTATCGAAAGGTAGTTAGGTTGGCGGTGTCCTTTTTTGAAAATAAGCCAAAGAAAATTTCCACATTATTTTGTGAGTTATAAGACTTATAAGGGAAATCGTAAAAGTTGCCACAAGGCACACCGGCGAGTACTACATCAATACCTAGGTAGATATTCACAAAGAATGCCGACGCGCGAAACACTTTCGCCTAATCCCTTTGATAAAAGCCGCCCGCTCGCGCGCCGGCGCCGCCGCCTGTGCTGCCGCCGTTTAACCTACCTACTTGGTACGATTCGGTTTGTACTTCCGAGTAAATCAGGTGTTTATACCTAAAAGGATTGTTGAATTGCATTTCATTTATTTTAAACTTATTCTTTAAAGATAACAAATTGATAATGATAACGACATGCACAATAAATTGGTAATTGTTAAGACGTTTACGAGTAGATATTTTAAATAAAATTACTTATCAAATCTTATGCCTAGGTACATACCTTTAGTTGATAAAAATATCAACTTGCTGTTGTAGGGTCTGACGATCATGCTCCACATAGCCACCTTCCCTTTGCACACACATAAGGCACCTTTTTTTTAGGTTTTCTCGAACATTAAGTAGCACTTCAGGGTTTGACTTTATGGTATCGAAAGCACTCACTATCCTATTTCGCATTTCTTGTTCCGTTTCACAAATTTTTGTGTAGACTATTTGTTTTACGTGGCCCCACAAGTAAAAGTCTAACGGAGTTAGATCTGGCGATCTCGGCGGCCACGCAATAGGACCTCCACGTCCAATCCACTTGTTAGGATACTGCACGTTGAGGTAGTCTCGCACTGTGCGTAAAAAGTGAGGTGGAGCGCCATCGTGCTGGAACCACAGGGAGCGGTAAATGATTAGCGGTAGCTCATCTAGCTCTTTACTGAGTACCTACGTCTCGTAAAAATACGTAGGCTCTAATAGTGTAGGCTCTGCATCGAACATTTCCAACACAGCCTCCTCGATGTTGTCACTGCGGCGGGGTCTGCCGGCTTCCCTGTGATGTCCTACCTCCCCACTGACACTGCCGGTGGTGTACACGCGGTTGTGTAGCCTCTGGAAGGCACGCACTGAAGGTACAGGCAAACCTTGAGGAATGGAAAACCGTTCCTCATATTCCCTACGTGCAGCTGCATAATTGCACTCACTTCTACCTAAACACATTAACATATTGAAATATTCAGCGTTTGAATACGGCACGGACATAGTCGTAACGTAATTCTCGTAATAAGTACACAAGGTCACAATTACACTCCCGGAACGTCTAAACTGTTAGAGTTATTTCGCGAGACTGCGACAAATAAATAAAATATCTAGTTAATGGGTGTTTCTTTGAGTTTACATTTATTTTGCACTTTTTAATGAAATTTTACAATTTGCTCTAAATTAAAAGTCTGTGTATCGGATATTAATCTATATATAAGACAGTATGGATATGTAACTAAGGCATCAACATTCTGTAGCAAATTAAGAAAAAAAGCACCTGGAAAGAAATATTTTAGGGATGGTAATGACATTATGTTACTGGTAATGAAATTTGTGTTACTGGTAATGATTTTATGTTCTTGGGAATGACGATCAAATAAGAAAAGCATTTAACTATCTTAGATTTTATTATAGGATCAACATATATTTTATATATTATATTTTTTTTATTTCATTTTATCAACATATTTTCATATTTTTCTGTTTGAATTTCTTGTACAGCTCTTTTAAATTCCCTGCTAAAAATAGTTTCTGAAGTTGTAATTTATTTTTAGTAATGTACTCTTTTTTTCTCCGTGTGGTGACGGAGTAAGAATACAATATGTCACCACCCCTTCTCATCCCATGGGTGTCGTAAAAACCGACTAAGGGAATAACCGTAACTACTATCTTTACAAAATAAAAAGAAGGAAAACTTGAAATTCAACCCTATACCAATCCGTCTGCCTGTCCAGCGTGGTATTAGTAGGCCAAGTAACCCTCCGCCACGGGAGGAGGCCCGTCCCTGCAGTGGGACATTAATGGGCTGTTATGATGACTCTTTTTTTCTTGCTCTAATGACGCTGTTATTATCATCATTGTAAAAGGCATGTATGGCTTCACGAACAATATCTGATATTTTAAATTGCAGTAACTTTTTTACAATATTTTCTTTTACTTCTTAAATTATGGTAATTTTTTTATAGCTGTAGGATTCTGTGATTGCAAGTTGTTATTTTCTTTGGGCGTCTCATTAATATTTTCTTTATTTTGTCGACGTCTATGTTCTCGCATTCGGAATAAGGCACTTTGCCGTTTCAATGTCTATATAATTTCTTTAAAATATATCTGTTCTTTATGTTTCTTATAACGTACTCTTTTTACAATCAATGAAACTTCTTTAGCTGTGTACACCCATCCTCCGATACGAATAGATCTCTTGAAATTCTTTGACTAATGACTTTTTGGTCTTCTTGGATATCAATTTGCACTGGTTTTTCTATAGCATATTATCTGGGATCATCTTTTATTTAACAGCCTCCGCTGAGCAAGACGGTCCTCTTTTCCTTTTTTTTGTTTTCGCCTCTGTAAATAAAATTACCAGTTTGTTAGTTATTTAGATTATTTATTTCTTTAAAAAAAGACAACTTCCACACTAGGAATAAATCGATTATTACGATCCTGACCTGATAGCCTGACCCAGAGCAGATTAGGTTAGGAATTTGTAAATACTTCTTCCGAGTGTAACTCTCTTCTTAGCCTGACGCGAACGGCAATGCCGACCTGACCAGACACAGGATTTATTTTCTGTAAAGTAATTTACAGACAAAAATAACGGACACAATTTACAACCAGACAGAACCAATATTTTTGGATCGAACAAAGAGTTGTCCATGGTGGGGAGCGAACCCAAAATCTCTGATGCAGAAAGGAAAAAGCCAGGATTCACTGCGCCCCGAGGTCAGTCAAGATATTGATAGCGGATCAGTATGTAAGAATGTCATTTCCCCTAAGAATCGACATTACTCTCCACGCATATGTCATTACCTTCAATCAATCGTCATTACCCACAACGCAAGATATCCTGTCAATGACGTTGCTAGTAATGACGATTTCAATCAAAACTTGTCATAACTTCTTTCAATTGTTTCCGAGGAATAATGTACTTAGTGGATTTGAAGGTATTTACGTGTTAAACAATTACATAAATTATAATGTACAAATAAGATTAACTTACCGAGTTATCCTAAACTCCGGCAATGATGTTTACCTCGACCAAGAGTTCGAAGAAACACTTTCTTCGTATTTTATCCCCAAAATACGCACGCACTCCACTCAAGTACTCGATGACGACTAAATACGCGCGAAGCGTAGAGGAGGTCACCCCGCACGTTGCCATGGGGTGACAAAATGTCACCACTTTAAATTTTTTTAGTTCTGTTGCGATTAATGACAGAAAACGCATGCTAAACATTTTTAGACTAAAATAATACGTTAAGTTTTTTTAATTGGCACTTATTTATGCATAAAATAAGAACACGTATTACTGACAATACACGTACCTACACTGAATTGATTATTCATGTACCGTTGTTAAAATATTTTTGATAAACTGAGAATGTGCGTGATTTGAACGTTGTGGGCAATGACGTTCTGTAGATATTTTATAATATTGGAGTTTGAATTAATTACTTATGTCCACAAAAAGGACTTGCCTCGTTTCTAAATGATAATAGGAAGCTAATTACTACTTTTGTCATAGAATTTATACTGCCTACATTTTTTTTTAAGACTTGAACATAGTTTTTCGCTCATCTGAAGAAACACCCTAATATTAGGCACCTATGAAGTAGGTTTTTAAAGGAATAGGGATGTGGACGAAACTTTGTTAAAATACTATTTTCATTAATATCGATAGAAGTGCATGATAATCAATAAATGTTTAAATACAATCATACAATAACATTATCCTTGTGGTGACGGAGTAAGAATACAAAATGTCACCACCCCCTCTCATCCCATGGGTGTCGTAAAAACCGACTAAGGGACTAACCGTAAATATTATCTTTACGAAGTAAAAAGAAGTATAACTTGAAAATAAACACTTTACCAATCCGTCTGGCCGTCTTGGTATTAGTAGGCCAAGGATCCCTCCGTAACGGGAGGCGGCCCGTCCCTGTGGGACATTAATGGGCTGTTATGATGATACAATAACAAAATCAGTTACATAGTTTTTAAAATATTAATTAGCTAGTTTAATTTTACAATTTTATTAGTTTGTTTTTACAGTAACTGAAGAACAGTTTCGCAGTTTTAAGTAAAATATTTAAGAGCTTCGTACACAATTTTAAATAACGTAACCGATATGTAGCCTTTCCTAAATTTAAGAAAGTTTAAAAAGAAAAAAGATTAGGTAAAGTCATCATCATCATAACAGCCCATTAATGTCCTACTCGACAGTCCCTACGGGACGGGCCTCCTCCTGTGACTGAGTGATACTTGCCCTACTAATACCACGCTGGACAAACGGATTGGTACAGAGTTTTATTTCAAGTTTTCCTTGTTTTAATTACGTAAAGATAATATTCACGGATAGTCCCTTAGTCGGTTTTTACGACACCCATGGGATGAGATGGGATGGTTACGCACTGTATTCTTACTCAGTCACCACACGGAGTGTAAGTAAAGTAAGAAGGTAATTTAAAAAAATCGATATTTTTTTCTTGTTCAACATTTTCATCATAGCTACGTCACTAGGGCGGTGCATTGGTGTGCTCACATTGAAAGCGGTGTCCTTTGTCGGCACGGATTAAATTTGTCGGTGAATTATTTATTACGTTTTATTCGAAGTCAAAGAAACCGCCTTTGACTTAAGTGTTCAGGGCTTAAGAAAATTCCCTAATTTCAGGGTAAATTTCGTAGATGAAAACGAATTTTTTTTTTTTTTTTTAAGTATTTTTCATTTTAAAACTTATTTTTAGAATGTTTGTCTGGTATACAATGCCCCCGTTACGGATCGGACAGGGTTTTTTTTACACACTGTATAATCTTTATAATAAAATGTGATTTTCATTTAAAATGTTGATTTTTAATTTTTTTATTACTAGTTATTGATCTTATCTATGTTTAGTTGATTGAAAATATTACTTATAGCTGTGATCCCAAATTCCTAATAAAAGTTATATTTACAGTAAACTTATTTGTTTTATTTTAACCAGTAATAGTTGATTATACTATTTTTAAAAGCCACAATAAGCTACCGTACTTAATTACGATGTTATAGACCAAACAGTGCAGCGGCTTCTCAGACCGCTCGTCACCAGTTACGTTACATAAAAACCATGTCACCAGTTAAAGGTTAACGCCCCCTTCAAAGTATGCAAATTCTTAAAAAAATATCAGTCGACGTTTATATCAGTTGAGAGATCCGCATTTCCAGAGATGGTTTCATTTCAGCTGGTAACCCGTGATCTTTCTCGAGACAACATTTATATAAAATCTATAGTTTGTTATCTATGTGGTGTCGAACTAAGAACACATAAAGGTCACCATTCCATTCTCATTTTGAGGGTGTCTTCTTATTCTTTTGTACACAAAGCTTTCAACCAACATTGTAAGATGGTGTATTGACATTCAGTATTTCTCAGTCTGTCACCAGGCATACATAAACACTAACAAAACATTCACAATGAAAGAAGACGGAAACCTCATTGACAGCCGTGCCATGCCTTTGTTCTGGTAAAAACATTGTGAACACAATGAATACATTTCACCATATTTAGACGTTATGCTCATTGTAATTAGAGTCACGGACTTTTAAACGTTTAACGAGGACTTTACAAAGCCCATTAGTGCCGGATTAAGCGCAAATGATAGGTACTTTAGAGACTAAGCATTGTTTGTGTTCAAACATATTTATATTATATTATATTATTTATATTCAATCCTGTATAATATATTTACTAGCTGTAAGTTTTCCTAAAATTGTAAAATAAAATAAATAAATAAATAAAATAAATATGTGTCGTTTTAATGTTGTCACAGTTTTGTGAAAGGTTTTTACAACTGGTTTTTTGTCCTGCATTGTTGCTTTGTACAAGCTCAGTCTTGTCTCAGTCAAAATTATTTTCATTGTGTTATTTTTATTATAAGAGAGGTATTTTCACATGAGTTGGGTCACGTTACTAAAGTCTTTCAGATGAATATGATCAATGTTTTTCCCTAATTCACACTTAAAGATATAGAGATGTGGTTACCTGACTTCCATTATTAGCAATCACAGCTTCGAAGCAAATTTTTCCCTTGTAAAAAAAATTCTGATATGCAATCTTGCAGAAGTCAAAATAAAATACTGGACCTAACTTGATCCCTAATGAAAACATCGCTCACAAATAATCACTTTACAAATTTGATAAATCTGAATCCAGCGTCAAAGGCGCAAAATTTCAGAAAACTCTGTGAAATCATAAACCATAACATTTTCCAAAAACAACCACCACCAAAACCCAACACCAACCAATCGCACTACCACCACCATTATTTGGCTCTATAAACATACTTCCAACATAATTATCCATGCTCTCCTTCCTGACGATGACGGAAAACATCTCAGTGGCGTACACGATACAGCTGTCTAAGAAGGACGCCATGCCGCCAGCCAAGTATGACAGTTTGCCGATCCAACATATCAGCAGCTTGAGTGATCTATACGACATTTGCATCGGCAAACTGTCGTACCGTAGAGATTCAGCAAAGAATTGGAAGAAATACCGTCACTAATTTTTCCCAACAATCGCACAACCACCATATCCAAATAAACATACTTCCAACATAATTGTCCATGCTCTCCTTCCTGACGATGACGGAGGACATCTCGGTGGCGTACACGATACAGCTGTCCAAGAAGGACGAGTGCGGGGCTACCACCAGTATCGGGGCTTCCTTACGACTCGCTTGCTTCCCTCGTACTGTGATCGCCATGCCGCCAGCCAAGTATGATAGCTTGCCGATGCAACATATTAGCGGCTTGAGTGATCTACAAAAATAAAACATGATACTGAAGTTGATCAATAACCCCCTTACTCATAAAAGTCTTTAAAATTTAATCACTGTTTAGCGAGATTTTTATTAGCAAAACCAACCTTATGCCAAACAAAACCGCAAGAATTTAAGCTAATCAATTGACTAAAATTTAAGTGGTGTTTATGAGTAAGGAGGTAACTGTGTAAAAAAGTTTGAATAATGAGAGCCAATTTTCGTTAAGAATTGCCAAATTGTAAAGAATAATTGCCTGAATAGCTTATATTTATTTGAGTTGTATCTTATGCAGAACGCTAGACAGAAAATAAGACATATATTTGTGTACATTTTGGTAAAAACATTAAAGTTATGTTATGTTAATTCACTTAATTAACTTTATTTTACTTGTTTTTATTTGAATTTACATAAACATACACAGTAACCTGCTGTCATGTAAGGTAAAAATAAAATTCTTCCATACATAAATTGGCGACAAGCAGAGGAATAAGATTTTCCTGAGGTGATAAAAAAAACAACTGCAAACAGTTTAGATACCGCTGAATAGTCAAAAGAAAAATTAATGCGGAAACATCAAATACTTAAAAAAATAACCTCGAAAACAATCGAGTTTCACACAAAAGCGCTTTGTACGACCCTGATTTCTTGATTGAGCGGAAAAGAGACCAATTTAGGTCAACAAGATCTTTGCAACAAATCTTTGTAAGAACAACGTCTTATCTGAAGGTCAATCTTCAAAATGAGACAGATGTCGCTAAATAGATTATAATAGGTAAATAGAATAAAACTTTATATTTTTTTCCTTATGAAAAGAATTTATATAGAAGCTGATTTTTCTAATTGCTGATTAACAGAGCAGGAATGGAGGAAAACTTAGCCTATTTATACTATGCAGGTCAAACATTTCGTTATCCTTGTTTTTCTAGATTTACCCCCTTACTCATAAACGCCTTTTAAATTTTAGTCAATTGATTAGCTCAAATTCTTACGATTTTGTTTGGTATAAGGTTGATTTTATTAATAAAAATCTCGCTAAGCAGTGATTAAATTTAAGAGGCGTTTATAAGTAAGGGGGTTAATATCAGCGGTATTTCTCGCAGTCTACTTTCACGCCATAATATAGACGACTGCCAATACAATATAACAATCAATATGAGGCTGTGGCCACAGTCCATAGCAAAGACTCGAGTTCGGATTCCGGAACCGCAAATTTTAAGTGCATTCGTACACACAGCAACACATCAAGTTAAACATTTTCATTTGAAATTGTGTCTTATTTCAACGTATTAAGGAACATGAGTGCCTAGGTTGATTAGTTGCTGTGTGTACATGTTTACATTTAACTGGGTGTTTTCTATGAATAATATATCAAACAAACAACCGGTAAACATACTCGTAGTTATCAATAAATGAAATATACAATTAAAAAGGTATATCTACACTTGTATTTCATACTAAAATTTCTCTCTAATTTAATTGAACAAAGCTCTAACATGTATAAATAACATCATATCACATTTGAATATGTTTTCTACCAAAGTGGCAATAGTATTATGACCACGCCCACTTAATTATAAACTTGACACGTAAGTAATAAATATTATGTTGATTAACTGTTGAGTGTAAAACAATATAACTAACGGTATAATGATTTATTATAAGAAGCGACTGTCAAAGATCATTAAAAGTCATATGTCAAGATTGGTTCTTAATGATTTTAAGTGACAGTATATTTTTATGAGGCTCCATCAAAATCGTAAGAAATGATATACGGTTATCTAATCAAAAAACTAAGTAACATGATTCTTAAAAATTCCATATTTTTTGTAGATAAAACCAAACTACTTGAACAATTTTAATGAAAGTTGTGTCAACTATATATTTTTTCAAATTGCTGAGTGTAAGGTATTTCGTTATAAACATACGATTACAAACGAATTGATAACCTTTGGATCGTAAGTTAACATTAAAATGTAAATTTAAAGAAGATTCTATAACGTGAGAAAATAATAACAATGCGATGTATTTACAATAATTATTACAAAAATAATTACAAGAATAACCAAACTAAAATTGACTCATACCATTGATATAATAATATAAACTCTCACGCTTGGAATTTCTGATTTCTGACATGAAAAATATTTAGGTTCGTTTTTGTCATGTTTTTTTTTTTTAATTTGACGTAAGTAGGAAATAAATTTATTGCGCTTTTATGTTAATTTGGTTGATAGTAAAAGTAAATAAATACAGAAGTTATAAGGCAGTACGTCACTTTTCATAAGTACCTACCTACAGTAGGCTGTCGCGTTAGGCTTATCAACATTATTTGTGTAAGCACAAACCTTTGCAATAAACAGCGTAATAACGGTACACATATTTAGTTCTTTGATTTATTGATAGAAATGGATATAAACCACAATAAGAATTTTTTTTTTAATATTTATTTACATACTACATATAACTATTTTTACAGGAACTATAACCTAATGCAATAGTTGTAAACCCTTAATTTAATAAACTGAACCTAGTTCATATACTAACTTTTAAACATAAGACACAATTTATGTAACCTTTGTGAATTCGTTCAGTGAGCAAATACCTACTTATTAATATACTACTATCAATTATTTAACTGCTTGAGGCTGCAAAGATAAATCATAACCGTCCCCAGTTCGCAGTAAATGCCCTTAGGGAACACCAGACAACGCGGCATTGCGCGTAAATAGAGTCGCACACGTGACCCACGCACGATCAGTTAAGACCTTGTTAAACTTTTATAACAATAGAAGAATACCTGTTGTTATTGATATGTTTATATTAAATCAGAGTTTGTAAGTACGACGGATGTTTACACGTGACATACGTAACGTAAACGTGGTCGTGTGATTTTACAATGTTAGCTTAACAAAGTTTAATATGTAGGTTAAAAAGTAACAATTCATTATGAACCTAGAAAGAGAATATTGCAATATTTAGAGGAGGCCTATGTCCAGCAGAGGACGTCAATTGGCTGAGATGATGATGATGATGATGATGTACAATGAGAAAATGTCTGACAAACTATCACTACTATCGTAGATGACTAACCCCCGGTTTTCGGATCAAGTAAAAATCAACTAATCTAGTGTTAAAACTTGTCATTTTTGTTTCTGAAAATTATAGTTTTGACACTTGATTAGCTGATTTTTACTTGATCAGTCATTCGAAAATCGGGGGTTAGAATAGTAAAGTTTTAAGAAGATTGTGCTCAAGAAATTTAGGGCACTCTTTGTAAACTTAATAATAAGTAGGTTAAGAAGTAACAATTTATGAAAGGTGAAAGAGAGAATATCTGCCAAACTACTACCAATATCGCAGATGATTATAGAGTGAGAGCCTCTCAGAAGAATATAGACAAGTAACCTCTTTTTAAATTTAATAGCCCATATTATCATCATATCGATTCAAATTAGACATAATGATCGATTGCAGTCTAAACGAATAATAACTTTAGAACCTTTCGACACAAATGCCATGGGATGTCAGGATGACGGATGCGAATTAAGTTATAACTTTGACAGGTATATTTAGTTTTAAAAAAAAATTGTGGTGACACCAATAATGGTAAATAACATCACTTATTTTTTCAGCTAACTTACATTTAAGCAGCAGTGGCTCAATTTACTCTAGGGACATTCATGACTGTCAATACACCCTTAGGTTTTTCTAAGTAAGCCTAAAAGACATAACATCACAAGATTTTATACAAACATTTTACGTTTAAAGACGCACTAATCATACATTTTCCCATTAACTTTGACACCAAAACACAATTCAAGGAGGCGCACTGACTAAAACACAATTTAAAAACCTATTAACTACATGCAAAGGTAACTAGGTAATCAGAACACCATCACTCTAATGGAATACAACAAAAACAAATAAACTACGTAGTAAAGGGTCAGGTGAAACGAATACGAATAAATAAAGGTACCTTTACAAAACTATTCATTGAATAACGGTGTATAGAAAGATATCATTACATAGAACAAAACGTTACTTTGTAACATCTTGATACGACGAGTTGATAAATAATGTGTAAAGATTCTCAAGATTATACTCGTACTTATACAATTCTTTTATTTTTGTTATGGAAAACTATGTGACTCTCTTATTTGAATTGTAATTAATTATTTAAAACGGGTGAATTTACGAGCTAATAACATATTTAAGTGATGCCCTGAGTCAATAAGGCGAGATCGCAAATTCAGCTAAACAGCCATTGAATGTTTCTCAACAAATGTTGAGACGTCCAATGGCTTCTCGGAGAATAAAGTCACAAACACACAAAAATCACTGTTTACAAGTGAAATAGAATAGACTATGGCAATTCTCATACCTGACAATTTGACAACTAAAAGTTAACTTAACCGAATTTTTAACAATTTTAAGATACGAGAATTGACATGCTGGGTAAAAGCAATACCAACGACGTTAAAACGTCGATGTCGTTGAAAAAGTAACGTAGACTAGCATAATCGTATGTCTGTGTTTTAAATAAATAACGATCTATTAAAAGCGATAGGAAGAATACACAAGTACTAGTTATAAGGATATAGAGGAAGCCTGTATCCGTATCCAGCAGTAAACCAATTTTGTCTGTGAAGATAATTAGAATGATAACAATTCCTAATATCATCATTGGTAATAACATTATTAATAGGAACGCTCTACAAATACTATTTAAATATACCATTCAAATCGTTTTCAACAATTTTAATAACAGCAGGAGGTAGATTAACACATCACTAAATCAAAAGATATTCTTAGTATGCTATCTAGAATTAAAATAGATCTATTTCTCATAACACAAGTCACTGTTTAGTCATAACTAATTAAGTACTTATCATTGATCAATAAGATAATAAAAATTTGACATTTGATGAAATAGCTTGCAATTATTTCAAGACAACAATATATTATTAAACCGCAAAACGCAGGGTGGGGAGACCCCTCACGGGCAGTGGACCGAACGGCCTAGTTAGGACGACGGGAAACCGATGGATGAGAGAGGCACAGGGATCGCACTGGGTGGCTAAATTTGGAGAAGGCCTATGCCCAGCAGTGGACATCAATTGGCTGATATTATGATGATATCCATCAGCCTCTTAATTGCAGGGACGAGCTTTCCCTTGTGGTAGAGAATAACTTTCTACCATGCAAGCCATAATAATTATTAACTTTAATTCTTTGCGTTTTTTAATCGGAAGTTACTGCAGTAAAGACACAGCTCATCATTCGACATAATTGACTTAAAATGACGTCAGTGCAGTAATGCACAGTACTGCTAATAATTGCACAAGGGAAAGTGGGCAACAAGAATGCTAACAAGTTTTTAAATTGTCTTTTTGACGGCAGTTAAATGATGGCATTTATTTAAACGTGTTATTGGGAATCATGCCACATCTGGTGGCAATACTTGGAGGAGGCCTTTGTCCAGCAGTGGACGTCGATTGGCTGATATGATGATGATGCCACATCTACCTTACTTAATGTTCATAAGTACAAAAAACTTTACCAGACCTGTTGTTGTCATCTATTCACTTCTTTTGGGTCTGTCTTTCACTAGGCGAAATAGACAAAAAAAGAACGCATACCAATAAACTATACTTACTAAAAACTACGAAAAAAAAATTAAACCAATCCCTATACCAAAATGTTTTGCCAGCGTAGCAGCCCAGGATCCCTCCGTTTTTTTAATATTTGATTAGTATAATATTTCTTATATTTACTCGCTAATATAAAAAAAAAATATGTTCTGGTTTGACGTCAACACAAATATTAATGAATTATCATTATGTATTCAATCCGCTTGTTAATAATATACATATTTTATATTCCCACGAATAATAATGTGTAAAAAAGTCTTATATTGTGTTTCACCTAAAATCGTAATTAAACTATTTTTTTTAAACACATTAACAGATTTTTTGGTAATGTGTTTGGTAGCCAACCTGGTGTCTAGTCTGGACATGATCAAAGCATATACAACTCTTTATATATTTTTTAACTCTTGAACAAGCCACGTTAGAAGCCCATGGTCTATGCATGTTTGTAGTGTTTTGACCACAGAAATATGAACAAAGTCAACTTTGTTCTGACATCTGTGGTTTTGACAGAATAAAAGGGGAAAAAGCTTCATAATATTTTGAATAATCCCGAAAACTGTCTTTCTGTTTGAGCTAATTTTATTTGCTGCTTTCCTACTAATTAATATTATATTCTTTTATTTATTTACTTGTAACAATAAAGTACAAAGATCATCAAACAGGATAAGTGATAATTTAAATATTTATTGGTGCATATTAAACATAATTGGTGACGATAACATTAATTCAACTTAAACGACGATAAAATGCAAGTGTTTATTTATGGTCGCTTCTTAGTAAGGGATTATTTGTTATGGAACTTCTAAATCAAATACCATTTCGTCTCTTTACAAATGTGTCAGAAAATTCAACTATGCTGAGTACCTCTGGTAAAGAAGACGAAACTTGACACAAAAACCTATGCCAACTCGTGTGGCTATCGGCGTCGTATAAACAGACTATTCCCATGTCACTATAAGACTTAAAATAGAATACACTTAAACCAATGCAAACAATCATGTTCATGCACACAAAGATTTCATTGAGCGGGAATCGAACCCGATACAACTGCGTAGCAGCCATGTAATATACCGACTGCGCCACAGAGGTCGTCAAATAGATGAACCTAGGTGGCTTTTTCTAAAAGAGACCTACAACAATGTTTTAATGTAACCATGACTACAAAGCTTTTACACAATAGTACATACATTTGTAAAATTGATGATTCATTCTAAAAATAAGTAGACTAAAAAAATCTAAAGATACTTTTTGCTCGTCTTATCTTGGCCTTAACAGGCCACACATTATTAGTTGAGCAAACTCGGTTCAAATACCTTTCATACGATATTATTCATGGTCATACAGCATGTGTATGACTTGGCAATATGCTAGACAATCAAATAACTTTACTCGAGTATAATTGAGATTTCTGCAGTTATAATAACGGTGTTTCAAGAGTTGGCTGTTGACCGCGTTTCGTTAACCTGGAGTTATGTCTCAAGAGGATCTTTTGAGGTTTTTTTAGGTGTTTGGAAATTGCTTTTAATGCTTAATATTTCAAATGGGTCTCCGTGTGGTGAAGGAGTAAGAATACAGTGTATCACCACCCCATCTCAACCCATGGGTTTTGTAAAATGCGACTGAGGGACTATGCGTGAATATTATCTTTACCTAATAAAAAGAAGGAAAACTTGAAATTAAACCCTATACCAATCCGTTTGGCCAGCGTGGTATTAGTAGGCCACGTCCATCGTACATCCCTCCGTCACTGGAGGAGGCCCGTCCCTGCAGTGGGACATTAATGGGCTGTTATGATTTCATATGGGAATCGTGTAGCTCACAAAACGAGATTTCAACGCCTTGTCTTAACTATGTTCGATACCTACCTATTTGAGTGTAAGCGTTACTCTAGTTCCTTTAAAGGTTAGCTTACTGATACAATTAACCCCTTTGCTCATAAACGCCTCTTAAATTTTAGTCAATTGATTAGTTTAAATTCTTACGGTTTTGTTTGGCATACGGTTGGTTTTGTTAATAAAAATCTCGCTATACAGTGACTAAATTTAAGAGGCGTTTATGAGTAAGGGGGTAAAGGTATAGATGGTTTTGTTAAAAGCCAGAATCCTTCTTGGTGCAATTTAAACTTTTAAGAAGTAATATAACTCCATATACAAAAGATGCACTATGGGTTTTACAAGGCTTCATTCACGTTATTCGTTTATGCTTTACTATTTTTACAAATATACTTCCTCGCTAAAGTATTTTAAAGCACGTAAATGGTGAATAAAACGAACATCGAACTCACACAACAATACTATTTTAATCTTTGGTTTTATTTATATTTGCAAAGAAAACTAACAATAATTACATTGTTATTATTTGACAGCTTCCGTAAATGTTGTAAACGCTACGCGTCGTCAATAACCTTCCACCTAAACCTAGTAGCTTTTGCAAAATAAAACTGCTTGTAGATGAACCTAGGTGGGTTTTTCTAAAAGAGACATACTTCCTCGCTAAAGTATTTTGAAGCACGTAAATGGTGAATAAAACGAACATC
This sequence comes from Schrankia costaestrigalis, assembly GCA_905475405.1. Classification (NCBI taxonomy): domain Eukaryota; kingdom Metazoa; phylum Arthropoda; class Insecta; order Lepidoptera; family Erebidae; genus Schrankia; species Schrankia costaestrigalis. The sequence continues at coordinate 17,585,613 of FR997838.1, read as the reverse complement.
GAACTCACACTAGCACAAGTAGCATGTTCATTAACATAAATAATAAAACTTAATATAAATGAATATCCCATCTTTATTACTATCCTATCTGGAATATCATAGAACTTTTACTACAATGGTAAATAATTCTGACAGGCCTATGGCGTGAGGTCACGGAAATTAAGCATTTGGGACAAAATAAACATAGTCGTAATATGTACTAATAATATAAATAATTTATAGATGAATTATTTTAATATTAACGTCATTATGTAAAGATTTATTCAATGTATTTGACCGCGAGTAGTACTAGGAGCCCTTTACGAAAATAAGATGGCTTATTTTATTTAAACACTTGACTTATTGTTGATTGTATTTCAATAAATAAATAAATAACTATTCCTAATGAAAGCTCAAAACATGGTCAAGAACCTTTTACAGATCACAAACTAAAACATCAGCCAATGAAATCCTTCCCATTTGATATTACTGACAGTTATAGCTAACTCCCAAATCATTTCAATTGTACACTCAAAGAAATTAATTGTTTAGCCGTTTGCATAATTTTGAAATCGGTCAGGTTATCATCTTATGTCTATTTTAAGGTGTAATATCTTTCAAATTCGTTATGATTATTTCGGTAGGCATATAATTCGACTAAATTACGTAGGTAGACAACCTCCTAAACAATTAATTTCCCTGACCGTACTATACAAGCTCTGAAAAAAAACTCTATAAAATGTATATCAATCAATAACGACAAGGTTAGAAAGAACAATTTCATTACATCACCTTCATATGGCTTCACGACTTGGTGTCGCAATTTCATTGCACAAGACTTCATGTGAGACATAACCTACCTACGTTTGATTAGATTGGAAACCGCATGAATAGACAATAGTTTCACATAGGTTTATACCATTGTGACAAATGTATATAGCCTGATGGAAGCCGATAGAGTCCCTTTGTCGTAAAACGTCACTTTCGCAGAATGTCTCGTTTGCGAAATGTTTCTTTCGTAATTTTATAAGTCTCTGAAATTACTACTTAGTTCAAAATAGAATTCTGATTATAAAAGCAGCCGGAACAAATGTAGCATTGGGTATATTAAGCTTAGACTGCACACAATAGGTAACAGGTTCTTCTCATTTAGGTACTACGCTTCATACCTACGATCGCCAGATGCATTAGCATCTCATCTCATGCAATGAGTTCACTAGATATTAATGCAGTTCTATGAAGTTTCCCACGCAAATACTATGAACACGATGTCACAAGCCTCAAACTTCATTGGTGTCGCTACTTCCAGTAAACCTCTTTCGACACATAAATTAATTTATATTTCCGGGAATATACACGGAAATGATGTTACCATACATACGACCGAGCGACGACACGGTAAGAAAAATCTTAATGAATACCAAAATAATGTATTTTATATACAGAGAAGGTTTTGCTTATCTCTTTGGTAGTCTTCGAAGATCATCCTGTCTAAAAACCTATAATCCAAAAACAATAACAATTAAATAATAAATGCAGTAAGTTATAACGTGCTGAATAATAGCTTGAAAACTTTTTAGCAATTCTACAAAAAAACACACGGACAACACACGAAAACAAAATGGAACAATACAGGCACTAAATAAAACGCCAAAAAAATCTAATAAGCTCAAAAAAAAACTAACGTTAACTTCAAGTTAACTGTATGTTACTCAAGAGCACCGTGAAGGCTATATAATTCATGCTCTAAATAATTCAGCTGGCAACACATACATTTTTTGAAATCGGAACCAAGGATTATGAATAAGAATGTGTGGTAGGTCTTCGCAAGAGGCCGTCTAGGTTAGAAAATCCGTTGTGCTAGCTTAATCCACTTCCAAGCAATTGTGTGCTCATGTTTCTGTGTTTAGCACAGGAGCTAGTGAAGTTACATGGCTATGGGACTTAACAAATTAGGGAGCACCGCATTCTGAACTTTAAATTTAGTAAAGCACAAAGTTCTTCTGCATCAGGGTCTACGGACAATATGAACCTTAAAAAACGTGAAAAATGGAATCTAGACCTACTATAAAAGATATGATTAAAAGTAAGTGAAAAGCCGAGCGATCAAACATGCTTATACCAAAAACATAACAAGCGAAATGTATGATTCTGAAACTCAAGCAGACGACCATGCATCGAGACCTACGTCCAATAAATGGCAGTCTCGCAGTATCCGCCTTAGCGACCACGCTTGGCGCACCGAGGCAGACGATGGCAATGGCGTCGAAGAACGTTGAGTGAGGAGCCATGACGACCACTGGGGCGTCTCGTGACTTTGATGGCAGATGATGCCGACCCAATATCCTCACGCGGTGGAAACCGGCTGCTACCACCACCAACCGCATAAGCGATAAGATTGAGAACCGCAGCTTGCTGTAAAACATATCTTAGTGTTACCAAATACGAATATAGTTTTTTTTATATGCATTTTTTTGTGGACTTGATGTCATAAATAATGATTTTCTAGATTTATTTTTAATATTTAGGACTAGGTATTTAGTATAATATACTACATATTAGATACTTAATGAAAAAACTGGTAGCCATAAGTTGAAATTGTAAGTGTAAATTTTTGGAAGTATATTTTGCCGTGAGAATGGATTTATTGTTCTTACCATTAATATTTTTATTTCAAAGATTATTATCTAATTCAATTAATGCTAAGTGTAAGCATAAGGATTACTGTACTGTTGCGAAAGTCCTACCTTTTCTATTTACCCTCATTAGAGAACTATGACTCTATGGAAGAAGAAAAAGTAATTCAAATTTGCAAACTCATTATTACAAGCACTATTCATACTGTTCAATAAAATATTATGTATGACGAGCAGTTCATTAATCACACGTTAAAAATTATTGTACGGTTACATTGTAATGTACTTCAAGATTTGGTCCGTTAATTTCAATTAGACTCTTTACAATTTTATACTTTTGATACGATAAATTGCTCATATATGTGCATGTGTATGCAGATTTCTTTGTGAATACAGCCAGGCTTTAAGATTGACAGGTGCAAGGATAATACTTAATCAGTCCGGATACGGTTCTTAGTCAATTCACTTCACTTTCCACTTATTCAAATCTGTCTAGACTGACATTTACGACAGCCATAATAAGATTTGGAAATATAAATCCGTGATCAGACGTATATGCATGAACAATTAATATTTATAAGTTCTCAGACATAATAAAATTAACTCTATGCCAAAGAAACTAATTAAAGTAAACTCATAGCTTTCATAATACATTTTAAATAGTACGTTAGTTAATAAAATAGTATTACTAGAAAGCTTAGATCGTTTAGTAAGTCGGTGTAAGCTAGAAAGTGTTTTAGAGATCGTTTATTAATTACTTTTAATTGTTTTCAAGTCTGGATAATAAATGTTGACCCGTTAGCTATAAAGGAATGTTTTAGTAAATAATCGTTTTGTAGTTTTATTGACGTAAGAAATTATAATCAGTGTAGGGTTGTCAAACACAGCAGTTGTTGTTACTGCGTCATAATCAGCTTAAGAGCCTGTTCACACTAGCGAATTGTCTGGCCATTATCGACTGAAATCGCAGAAAAAACGCCGGACAAATCACTAGAGTAAACAGGTCCTAAATGGTGTGGTCGCGACATGCGGCTGTCGTGTTTCAAGCCGTGGCTCTGTGTGGGACAAAGGGTAATTTGCGTCGCTTATGAAACTTTTAAGCGATCCAGACATAAATTATTGACCGAAGGATAGATGTTATTTGTTAACATAAAAGTGAGTGTTTGTAACATAACGACATACATGATCTACAAAAAGGTATTTGTGTACTAAAAAAAAAACAAATTTTTGGCCGAAAGATATCTCCACTGGGATATTAAGAAGCCTTTTGAATTAAAAAAACGTAAATCAAATCATAATATAATCAAAATAAACAAAAACTAATTCTAAAAATAATAAAATATTAAACTATGCGTGACAGCCCTAAAGAGCACCGTTGATCGAACGGCGCATACGCACACAGGGAATGGTTTTCATAACGAAAAAAAAACGAAAGTGACTCGAGAGGTTAACTTGTCCGTACAAAACATATGATAAATGAACATAATATTCTTGTTCTATCATTGCTAACATGGAGCTTAGACTATTTCTATGATATATTATAATATTATTGTGTATTTTGACAGTAACTTAGAAACTTTAGTAGTCATAGACCACCATTTCTTCTGTATTTATGTATGTATTCACAAAAAAAGAACATGTTATGTAAGTACGTGTATTTAGTACTTATACATAGTAGATGTTATAAATGAATGTGGAGGAAGCAACGCTGTTTTGTAAGGATTGTAGTAAATGGCGCTCAATAATCTCTGCTAGCCCCTATGTGAACAAGACGTGGGTTTATAATTACTAGCTGACCCGGCGAAAAAAATAGTCCCTTTTTTAAACATATTTATTACTGCTACAACATATAGCCTATGACACTCCCCGATAAATGGATTAACTATTTAACACAGTAAGAATTTTTTAAAACGTTTTAGTAGATCCAGAGATTACCCCCTACAACGTCACAAACACACAAACTTTACCTCTTTATAATATTAGTATAGATTATGTAGGTATGAATGTATTACGGCGTAAGACTTGTGTGACAGAGTGTGAAGATCCCTCACAAGATGGACAAACGAACTAGTCAGGGCGGCAGGAAACCAATAGATAAGGAAGGCACAGGACCTCGTAAAGTGGTAATATTTGGCCGAGGTTTGTTCAGCAGTGGACTTCTGTTGGCTGACATGATGATGATGATAATCTAATTAAGTATTACAACAATTATATTGTACTTTTAGAACGAATTTACTTGTCAGTGTAACGGTGAACTGACAATATAATATGCGGGATCTCTAGTCAGAGCTATAACTAAATTACGCCGACTAATCACGAGAGTAAAATACAAAGTGAAGGACTGCAGATATTATCTCGGCGAAAGAAGGTAATTAAACCTGAAAGAATACTTTATACCCATCAGTTAACAGTATGCTGTTAGAAAGGCAAGTTTCCTTCTACACTTGCTATAATAATATTTTTTTTGGAAGTTAAAACCACATTCAACCAAAGGCGCAGGTAGGGAGACCCCTCACACGGTGGACCGACGAACTGGTTAGGACGGCGGGAAGCCAATGGATGAGGGAGGCACAAGACCGCGCAGAGTGGAAACTTTTGGAGAAGGCCTATGTCCAGCAGTGGACGTCCTTAGGCTGATATGGATGGATAAAACCACATTTAGAAGCCCAAATAGGTCTATAGGGGGTAAAGTTTGAGACATTAGAATTATCTTCTATAAATTATATGTATTTGTTAATTCAATAAATTATAATTACTTTTGATACACACAATATAGGTATTATGAATAATTATGACAAAAAGCAGCGATTTACAATTTAAGAAATTATATGTATTTGTTAATTCAATAAATTATAATTACTTTTGATACACACAATATAGATATTATGAATAATTATGACTAAAAGCAGCGATTTACAATTTAAGGAATTTATTAAAATACAGTTTACTAATGAGGTCAATAGAGACACAAATTATAAACGCATTGTGAATTAATTTAGCGTGTCCTTTATAAAGGTTACGGTCAGCAATAATTACGTACCGGAACATTGTATAAGTAAGAAGGAAGTGTTTTAATTTAGTTTTCCTTTTAAATAATGCAAATCAGTAACTTAGCTTTTAAGCAAATTAAATTCATAAGTGGGACTTGATATGTCTTCTACGAGGTCAGTTGTTAGAGGTAAACTATAGCAATTAGAGATATTATACCCTTTCCACTATATTTAACGACATTTGACAGGTTGACGTTAGTGACGTTCAGCAGTATCTCGAATGTAATGCCATTCGATTGTAAACGATTTCGTGATTTTTCAAATTACTTTATTTTACACATTTGGATCCTTACATCAACTTACATTATCATTTTATTACTGTTTCTTTCTTTATCTATGTTAAGAGAATTAGCCTATAGCTTAAAATGATAAAGTTATAGTTAGCTTAGGTATTATTTAAAATACATAATTTATCGTGACACACTCGCGGGTTATAGCTAATCTAAAATATCATATTACATTTTATAAACGTATTAAGAAGAGTTCCGGTTTATTCATAGCATTTATTTCTACCGATTATTTGTAATTTGTTTCATAATGGGGGTAATCGTTATGAGTGTCCATCACTAAGTAACCATGGTAACTGAAAAAAACATGGGTACGTCCATGAAATACAATATTATTTGTTTGAAAAATAAGCAGAAATATTACGAAACTTCATGGACGTGAACTGTCAAAAAGCTAAACTTACGTTGGAAGGGGTATAGTATTTTTTATTGATGCACCCGTGCACTTAAGTAACACAGGAATTAAACACAGAGCACAACAGTTTTTACATTCAAACAGGAATACGACATTGAGATATGGGTCATTCTAAGTTAAGAGGTAATTCGTTGTATGAAATGGCGGCACGGGTTTTTTTTATATATTTTTACTTAAGTATACATTTTTTTAATGTAAACTGCTATGTTTAAAACATTTACAAAGTGGCCAGACAATTTATTGGTTTTATTACGTTTTATAAGTGACCAGGGGAAATACACCATACAGGGGAGAGACAAGGTGTACAGGGGAGGATACTTTATGAACAGGGAAGAGATAATCATAATAAACATGGTTATTTTTAAGTATCATCTTTATTTATTATAATATGAATTATTTATAATCAGGCTTTTCATTTGTTTACAATCTTTTTTGTCTATAAAATTAAATGTTTCCTATGAAAATCAATAACAAAAAGAAAAATTTTCTTTTGAGTAACATTATAAACTTAAAAAATATTTATTTTTCTTGTCTATCAAAACAAAACTACCTAAGTATAGGTGTATATAACTTTAATACCCGTGTAGATATTAATAATAAGTGATAATGAAACACGAAAGTTTTAAAGTTATATAACTTTACTATTAATAGGCAATAATTAAATAAAAAGAAACAAAAACTAAAAATACTCTTTTAAATACTCTTATGACTTCAGGGGATATTAAAGGCGACCAACACCTATGAGTTTTATTAGTTGACCGTAAAATGTCAACAGGTACACGTCCCCAGAATATTCAAGCAATAAAACTTCCCAGAAATGGACACAAGATCAGACGTAGCGGCTCAAGCAGTTACACTGTTGGAACAAGGCATGAGTAAACGACAAGTGGCTCGTACTCTGAATATAAGCCAGTCAATGGAGTAAGAACAAGCCAAAGGTACCAAGAGACTGGTGGCTTTGATCAAAGAAGAGGTCCAGGTAGAAAAGGATCCACTTCAAAAAGAGACGATCTTTTCATCGTTAGTACTTCACTGCGAAATTGTTCACTCGACGGGGTTCAAATCCAACGGGAGCCCCGATAAACGCGTAGACTAACTGTCAGTTCTCACACTGTGAGTAGAAGACTCAAGGTAGCTGGTAACCCTGATTCCAAACAAAAAGACCAGCAACAGGTTCCAAATCGACTACAGACTACAGCGCATCGAGCAGCTCGTATTCGTTTTGCGAGAGAACACGTCGATTGGACGGAAGATCAGTGGCGCTCTGTTTTCTTCTCCGATGAAAACAGAGTATGTCTGCATGGTAGTGACAGAAGAAGAAGAGTGTATAGAAGGCCAGGAGAGTGATACGCAAAATGCTGTTGCGTATGGAGGTGGCTCCTGCATGGTGCGGGCTAGTATCTTTTTGATAGAAAAAATCGACTTGGTTTTCATTGAAACCGGCCGCCATGTAAGGGGATTGACTGCAGATCGGTACATTGAAGAAATCCTGGGGGGCCACGTCGTTCCATATTTATGCTGGTTTTGTTGGTGACAACTTTGTCCTAATTCAAGATAATGCCTTTTATGTTAGCATGTTTTTGTGGATAATCCAAAGTACCCAATTGAAAATGACGAGAGTCACAGAAGCAGCTCAAACTTTTCAATATTAGGCAATACGCAACCGGTAACTTGGTGAACCTTTAGTATTCCTGAAAAAGTCTCTAAATCTTTAGTAGATCCCAATTTTTTCGTTATGTCGGTATTATTTTCTGTAAAAAAAAACTTAATATTGTATTTTAAAGCTATGATAAGCATAACGCCAAGTAAAGGCGTAGAGAAAACTAGAAGTATTAATGGAAACGCGTAAAAATGTATCTCCCCTGGATATTAAGTATCTCCCCTGCCATCAAAAGAGCCAGGGGAAATACGCCAGGGGAGATATATTTTCGATAGAAATCTAAATTAGCCGTAAAAGTATTTCACGCACGTGTTTCACACACAAACGTAACAATGTATACACTATTTGTAATAAATATTTAAGTATATGTTGGTATTTTAACAAAAAATGGCAATGGAAAACTTACCAGGGGAAAGACTGCATTCACTAAACATTTCTGCACCCAGCGAGTGGCGTGATCGAAATGGCCAGCAATAAGGCGGCGCAGTTGCTTATGCGCCGCTTGCTGGTAACTTTACGTTACACACTATGCATTCATGGTCACAACTTCTGCAGACTAGGAAAGCAGAACTGATTTTTGAACGAAAACAAAAGACCAGGGGACGAGACACGAAACACGGTGGACAAATTTCGGTGTTCATATTTTTTTTAAAGAATTGGAATAAAAGCACTTTTACTTGTAGGATACTATTACTAAGTTTACTGTCCTTGTAAAATTAAATAATTTAAAATAATTATTGAATTTTAATACATTCATAATTACTGATTTACAAATAAAATCGGTTATGGGACAGACCAGGGGAGAGACATTTTTCACATATCAGAGCTTATTGTGACTAAATTACGTACATTTCTGCAATAAATTTTAGTGACCACGTAGGAAGCATTTAGTTTTAAGTAATAAATAAGTTATTTATAAAGTTTATTGAAAAAAATATATATTTTTTGTCTTTGCCGTCGAAAGTACTTCTTAACTTAGAATAACCCATATTTATTACAATAAAAAAATCATGCACAATTGTCTCTACGCCATATAGCCTTCATTTTAACAACCACGTTTCTTAACACAAAAGTTTTAGTTGTTCAGCAGTCGATGCCTCCGGGCAGCGTGGCAGATATCCACAGCGCCAACTAGTCATCAAAGTGATTTTAATATCTTTTAAACTGTTTAAAACATAGAATTTAGGAGCAAAACTAGATATTTTTATAAGATTCCTAATGTCACCTACATTAGCCGACCTACATGCGTATGACTTTGAAGAACTTATTTAGGGACAAATAAATACGTAAATGATTGTCATTCGACCTTCATCAGGTTATATTATATTTGTATAATTTTGACAAGGACATTTCCGGACAAACCATATTTATTATTCGTCAATGTTATTGTTACATTCATCTTGACTGCAATCAGTGTAAGAAAAACAAGTTTACAAAACGGGAAAATTGCGCACCTAATTATATATATGGCATAAGTATTGAGATTTTTGCAACATCTCTTTGAATCAAATGCATATTGCTTCTGCGATCTACATGTAATTATTCTAAGCCTATGTTCTTTGTATCTAGTATGTTGATGTAAAAGTTCCCGTTGGTCAGGGCATAAATAACTGGGGGAAAACGTCTTAAAATGAGGGTAGAGGTAATGGAACATAGCAGAGAATCCACCAATACATTTACCATCATTGAAACGTATGATATTGCTCCACTCATAAGACTCACAACTCAAATCAGTACTTTTTGTGTGAATCCAGAGGATCATGCATTTCCCGACCTTTCATGAATGATGGTATGATTTTGACTCTTCTCATCGTATTATATCTGGTATTTGTATCCAAGTCCCTTCATTGTGACAGTTGAACGAGGCTACTGACTTACTAATGAATACCTACTTGTCGCAAACGCTCTGTTGGGAAGATATTCCTGGTTGTGAATTATAAAAAAATAAGGGAGGTTCTCAATACAATGGTATCATACTTAAAAAAAAAAACACAATTAACTAGAAAAATTTATTATTCAAAACAAATACATATATATTGAACATATATTTGAATTAGTTACTTAGCACTCGATACATCATAATTTTACTTATAAATTACTCATCAGTCCCCGACATGCAGCGGTACCGTTACAAAGATTATTCCGCGAACGTATTACAATTACCATCAATGTAATTACTTACATACATACATACAAATTTAGTAACCGTTATCTGTTCTTTAGCTAATTCGTTTTATTTGATTGTATGAGTATCTTCTTTCTTGTAATTAATGTTAGTTATTATCGCAAAAAAAATAACTTCAGAAATTACTACATAATTAGAATCTTTACTAATTACTACTGGTAATTAAAATATTTATTTTATACATAGAGTGTGCCTCTGTGGCCCAAGGCCCCGCAAGGTGGAGATATTTGGAGGAGGCTTATGTCCAGCAATGGACATCCATTAGCTGATATGATGATGACGATTTAATATAATATGTATAAACTTTATACAAATATCATGTGAAGGAGGACTTACTGTCTTAGGCTTTCTTTACCAGGTAGGATTACAAAACAAAGTTTAGCACATAATTATAATAAAATACTTATATAAAACATACAATAATACTGCATACAATACATAAAGGTTAATAATAACATTAAAAATTATTTTTGGGTTGAATAGTCCTTGTAATGACGAAGGTTATATACTAAATATAATAATAATAACCACCTTCAGTAGATCATTAGGCCATCTTGAAAAACATCTGTGCACTCTTCAACTTTTTCATCATTATAACAGTTCATTAATACTGCGTAGATGGACCTTCTCCAGTAACGAAAGGAAGGTAGGCTGCTAATACTAAGTCGCAAGACGAAGTGGTATAAGGTTTTATGTCAAGTTTCATGTTTTCGTAGAGTTTTATCTTTGATTTTTTTTTTTAATTGGCTCATCAGAATGACTCTATTGTGCCTGATGTTAAGCATCCAATAGAGTCCAAGAGAATGGCGAGCACCATGCCAGCTACAATATTTGTAGAGGCATGAATGTCTCCACTATGGCGGCTTAAGAAGATGCTTTTTCACGCCTCGCTTGAAAGAACCCCTAGTCAGGTTTTACAACACCTAAAGAACATGATCCCCAACATTATTTATTCTTATTATCGCACATAAAATAAAATGATAAACAATAGATAAACTTATTAATAATTTTAACACGTTCCCAGTGCAGTGTACCATATATGGTACACGTGCATTGTTTTACTATTGCATCTGTTGGAGGCACTGTGAAGGGTTAATTTCTCTCAGCATTGTTAACGATACGGGGTTTTTCAACAATTTGAATGTCTAGCTGATTACAGGCGAATCGTTAGAATGATACGATCTATACTAATTAATAATATACAGCTAAGTGTGTTTGTTTGTACTAACGGAAAAAATCTTAGAAAGTATATCTCCAAGCTGTAAAATTTTATTTAAATTAGAGAAAACATCGTACGTAAAAAAGTCTATGTACGACCTGCTCTATACCTAAGACTCATTTAGTACAAAAAGAACCATCATTCATAGACTCTACCAATTGCCTTTCATATGCCAAACGCACATAAAAAAAAATAAGACGTCTGTAGCACAGTATATAAATACTGTGTCTGTAGCCTAAAACTAGTTTCAATCAAATTATTGTTACGTATTATCTTTGCTGTAGACACGTCTACTTAACTATTATCTATGTTAACACAAACTTAATAATATCTATGTTAACTTTCGCACTACTTTCATAACAACATAACTCAAAATAAAATTGTTACATAAAATGTGCATACAAACAGGTTTTTTATGAGTAACGACGCTTATCTATACTAATATTATAAAGAGTTAAAGTTTGTGTTTGTAAGGGACGCGTTTTTTTCGCCGCCCGACGAAGTGGGCACGGGTCAGCTAGTTTGTATTAAAGCAGTAGGTAAAAATAGTGGTGACATAAAAGAATAAGTGTTTTACACTCACCGAGCGAAATGCAGCAGTAAAATAAACTGCCAATTTTCGTCGATTTTCTGTAAAACTGCCGAGTAGGCTCATTCATGAGGTAAACAGCGTAACTATACCTCCGTGTGGTGACGGAGTAAGAATACAATATGTCTAAAACTGTCTTTTTATCATCTCAATGAAAACAAGACAGAAAAAATTCTTGACATTTTAGTCTCTGGACGAGGCTCGTCTGTAGAGTGTGACCGTACATACATGATAATAGAAGATTATTTCTCTTACGATGTGTAATGTATTCTATTAGATTTAACACATTCATCAATGTAAAATTCCTCACAATACCAGCATTCAATTCATCAATCATTCAACATTCGATACAAACTCAGGTCGAGAGAAACATTTTACTATTGAAATAAAAATAAATAATCCTCACACATTCACACAACGCCATCTAGTCCCAAACTAAGCAGAGCTTATAGGTACACGCAAAAACATACAAAAATACTTTTATTTAGGAAATCATCATAATATTAGACATAGAAACAGTTAGACCAATGCAAACAATCATGTTCATACACATAAAGATTTGTATTGAGCGGGAATCAAACCCGAGACCTCTGCGTAGCAGTCATGTTATACTTATAACCACTACGCCACAGAGCTCTTCAAAAGCATATTTCTGTTTTAGTTAGAAAGGTTTTTGTAGTATTTTTGATTGGATCCTGTTCAAACTTGGTTAGCACACAAATAATATTTGGTTTGTTGCATAGATGATTCACAGGTATTGCCTATTTTTGAGATTAAACACTAATATGTCATATTAATTTTAATGAAATTTCTATAGCAGAACCTAAAAGCAAAGAAACGTTTTTGAAAAAACCATGTTACACTCTTTCATAAGCTCATTCTCTTTTAAAAGTCTAAGTCTAATTAATTAAAAGCTTATTAGACCTCCAAGGGCCAACAGTTCATTGAAACGATGCCCGATATAAACTTTCCAAGTCACAAGAGTGAATTGCATCAAAATAAAATCCAACGTCACGGTCAAATCATATTTCTCTTACACCTTATCTGTTATTTGATCAAATAGTTATGACCAGACAGGAGATACATTAATGGTTTTGATACCATTATAGATTTGATGGAAGGATTGGTCAGTTATTTATGACAGTTACAAGAGTATTCGGGGTAATAACTTATACGATGTTTTTGGCGTGTTGGTTATAGCTTACGCAACGGTAGGGTATTGATTTCGATTCTCACTCAAAGATAATCTTTGTGACCTGTATTGATCTCGATGCTTTCTGTACTTATGATAATAACGTAGGTATATGTATCTAAATATATACAAAGTAATAAGTATCTTTATCAGATGAAAAGTAGTAAGCTTTGCTTAGTTTGGGACCAGATGGCGTTGTGCGAATAGATAATATACCTATCTAATAAAATAATAGCAGTAATTAAAATTGCGAGTAGTATGGCTTATAATACATTATGTTGCCTTTATCCGGACAAAATATAGTGTCCCTAATAGCAGTAGCTACAAATTCAATGATTGACAAATTCTAATAATTATCTAAGTAACTTATTAAAATAACAAACAAGTAAGTACAAAATAAAAATATTGGAATATTGCCTTTCATAATGTCAGATTTAAAAACTGACTAAAGGGCTTGACCTGGCTCGTGAAGAGAAGTAATCAACATGCCCTTCCAAACACGGTATGTGTCTATTTTAACCTACAATCAAAAAGTATTTAAATAACTTAATTTCAGTTTGATCAATCATGTGCGTACATTAAAAGTCAATCATAAAAAAGTATGAACAGTTTCCCATAGAGTTTTGGATCATTCGTTTTTTATTGCTGCAAGTAGCCCGTGTTCGAATTTCAAATCTCAATTACCAACAAAATCAATTATAATGCTTTCAATCATAATCAAATAAGAATAAATGAAATATTTTTTTATGAGAGGCTTTGTAACGGTAGTAAATAGATTAAGACAAGTGTAGTTAACACTTGATGGCCATATGGTGTAGTGTTTGGTTTATGTACCAGTTGAGTAAGTCATCAATTTTCCTGTCAGTTAAGTAAGTCATTCTCCGTGTGGTGACGGAGTAAGAATACAATATGTCACCACCCCATCTCATCTCATGGGTGTCGTAAAAACCGACTAAGGGAATATTCGTTCATATTATCTTAACGAAATAAAAAGAACGAAAACTTGAAATTAAACCCTATACCAATCCGTCTGGCTAGCGTGGTATTAGTAGGCCAAGTATCTCACCGTCACGGAAGGAGGCCCGTCCCTGCAGTGGGACATTAATGGGCTGTTATGATGAAGTAAGTCATTGCAGCTTGCAGCTTTGATGCCTTCATAAGTCAGAGATGTTTGTATGATCATGGATGTTCGATTTGGTTTGGTGTTTCTATATATAATTATTTATTTAAATAATGTACATCACTGAAGGAAGGTGCTTTATAAAAAAAGGAGGGAAATCACGAAATCCTACACCGATCAACCAATATTCGGCTAAGTATCTCCTGTGATCTCAAGGCTCTATTAAAAGGCTATTAAATGCCTTTTTATTGCCAATTACAATCTCACTAAAACAATAAGTTCCTGACTTATATCTACAGCATGTTTTCGAACGTGTGAGAAAGCCTTTATTAGCCCCCTCTTAAATATTCACGGTCATTAGGGTCATATATAAATATAAGTAAAGTACTAATGGTATGTGAATAAGGCAGGGGTTACTTGATGGTATTAGTAGAATAGTATGTGTGTTTCTGTTGTTATTGTTAAATGACTTTAATCGTGTACCACATTATGATAGGCTCCCTCCTATCATGCCATAAGAATACCATATTTTTGAGATAAATAACTAAATTACCAAACCAATATTTTGAAGACCATGATAAAATTTTGTTTTTTGAATTGATCAAGGTTTGAGCCAATTCCTTATTTCCAGAACTGTGACATATTTAAGTAAAAAATTGAGAACCTTCTGAACTTTTTGAAGTCGGATAAAAATCTCCTTCATCATCAAAAATCAAAATCTTTCAAACCTTCACTTTTAGAAAATCGGTTAAAAACCTCTTTATTCATCATCATCATATCAGCCTATAGACGCCCACTGCTAGACATAGGCCTCCTCTAAACGTCTCCACCCTGCGCGGTCTTGTGCCTCCCTCATCCATCGGCTTCCCGCCGTCCTTATTCAAATGTTTGAGATTACAAAGTAAGTGTCAAATTCTCCGACATTACCATGCTATACATTTGTCAGATAACCGCGTAACAACTTACCGTGCATATATGCATCATATGCATAGTAGGTCAAAACAATTTCCCTGTCAGTTAAGAGTAATACCGAAGTACTTTTTGTGCACTTTCGCGCGCTTTCTATCTATCAACATGATGGCATAATATATACGTTACATTATGTTATACTGGAGATGCATTACCTTACTGCTCTCTTGTACATTGCCCTAGTCAGTTCTAATAGAGTAAAGCCTGATTTACACTTGTTGATTAAGTTGATTTGAATAGATTTCCATCTTATTTTTGGCGAGTTAAGTGAAAAGTAGCCGCTTCTCTCGCGTCTCGCCAACTTAACTCGCCAAAAAATAGGATGGAGATCTATTCAAATCAACTTAATCAACAACTTACTACTTAACTGGCTACTTAAATCAGGCTTAATTGAGGGAATCTTGGCTTGCTAACACCATGCTGGTCAGGCGTGATAGGTATATTCACTATTTTAACATTTATAAAAAAAGCTAATAATACCTTTTTAACGAATAGTTAAAAAACGTGGTAGAATCAATTGGCTATTTTGCCCTTATTACTGTAACTAAATATTACAATAAAATTCTTTATGATAGCAAGCTGAGAAAATAGTATGTTACCACTTATCTCATCTTAAGAAGACTAAGGGAATACTATTAAACAGTTCCACTCTATTCACGTTCCATTCCACACATAAAATCTAACAGTTTAAACATACCTACTTCCTGACAATTAACTTCAAATCGTTCGTCACCCAAAAAAAACAAGTATACCAACGAAAATTTATCATTTTCTAATCAAACACAAAGTAGACAAATAACATCTCTTGTATTCGTTTATAGCATTAAAAAACCTGTTTTACCGTAATTACCGGTTTATCTCAATAACGTTTTACGTAAAATAACATAGGAACGCGCAAAAATGCAACGTACAATGCGTTATTAAGTGACTTTTATTTATTTTTAAATGACGGCTTAAGTGATACTCAGAGTCATTAATTATCTAGAATTTTGTATAGTTGTTTATAACATCGTATTAATGATCTATTGTTGGAACAAACTTCTTTGTGAGCTGTATGGAAATTTGGCATAGTTTTTAGCTGGCTGATTCGCTGGTTAGATGGATAGGTATAGGGGTTTCCTTCATTAGTTATCGTTAAAATAATATCTGCGATTTTTTATATAGTCAGCTTAGGATGCTTAATGTCTTCTTTTACTCCATGCATTCTTCACACACGAAGAAGTTTAACTACCTAATTCCAAATTGTTGTTGTAATGGGTCGAGCTTATATGAATACTGCTTTTACAAACCAGCCAGTGAAGTTTAAGTAAATTTTGCTCTATACATATAAGAGAGCACAGCAATACCTTGTGGATTGCTAAAACAATGTCCCTGACAATTCAAACCCGCAAGCTAAAACAGTCGTGTATGACAACAGCCACACAACTACGGAAGTAATCATTCCAAACACAAGACCGCCGGAAGAAGTCTAAACCGAAAACCTCAAGGTAGTAAACTAGAACATCAATTATAGCAACGAATGTTATCTATCCTCTAACTCATCATAACAGCCCATTAATGTCCCACTGAAGGGACAGGCCTCCTCCCGTGACGGAGGGATACTATCATCGATCAGATAGTAAATAAATATATACCTACGAGTACGTATACGACTATCACACACTAGATTGTAAAATCTAAATATAAACAACCTTGAAGAAATAGATACACTGATAATTATTCAATTATGTATTTTATATTTACTATATGCTTTACTATATTTTCATCATCTTATCAGCAAAAATACGTCCAGCTGCATAATTGGTCTCCTCCAAAACTTTACACCGCGTTCGACCAATGCTTTTTCATCGATCTCCTAACATCTAGATCAGGTCTTCGCCATTCCATTACTTTCTTTAAACTTAGTTTAAGATCATCAGAGTATGAAAGAAAGAAAGAAAGAAAGAAAAATTTGTTTATTCACGTAAGATATAAAAATACCGCGTGTGAAGGTCGTTTTATAGTGATCACATAATATGCTCGTCTAACTTAACGGCTAAGTTTACTGAGGGTTCGGAACACGACCATGTCAGAGAAGACACCCACAAGAAACTCTGCTGGGTTCCTATCGCTCTTTTGGTGATCACTTCACAAATATTATTTTATTTAGTAAACAGGACAATTCAGATCCAAGCATTTTTATCGTTTAAGTAATCCTTTACACTATAATATGATTTCGATATTAACTTATGTTTAATAAAAGATTTAAATTTATTAACTGAAAATTCTTTAACTTCCCTAGAGAGCTTATTATAAAAACGAATACCATTACCAGCGAAAGAATTACTTATTTTATGAAGCCTAGTGTGGAGAACAGCAAGTTTATTTTTATTTCTAGTGTTAACATTATGTATATCACTCATTTTTTTATATTTGTTAATATTTTTGTGTACGTACATTAAATTATCAAATATATACTGGCAATGCACAGTCATAATCTTAATTATTTTAAATTTATCTCTAAGAGACTCTTCTTGGGCCCATATTATATATATACAACGTATCGCTCTTTTTTGCAAAACAAATATTGTGTTAATATCAGCCGCACTACCCCACAACAGAATACCATACGACATTATGCTATGAAAATAACTAAAATAAACTAGCCTAGCTGTGTCTATATCTGTTAACTGACGTATTTTTTTTTACTGCGTATGCTGCTGAAGAAAGCGACAATTTTTCAATATGGGGGCCCCATTGTAATTTATTGTCTAAAGTAATGCCTAGGAATACTGTAGTGTTAATTATTTCCAGTTCCTCATCATTGATTTCAACTATTGGTTTTATATCAAGAACGTTTGGCATGGTAAATTTTATGCATTTTGTCTTTGTTTAATTTATGAAAGGTTTTAGGGAGTTACGTCTATAGATTATGGAAATATTACACATACCATCTAACCGTTTCTTTTGCTGATTTATCCGCGACAAGGTTTGTAAGATAAATAATACTTGCACTAGTTGAATAGAAGGGACTTGACTTCTAGATTGCAACTTTGTGTAATTTTACAGTTCTCAATTTTTGTATTCAATTGACTTAAAGATTTAAGAAGATCTCTTAATTTTGCTATTTAGAACAAAATGATATCCTCGTAGTATAAATATAAAGTAAGTATTCGAATAAAATACAAACAAAAAAAACCACTTATTTACGCGATCCACAAAAATGTCTGTCTTGAATCTGAATGTACTTTCCTATGAACACAGATTACAATCCGTGAAGCGAGCTTTGACTTTTAAAACAATTGTTGTGCAATTTTGTAAAGTAATGTGCATAAAGTGCAAATAGTATAACATACTATCAATCTTATTAAAACTATTACAAAAAAACAAAACATGATACAAAATGACGTATCAAACAAGCCAAAAAAAAAACAAGATCAAAAAAAAAACATAACCTACAACTTTCTAACATAACTCGCAGAGCAGTTTAAACAATTTAATTACGTAGGTACTTAATTAATTGGCTCTCATATCAAATAAGTGAAATTTACCTTCTCCATCCAGTCATGGGCTTCCGCCTGAGGTCTTCTTCGCTTAGGCCGTAGAGGCCGATACACGCGAGAAACCATGCTGTGACTATTAGGTAACATATCACTATCACTCGGAACGGTAATAGTATCACTGTGAATATCGCCGTCTGTAACAAATTAAAGATTATTATAATTACATTATATTTTATTTTTAAAGGTTAGTAGGTACTGTATAGTAAAACAGTCTTTATTTTATAGACTTAAGCCCGATTTACACATCGACAAGTACAGTAGCGAGTTAAGAGTTGTTGATGAGAGCGCGCGCCGATTACACTAAAGTCTATTTTTTTATCTCGGATACTAAAATGACAACTACAAATGTCAAACGTAAAAATAATGTAGCCAGCTTGTAAGAAACAGTGCTGTCCTGTGATTCGATTCGTGTTGTAATTATTGTAAAATATTTACGGTTGTTAGTATAGTCGAGAACTAAATGGCTTTATCATCTCTAAGAGTTAATGTTAGTTGCATGTCATAAAACTATTAGGTTCAATATCGCACAACAAAACATCAGCTAAATCATGACGCTACTTTGACATATCAGTTCTTTTGTATTAGTAAATAGTCGTTAGATATTTATAAAAACAAATAGTAAAGTCAACGCTATTGACTGTTACTAGAGCATATTTTCGGTAAAGCGTTTTGATCTAATGAATTTCTCTCTTTTTTCCTTCTATGTCCATCCCTATCATTTCTTGCATGACGTCATTGGCGCATATTTCAATTTAAAGTTTTCGTAATTTTATAATATAAACAAATTAGATATAATCTACTATATAAAAATAAGTCGGGTTTTCCTTCCTGACGCTATAACTCCAGAATGCACGAACCGATTTCCACGTTTTTGCATTCGTTGGAAAGGTCTTAGGCTCCGTTAGGTTTATAGCAAAGAAAATTCAGGAAAAATTTGAACAGAAAAGCGGGCAAATAATGCCCGGGCGAAGCCGGGACCGGCCGCTAGTATAATATAAAACAAATTAGGGTAAACCACCTAATCGTTAGAAGTCCTGCAATTGTTGGCACTTAAGAGTAAAAAGTGAGTAAAAAGAAAGAAAACACTATAGATTATTCAAGTTAAGTATGATTATTCAAGTTCAAATATTATTTATTTAATATTTTTACCATATTTTATTTAGTTCATGTGTCAACATAGCAACAGTAAATTTATCAGAATCCTTTTATTTGCATTAGTGCTAATAATATTTATATAATACTATTCAATCACATAATAATGATTAAGTATAAGCAAAGATTAAAGTATTTTATCATTTTATGATATTTTATATTTTAGTCTGACACGAAGTCCACTCTTAAGGTGCCAACAATTGGTTGGCTTACCAAACAAAAAACAGCCTATAGTTTCTATTTACCGTAATTGGTAGAACTAACCTATATTTTAATCGGTAAGTACCGGCTGTATCGCATCACTATTTATTAGTTGTAAAAAACAGGCAACACATGAAATGTCATTTTAGTATCTGAGATAAAAAAATAGACTTTAGACTACATGTAGTCACCTACATGATGTAGTTGACTACATTTAGTCTACTGTAATCGCGGCTTTACTACTTAACTCGCTACTGTACTTGTCGATGTGTAAATCGGGCTTTAGGTGGAAGAGAGACATTGACGAGGTGGCTGACGCATATTTGCGATCTATACCAGTCGGTCTCTAGGATTTTTATTTAGGGGACTTATACATCCGACAGATGACAACTGGAAAGAATTTGTCGTGTACGTCGTTTCAAGTTTGATAAATATGAAGTCCATTCTGAACTTCCGCAAGGAAAAATAACTGGTCTGAGGAAGAGTACTGTCCTATCAAAATAAAATACACCTAAAATACCAACAAAAGCAATATAATATTAACAGGTATAGCATTATTTGCGTTTTAATTGTTGTTTTATTATTAACAACTTTTTTAAATAAAATAAGTAACATTACTATTTACAAATTCAATCATGCAAAGGCCAAATAATTTTACGTAATATCCGAAATAATGCAAGGTCCCTTGATTCAGTCCAAGAGCACCTGCATTTTTGGTAAAAACAAATTTGTAAATAAACTAAAGTAAAAATACCTACAGGTTTAAAAGCCTATTATTTTTTTATATTGGTTTATTTTATCGGATCTTACATGAGCTATATTATTCAACGTATGCAAAATGTATTATTTAAGTATAAACTGATTCAGCCGTAATTAATGGTTCGAGAAATTAAAATAATAATTATTTATATTTATTTTAATAATTATTTAGCTAAATCAGCATAAAATGTATTCGCCTGTATCAACAAGAAACATTATTATGTATAATTTGATTACGCTGACGCTACTTTAAAAAAAAACAAAACAAAAAAATCTTGAGGAAATCTACACCGTATGTCCAGCGTAGTATTTATGTAGGCCAAGTTTCTCACGGGTTCTTGTATTTAAGGACTGACCCTTATAGTGTCATACACCGCATGTAGTAATAATATGTACACATTTTCACATTTTGTAAAACAGTTATCTAAAGGTCTGCCTACCCAAAATTAAATATAATATTCGAATATTTATTAAAACTGTACGGAACCTTTTCTAAATTACAAATTAATTTTGGTATTCTAATGTCTAGATAGACGTTTAGATAGTTTACAAAATTTGACAATGTGTATAGGTATATATGTTATTGCTCGTGAATGTACACGCATTTCGCAGTAGGAAGCCTTAGTCAATATTAAATTAATTTAACGTCATTATAATTTCACTCAACAGCATCTTAATTAAATATATTATAGACGCCTTTTTCTAAACAAGGTTGATGAAAAGTGAGTGGCACTTAGCACCTATTTTGTATAATTTTGTTTTAAATATAATGTTCAAAGATGATAAATAATTTTAAAACTGTACTGTACTGCTAGAGTAGTTAATAGAGTAATCAATCAGACTTTTTTCTTTGACCTCAATGTAATAGAGTTGTACAATAGCTAGAATAGTCTCGAATCTTTTAAGCCAATATTAGGAACAACTCGTCTATGTTTTTTTCTTAACTTATTTGTATCAATTAATTATTTATTAATACCGCAAACCAGTTATGAATGAATAACCTTAATTCAAATATCATAAAGTTGCCGGTGTTTATATCTTTTCAAATGGTGTATTTTTTTTTAGATAAGGTTGAATATGTTTTTGAACCTCTTTCTATATTTTCATATTTTACATATTATTACCGGGGGATGATACCCTGAACATGATAACTATGAGATACTTAATTTTCATCTATACTAATATTATAAAGAGGTAAAGTTTGTGTGTTTGTGACGTTGTAGGGGTAATCTCTGGATCTAATTAACCGATTTTAAAAATTCTTTCTGTGTTAAATAGTCCATTTATCGGGGAGTGTCATAGGCTATATAATATGACACACTATGACTAAAAGGAGTGGAGCAGTAATGAAATATGTTTAAAAAAGTGACGCGTGTTTTTGCGGCCCAACGAAGTGGGCACGGGTCAGCTAGTTTAAAATAATTTGCAACTTGTATTATAGACTTAAAAATATTTTAAAGTGTAAAAGGAGATGGAAACTTTTGGGCTAAAGCCTGTACATTACTGTACAGAGTAAGGATATGCCCTAAATATCTTTCCTATTTTTTAATAAAATAATAATAAAATTACTCAATTTTATTAAGATTCGAACTTGAAAAAAATAGAAAAGATTTTTAGGGCATATCCTTACTCTGTACAGTAATGTACAGGCTTTAGCCCAGAAGTTTCCATCTCCTTCAAAAAAAATTATCTTGGATTTCAGATTGCCAAAACTAACAAAAGATTTAGCACGAGACTAATAAGTGTGACTAATATAAATTGATAATACTCTCATTTCTGTTTAATCTTGGCCCAAAACTCTTAGTGAAGGTTTCATTGTCCTTTGAACGTTTCTTAGCAAACTATTCAATAACTAACTGTTAATAATATTAAGAATTCATAGCTAACTTTCGACGATTTCAAGTCACGATTGTAAACATATTATTAAAGTATTACATAAATTATAATAATACATAATATATTAAACACACGTGTACGATTCTTCGCATTTCGATATCAATGCCAAATCTTATTTTATACAAGAGTAGATAAATATGCATATTATATAATATGCAATGCCGAATTTGGTATCTAAGCTAGGAAGTCCACATTTGAGACTTCCTGATTACGTAAATAATAATAAATGCCAATAACAGCCTTGTTTAGTATCACTGTATAATTTTGCGTTTATTATCAACTTACAGCCATATTTGAGGTTTTTTATAATACTGGTCAGAGACGACCTCTATTAGGAGTGAAATATTTTTGTTATTGTTTATTTTGGAAAATTAATTTTGGCTACCTCGATGTCGTTGAAATCGTTACTGTGAACGAATTCCTTTCAAAGATCACAAATCATTATCCTAGATGTTTTTATATCCTGTAGGAGATCCGCATTTTAATAAGAACATGGAGAATTGTACAATTTACTTCTTGCTATATCACCCGCAGCAAATACAAGATTATTTAAAGGAGTCGATTCGATTGCGAGTTCCATTGGTGCGAATCGTCCAATAAGCCTAGAAGAAAGGTTATGTGTTTCGCGTTTATAATGGATTTGTATCCGTTTTATTGTTACCTGCTGTAATAGCCTAAACGGGTTTTTAAAGTTTGGCATCACAAACTTCATAATTGCTCAGTGCAAAACATTGATCGAAGATTCAAACAAGATTCGTATTGTCCATTAAAATAACGTCAGCAAATAATCAACATTGGTCGTAAACAATTTAAAATAAAACTTGACCGATTACGATTACCAGTTTGAGGTGCCATTCAATTTCCTTTTTAGTATTTTTATGGGCAGTCAGTTTTCCATACAAGAATATCAATTTAAAACGTAACTTTCTTGAATAATCTTTTTCTGACAAAGTCGACGGGCGAAGAAGGATCACCATAACAGCCCAGGGATACTTGTCCTACTAATACCACGCACGCACGCCACGGATAGTCCCTAAGTTGGTTTTTACGACACCCTTGAGATGAGATGGGGTGGTGACGTATAGTATTCTTACTCCGTCATCACACGAAGAAGGATAGATAACAAGAAGTAGTTGAAAAATATGTTTATATTTTTTCAAATCGCAGATCTTTAGCAAAAGAACCTAGGTATTCGTACCACTGCTGTGACGCTTAATTTACCTCCAAGTAGTAGGTAGTTCGCAACTGTGTTTAAGTGAAAGGTATAGTAGGTAGTGAAATGAAAAGGCCATGCAACTTATCAGTTTATGTATCGAAAGTGATAAGCGCTGTGCAACGAGACTCTAAGCTTTTTATTTGTAAAAACATGGACAGTAGTAAATAAAACTAGTTATTTCCGCGAAGATGCAAGTCGATGTTACTTCATATAATATGCTTTTTTATATTTTATTTTCATGTTTTAATTTGAAAGTCTAGATGTTTTAAAATGTTTTAAATATAAACATTGCATAATTATATTATATTACGTAAAAATAATGAAAGTAATCTCGTAACGCCTAAGTACTACATAGGCTATTTTATTGAAGGCTACTTTTGCTCTTACAATAAGGAAACTAGATAGCCATAACTATTACGTAACAACGGCCATAATTATATTGTCTGTACGCACTTACACTTTCTCTAACTTTAACGAACTAAAAAAAAACATAACAAACTGTAACATTAACAGTTTTATGATAAAGTAATAATAAATCTACATAAACTAATTATAAAGAGGTAAAGTTTGTGTGTTTGTGACGTTGTAGGGGGTAATCTCTGGATCTATGGAACCAATTTAAAAAAATTCTTTGTGTGTTGAATAGTCCATTTAACGGGGAGTGTCATAGGCTATATAGTATCACGCCATGACTAAAAGTAGTGGAGCAGTAATGAAATAGGTTTAAAAAAGGGACGCGTTTTCTTCTCCGCCCAACGAAGTGGGCACGGGTCAGTTAGTTTTATAATGTACTATCAATTTAACTAATTGGCCGACTATTTCTCTAGCAAACTTCATAAATATGAAAGAAAGCAAAGAAGTAGTCTTAGATAGGGCAAAAAGCGGGTTGCGGAGTGCCAGCTTGTAAGGTTCTATGCGTTCAGTAGCTCTGCCTACCCCCACAACATGTGTGAAGTAATTTTATCATTCGGTTTGTAAGAAAGCTACAGTCCTGCATATGCCATATCCCATTGTGAACCCACCATGTTGATACCACACCGGCTTACGTTATCTCTTTTCATATCATTGAGGCCGGTTTTTTTTCACGCAACTGTGATTCCTGTATCAATAGCGGGACCTTGCACAACACTGAGGAACATTAGTTTAAAGACAATTACTTCTTGAAACCCTTTACGAATTTAATTATCCTTCTTCTTACGGATCTTCTAGGTGTGGTGCCAGAGTAAGGATACAGTGTGTCACCACCTCATCCCATGGGTGTCGTAAAAACCGACTAAGGGACAATCCGTGAATATTATCTTTACGAAATAAAAAGAAGGAAAACTTGAAATTAAGCCCTATACTAATCCGTTTGACCAGCGTGGTATTAGTAGGCCAAGGATCCCTCCGTCATGGGAGGAGGCCCGTCCCTGCAGTGGGGCATTAATGGGCTGTTATGATTACGGATCTTACGTGTGTAAGAAAATTTAGTTAGAACACTACAATATACTTCTACTAATTAAAACTCTTTCAAACAATGTTGGTACAGTCATTCTTCGTATATTACACGGCCTGTTTCGTGATCTAGTGGTGTGTGTTGATGTCTATCTATGGAAAACGGTACCATAGACTTTTTAATATAAACTTTTTACTTTCCCTCGTTTATGAATAACGGATTTCTGTACGTTTAAGTGCCTACATTATTAAAATCTGTGTAGTTGTTTTACGTTTTATAATATTATAAGGTTAGTTAGAATTAATATATTATCAGTAAACTTACTTTTACCAGCTTCTAATCTTGAATCAGGGTGGAGAGGGTAACATTATGCTATTAATAATACGCTGGTCAGGCGGATTGCTCTAAGGTGTATTTTGAGTTTTTCTTCGCTACAATGATTATTAAGCTTATCCGACCTCCTTGAGTGGACTTTTACGATATTCACGGAAGTAGAAGGGTTGGTGAAATTTTGTATTTTTAGTGCATATACCCATGGAAAACCGTCTTAAATTCTTAAAAATACAACGTGTGGGAACGTTTCAGTTTTGAAAAAACAACGATTTTATAGTGAAAACGCTTTAAATTACATTCCTATTCGTCTCGGCATGGCCAATAAATTAAAGAAAACTATATAAATTACCATAAACATAAAACAATAATTCTTTCAAGTTTTGATGTCAAATGTTTATCTTTATAACAAAAGTTTATTCTCTGCCCATAAACAATGGCACTTTTAGATGTGCGATAACAAGAGATAAAGTGTCTCTAGAACCAGTATCTCTATCTGTAAGTAATGCGTTTACCAAACCGGAAGATTAACGCCGCAATATGTTAAAGTTAAACGTGGATTCTTTAACCCTTTCACGGTGCCCCCAGCAGACACAATAGTAAAACAATGCACGTGTACCATATATGGTGCACTGCACTGTGAACGTGAATAGAAAAGTTACGGCAAAATGAATGGTTTCATTTTCCATAGGAGTAGGAATTATGCCCACTTTCTACAAACATTACATTGATGTTTATCAATGTACTAAATGGGTTATTCTAAGTTAAGAAGTACTTTCGACGGCAACGACATAATATATATATTTTTTTCAATAATCTTTATAAATAACTTATTTATTACTTAAAACTAAATGCTTCCTACGTGGTCACTAAAATTTATTGCAGAAATGTACGTAATTTAGTCACAATAAGCTCTAATATGTGAAAAATGTCTCTCCCCTGGTCTGTCCCATAACCGACTTTATTTGTAAATCAGTAATTATGAATGTATTAAAATTCAATAATTATTTTAAATTATTTAATTTTACAAGGACAGTAAACTTAGTAATAGTATCCTACAAGTAAAAGTGCTTTTACTCCAATTCTTTAAAAAAAATATGAACTCCGAAATTTGTCCACCGTGTTTCGTGTCTCGTCCCCTGGTCTTTTGTTTTCGTTCAAAAATCAGTTCTGCTTTCCTAGTCTGCAGAAGTTGTGACCATGAATGCATAGTGTGTAACGTAAAGTTACCAGCAAGCGGCGCATAAGCAACTGCGCCGCCTTATTGCCGGCCATTTCGATCACGCCACTAGCTGGGTGCAGAAATGTTTAGTGAATGCAGTCTTTCCCCTGGTAAGTTTTCCATTGCCTTTTTTTGTTAAAATACCAACATATACTTAAATATTTATTACAAATAGTGTATACATTGTTACGTTTGAGTGTGAATCACGTGCGTGAAATACTTTTACGGCTAATTTAGATTTCTATCGAAAATATATCTCCCCTGGCGTATTTCCCCTGGCTCTTTTGATGGCAGGGGAGATACTTAATATCCAGGGGAGATACATTTTACGCGTTTCCATTAATACTTCTAGTTTTCTCTACGCCTTTACTTGGCGTTATGCTTATCATAGATTTAAAATACAATATTAAGTTTTTTTTTACAGAAAATAATACCGACATAACGAAAAAATTGGGATCTACTAAAGATTTAGAGACTTTTTCAGGAATACTAAAGGTTCACCAAGTTACCGGTTGCGTATTGCCTAATATTGAAAAGTTTGAGCTGCTTCTGTGACTCTCGTCATTTTCAATTGGGTACTTTGGATTATCCACAAAACATGCTAACATAAAAGTCATTATCTTGGATTAGGACAAAGTTGTCACCAACAAAACCATCATAAATATGGAACGACGAGGTCCCCCAGGATTTCTTCAATGTACCGATCTGCAGTCAATCCCCTCACATGGCGGCCGGTTTCAATGAAAACCAAGTCGATTTTTTCTATCAAAAAAATACTAGCCCGCACCATGCAGGAGCCACCTCCATACGCAACAGCATTGTGAGTATCACTCTCCTGGCCTTCTATACACTCTTCTTCTTCTGTCACTACCATGCAGACATACTCTGTTTTCATCGGAGAAGAAAACAGAGCGCCACTGATCTTCCGTCCAATCGACGTGCTCTCTCGCAAAACGAATACGAGCTGCTCGATGCGCTGTAGTCTGTAGTCGATTTGGAACCTATTGCTGGTCTTTTTGGAATCAGGGTTACCAGCTACCTTGAGTCTTCTACTCACAGTGCGAGAACTGACAGTTAGTCTACGCGTCTATAGGGGCTCCCGTTGGATTTGAACCCCGTCGAGTGAACAATTTCGCAGTGAAGTACTAACGATGAAAAGATCGTCTCTTTTTGAAGTGGATCCTTTTCTACCTGGACCTCTTCTTTGATCAAAGCCACCAGTCTCTTGGTACCTTTGGCTTGTTCTTACTCCATTGACTGGCTTATATTCAGAGTACGAGCCACTTGTCGTTTACTCATGCCTTGTTCCATCAGTGTAACTGCTTGAGCCGCTACTTCTGATCTTGTGTCCATTTCTGGGAAGTTTTATTGCTTGAATATTCTGGGGACGTGTACCTGTTGACATTTCACGGTCAACTAATAAAACTCATAGGTGTTGGTCGCCTTTAATATCCCCTGAAGTCGTAAGAGTATTTAAAAGAGTATTTTTAGTTTTTGTTTCTTTTTATTTAATTATTGCCTATTAATAGTAAAGTTATATAACTTTAAAACTTTCGTGTTTCATTATCACTTATTATTAATATCTACACGGGTATTAAAGTTATATACACCTATACTTAGGTAGTTTTGTTTTTATAGACAAAAAAAATAAATATTTTTTAAGTTTATAATGTTACTCAAAAGAAAATGTTTAGTTTTTGTTTCTTTTTGTTATTGATTTTCATAGGAAACATTTAATTTTATAGACAAAAAAGACTGCAAAGAAATGAAAAGTCTGGTTATAAATCATTCATAATGAAATAAATAAAGACGATTCTTAAAAATAACCTTGTTTATCTCTTCCCTGTTCATAAAGTATCCTCCCCTGTACACCTAGTCTCTCCCCTGTATTGAGTATTTCCCCTGGTCACTTATAAAACGAAATAAAACCAACAAATTGTCTGGCCACTTTGTAAACGTTTTAAACGTAGCAGTTTACATTTTAAAAATGTATACTTAAGTAAAAATATATAAAAAAAACCCGTGCCGCCATTTCATACAACGAATTACCTCTTAACTTAGAATGACCCAAATATCATCAAAAATCTCTATCAAATTATTTGTGGAACACAAACTTTTATTCTGTTCAGGATT
This sequence comes from Schrankia costaestrigalis, assembly GCA_905475405.1. Classification (NCBI taxonomy): domain Eukaryota; kingdom Metazoa; phylum Arthropoda; class Insecta; order Lepidoptera; family Erebidae; genus Schrankia; species Schrankia costaestrigalis. The sequence continues at coordinate 17,556,426 of FR997838.1, read as the reverse complement.
CGAAATAACAAACAGTATCGTAATTGCCTGCTAGGGGACTAGTACCACAGTATTCTTACTATACTGTGCTAGTGCATAGCAGACTTTATTTTTACGATAAAATAAATTTTTGATATTGATACTTACGAAACCTTTTACACATCAATGCGTCTAAACAGCGCAGCGTAGTATTAATAGGTTTAGCTAAATAAGGGTTTTATTAGAAGGTTAAAAGCAAATACATAAGCATGCTAATAAAGCGCTGATTACACTACCCTACATGTAGGGCCCTACATCTTGTAATGCACTACATGTTGTCTAGTGTAATCACATGTCTAGGCTGTTAGGACACTACATATATCTGAGATTGGCGAGTCCCGACCGCCCTACATTATGTAGTGCCCTACATATAGGGTAGTGTAATCGGCGCTTAAGACAGCATTACGTGAAGATGAAACGCTTAGCCGCTCTGAGCTTTGTGATGCGGTTCGACTAAACCCGTGTGGTTTTTGTCGGTTTAAGTCCAACATGACCGGGCCTACTTACACATAAAAACAGACTGTTTTAGAGTCACCGTCCAGACACTATAGTGTGATAGAGAAACAGCATTTACTATCATAAAAAGGCCCTTCGATCAGATGTGGCTTTATGGGTTTCCAGGCCATATCTGGTAATCTTAATAAGTCATATTGTTGGTCTGATCAATATATTTTGATCTTTAGGGTTCTTAGATAACGTACCTTTGGGTGTGAATGTGTACTGTTCATGGTAACTTGGTTTGCTTTAACGCGGCTGTTATGGTACCATAATTTCAATGTACAGCACCCTTCAATATCATCCTTGAAGATATTTTTGCGTCAAGGCATGAGACTGACCATGGACATTTTTTATTAATCTACTCCATTAAAATCGGACTTATCGGCGCAAGTAGTTTGGACTGGACTAGCTGCATCAAATTGCTAGTTAAATAAACAGCTGAGTTTTTGAGGGCATAAGTTCCAGTTATTCGTGAATATATAATAAGTATATATGTTTTAAAAAAATGTGTTTTACGCTCGACTGGTAACAATAAAAAAATTAACAAACCAGTTGAATTGATCTTTGTATTCTGTTTGTATACAAGGCCACATAGACAAACGTTTTCTAGAGTACATATTTGGCAACAGCAATATTAATTGTTCTATTCAATACCTATTATGTCGATATTAGAATAATTTTAAATAAATTATTTGACATTGTTAATTACGATTACAACTTGTAATTTTACGAGTACAAGTATGACATAACATAAAGGCTTTGCTTGTTTTTCTAAAATAAGAATTCAGATGAGCCATCGTACAACCATATTCTAGACATGCGCAGAAAGTACAAGCTTAAAACATTTACCACTGTAATAAATTACACTTTCACTTTAAACTCTGCAACACAAAGTAACATGTTTTCCATACCTTTATTTTGTCATACGTATTATCTAGCTCCAATTTATGAACGAAAGGGTTCAATATTTCGGCGCGCATGTCGTCAGATGAGAAAGCGCCGGTTTCACTATGTAGTTTGCCATTCATTTTCACAGCAGCAAAAACACTTTTGTTGTGGTATACGCAGATTAGATAACACTGTTAACACTCATTCTTATCACTCGTCCTAGATCAAAATATTACAAAACACTTTTTATTTCAAAGGATTTGCGACGTGTTTTCGTTTTATAAAGCGCGACGGATTCAGACATTCATCCTCCACCGATAAAAAATCAAGACTGATCTTTTTCGAGGTCAGTTACAAATTACAAACTCCTAGCCTCTTGCCATTGGATAACATTTTGACAGGTGCAATCGACCACCAGCGGTTTATGCCGAAGTTTCCCGAAAGAATACGAGAAAGTTTTTGAATTATTGTTTGCAATCTATAGGAAAATAAAGATTTGTTTGCAGTAAAAATTCCAGAAAATTATTTTATTTATTAATGAATAGAGAAAGAAATACATTTTTACTATATTGGTAATGGTAGTAAGAAATGAATTTACACGACATGCTCTTTGTAGATAAGCGGCATTTTCTTGTTTATTTACAGAGACAGTTTCGATCTTGAAAATATTTAACAAGGCAAGAGAATAATTATTACGTGCAATTAGCAAATGCCCACAAATATTTTATTATGATTTCAATTTAAACGGTACCTTTGTATCCCTAATGAATTATCAATATTGTATTTTACTACAGTTTTATTAAACTTTAATCTTGGACGTGCTGTTCGACGCTTACTTCATGCAGCGATAATTTTGATGTCAATATTGTCATTGTCAAATTTAATGTCAATCAATTGTCAATCCATTTTGGTTTGTAGTATATTGTTTGTTCTTTTCTTGTAAGCAATAATTTACCGATTCCTTGTAAAAGTAACATTCCTTCCATTGGAACGATTATAAAAGTGAAGTTAAAATTATGGATATTCAAGGATATAATGGAAACGAAAATACAGAAACAAATTATTGACTACTTTTCCTATTTTGAAGAATTTCATAGTACGACAAAAACTAGTTTGAGAGATTGCCAAAACTGCGCAACGGCTATAAATAAACTGATAAAGCGTTGTAAGAACATAAAAGAGTAAGTAAAAACATACAAATGCTTATTGTTTGTGTTTTATGGCTTTCTGTAATGATATGTAATGTTGTAGAGCTAACGTGAAAGGTTCTCCGCTCGAAGATTTCGAGAATTTACAAGAGAAGTTGTGCGCTGTAATACATAACCTAATCTCGAGTGATGTTGACGAAATAAGATGTAAACAGTGAGTATTTGAATATTATGACGTGTTTAATTGAGTTGCTGTTTGAAATCTATTTTTGTAGCTTTTATATTGCTGTCTGTTTGCAATTTCTTGCTCAATCTATCTATAAGTAATTTTTCCGACAAGCCACATTTTTTGTGACACAAATCAAAAATTTGAAGAATGTTTATCTCTAATTGACATTATTTTAAGTAGTCATTTTGTTTTTTTTTAATGTATTTTTCTAATAAGTACTAATTATCTAATACAAACTCTATCAAAATATTGTAATATCATGTTAAGAATAGTTGCAGACAGTTTAAACTTGTGTTCAAGTATTATTATTTTGGTCATTAGAAGAATAAGTACTACTACTAGCTTAAAAATGTTTGATTTTTAAATTTCAAATAGTGTGTGGTTTATTGTGTTTTATTCCCATGTAGCATAATTATTTGTTTGATCCACAAAAGGTAGCCTTAGTACAACAAGAAAATGCTTCACAACAGTGAAAAACACAAACAGTGAAAACATTCACTAGAACATTGTACATAATGTAACCTCTTTATCAACTTAAAACTTTTTTTGAGGCACAGTACCTTTTTTAATTTATTATGATTTTTGTTGTGGCAATAGTCAAGAACTTACATATTCATGTAGTAAAATAAATACCTCAATACAAATTCTGTTAATTTATTTATTCATTCATACTTTCCAACTATAAAATCGCATGATTACATAATTATATTGTCTCATTGTAAATGAATGATTGCCATGTTTATCAAACACAATTATTATTGTTTATTAATGGTTCAACCTCATGCCAGCTCGAATGATATGTTATATTGCTGGCAGGGTGTGTACCATTAAGGTATGTTACCCTTATGAGACTTTACACATCCCTTTTTGAACTAATAGATTGTCTTTTCTAATTTCAGAGCAACATTAGAAGACTTATTTGAGAAACTGGTCAATAAAAACAAAGTTCTCAGGGAGAGCTGCAGAGAGGTTGATTTAACTTCTGAATCATTGCTTGTCAAAGGTACTCCTACACAGCCACCTCTGAAACAGCTATTGGAATTTGCTGATGATACAATAACCTTTGCAAGTCATGCTTGTGCCCAAATTGACACAGCTCTAAGTATATTGTCTCTGACGAAGCTCGATACTGTTGCGTTTAGTGAACATCTAAAGTTCCCTGTTGATTGGCAACAGCGTACCACAGAAATACTGCAATATACTTCATTCCTCTCTGAGAACTAACCTCTAAAATGGATCTCCTTGACTCTATTCTTAATTCTATGCAAACACCGCCATCAGCTAGTGAAGCTCAGAAAAATGCAATGCGCAAACAAAAGGAGGCTATGGAACGCAGACAGAAGGAAGAAAAAAACATGATTAATAAGTTCAGAAAAAGAGTAGAAGAAAAGATTGGTGAATTTGTTAAAAATAGTATTAAACCACACATTCAGTTTGAACCTATGGAACAGATGTATAGATCCATTATCAGGGAAGTGGCTGACACAGCAGGATTGCAAGTGTATTCGTTTGGTCAAGAAGGTGTTGACCGGTACTGTGTTGTTTACTTAAGAGACAATCTTCCTTCAGAAGATGAAGTGACAGTACGCAAAGCTGGTGGAATTTGGGACGAAGAAAAGGCAGCAGAAATGGCATTAAAGCATATTGCTAATAAAAGACAAGCTGCTTTAGATTTAGAAGAGGAGAAAAATAGAAAAAGGAGGCGTGGGAAAGAAGAACTAAGTGGTACGTTTTACAAGCAGAAATACGCACATCTGATTGGACAAGAGGCCGCTATAGACGCGGCTCAGAAAACTAATATGAACAAGAATTACGGTGAAGTTCCTAGTGAAAATAAAAAGGATCAACGCTCCATTGAACAGACAATGGCAGACATAAAGGCTAAGAAGCTGAAAAAAGCTGAAACTGAGAAGGTAGATGACAACAATATTTAGTGAAATGTAGTGTTCATTTAAAATAAATACGTAGATAGTTTGTTTTTACTTTAATATTAAATAAGGGATTTGGATGTAGAATTTGAGCGCTTATGTGAATTAAACATACTACATAGCCACAAGACAATTAAAGACATAATTTTTTCATTACTTGTTCTTAAATTAAAATCCCATCTTTCACATTTGAGTGAATAACGTAGTTTATTATAAATTTTAACATTAATTATAGACACACACATAATATGCTCTCATTCTGAATCCTGACTTATACCACCCTATTTTAGTTATAATAATTATAGTTTATTTAAGTCTTGTTCTTTTATTAGTGCTTTGGCACCTAATAATTACTTTCTTATTATGAAAAACTATGACCACAGTATAAATTACTGTATATACTACATGGTCACATTATATAGAGACCTCGCTGGAATGCGAACTCGCGTCCCGTTCTCCTTTATGTTACCGTGTGTATGTAAATTTGATCACATGCTCTAAATGAGTATATTTATATTCGATGCATTATACCAACAAAAACTCAGTACTTAAATATTGTACATAATATATAGTTTATTGGTAAGTCATATTAATGTATCATGTCCCACTTCTCAGCATAGGCCTCACTTCAACCAACCTAGATTTTTCACAAAGTACAGATGGGTACAATAAATGTCTTCCGGATACTTACCTATTATACCTACCAAGGCAATTGTGCTAAGGTTATCAACTTGATTGATGATTTATTCTTAAGAATCAAACAAGCATACTAACTGAAAATATAAACTTTTAATATTTCTATTTTACTTGTAATATTATGACACTCACTCTCAATGGATGACCATTGACAGTAAGTGTCCGGTCCATGTGTATGTTGCGCTTACTTTATATATAGATTGACTACTGTACCTGCTCCTTTTGTCTTCCATGCTTAAAAAAACTGTTGAGCTTGTCCCACTATCTTCCCAATATAATAATTATGATTATTTTGTAAAAAGTTTAACATTATTATGACTTGCAAATGAATCAATAAATGTATTTCGCTAGTTTGAATTTTACTATAAATGTTAGTATATCACAAATTACGTACGAAGCACTATTAGGTTTAATATATCGTTGACAAACTAATTGACGTAAGCAGTGGGTATTCAGATTGTTTTTTTAATTTCATTTGTAACCAATGAAATCACAGGGTTATGGTACATATATAGCAGTTGTGCCTCAGGGTGGGCAGCGCTTAGCTATACCATGGTTAACACTTACTACATGTGCTTGCTTGTATACCACCTGTAAAATTATTTTAATGCCAACATTAAAAGTTTACTGCTAGACGCCCTAGATGGCGTTGACTAGGTACTGAAACATGATAGTCTATAAAGCACTGAATGAATTTAAATTTCGAGACAAAACCAAAGTCAAGTGGTCAAAGACGCCTGGGGTGTTTATGCAGAAAAGACGCAATTTACTTCTCGGGCTATTTCGGTCAGTGAGTATTTGACGGTAATTGTAAAATATTTTCTTTTTACTATTTATAGATATTAATTTACGTTTACCTTTATAAAAAGTGACTTATTTACTGTTTAGTGACTACACTGTGTGTAACAGTACCTACTAATAGATATAATTTAATTAGTCTACTTTGTTATAATGATAAAATGTATGTTATACGTAATTTGTTCCGTCTAAAGCGTTTCTTTGTTATTTCATCACACTGCTATAAATGCTAACACATTGTCACATGCAGGTGTAAAGAAAATGAATTTAGTTTTATTTAAAAACAAATGAATAGTCAAAGTTTTTACATTTGTGCTAACAAATCAGAGAGGATATTAATCAACTAGCCTATCACAGTTCACTGCTGGACGTATATGATGGCTATACAATGGCTTTTCTTGAAGGGAAAACCATCGTCAAATGACAATCATGGACACTCAAGATGTAGCTGAGAGCATACCATCTTTTCGTAAGTGAAGTTATTCACCTAAGTGATACATATATGCGTTAGCAAAATCGACTTTTCTTCGTTTCATGTCATGTTGAAATTATTTACTTTTTTTGTCACTTTACCAGCCAGCAGTAGAATGCTTATCTTAAGGCCCGATTTACACATCGACAAGTACAGTAGCTAGTTAAGTAGTAAGTTGTTGATTTAAACAGATCTCCATCCTATTTTTTGGCGAGTTAAGTTGGCTCAACTCGAGTTAACTTGATTCAACTTAATCAACAACTTACTACTTAACTCGCTACTGTACTTGTCGATGTGTCAATCGGGCTTAAGGTTCTGCAGCGTTCGCGGGGTCTAATCCCAGAAGCAATTATTTGCTCGATCCACAGCCTAAATGTGTTTATACTACCATTGAAAATAGACTAATTAATAAAACACGAAATTATGAAATGGCTGATTTATAAAACAAAAAATGAATTACTTTCTACTATTGTATTGTATTTGATTAACAACTTATTATTTAAATTAAATAATACAATTATGAAACTTCCTATTTGTAATGAATTATGATTTTCAAAATATATGAGCTCAGTTGTTATTGAACTGGCTGTTGCCCGCGACTTATTTAAATACTCTTTGCGGGAATAGGACGGAAATAAATAGTCTGCGTGTCAGTTAGCTCCACGCTAAATTTTATCCAAAATGATCCAGCCTTTTGCATGAATAAGAAACAATTTGTACCTACAATGAGTTTTGTATTACTCGCATAGATAATGTATACTTAATAATAATTCTTTACTTGGATGTGCCTACCTAACTACTCAACAAGCAATAGATTACCATTGAAATATGTGTCTTAATACAAAGTATGAAAGTTAAGAATAGCAGATATAATAGTTTTACGAAATGTTTAAATATGTGTGTCTACCGTATATAGGTAAATGTACCTCTAGTACTGTACCAATAAATGTTTAACAAAATTGCTAAAAAAAAACCTAAGCAATGTAGCCTTTTCAAGAAAAATGCAATTGAAATAAGAGTGTATTTCTTTTTACTGGATTTGTTCTAAACTTTGTTTCGGTGTAGTATCAATGTCATATTATATCTTTTGTGTTTTCAAATAACAAAGTTAATACTAATACTATGTAGAAACAGTGTTTAGAACTAACAATTTATTAAACACAAAGTATACTCCAAACTTAGGATACCTACAAGAAACCGCTAAAGCAATATAATGCTATGCTTTGTTATAAAGCTGAAGACTTAGTCTGTCTGTTTGTTTGAGTTTGATTATCTCAGAAACTGCTAGATCGATTTATATGTCAGACACACCAATTATCGAAGTAGGCTGCACTAGTATGACACTGCGACCATTAGGAGAGTAACACCAATGAAAAAGTTGCAAATAACGCCTTTAAATAGTCGTAAAATTTTCTCTTCAACGCAAGTAAAACCGCCGGGCACAGCTAGTATTACAATATTATTATACCTCATTAGTATATAAAAAAACGTACCTATGTTAGTAGTGTCCAAATTAAACAAAAATATTTTTCTACCCACTGAAATATAATAAATAAGACTGGTTTGAGTTATTTTTAGATAGATAGCAACAATAATGTTTAATTTAACTTTAAACTTTATATAAATAAAGTTATTGAATGCTCATAAGTGTTTTTATTTAAAAATGTGATTCATTCCTAGAACATAGTCATTTCATAGAAATCATATTCCTGGGTGTTCCGTGTGGTGACGGAGTTTCAGTTTCTTTATTTTTCAACATAATGTTACAAAATAACAGCTTATTGACGTCAGTTTAAAACTACTTAGTCTAAGTTTACATATTAAAAGTTTTCCAAACTTTACCACCGCTTCCAAGGCGCTAGTAGAGAAGAAGCGGCGTAACAAACTCTAAAGCAGCATTTTTTAGACGTCTCTATAATTTTACAACAATTTTGTAACCGTAACAAAGCGCTGCAACCATTGTATACCATATAAAAACTAAGGATTGCACTAAAGGATCAATATAAATTTTTAAATATCTTAAACTAGAAGATTCGTCCTGTAGGTAGTACACAAAAGTGGGAGCACCAAATCACACTTACAAAGTTTTCTAGTAATAAAAACGTCGCTCAACTAAATTATCCCCTAGATAAATAAGTGGTGTACCAAAAATGAAAAATACTTAATGTCAGGGTCGACCAGTCACCCCAAGTAGCACCCGTTCACGAGTATAACGCAAAGGCCAGCCATCAACCCCCTCGCCATATCGTAGGGAAGGGATTGACCCGGCCTCCACGCCACCACAAACAATGACATTATAGTGAGCATGACAAGTCCTGACAATAGTAATAGAAGAAAAATAAATACAATTTGGGGAAACACAAGCAGAGGGACGCCCTTACCTAACATCGACCAAAGTAAATTTCTGCGAGTCCTAACTCTTAAATCAAATGTGGACGAGTGTACATTTGTTTGTGTAAAATTAAAATAAGTATATAAACAAAACATTAAGTTAAGATATCATACGAAAAAAAAACGTATTGTAATGTACCTAATACAACTTATGCCATTATTATTAATAGCACATTATGGGAGACCTGCACCAAGCCAAACACTCTTATCCTTAAGGTAATCGTCTGTCCTGTAGTATGCCTTTTTACATAAAGTGGTCTTAACATAGGTTTTAAATTTATTGTCAGGCATACCAAGGACCGACTCAGGCAGTTTATTATAAAAGCGTACCTATACAGTCGCCTTTAAAAGAATCACTATACCCCTTCCAGCGTAAGTTTAGCTTTTTGACAGTTCACGTCCATGAAGTTTCGTAATACTTCCGCTTATTTTTCGCACAAATTATATTGTATTTCATGGACGTACCCATGTTTTTTTCAGTTACCATGGTTACTTCGTGATGGACACTCATAACGATTACCACCATTATGAAACAAATTACAAATAATCGGTAAAAATAAATGCTATGAATAAACCTGAACTCTTCATAATACGTTTATAAAATGTAATATGATATATTAGATTAGCTATAACCCCCGAAGGTGTCACCATAAATTATGTATTTTAAATAATACCTAAGCTAACTATAATTTTATCATTTTGAGCTATAGGCTAATTCTCTTAACATAGAAGAAAGAAACACTAATAAAATGATAATGTAAGTTGATGTAAGGATCCAAATGTGTAAAATAAAGTAATTTGAAAAATCGCGAAATCGCTTACAATCGAATGGCATTACATTCGAGATATTACTGAACGTCACTAACGTCAATCTGTCAAATATCGTTAAATATAGTGGAAAGGGTATAACCTTACTAAGTCGATAGCTCGGAAGGAGCAGTTTATTTTTATTACGCAAATTTCTGTCTGTAATATCACTTACTTTTGTGAATTTATTTATATTCTTCCTGACATACAGTATGTTTTCTAATATATATTGAGAGGCTACAGTTAAAATATTTATGTCTTTAAAACGTTCCCTGAGAGAGTCTTTCCTGCCTAAACAATAAATAGCACGTATTGCCCTTTTCTGTAATATAAAAATTGTTTCTAAATCTGCTGCATTACCCCAAAGTAGTATACCATAGGACATCAAACTATGGAAGTAACTAAAGTATACCAACTTTGCTGTTCCTACATCTGTCAACTGCCTAATCCGTCTAACAGCAAAAGCAGCAGAGCTAAGCTTATTGGCTAAACCAGTGATATGATCACCCCATTGCAATTTACAATCTATTGTAATTCCTAGAAAATTAGTACTTTGTACAAATTCCAACCTATGCCCCTCCAGCATGACATCAACATGTGCTTGCCTTACATTAGGAAGTGTAAACCTTATACATTTGGTCTTTCCAGCATTCAACAATAGATTGTTTGCAGAAAACCAATTTGAGATGGCATTCAGAATATTGTTAACTTTATCTACATTTGCATTACGCCTAGCCACTTTGAAAATTATCGATGTATCATCGGCAAACAAAACTATGCCAGCTTGTGCTTCTATCATATAAGGCAAGTCATTGACATAAACTAAGAAGAGAAAAGGCCCTAGAATTGATCCTTGCGGTACGCCTATTTTTACGTTTGATCCATTTGATTTAATGCCTTTTACATCTACCGTTTGAAGCCTATCTGTTAAGTATGATTTTAACAATTCTATTGATTTTTGGTCAAAACCATAACGACGTAGTTTGAGCAAAAGTGTTTGATGGTCAACACAATCAAATGCCTTAGAAAGATCACAGAATACTCCAATAGCATCCTGCGAACCCTCCCAAGCGTCGTAAACCAGGCTAACTAGAGCCACTCCCGCATCGGTGGTAGATTTCCCGCCAGTAAAGCCATAATGTAAGAGTAAGAATACAATAATGTCATCACCCCATCTCATCCCATGGGTGTCGTAAAAACCGACTAAAAGACTATCCGTGAATATTATCTTTACATAATGAGAAGGAAAACTTGAAATTAAATCCTATAACAATCCGTTTGGCCAGCGTGGTATTAGTAGGCCAAGTATCCCTCTGTCGCAAGAGGAGAGATCCGTCCCTGCAGTGGAACATTAATGGGCTGTTATGATGATATTCTTGGGTACGTTTTCATTTTGAACCTTAATGCTTTACATTCCCAATCCCAATATGTCCAGCATACCTTGTTGACTGAATTAGTTGTAAGTGACCCTCTTATTAAGGTTTATTTGGTCAACCAAATAAACCTTGGTTAAAAGGTTAAATCAACCTTTACCTTTTTAATTGGCCTTCATTTCTTATATTCAATCCTGTTTATTATATTTACTATACCCCTTCCAGCGTAAGTTTAGCCTTTTGACAGTTCACGTCCATAAAGTTTCGTAATACTTCGGTTTATTTTTCGAACAAATTATATCGTATTTCATGGACGTACCCATGTTTTTTTCAGTTACCATGGTTACTTAGTGATGGACACTCATAACGATTAGCACCATTATGAAACAAATTACAAATAATCGGTAGAAATAAATGCTATGAATAAACCTGAACTCTTCATAATACGTTTATAAAATGTAATATGATATTTTAGATTAGCTTTAACCCGCGAATGTGTCACGATAAATTATGTATTTTAAATAATACCTAATCTAACTATAATTTTATCATTTTAAGCTATAGGCTAATTCTCTTAACATAGAAGAAAAAAACAATAATAAAATGATAATGTAAGTTGATGTAAGGATCCAAATGTGTAAAATAAAGTAATTTGAAAAATCGCGAAATCGCTTACAATCGAATGGCATTACATTCGAGATACTGCTGAACGTCACTAACGTCAATCTGTCAAATGTCGTTAAATATAGTGGAAAGGGTATAACTGTAAGTTTTCCTAAAATTGTAAAAAAAAAAAAAAACCGTAAGTAATAGAGTTATAATATAAAAAGACAAACATTTTGATTTACCTACATTGTCCGTTGTCCATTGTCTATAACTTTGAGCCAAGTAGGTATCATGCTTGTACCTATTTTGAGAGACGAGACAAAAAGTCAATTAAAAAAGTTCGTACTACTGCCCATGATGGTTGCCTTCCAATGATGGTTTTTCTAAAACATTTTTTTCTATTTTGCTTTATTCTGTATCCTTACTTACCCTCCACTTTTACAAGTTGATCGGTCCTGGTGAGGAGTTTGCCCTTCCTCAATACCTGATGCGGTCGCTGGTTAGCAGGGTTGATATAAGAATTTGTATCGAGATTACCATCTTTGCTAGACGTTAGTACAACTATTAAAGCCCCTTTCTCAGAAACCCCTCTTAATTTAATTTTTTTTAGCGAGATTTATCTAAATAAAATGAAGAATTTAAGCTAATCAATTGACTACAATTTAAGAGGCGTTTATGAGTAAGGGGGTAAGTAGTTAGTCCTTTGGGGGGGGGGGGGGTTGGGGTACTTTCTTAATAAGATAGTATGGCAATAGGTTTCCATCTCAGACCCCACAGGACAGGTAATTAAATTAAAAACCTTTTTTTTAGAACGTTTATTTACCATCAACACGTTATTAGGCATATTATTATGTACTTACACAGAAACAACAATATTATCGATAGGACTTTATATTCGTATCGCAAAACTAATGGCTAACCTGTTCTGATTTACTACTAACGCACCATCATGTATAGATCTCATCTTCAATGTATAGGCTTGGAAAGATTTTTTGTTACAGTAATATTTAAATAAAATAGTCAATACATCAACTTTTATGAACTAGAATGATCGGTCTTGATCTTGACATGTCATTTCTTTACCGCGTAACTTAAATTAAAACAAATTCTTTTCATAACAATGCTAATAGCATAGAACAGTCATAGTATTTTATAGTGGCGTGCCCGGCCTAGGTCGCGCAAGTCGCGCTGTTCACTCCGCCAACATGTTACGGCGGAGCTGGGACCTCACTTCCTCTACTACGCGGGGCGCTGTAGATACGCCCCGCACCACTTAGTTGTGAACATTATTATAAGGTACCTAAATTATTAGGTTCTTTCTATTTGGTATGTAGGTACCTAGTCAAAAATGACATTTTTAAGTTAAGCAAAAATTCTGGGAAAACCATTTTGTTTTAATTATTTGAAGACAAATTGTTTTTACATATTTAGAAATGGTCATGTATTAAAGATAAATAACAAAGTAATGTTTATTACATTTTACTATCGGGAGTATACCCGCTACTTAGTATACCTACGTAATATGGTAACAGCTTTAAACCAAACAAATATCTACACATCAGACGGGCAACTATTAAGTTGCTCGAATGCTGGGTTTATAGATAGGTATATAACTATGACATTTTGTGAATTGTATCATTTTATTGAACATATATTTTGGTAGGTACCTACTAATATAACACAATCTCTCGATTCAAAACGTTAAAAACTTCTGCTTGAGTTAAAATAATAAAAGTTCATAACTTTTAAACGTTTTAGATTTAATCAGAATATTTCAGTTTTAAATAAGTTAGGAATTACAGTATACCTATATTTTATTGTATTAATCGTTAGGTTGTGCTGTAAATTGGTGGACGTTTCACACCTTATTTTCATGGCGTTAAGTAAGGACGTTAAGTTCGATGTCTAATACAAGTTTTAAAACAATTAAATACTAGATTATTGTCTTTCCTCGATATACAAATCGGAAAATACTTAGTAATACTAAAAATAAATAACATTCAGTAAGAACAAAGAACTCATTACTTGATTCTCCATTAAAGGAAATATTTAAAACGTTGGTCTCTCTGTCTAAAGTTTTCAACATTGCAGCTGAGATCACAAAAATACTCATATTCAAAGTTAAGCAAATCATTCGATCCCAAGTAATATGTAGGTATGTATTTAATTACGTTTACATTTTTTTATTAGACACTCATTACAGTAATTAATTGACTCCAATCAAATGTCTGTAATACATATTATTTTTTATTACACGAGACTTACCTAATTAATACTACCTTCACTTCATTCTACCAACTATTTGTCTTTGTTAAAAAAAAGTGTCTCAACAAATAGTTGCCAGACTGACATAGACTGTTAATACGCACTGCTAATTTAACAACGAAAACTAGCGTTCTTTTGAAAGTGAATAGGTAGTCTAACGAATAACTATAGTGTTTAACAACAGATTACATTAATAGGTATTAAGGATCTTGTACCAATGGTTTACAACGTTATACTTAGTGAATGGAAGATTTTTTCTGCTCCTAAAAGATTATACTTAAATAAATTTAATGTATTCATGGTTATGGTACTGACAGGTAAAGAACGTATTATGAATGACTTAGTTTAGTACAGATTCACATTATTTTAACATCGTTTCTATAATTTGATTTGAACAATAGTTAGTTGGTGTTGTTAACTAAGATCAGCTATAGATATGTATAATACTACCTATACTTATTATAATTGATTATAATATTACAACATCAATTGGCGTTTTTTGTGCAATCAAATCGTAACCAAGAATTATATTATATTTTATATACATTACTATAATTGTACATAGCCAGGTGGGGTAATATTAAAATGTAAAATATTGGGTATAAGATGTTGGTAGGTATAAGACTTTTGTATTCCAGTTACTAGAAAATTTATAAGCGTAGTACACTGGATGGGGTGTCATATGTCATTTCGAACGTCATTGTCGCGACACACGCTGTTGCGAATTAATTTTCACTGCCTCATAGGTTCGAAAGCTTATGGACTCGAATGAAGTAGTCGCGAAAGACGCTGTTTCGAAAAACATTTTTACTGCCTCATACGTTTGAATGCTTGTGATTTTGATTAATTTCTACTAATATTATAAAGAGGTAAAGTTGTTGGTGGTTTGGTATATTTTTTTATAAAGATTAGTTTTAGATTTTGTGTTTAAGTGTACAACTGTACATTTTAATGATCTTCTATGTACCTATATATAAAATAAATATAATTATATGAAAAGAGGTACAAATATTTTTGTTGTTATAATTTGTTAATAAAAATAATTAAATGTTGATTAACACAGAATTTGTTATTTTTTATTTAATAACGGCTTAAATATTTTTCTGTAGACATACCCTCTTATAAGGACGGCGGGAAGCCGATGGATGAGGGAGGCGCAGGACCGCACAAGGTGGCAATATTTAGAGGAGGCCTATGTCCAGCAGTGAACGTCAATTGGCTGAAATGATGATGATGATGAATACCCCCTTACTTATAAACGCCTCTTAAATTTAATCACTGTTTAGCGAGATTTTTTATTATGAAAACCAACCTTATACCAAACAACGTAAGAGCTTAGGCTTATTAATCAATTGACTAAAATTTAAGAATTTTTTTATGAGTAAGAGGGTGTATGACTAACTAGCTGACCCGTGCCCACTTCGTTGGGTGGCGAAAAAAAGCGTCCCTTTTTCATTAAGTACTGCTCCACTCCTATTAGTCATAGCGTGATACTATATAGCCTATGACACTACCAAACCACCAACAACTTTACCTCTTTATAATATTAGTAGAAATTAATCAAAATCACAAGCATTCGAACGTATGAGGCAGTAAAAATGTTTTTCGAAACAGCGTCTTTCGCGACTACTTCATTCAAGTCCATAAGCTTTCGAACCTATGAGGCAGTGAAAATTAATTCGCAACAGCGTGTGTCGCGACAATGACGTTCGAAATGACATATGACACCCCACTGGATGTCACTAGTTACTATAACAAGATTAGATAAAACATAAATTAAATAGTAGGTATTATTTGTACCACAATGCAAAAGTTGCTGTATTCGTCTTATAATTACCCCATCCATCCATCCATCCATATCAGCCTATGGACGTCCTCTGCTGGACATAGGCCTCCTCTAAAAGTTTCCACTCTGCGCGGTCTTGTGCCTCCCTCATCCATCGGCTAAATAATTATAATTACCCCACTCGCCTTTAAATATTATGTTAGTTCTATACTATGATTTATGTATATTGTTCTACATATTAACTGACTTTTTGGAAGAATCTATTGTGAGTTATATTACAGTAGAAAATAATCTACCTAAGTATATTATAATAATATATTAGCAAACATAATTTTCAAATAGCCATCTACATAGAAAACACGTACGAAATTATTTGGTTAAAACAGTATAAAATTAAATATTTAAAGGCAACAAAAAGTTGTTCGTGTGCGTAGGCCGAAAGGCTAACCTACAAATCTACAGTCAGTGCCTAAAATAAGATCAATTATTAAATTATGTACATTTTATATTGGTAAGTATAAGCTATAATAGATAACTACTTGTTTAATCGTACTCTTACCTAAATGTAGGTCATTACCCCTCATGAGAGATTAAATAAAAACAATACTTAGTGTAAGTATTTTAAGGTAAGTGACTATTACAGTGGCAATTAATGCAACCGCATTTCGTTACCCCATAAAGCCCGATTTACACTTCAACGAGTACAGTAGCGAGTTAAGTAGTAAGTTGTTCATTAAGTTGATTGAAATAGATCTCCATCCTATTTTTTGGCGAGTTAAGTACAAAGTAGCCCCCTCTCTTGCGTCTCGCCAACTTAACTCGCCAAAAAATAGAATGGAGATCTATTTAAATCAACTTAATAAACAACTTACTACTTAACTCGCTACTGTACTTGTCGATGTGTAAATCGGGCATAAGTTTCAATAGATAAGTACAGTAACTAAAAGATTTATCAAATCACCAATTGCGAAAATTCCTACTCGTTTCAAATAATAGTAGTATTACCTACCTATACGAATTCGCGCTTTAAAGGTGAGAAGTAAGGGCACCTACCACAAACTTAAAATATTGAGAGGGGTAAGTTGGAGAATTCTCAGAAGACATGATTTATCGTAGGTATTAGAGATAAACTAGCATTATTACAATAAGGTAACAAACAACGTTCAATATCACATCAAATCTGAGGCTTATAAGTCATGTAATGTTACAGCCATTTAGTAAAAAACATACCGTTTAATATTTTACCGTTTAATATTTTACCGTTTAAAATCCGAATAATCGAGCTGTCCATCCCATACAATAAATATTTTGAATTAAATTGCAGAAGAATTGTGTTATTAAATCAGCAAAGTTGTGTATAAAATCTATCAATCTATTGCCATAATCGTAATCATAAAATAAGAAACGTAAGTAGGTAAGCCTTTTTTTTATTAATGGTATTAACTTTTATTATATACGCTAAAATGGCTGCTACATTAACAAAGTACTTAGCGTAGTAGATATTTATTGTTATTTTTGATTGTCAAGCACAATTTTATACAAAGTGTATTTTGGAAACTATTTTATAACAGTTCTAAATTTCAAATATTGATACAATAATGTATCTATAAATATACTTATATTTTTACAAGCAACTCACGTCTAAATACTTTATTTACTTATTGTCTTCAAATTCTATATCAGCAGACAAATCTAAATATGTATTACATTTTATTCTTAACAGATTTTTAAATATAAAATAGCAAAATAAAAAGACAGTAAATAGATATAGGCTTTAGAACCACTTGCCCACCTTCATAATTTAGTCGTATAATTTTAGTATGGATGTATAATCGTCAAAGACTTTTAAGCATAGGAAAAGTCTTTGATAAGCCCATTTGCTTGCTTATTTGCCAATTCCTTAGAATGCTGCGTTATCTTTAGTTCTCTATTTTATTTTATTCTTCTCAATCATGTTCCTTGTGCTTTTAGTTTCACATTGGACGTACACCTGCAGACCATACTTTCGTTGGTTTAACCAAAACTAGAGCACGTTGGAAGTTGGAACCTTGCTTCATAATCCCTTAATCTATTCTACACTATACATCGCAATTTTCATATCTCTGCTTTAGATTATACGACTAAGTTAGGAAGACAAGTAGGTATATCTCAAACCACATTTTCCGAACTTTAAGTTATTGTCATATTTTTATACTAAAGTAAATAATATAAAATACCAGTCTTTATAATAAAACATTTTTATCAATAGCAACAATAAATATTAAAAACTCAATCATTATTGTCAATTATTTGATTTTTTATTGTCATTACGTTAAAAAGTATTCTATAGCCGAATATAATAGGCTGTTTTTAAAAACATTTCTAATGATAACATTTTCTTTATTACTAAGTAATAACTAGAATAAATAATATCTATAATAAATAATATAAAGATTCAACAGTATATTCTTAAAAACGGCAGGATATGTTCTCGAGATAATATGTAATATATATACTACAAAACTTTATATAAGTATTTATTTATCCAACCACTAAAACAAAATATGTGTTATGGATATGTTTTTAAGTTTCCTATTTTGACGAGATATGATTATAGAAGTTCCCACTTAAACGTTCTTAGGTACTGTAGTACCACTGACAAAACGCGGGACTTACGTCGTATGGTACCACAGTCAGTCACAGTCGGTCATCATATACCTATATTGAAGGTTTTCATTGCATTTTAGCAAACCAGTATATATTACAACTGAGTTCAAGATGAATTAAATAGGTATTAAGTGAATTAAAATCTCATAAAATTCTACTTTAAAAGAGATGAGTCACCACTACCGTGTAAAATTTTTATACTCAACAGTTAAGCTTTCCAGAGGATTTTGCATCCTGATATCAAGTGTATACTTACAATAAAATATTGTCTTTTGTTTCAATATTCCAGCTTAGATTTTTATGATCCAACCTAAGTCGAGGTTTAAAATACTCGCAAGCATTGTAATCGAATGAATAACTATTGGCTTACTATATACCTACTGTGTGAATTATTGTCTTCAAATGAATTTTCTAATATGTATAAATTAGAAGCGACATACAAGTTCCATCTAGAATTTATCGCTATTCTTCATCATCAGTTTCGCAGCAGCCTGGCCAACAGCAACTCTCAGTACCATCGGGTCTGGTACAAAACAGTAATGTCTCTGTGGTAGAGACAGGCCTGGGTTCGATGCCGTGGAAGTCTCGAAGTTCTTCAGCTGGGAACCAAGCTCTTTCTTCGTCATCTATTATTGGTATGCCGAAGTATCTGAAAGCGAACGATGAGGTTTCAGATTAGTAAGTGTGGTGACGGATTAAGAATACAATATGTCACCACCCCATCTCATCCCATGGGTGTCGTAAAAACCGATTAAGGGACTATCCGTGAATATTATCTTTACAAAATAAAAAGAAGGAAAACTTGAAATTAAACCCTATACTAATCCGTCTGGCCAGCGTGGTATTAGTAGGCCAAGTAACCCTCCGTCATGGGAGGAGGCCCGTCTCTGCAGTGGGACATTAATGGGTTGGTCTGATGAAGTTATTAAAAACATGATTAGTCGAATACGAGAACAGAGTTTAGTTCCTCCTTTTGAGTAAGCTTAGGCTATATGGGATTACCGGAAGCTTTACAACATTATTTAAAATTGCCGTTAATCGTCAAATGAAATTCAAAATCAGTGAAAGTGTCTATGTACCCGCTTGATAAGCCTTGAATAATCGAAACGATTAAGGTAGGGGCGATGCTATAAAACATGCCTTGAATAACCGAAACGTTTGAGGGGTGATGCTACAAAACATCTTTCTGAGGCCTCCGGAAAACCAACGTGTAGGTTTATTTACATTAATGTAAACGCCTAAAACTTTCTAGTTGGATTTACACTTAAATTGAAAAAAATGGAAGGTTAATATAGAAACAAGAACTTACCTGCATATAGCCAAAACTGGAATCCAAAGCACAGATGCCAAGACCAATACTAATACCAACATCACAGCCCATATTGGCCAAGGTTTCTTTTCAGTATCTCCTAAGGCTTTGATCCAAGCAGAATAACTTGAGCCTTCGGTAGCCAGTTCCCAGAACGAGGAAACGAGAATTGTCAGCATGGCTAATGGAGACAGATATTTCCAACATATCAGCCAGTATATGCCAGGGCGTTGACCAGTCATCAATTGAATGTCGTCGGCAAATCTGAAAACATGTTAAAGTAGTTTTTAATATCAAGTTAGAAAAACTGCCGATCTTCTTTTTATACCTACTTAGTTTAGTTAGAGGGCAACATGGTGTTGAGATTAGTTCTAGTCACGGAATATACCGCAATAATGTTTACAAATGCAAGTAATGAAATAATGACAATGTAGATAAAAATAAAAAAATTTGAATTTTTTATTTTTATCTACATTGTTATTATTTTATCAGATCAAAACCAAAACCACCACATTTTATACAAATCAAATCAAAATCAGATTTATTTGTATAAAATGTGGTGGTACATATAAATCAGTTTAGCTGTTTTTAAGAAATCAGGTAACCAACACAAAAAAATACAACCGAATTCAGAACCTCCTCCTTTTTTTGAAGTCGGTTTAAAAACAGAGTGAGAACGAGTTTTATAAAATGAAATAAAAAAAGGTTGGCATCAAAGTATTTAAAATAAGCTGGAGTAGTAACTACTTTAGATTCCGTGAAAATGTTTTCATCCTGTCGAAAAATGTTCTCAAAATTCATTAATTTTATGTTCAGAAATAAAAATCAACTTTATTAATTAAACTAAAGACGACCATAAAAAAACTTTACCTATCATGAAAAGTTCGTAAACACCGCGTGAAGCTAAAATTGATGCTAACTTGGCAGAGTTTTTATTAGAAGTAAGTACTCAAAGTTCAGATTCTAAATACGGATACCAGAGAGGTGCTTTAGCATAGAGGAATAAACTTTAGGGGTTTTTTGTAAATCAATGACTTTAGGGTACCTTGTCTCTGACGGCAAACCCTTTATTACATAATTTGTATGTATTTACAAAAAAATAAGTATGCAGTCAGACTATGGATAAACCATTGTCTGACTGCGAATTCAAGAAGCTACTTAACAGGAAAACGTTCCTTGAAAAAAACCCATCCTATCTTTGGGGGAACTTATCCAAAGTTCCCCTAAAGATAGGATGGGTTTGGGTTTGTTATTACAAACAGATTGATAAAATATGCTTGTTATTACAAACACATTGATATATAAACATTTTTGTTAAAAAATGAGGCATTGCAAAGGGTCTATGTTTCTGTGTGTAACTAAAATAAATAGGGCACATAGAATAAGTCATAAAAACCCACAAATCAAACGAATTAACTAACTCAAAAACCTAAAACGTTAATCTAAAACAATTTTCTTAATATTTCGATTTCACCAAAGAGTTTTGAATATTTTTATTTGTAAGGAATATTTTTAATCCACTCGACGAAAAAGGTTCTTCCGTCAAAATTCTTATGTTAGCGTTCCTTTTATAAACGGAAGCTGGCAGGTAAGAATGAATTATTTTTAGGCACACGGCCTATAAGTAAATAAAAAAGAAACGTCCTTATATTTGAGATAACTTTGAATAAGCTGGGTCTTTGTTTAACAATCTCTTCATTTTTGGGTGCGGTAAGCATCTAAGTTACATAGTAATTAGATTAAAAAGCTTCAATTCATCAAAAGACAACGTAGGTACTTAATAAGGTAATAAAATGAATGAAATTTTCCTGAGGTTTACAGCAGTAGTTTGACGTATTACCAATAGCTCAATGAAATACACCTACGAGTACAAGTCTCAAACCGATAATGAGATAAATAAGATGTTAATTTGCAGTAAATTTTGATTTCAGTTATTTTATTTCATATTTCATATTTCATATTTATTTATTTAGCAAAATAAGTACAGCCATTAACACAATATAGGTACAGAAATTAACTTAGTAGGTATAACAGTGTTGTGTTGAACTCTGGTACCCAAGGTAAGATTAAACTTGTGTTATGGGTACCAGGGCTCCCGCAGCTAATACAGGTAATTTACAATTTTTGTATAAAAAGACGTATAGCTATGTGCGTGAATGTATGTGTGTGTGTGTGTGTGTGTGTGTTGTATGTGTGTGTGTATATATGAGTTGTGTAAATTACATAATGTGTAGTGTGTGAATGTTAGATTATTAGTATTTTTTCAGCAAATACTCAGTTTCCGCGTATGTTTTATTTATCAGCCAGTTAGTAACCACTTTCTTACACTGGGGTCTGAGGAGTGGGTATATGTTGCAATCTTTGTTGACAGTATTATAAAGATGGCAGCTCACAACGTCAAAGTGTCGTGCGGCTAATGTAGTCCTGATTCTTTTGCTATGACAAATGATAAAAGATCGACGTTTTCTAATGTTATTTGAGTCATACTTTAGGGTAGCATGTTTGCGGGTAATAGTTTCGAGTACAAAGAGTTGCCTAACTGTTAGAATCTGACATTCATTATAAAGCTGGGTGGTGGGGTATCTAAACGGCTTGGAAGTCATTACTTTAAGTACAGCCCTTTGCGCCCGTTCCAGTGGTAGCAAATGAGTTTTAGCTGCTCCTCCCCAAACAGATATGCAGTATGTCAGTATAGACTGACATAGCGCATAGTACACTGTTTTGCAGATATCACTATTAGCAGAGCAGCGCAATCTTTTGAATACAAATATAAGTTTGCGTACGCGGCCAGTGAGACAGTAGATATGTTTCTTCCAGGTAATATGATTGTCGATGTATACTCCAAGGTATTTGGTTTCCGATGACCTTGTTAAGGGAGGACAGTGACAAGATGGGATTTTAGCATTTGGTGAACACGAGTGGGCTCTGAGCTTGTGCACATCTGAAGAGGGTTGCGTGGAGGACGTTAACGAGAAGGTGAGATAGGTGGTTTTACTCAGGTTAATTGTTAGAAGGTTAGTCGCAAGCCATTGATTTACATGACGCAGAGCATCCTCAGCCAGAGCAAACACCTTGTTCCAGCTTTCAGCTTGGATCAGCAGCGCGGTGTCATCGGCATAGGCATAGATGCTACAGCCTGGAAGTTCTAGGTTACATAGGGAGTTTATGTAAAGGAGGAAGAGCGTAGGGCCCAGCACTGAACCTTTGGGGACGCCATAGTGTAGGGGGGCACTATCACTGATGAAAGAGTCGATTTGTACAGCCTGTTCTCTATCTGATAAATAGTCTTTAAATATGCCGTGGGCGAAACCACGAATTCCCAGCCTCTCCATCTTTGACAGAAGGAGTGGGACAGATACAGTGTCAAATGCCTTCGCAAGGTCAATAAAGATCCCCAAACATTTACCCTTCCCATCAAGACACTCCACTATATCATCAACGAGAGAGGCTACCGCTTTTTCTGTTGACATCCCAGCTCTGAAGCCGTACTGGTTTGGGCTCAGTATGTTATTTTTTGTCATGAAGCTTATGAGACGAGAATTCAATAACCTCTCTAATATTTTTGAGACAGTAGGTAGTACAGAAATGGGCCTATAATTGTTGACACTGTCTCTGTCCCCTCCCTTATAAATGGGATGAACAATGGCTTTCTTAAGACACTTCGGGAAGATGCCATTCAACATAGAAATATTACATATATGTGTAATAACAGGGACTAGAACATTTGAGCAGGATTGTAACAGATATGTGGAAATATTATCCCACCCAGCAGCAGCGTCTCGACGCAGCCCATGAATAATCTTTGTGATCTCACTATCGTCTGTTGGCATAAGTACAAAAGATGATGTAACGGAGGTATCAACCAGACGTAGGTTATCACAGTAACTCGTACTAGGATTTATATTTTCCGCTAAATTACTGCCCATGCAGGCAAAGTACTCGTTGACTATATTAACTGATGACAATTCACTACTTCCTATGTGTAGGAGCTCTCTGGGTGAGTTTTTTGTGTGTTCCGACTGAATAACACTTTTTATTACTTTCCAGGTGGCTTTAGGGTTATTTTGTGCTTTTTGAAATTCTAGCATCTCATGAGCGTGTTTTAATCTTCTGAGTAGCTTATTGCAAAAATATTTATGTATTGACATCGTAAGAGTCGTGGGCACGTTTTGGTTTGTCGTTTTGGATGACCGTTTTCTTCTGTGGGATTCCAACTCGAAATCTTTTATTTATGCAGGCCGGTTGTCAACCGAAAATCAGAGCTGGGTTTAAATCCAGCACATGCTGAGTTGATGACCCTTTTCCGCACAGGCACAAGACTAATAGGTGTATTTTTTTTTAATGCTTTTTTTATTTTTTTACTTTCTAATTGTGTACAAAATGATATTATGTAATATGTGTGTTTGTGTGCTGAAATAAATTTAATTCTTTCTTTAATTCTTTCTTTAAATCTCGCATATAAAACCCCCTTTACCACCGAGGTGAATCATATTCCTATACTTCGACTTACAAAGGACTTTAGGATAATAATACTAAACGTAGCTTTCGTTTACATTTGTTAACTACTTAAGCAATACTTAATTGTGTTATGGGGTTTACTTATTTTCTATCGACAATGTTTCATGTTGAAAGGATAGGGAGTGTATCTATTAGACATAAATTAGGTTGTAATGATATAACTTCAGAATTAATAGATCTGGAACAATGAACAAGGATCGGGAGTCGCAGGGTGATTAGTCCTCTCACGCGGTGAAACGACGGCCAGGATCAAGGTTATGAAAGGATCGATAACGGAGGCAAATCATGTTCCGTAGAACGGTGTTTACCCGTGGTCCCGGTGAGTCGACCCATTACCGGGTCCATGGGTAGGTAATTTCAAAAGTGTTGAAGGAGGCTTATGACCACCAGTAGGTGTCTTTTGACTGATTCAAAATAAGTGTTACCTTGACGAGTATTTCAGACGAAAACCAATAAAAACATGACGACCTCTGACATAGTATAGCTATAGTCTAAGGCTGCAACTTTAAAGTTTCGGGTTCAATTCCCACTCATTTTAAAAACCACAAACTCATTAAAACGAAAGTATTACTATGTCCTTCAAGATGAAAAATGATTGCGATGGGGCGTTATATTCTAAGGTTGCCGCCCTCCAGCCTTCAGTAATGTAGGTAGGTACCTATTATGATATTTCCAACAAAATATTGCTTTATTACATCTGTATTAGATTAGGCATATACAAGTTATTTAGTGAACCGTATATTATTTTACAGTTCAAGACCTTCTGTACAATCGAAGGACTCGTTCAGAATAATCGAATTGTTGGTCAGATTCGATTACACATGACATTATACCGTAAAATGGTGGTCAAATCTAAGAATATATTTCGATTTGAAACCTGAATTACGTGATGTTTTTTTGGTTTAACTACTACTACCGGCATCGGCACCGGACCTGGCTAAAACGTTGAATGGAGACCACACCACGAAATAGCAAAAACGACTTAATTAATGGGTTATAGGGAAAAAGGGCTAAAGCAACAGAGAGTCAAAGCTGCAAAAGTCAACTTCTAGTGAAATCCGATTAGACAAACACATACCATTTTTCAACTGTAGGTACACCTGGGTGAGTAATAAAGGTAATTTCTGATGAGAATCAGGATTCATGGTGTCACCATTAACTAACAGCTTTCCCCTTTTTTTATAGCTTTTTTATTGTATTAATTTTTTTCTGTTTAAATTCTTCCTTCTCCCGTTTAGCAGTGGCCCCACGTTGGGCGCCACTGTGACGTAGTGGGTTTGTGTAGGGAGATAAATGCAAACAACTCAGTCACGACTATGTAGTATTATTCAGTAAATAAATGAGTGTATACAATATTACAAGTTTTTATAATTTAGGAATCACTACGTTAACAAATAATAGACAAAATAAGCAAGCCGGTCTAAATCAGAAGGATTAGAGAGGATTCGAAAGCACGAGGTTGATGGCTGCCCTATAGAAAGGCAGACACTTATCTTCAATGAGCAGGAACAAAAAAGGGAAAGCGGCCGCGCCCCGCGTCTTCTTATATAATGGCCGCTGTGTAGGCCCCTCCACGACGCGCTCGCGCCATTGACGTGTAGCGAAGTGGAGCGCGCGAAGATGGGCGCGTGAGGCACGTCACAGTAGATACGGGTCAATCTCCAAATCGGGCGTATTCGTGTGATCGCTCTGGTGCTTTTCAGATCTTGATATTTTTTGGTAATTATGTATCTCATTGAAAATAATGATATTAAAATAATACATTTTTACTATTGGCCTTCATTTTTGACAAAC
Organism: Schrankia costaestrigalis; assembly: GCA_905475405.1. NCBI lineage: Eukaryota > Metazoa > Arthropoda > Insecta > Lepidoptera > Erebidae > Schrankia > Schrankia costaestrigalis. Next base: position 17,530,256 of record FR997838.1, on the reverse strand, counting down.
AGTTATGGAAATATTTAAGTTCAAACATTTTCGCGTCCAGAGCAATCATGATAGGCGCTAGAGCGATCATAAATGGTGAAACAAAAATAATAAAATGGGTAATATATTATTTATTTAGTCATTTTTAGTCTTGCATGTTACAAGATTTTATGATTTTATGTTTAGGGGATATATCTACAGCTTTTTGAGAGCTCATCAGTTGGAAACTTGTTCATTTTTAGGACAGGCAGCGTACCGATTTTGAAACAACGGAACCCTTATAGGATCACTTCGTTGTCCGTCTGTCTGTCTGTCTGTCCGTCAAGACCATTTATCTCAGGAACGCGTGGAGGTATCAATTTTAAACAAATATTATTAATGATGAGACGTGACGTCACAGAATTTTTGACAGATAAGTAAGTCGTGACGTCACATAATTTTGGCAGGAAAACATTTTTTGTCAGCTGAGTCGTGACGTCATTGAATTTTTGACAGAATCTGTCAAAAACTCTCACATTCACATCTGATGTGTCGTGAAATCACAGAATTTTTGACAGATGAGTCGTGACGTCATAGAATTTTGGCGGGAAAAATAATATTTAGACAGCTGAGTCCTGACGTCATCACAATTTGGCGAGAAAGTAAATAGGTTTGTACGGAACCCTCGGTGCGCGAGTGAGACTCGCACTTGACCGGTTTTATAAGGGTTCCGTACCGATTTTGGAAAAACGGAACCCTTTGTTGTCCGTTTCTCTATCAAGACTATTTATCTCAGGAACGCGTAGAGATATCAAGCTGAAATTTTTACCAAATACTAAGGTCTGTTGCCTTTTAGTGTTGTAAAAAAATCAAACTTCTAATCTACCGAAATCAAGACATATTATAGCCGTTTATGTCGCAAATTTTCGATGAGCAAAGGACAAAAAGCTACAGGATACTTCCAGTCTACATACAAACTTGAAATTTGGCATGAAGCAAGGTCTTATAGTGCATGTAAAGGAAAACTTCCGAAAACTTGAAATTTTGGCTTCCATCATAATTATTATGTTTTGATAATTTCGTCATAGCCATAATAATTTTGACAGCTGAGTCACGTGACTAGTGACGCCATAGAGTTTTGGTCACGTGACACGTGACGACATAGAATTTTGACAGATGAGTCGTGACGTCATAGAATTTTTGACAGATGAGTCGTAACGTCACAGAATTTTTGACAGCTGAGTCGTGACATTTGTCGTTGTAACATTCTGGTATTACTCGTATTACTTAAAGTTGTTTTATAACGTACAATCATTGCAAAATATCATCGCTCTGGTCTTTTGGACAGAGCAATCATAGCCATAGCGATCAAAAAAAGTCATAAAAGCATTAATAAAGCCCAAAATAAAAACCGTAGAAAGTTGTGTTTACGCCTCATAAAGAACATCATTACTATCACTTAATTCACTTAATAAGCACATTTACAACCTTGCTATTTAATTTATAAAAGATGCCATATCAATCATCAAATTCGAGAACCAAACCCAGATAAATCATAAACTTACCCTCGTAATGTTGTAGTGTGGGACCGTGGCACAAATGTATCTTCCTCGGCGGTTAGACCACTACAGCCACTACCCCGGGGGAGGGGAATAGAGTTTCTATTTCGTAAAACGAGGGATGAGCGCGATGTTTTACTCCAGCGCAGAGCGATGAGATAAAATGCCAGGTCATGACGATAAATTTAAATTGTGCCAAAAATATTGTTTATATAATTTAAAAAAAAATATTAAAATGAAGATTAACTATTTGTTATGTAATATAAAATAACATCGGACATATGAACCTTCTCAATAAATAGTTACACAATGTTTTCTCATTCAATCGGGAGTTAGGTCAACCCAGAGCAATCAGGATTTTAGGGTTTATGATTTTTTTTTAAATATTTCTAATAAACTTATTCATAATTTCAGCCCTGCACCACATAGATTAGACACCAAAGTATACATAAAAAAATGTAATGAAAACGTTTATCGATTTCAAAATGGGTTTCTCCAGTCCGACACGATAAAAAATGCCTCTGGAGATCTACCCATACACCAATGCGTAACTTGACAAAAGTGAAACATTAAAATTACGACGTTCTCTAAAAAGTTCCTCTTAACGATATAATTAATTTACTTGACCTCTTTTTAGAAGGGATCGCTAAATTACTTAGAGAAAAGGAAACTTTTCTTAAACGCGTTGACTTAAATGCTGCAATACGAAATCATTAAATCCGAGGATTCAAAAATCAACCTTTATAAGTCAGGACGAATGCAGAAATAAAGCAAATGTGTCTCATTCTGTGATTGATGAATACTACTACCCAATCACCAATCTTTTTTTTTTGTAAAAAACTAAAAGATATTTTGGAAGCCTTCCAGTAAACCTTTAGGGGTTGTGGTTTCAAAAACAAACAAAGTAACATCGTCTAGTAAGTATTCAATCAAATAGAATATAGGTGTTCTTAATGGAAGCTTTTTAGAGCCAATTACTAAGTATTACCAGGTTTCTCACGAATGATCCTGACAATACTCAATTTACGTAACAGTCAGCTTTAAAAATTGTGAACGGGATAAGGAATATCAGGATCAGGACTATCCTAAACAAATATAAAGATACCCTCCCAAGTTAAGAACACGTTATAACTGACCAACAAGCTGAGAATACTGTTTGTATTTAATTTTGTAGTGTTATATCGGAGCTTATCTTCGCACTACAGTCTATTGCGGAGTGATTGAACGTATTTGCTTTAACTGGGAAAAGTGCAATCGACTTCGATATTGACATTAGGAATGAGGCAATTATGTTTTGTTACGGTATTCACAATGTCTGCTAATTATATTAGAAGTACGTACATTATAAATAAAATAAAAACTCTCATCTTATTTATATGTGGACTAGCTGACCTGCGCTCACTTCGTTGGACGGCGAAAAAAACGCGTCCATTTTTTAAACATATTTCATTACTGCTCCACTCCTATTAGACATAGCGTGATAATATATAGCCTATGACACTCCCCGATAAATGGACTATTCAACACAGAAAGAATTTTTAAAATCTGTTAAGTAGATCCAGAGATTACCCCCTACAACGTCACAAACACACAAACTTTATCTCTTTCTAATATTAGTATATAGTATAAGTATATATAGATATGCAGAGACTAAATAAAGCCTTTACTATGAACCTTACAGTCCTGCCTTCCTTTATCTATATCAGTCTTGTACATCAATTACTTAGAAGTGTTGCGTACTTACCTACCCTTACGGATAATGTTTCCGATTAGGTAAGCGGTCTCCTCGACTCATGAAGGACAACTTACTGACCGCATAAGCCAATCGGATTAGTGTAGGGTTTAGAGTTAAGTTTCGTCTACCATGCGTCAAGGAATATGTTCCTACTTAATATTTAAACATCTTGTATGAGGCTCTAACGTCAAACATATTGGTATCGTTTAAGTACTTTTTATTTAAAACTAAACGTAATTATAATAAAATAAACTAACCTTTTAACTCCATAGACATAGGCGATCCCGATGCATTCAAAGAAGGCGATGATTAGCAGTGGAAAGTTTCCACTGTACATATCGAACAGCAGAAATATGTAACTACCCGCACCGTGGGCAAAACCCATAGATAAAAGGCAGCATAAAAGGCATATTCCTCCAGTCAGATACTCCTTCCTCAAATTTGGAAATAGCTTCATATCCACAATTGATGTGACTACTCCTTCAAGGGTCCCAAATTGGGAGTCTATTCCAAGGGTGAACAGCATAAGGAAGAACAGCACCGACCAAAATTGTGCACCTGGGAACTGGTTGATGGCTTCTGTGAAGATTATGAAGGCTAGGCCGGTACCAGAGGCTGTCTGTGAAATAAAAATAATGAATAGTTAATTACTCAAAAGATTAATGCGCGTACAGGGAATGCTGTCTCTGAAAGAATAATATTTTGATAATTACTTGAAAGGGTAAACCATCTTGAGGGGAAAACCTCGGCAATAAAATCCTAAGAAGGATAAAAATTTGACAAGTTTGTAATTAATTTCTGGTTACTGTTTCATGTTCCTTTTAAAGTTATGGGAATCTGCGTGGAAATCAGTGTATCTACATGGCACAGCATTCTAAAATACGACTGGAGCGTAGTTAGTTTTAAACCCCATGAATTTATTTGTGTGTTTCACAAATGGTTGTCATGAATTTGTATGGTCGTTGTGACAAAAAAAGTGTCTTGTTGCCCTATTTGGTAAATTATTTCCCAAATTTTTTAACAATTAATTAGGCTTTAAAATTTTATTTGGGCAAGTTCACTTTTAAAGGGTCACCACGATCGATCATTTTTGTCATTAAACTTCCCCCATTAATTTGCTGACTTCAAAAGAACCTATGACCCTTCGTGCTATACAAACGTAGGCCACAAAAGGTCACAATGGAACTAAAGTTAGTTCCATTTTATGCATGTGGGCGTGTAAGTACCTACATGCTCACATACATAAAATATTATCCTGCTTCTAGATTAGTTCTATAGTTATACGATTTTAACACAAAGAAAAATATAAAAACATCATTATAGTATAAAATACTTACATTGTCTAATTCCTTTTGTAGATCACATTCAGGTAAATGAGGCATTAGTAACGTCGTTAGATTTCCTTGGAAGTTAAATGTTACAGGCTCTCCAGCTTCAGGATACGATAATGACTTATACCCAGGACCGAACATATCCAGTAAAGTTTCATTCCTCACATCCAAACACTTCTCATAAACCATAGTTGCTTTGAAACCAATAATCGAAAACACAACGATACCAGCGAACATAGACGTTAAACAATTAGTCATAGAAACCATAATTGCATCTCTGTAACAATTATTATCTACAGGATTGTAGGAAGAGAATGCTATCAAGCCTCCGAACGCGAGGCCAAGGGAAAAGAAGATCTGTGTGCCCGCTTCTAGCCATACAACAGGGTCTAAAATCCTGTGCCATTTTGGTGTGAATAAATGTATAAGGCCGTCACCCATTCCCTTTAAAGTTATGCCTCTAAAGAAAAATATCACGAGGACTATGTAAGGGAAAGTGGCTGTTACGTATACGACTTTGCCTGAAGATGCGATACCCTTGATCATGCATAAGTAGACGAGGATCCAGGCTATGACAAGCGCTAAAGCAATTTTGTAGTTGAACGTTTCTGGATAGTTGATGTCTTCTGATATTTGTAGCGTTGTTCGGTACCAGAAATATTGTGTTGGGCTGCTTACCTGGAACAAGACAACGAATGGTCAGTAAGGTATAATAATAAGTATAGGTAAATTATCTTAGAGAGATTTTTGCATTTGTAGTAGTGTTCGTATATGTACACGGATTCAAAATTTGAAATTTGAATTCCACTATACGGTTAGCAAATAAGGTCTGTCACATTTTTATTATTTAAGTATTTATTTTCTGTAATATTTTTTGATCAATATTTTATTATTTTAACATTGTTAAATAAAAATGTTCCGATGATGATATATGCCCGAGGTAAACTTTGGCATCGTATGGTAAAATTAGTTTCGAGAGATTTTTGAAGCTGTAGTAGTATTTGTTTATGTTTATTAACAGGGATTCTAAATTTAAGAATTATTGTTAACACAAATGATTCATCTGATGAAAGTGGGGATGAGAACGAGAGTGAAATGTCTGGAGTTGAAGAAGATTAGAATTAAATATTATGGTAATGATTGTTAACTATTTTAGTCTCTAGCTTATGATTGTTTAATGTTATTTGATGCAGTTGGTGTAACTGACTATAAAAAGTATAAAAGTTCTCAATTATTTATTTCCTTATGTGCTGACCGTACACAACTACAAATGTAAAAATCTCTCTAAGATAATTTACCATAGGTATTTAAAGTAACTATTGCTGCGACAGGGATTGCTTAGCCTAAATCAATTTAATAAACTCGGATTAAGTCTACGAAGTATTACAAAGGAAAAAAGCAAAATTTATGTATTTTTTTACTACTGTTCAATTCTTTTTTTCTGTCTTTTATAGTGGGAGTTTGGCTTAAACTTATTTAAATAAACAGAAAAACAAGGCACTGTATTTTAAGCTAACACGAATCAGCATTCTCTGGGTCTCTGGGTACGGATACGCCCATTCTGATTTTCAAGTGAGACTTCAAGTCGCTTGCCTCGGTGTTCAAATATTTTAACCACTTCGCAGAAGCTTATAACCTTAATAAAAATAATAAAAAAGCCTCTTTATTTCTTGCAAAAAAAAATAGAACAAAAACTTTATACTTAATCCTAGTTTTAAATATTAAAAGTAAACTGTAAGTAAGTGAAAAAAAAGTTAACTAATCTAATTATTATTATGTAAGGTTTGCAAGAACCCCTCTGCAGGTGAAGGCCTCCTCCAAGGAATGCCATTTTTCTCTATCATTCGCTTTTGTCATCCAATTTGTACCAGCCGTTCTTATTATTTCGTCTTCCCACCTCGTAACCGGTCTGCCTCGGTAACGTTTACCAAATGGGCCTTTCCACCGTGTAGCTCTTATGGTCCAGCGCTCGTCAGACAGTCTTGCTACGTGTCCCGCCCATTTCCATTTCAATCTTTGAGCATACACGAGGGCATCGGTAGCTTTAGTAATGCTTCTTATCTTTGTATGTCTTATTCTTTTACATTTTCTAATATTGAGCATGCTACGCTCTAGACCTCGTTGGCAGGTTGTAATTTTTCTCTTGACACTGTTTGTGTATGCCCATGTCTGGCAGGCGTAGGTTAAACATGGTAGAAGGCAGCTTGACATAGCCTTTGACTTTAGATATACTGGCATATTGCTCTTAAAAATGTCCTTTAGGCTCCAGTATTTATTCCAAGTCTGTTGAATACGTCTTTCTACTTCAGAGTAGTTACTGTCTTTGTCAAAGCTGATTTGTTTTCCTAAGTATATATATTTGTTTGTATATTCTAATTTTTTATTATCTACAGATATTGTCTTAACTGTGCTATTTGTCATTACCATTGTTTTGGTAAGATTCATCTCTAAACCCACTTTCTTACTAGCCTCGTTTAATGAATGGATCATCACTTGTAATTGCGAACTTGATTCTGACAAGAGCACTAAGTCGTCGGCAAATCGGAGATGGCTGAGGTATTTTCCATCTATATACAAGCCGCTAGTTTCCCAGCTCAGACCCCTCATTATAGACTCTAGGATGGCTATGAATAGTTTCGGAGAGGTCGGGTCGCCTTGTCTGACTCCTCTTTGGATGGGGAAGTTTGGACCGACTCTCTCTAGCTTTACTCTACCCGTGTTATTGCTATAGACGCTTCGTAATGCATTTATGTACTCCATCTCTACCCCTTGTTCTAGTAGTGCTCTCCAGATGCTTGGATGTGAGACAGTATCAAAAGCTTTTTTATAGTCTATGTAAGCTATATATAGAGCTCTTTGCTTTTCTTGATATTTCTTGAGAAGTAGCTCCAAAGTGTGGATATGATCTATAGTCGAGAAACTCTTTCTAAATCCCGCTTGTTCCACAGGCTGCTCTACTTCCAATGTAATACTTATTCTTTGGTTTATAAGCGAAGAGAATAACTTATATAAACATGGCAGTAAACTTATTGGCCTATAATTTTCGACGTCGCCTGGATCGCCCTTTTTATAAATGAGAATAATCTCTGACTCAGACCATTGTGTTGGTGTTATAGAAGACTCTAGGATGCGGTTAAACAGCTGGGTTAATGGTAGAGCTAGTAATGGTTCAGCTAATTTTATACACTCGTTTGTGATCTTGTCGGAGCCAGGGCTTTTATTTGTTTTAAGTTTGTTTATTGCTTGGGTCACTTCTGTTACGTCGAATGGTGTACATTTTGTAGTGCGTTTCTCCGGCTGGTGGTTGTTTTCCTCCTTACTTTGGTACTCTTGAGCACTGTAGAGATTTTTGTAGAAGTTAGTAGCGATTCCTATAACGTCCTTACGATTACTTAGAAATATTTCCTTGTTTTTTAGCCCGCCTATCCATGTCTTGTTTGTTTTTAGTTGTTTGTACGCTTTTTTTGAGCTTCCTGAGTTTTTTAGGTGCTTTTCAAGAACTTGTGACCTGTATCTTGTATAGTCGCTTTTTATACGTTTGCTTACTAATTTATACAACGCTGAGAGTTCGTTTTTCATAGATCTAGTTTTCATTTTTGTATTTTGTAATAATTGTCTCTTTTTCAAAAGTGCTAGAGTACTTTCTGATAAAATTTTATGTCTAGTACTTGTTCTTGGAACACTAACAGTTCTAGCGTCCTGGAGGCCTTGTGTGATGGCTTTTAGTAAATTATCGTGTTGGGACTGGACTGAGGAATTTTCTTTAAGTTCTTCAAAGCAGTGTAGGTGGGTTACGATGCATTTTCTATATCTTTTTATTTCTTCCTCGCTCTTCAGTGTGGCTTTGTGGGTGTTACTAAAACCAGAGCGGTTTTTTTTACCTTTAGTGAGTGTTATTATTGCTCTAACCGGTCGGTGATCTGAAGAAAAATTAAGATTCAACACATCAATGTTTTGAACAATAGCAGGTTTGTTTGACAAGATGTAGTCTATTTCATTCTTGTATTCTCCATTAGGTGAGCGCCATGTCCATCTACGGTTTGGTTTTTTGATAAAGTAAGTATTTAAAATTGCAAGTTTGTTTTCAAGTGCGAAATCAATGAGTCTTTGTCCCCTTAAGTTCCTCATTCCGTAGCCGTGTGGTTTCATTATTAAGTATTCATCTTTTCTTGGTATGCCTATTTTTGCATTTAAATCACCCATAATTAGGTATGTATTATGAGCAAGATTAATGGCCCTATACAAGTTTGAATAAAAGTTTTCAATTTCATCTTCATTTGCTGCTTCTGTGGGTGCATAAACCTGTATAAAAGACATTTTGTTGCCCTGTATGTCAATGTTTAGTAATGCTACTCTATCAGTGATTCCAATGAAGCATTCTATGTTTTTCTTAAGGTGTGAGTTTATTAAAAAACCAACGCCATACTGTCCCTGCGTAAGTCCTATATGACACAGTATACAGTTATCATATTCTTCTATTTTAGTGCCGAGGCGTCGCGTTTCTGACAGTCCAACTAAATCATAATTTATATTTTTCAGTGCTTCCGTCAGCTCTAGAAGACGTTCATAAGAAAATAAGGTTCTGACATTATATGTTAGTATGTAAAGTTTATTTATATAATTATAATAATATGTTGAGTTTTGTGTTGTTATCCTTGGAGGGTTTGTTTAAATAAAAATCTGTGCAGGAGGGGGTCCTTAATTGTTATGAATTGTTTTGTTTTTTGTCCACATCTTGCTCTGGTGTCGTGGTGTTTGTATTTTGTTTGACCAAGAAGTTTAGCATACTTGGTTTTAGAACTCCTTCTGATACACTATTAGATCTTCGCACAGAAGACTGTGTTTTTATAGTTTTGTTCTTTTTATTAACATGTGTGCTAACCTAGTGTTGTTGTTGAGAGTTATTTGGCGGTGAAGTGTGGAGTTGTCTTTTCTGATTGTTTTTTATTATGACTAGTTTATCATATTTTAATTTAACTATATTTCCTTTTTCTTTCTCGATTTTCATCTGTTCGTGTAGTTCTCTCCTTTTCTCTAATACTTGTTTCGGATAATCTTCCATAAAATAGTATTGAGTATCTCTAAGTGCGTCCTTTTGTTTAAGTATTTTTATTTTTGTGCCTAATGTTGAAAATATTACCACTATTGGACGTGGCTTATCAGATTTCTTGCCTATTCTCTTGACTTCTTGTATATCGCTGTATGTTAATTTTAGCGAGAAGTATTGTTGAACCCAATTGATAATCATTTTCTCAAGGCTGGAGTACGATATCTCTGTCTCTTCAAGGCCAAAAAATATTAAATTTCTTTTCCTTTCTTGTTTTTCGAGAAAATAAATCCTTTTTTCCTGGTTTTCCAATATTACTTTTAGTTTTTCGTGCTTCTGTTCCCATGCTAGAAATTTCTCTTCAAAAATATTATTAATATTTTGTGTAACTTGTTGTGTAATAGTTTTTCCGGTTTCGCGGATTTCCACTTTTTGGTCATCCAATTCCTTCTTTATTTCTTTTAGCGCTTTAAGGACTTCTTCCATGATTTGATTGTTAAGGCTTTTATTTTGAAACAGGTAACGCCCTCTATGAGTTGGTAATGAATTACTAGATCCTTTTATTGACTTATTGTTTGCTAGCAGTTAGAGATGTTAGTGTGACTGTATTACAACAGATGGCGTTATTCCTTGTTTGTGTTTAAGACAGTCTAAGGAGTATTATTGCAAGTCATCAGTAGGTTGAGGTTATTTATTTTACTTATTCTTTATTAGCACTTTTTAGGGTTTGTTTACACTATTGCACACACTTTAACATTCAGATTGATATTGAAATTGTCCAAAAGCCGCTGCGAGAACACAGTTTATAAAAAGATGAATTGTTTATAAATTTTGAATTTCGGAATACACTCAATTATTAAGGTCTTTTTGTATGATTTTTAATGTCCCACACTCACAATATACTTTACTGTCTTACTAATAAAAAATTTCTTATACAGTCGTTATACACATGAATACTTATTCATTGAATAGGAGCGTAATAGCTGTTTATACACTACTTGACTAATAAACCAGGTATAAGCATTGGGTAACTATTAAATAGTTATGACACTGACCACTGGCAATACTGTCAGAAACATTCTAAAAAGTAATATATTAAAAAATGTCATTAAATTAGTTTCATATTTTTACCTATTAATTCTTATTGTAAAAATATTAAATAAATTATATATGTCATAAAGAATATTAATATAATACCCTAATGTTGAAATTCGACTTAGAAATCGTAATAAACGCATAATTTTACACACTTTAACATATTTTTACATTAGCAGATTTTGACATTACTTTTGAACGTCTCTTAAAATATTTATGTCAAAACGGTTGAGTATTTGAGACTTCATTTCGTATTCTGTTTGCGCGGTTTATTTTGATTTACAATCTCCTAAAAATAACCATTAAATGGAATCAAGTGATTATAGATATATAGCAAAGAAGAGGAAGCCTTTTTGCAAATTGGGATTTATTAGAAAAGGTATTTAGTTGACCTCGAAAACTAAATAGTGACAATATCGATAGGCGAATGTATGGTGTGATTTTGTAACAAAACAAGCTTTAAAAATGGATTAATGTGATACCACACAGTCCCACGAGTGGGCCGAAGAAGAACACTTACTCCAAGGCAAAGAGCAGCAGTTAAAAATGAAAAAATTAGAACTGGAAAATGTAATACGTACCTACAGCGAAAATAAATAAAATTGATAACTAAAATGTATTTTATTTAAAATAATTAATTATATTACAAAACATAATTCATAAATAATTGCCTTGCAACTTATCCAGTTGCATTATTTTGAGTTCTTGTGGTCTATGTCCCAAACGGGGTCACCGGGCGTTATGTCCATTATTTCTGTATTTTGCCCTATTTTTATTGCAATATTGTGCAGAACTGCAAGTGCAACTAAATACAGTTTAACATTTTCTAATGATACACTGAATCCGTGTAATAGGCATCGAAATCTCTGTTTCTATACACCAAAGCATCTTTCTACAGGGTTTCTAGTCAGTATATGAATCTTATTGTAGGCCTCCTGCTTAATATTAGCAGGATTTTGTACAGGTGTAAACAAATAACCTGTTAGTCCATAACCTGCATCACCCAAAACGACCATTAAATTCTCCATTTTCAAATCTGTGCCGTATTGGGCTTTCTCTGAAAATTCGGGAATCATGAGTACTTCCCCTCCAGAGTACTACAATGTCCTTTATTAATAGGCTGGAATCGCATACCACTTATACGTTTATTGAAGACACTCCTTTTCTATTGATATAGTATTGTCACTACCAACCTTTTTGATCTTAATATCTGTGCAATCAGGCAATAGCATCTGTTACGTTTCTTAAGCCACATATATTACGAAATTCTGCTATGACTTCCTCTTCCTCTTCAAGAGTTCGTGGCATATGAATAAAATGGTAAGCTTTCCTTGCTAGTGCAATAGCAACTCGTGTCGGCATACATTCGTCACGGATTGTTGACTCCTGCCGTGAATGTCTGCAGCATCATCTTCCACTTTCTGTCGCGCCCTTGTCCTTAATGCTGTACAAACTTGAAGTTCTCTTGAAAAGACACGACCTCTAGTACTCTGTTCCATTTCACCACGGATTAAATCTACCACTTCCCTTGCATACGCCTTCGTAAATCTTTATTTGGTTTTAAACTCACAATCATCTAAAATAAACGGATTATAGCGAGATTAGTAGTTTTTACTTTCTTGGTGGTTCTTCACTCTCCATTTCTTCAAAAATGTCAAAATAATGTAAATAATCCATAATTAGAGATAAATCAACACAATATTGTAAGTTATGCACTTGTTATACGAGGTCTGTCGACTGAATAACAGTTGTATAAAGTGACGTACAACTTACACCACCGCTATAACAGGCGTATAGCTAGAGTGTGTTTATTAGTAACGTTTTTGTTATAACCTTGTTATAACGAGTGTGTAAATGTTTATTAGTAAGACGGTAACTATTTGCACATAAGAGTTGCTTACTTTTTAATTCACTTTTTAAGTATTTAATAAATATTTTTAACAGAGCCAATGTTTACCGTGGCACAGTGGCGCCTCTCCCCCTATAATATATATAATACTTATAACCTTACTTAATATATATATTAAGTAATATATATAACCTTACAAACCATTTATTTTTCTTTATTGCTACGTTAGCAACCTTTTTTTAAACGGTTTTATTTAAATATTGCGTTCAAAACAATACGATACCGTGAAAAAAAATAGAACAAACTAATGCTTATAATATTTCATACTTATAACTAGAGCTGTCTTTAAAGCTAAGTTCAACGACTTTCTCGGAAAATGTCTTACGAAAACTTCTCAAAGCTAATTGTCATAATCATTAAAAGCGACAGACTTAAGAACTCTTTGAGATCCCTAATTTATGAGCCAAAGGAAGCAGAAGTAATAGGTATAATTACACTTAATGATTACCAACGTTTTACTTTGTCAAAATAATAATTGTTCTTTGGTGTGATGGTGTATTTAGAATGCATTCCATCTAACCCAGAGGTTTAGATGGAATGCATTGTATGGTGTGTGGCAACACGTGGGCACTGGAAAGACACCAGCTAATCCCTTCACGAAGCAAGTAAGTATATTAATAGTATACAAGAAAAACTGGCCCAGCAGCACTATGGCCAGCATTATTTATCTGCAGGCCAAGTAAGATGTTATATCCTGCTATAAAAGAAGCAATAGTTTAAAGGTTTTTTCATTTCTTAATTAACTACTAGCTGACCCGTGCCCACTCCGTTTACTCCGTTGGGCGGCGAAAAAACGCGTCCCTTTTTTAAACATAAGTATTTCATTACTGCTCCACTCCTATTAGTCATAGCGTGATCCTACATAGCCTATGACACTCCCCGATAAATAGACTATTCAACACAGAAAGAATTTTTAAGATCCAGAGATTATCCCCTACAATGTCACAAACACACAACCTTTACCTCTTTATAATATTAGTATAGAAGATACTTGTGACCATGCATGTTATATCCGCCTGGCCAACAAAGTATTAATAGACCAGGTTTCCTTTCGTGGAGAAAGCTTGTCCCTGAAGCGTGAGATTTCTTTATACATTCATACAGCGCCAACTAGTCTCAACTGTACTGTAAGATCTATACATTATTGACCTAGCGAAGCTCTTTTGTGACCATCCATAATATTATACAAGTGTGTCTGTTTGTCTTACTTTCACGGCAAAAGGGACCGTCGAATTACGTGATTTTTTAAGTGGAGATAGTTGAAAGGATGAAGAGTAACATAGGCTAATTTTTCTTTTCTTGTGTGTCCAGGAAAGGGGAACAGTGCTACCCCGGATTAACGCAAGCGCAGCCGCGGGCAAAAGCTAGTCTACGATAAGCATCTTCGAGTTTACTAGACAGTAGATAAAAGTCGTATCATTTCAATTACATCAAGATGAAAGCCACTTACGCTTGAAGCGTCTTACAATTATATCCATCATGAAAATACTTTTCTAGAATAAATACTCTTACAAAGGCAAAAACACATCTTAAAAGAAAAACGATAAAACGGAACGCTTTTTTGGTGAGTAATGTCTGCCAGATGGGAAAATTTATTAAACCAAAGTCTTGTTATAAATTGTAAGATATCTCATTAAGATGCTCTTGTTGAAATATTTTTCAAAGGTATTTTTTAAAATATACTTACTGCTTGACTATATTTTGCAAATAAAGCAACTTCTTAAATCATCTAGGAATCTATTAACTAACTACTCCCTCATTTTTTTTAAACGTGGGCGTGTGAACATGTCATGGTGTAGTCTTGGTCTGCATTTGTAAAGGTCGGCAGATACGCAACGACTCACCTTTTATTTCATACTACTTACTATAGTAATTAATTTTTGGAAAGTCAATTATTAATTTTCAAATATACTCCAGTAAAATAAGCATTCAACCTCGGAATGGAAGCGAATAAGCTGTAAATTTGCATAAACCTTTGTTTTGGTGTACTAATGACTGGTAGAAAAGTCTCATATGATCACGTGTCTGCGTCATAAGTTATTCAAGGTCAAAGGTCACGAAAATCAGTTTTTTCCCATTATCTCGTTTTCTATGGGAAATACGCATTTAACGTCATTATAAATATTGTAGATCATAAAATTGTCTACAAAAAATATCTGAACACTTTTCTCCTAAAAAGCATCGCTTTCGAGATATCGTGACTTTAGAGCGCAGGAAAGTCGTATTTTCGACTATATGCACACACTAGCTTTTTCCCGTGATTTCGCTCGCCTTTATAAATATTATGAAAAATAAGGCTTATTTCAATATATAGTAGCATATGCATGCTTGGTCACAGCCTAATCGGTTTGAAATTGACAAGGTTACATACAAACTTCCATCCCCTATCTTATCCCTTTAGGGGTAGAATTTATCAAAATCCTTTCTTAGCGGGTGCCTACGTTATATCATCTACCTGCATGCCAAAATTCAGCTAGATCTGTCCAGTGGTTTGGGCTGTGCGTGCGTTATTAACGTGGTTTCTCCAGTAGGAATACTCCTACCACATACCTAGTGTTCTATCAACGCACAGCCCAAACCACTGGACAGATCTGGCTGAATTTTGGCATGCAGGTAGATGATATAACGTAGGCATCCGCTAAGAAAGGATTTTGATAAATTCTACCCCTAAAGGGATAAGATAGGGGATGGAAGTTTGTATGTAACTTTGTCAATTTCAAACCGATTAGGCTGAGACCAAGCATGCATATGCTACTATATATTGAAATAAGCCTTATTTTTCATAATATTTATAAAGGCGAGCGAAATCACGGGAAAAAGCTAGTGTGTGCAAATAGTCGAAAATACGACTTTCCTGCGCTCTAAAGGCACGATATCTCGAAAGCGATGCTTTTTAGGAGAAAAGTGTTCAGATATTTTTTGTAGACAATTTTATGATCTACAATATTTATAATGACGTTAAATGCGTATTTCCCATAGAAAACGAGATAATGGGAAAAAACTGATTTTCGTGACCTTTGACCTTGAATAACTTATGACGCAGACACGTGATCATATGAGACTTTTCTACCAGTCATTAGTACACCAAAACAAAGGTTTATGCAAATTTACAGCTTATTCGCTTCCATTCCGAGGTTTGCCCCTAATTAAGCCTTATTTGACTGTACTAATACGCGACCGGATGCAATGCACGGACGACCCGTTCAGGGTAACCGGTGAATAAGAGAGGCACAGAACGGCATAAAGAAAAAATAATTTAAAGAAGGACTTGACTTTGTTCAGCATCAACCGTCTATAAGATGATGATGATAAGAGTATCAATGATACGAGATATTTGAAACTCAGCGAAATCGATATTGTGCGAGTTGAAAAAAACAGCAAAGTCACCAAGAAATCCACTATAGTCTATTTTTTTATCTCAGATACTAAAATGACATTTCATGTGTTGCCTGTTTTTTACAACTAATAAATAGTGATGCGATACAGCCGGTACTTACCGATAAAATATAGGTTAATTCCGCCGATTACGTTAAATACAGACTATACGTTGTTTTTTTAATCTCGAATACTAAAATATCATTACTGTTACCTTTTTTTTGTGCAATTTATGTAGTGATGTACCACCATTATCATAAGTTAACGATAAATTAAATTTTATACAGTTTTTTGGAAATAATAATATTAAATGTGCAAAAATAATAATATTTTAATGTGTGTGTAATATGAGTTCCTGTATCTGGAATCCACACGAGGCTTCATACGCTCTACTACTCGAAAAGGTACAGAAAAAATTCTTGAGATTTCTGTATAAATCCTCTCTAGGTCATTATCCGTATTTGTATCCTACCAAATATTTGACAGGGTGTTTAGGGTATAATACATTAGAAACTAGGAGAGCATATGATCAGCTGATCATTATGCTGAAAATATGTAGAGGCATAACTGATGCTCCCGATCTCCACAATGAGCTGATTCGTTTATACGTTCCGAACAACTACCTCCGCGCTCGTAATCACCGTCTACTCTCAGTGCCCGCATGCCGTACCGTAGCCCGCGCATCGTCTCCTATCCCTCGCGTCCTTTAGCGCTCAATAACCTCATGGAAGCTTTCCCTGATTGTGACTTATTCGCAGATGAGTCTAATATTGTAAATAAAGTATGTTTAAGTTTTTGTGAAAGTTTATAAATAGTTATTTAATTGTTTCTTTTCTTATATATTTTATTTTGTAAATGTTTTAATATTCCTGTTTTTCTTTAGTTATTTTATCGTTTGTTTTACTGTTTTTATAGTGTATTTCTGTGGTGTATGTTAATGTTATTGGTTTGTAAAACCGTGTTAACATTAATAAATAAATAAAATAAAAAAAATGTCGTCGACTATATGACCCAATTGGCACATTTTGTCTTCGAGTTGAATAACTGACTGCATAGCGCAGTCTTGCCACCGCTGAGGGGTCACTTGAAGAAGCCCTTCTTTAAAAAGACTTCGTACTTCATTCAACTTGAAAGTTTTATTATCCTTTGCGACATGTCCCTTTACCTGAGCCCACACTAATTCTATTGGATTGAGCTCACAGTGGTAAGGGGGCAGTCGCAAAATAGTGACACACTGTGCAGCAGCCATCTCATCAACAACAGACCTCTCATAGACTTTTTTGTGCTTTTTGGAAATTTGGATTAATTCACATTTCAACATTGTTTCTTCATAATGAATATTTTTTTATTGTAGCCAATTTCGTATTTGCTCTTTACGCCAATTTGAAGTAGGTAACGCCTCCAGTTTCCTGGTGTGGTACGGTGCATTATCTATAACAAGAACTGCATTCTCTTTTAATTTTGGAAGAAAATTATATGTGATTGAATAGTATTAAATAAATATTATTAGCACTAATGCCAATAAAAAGATTCTGATAAATTTACTGTTGCTATGTTGATACATGAAATAAGTAAAATGTGATAAAAATATTAAATTAAATTAATAATATTTTAACTTGAATAATCATACTGAACTTGAATAATCTATAGTGTTTTCTTTCTTTTCACTCACTTTTTACTCTTAAGTGCCAACATATGTAGGACTTCTAACGATTAGGTTGTTTACCCTAATTTGTTTTATATTATAAAATTACGAAAACTTCAAATTGAAATATGCGCCAATGACGTCATGCAAGAAATTATCCCTATCATTTGATCATGGACATAGAAGAAAAAAAGAGAGAAATTCATTAGATTAAAACGTTTTACCGAAAATATGCTCTAGTAACAGTCAATAACGTTGACTTTACTATTTGTTTTTATAAATATCTAACGACTATTTGCTAATACAGGAGAACTGATAATATGTCAAAATAGCGTCATGCTTTGGCTGATGTTTTGTTGTGCGATATTGAACCTAATAGTTTTATGACATGCAACTAACATTAACTCTAGAGGTGATAAAGCCATTTAGTTCTCGACTATACTAACAACCGTAAATATTTTACAATAATTACAACACGAATCGAAACACAGGACAGCACTGTTTCTTACAAGCTGGCTACATTATTTTTACGTTTGACATTTGTAGTTGTCATTTTAGTGTCCGAGATAAAAAAATAGACTTTAAGTGATTTACCTTTACATTGGTGTTAGAGACAGCTACCTTCGTACACCCTTTGTGAAATAAGATTTATTGTAGCTGTCGAATGGGCTTACGGGTGTCAAACTGTAGAGGTCTAAAGGTTTTATTGTTAAGAATATTCCTCACTCTTTTACACAACGCCATCTAGTCCCAAACTAATCAGAGCTTGTACTATGGGTACTAGACAACGAATAAACATACTTAAGGGTGTTTCTTCGAAATTCGATTCTTTGTCTGATTCATATGGGCAAATTTTTTTTTCACATTTTGGCTTATAAAACATGTTTTTGTCAAAGATGATAACCTAATATACAATATCTGAAAAAGGCACACTTTTTTATGAAATGGTTTTCGAGATAATTAACTTAAAATTTTTTGAGGTCATATAAATCAGAATTAGGAACAAAAATGAAATTATAGTTATAAAAATCAGTCATTTATTTATTAAAATCACATTTGATAATCACAATGATTATCACCACACCTAAATCTAGTTATTAGAAGCATTGACAACTTGACAATATCAATCATTATCCGTGCCGCCATACTAACAATATGTATGAAATTCTGATTAATATAGTATTTTTACCGTATGAATCAGGTACATATAAATCAAAATTTTGCCTTTTAACATCGGTTAATCACTACACGTATACAATTAAGGATTGCTATTTATACATAGGCTTTTAGTCCCCAATTGAATTATATTTCCAACAGATTCAAGTTTGAAAACCATTTAAGTTAATTATAACAGCCAACATAGTAATCAGAAACACAGGTGAACCAAAGTAATATGAATCAGATATTTACATTTATAACTCCGCAACAACACGAACCAGCCGCATGTAACGTCGTGACCACGTCAGCAGAGTCCCTGGCTACCACCAGCACTAGAAGGGATCTCCTGATGTTTCGTACTTAGCTAGGTACGTTCGAGTAAAGCGCGCGAATATGAATCAGACTTTTGTGCCGGACACTCACAATTTATTTTTTTATTTTATTAAAAAACTATCGCAAATATTAGTACCATTTTTTTTGTGTAAAGAAACAACTAATATTCCATCGTAATATTTATAACGCACATCGATTCGTTAATAAGAAAAAATGTTACTGTTACTAACGTTCAAGAAACTGGGGTACGGACACACCATATTAATCAGAAGAACGCTTTTTAATAATTTTTTTTAAATATATAAAAAACTATTATTAAAAAACAATAACGTGTGCAAGATAGGTAACTGTCTATACTATGTTTAAAAAATAATTGCAGTTTGGTTGGTCAGTTAGTTACAAAGAAAAACCTCCAGACATCGAAAATGTTGGGCTCGAAGAATCACCCTTAAATACTTTTTTTTGTAAATACATACATAATATTATACATAGAAAACACCCAGAATATGTTTGGTTATTATTTATTATAGGGTTGCGGCAAAGATAAGATAAAATATGGTGCATACATATAGGTCTTACAATAACTATAGATCTACATATTTAGCTAAGTTATTAGCGTACAAATATTTTTGCATAATTGAACACAATATATTTAAAAAAAAACAAGCGAATTGAGAGTGAGTGAAATACGATGTCTGAGAGCTTAACATTTAAGACCTTCGAGTCCTTTGAGTTACTTAGACAGGCTGTTACTAACCACAACACCACCATTCTTATCATCATAACAGCCCATTTATGTCCCACTGCAGCTAATATCACGCTGCCCAGACGGATTGGTATAGGGTTTAATTTCAAGTTTTCCTTCTTTTTATTTCGTAAAGATATAATTTACGGAAAGTCCCTTAGTCGGTTTTTACGACACCCATGGGATGAGATGAGGTGGTGACATATTGTATTCTTACTCCGTCACCACACGGAGATATATTCTTATAACAATCCTTCGAAATAATCCGTCGATAATTATACAGATTCAGTTACTGTGACAAAGTACATAGTATTTTTACGTAGATAGATAGATAAATACATCCTGTTGTCGTAAATGAAGAGGCGGCAACCCCAACTACGTGGGACGCTTTTGTGATTACGTCATAGAACAATGTACATAACTAACATAGGAAAAACAATATTTTTAGCTTACATACGTGGAAAACCTGACTAAAGGGATTTCTATTGACGAACTCTGTGGCGTAGTGGTTATATAACATGACTGCTACGCAGAGGTCTCGGGTTCGATTCACGCTCAATGCAAATCTTTGTGTGCATGAACATGATTGTTTGCATTGATCTGGGTGTTTTCTATGTATAACATGTATGTATTTACCAAAAAAAAAGTATATAAGTAAGTACTAATATCCGTTGCTCTGTTACCCATAACAAAAGCCGGTTAAGCCTAGCATGCTTTGGGAACAGATGGCGCTGCGTAGAGATGTCCGTGAATATTTAGATGTCCGTGAATATTCTATATAATTTTTTTCGTTGAGATCAGTAGGTATCTACGAACTCTCCATTTGCCGCCTTAGATGAGATAGAATGAGAATGGGTCGAAATAATTTATAATTTCTCTCACATTCACACAACTAGTCCCAGGTGAGCTGTACTATGTATTTTTAGTAATGCATAAAAAACGAAACAAATTTTAATCTAAAAACCATAAACATGCAAATGTTTGACTTGAGCGGAGATCAAACCAGCAACCTCTACATAGCAATCCTTACTACTTCACCAGAGAGATCGACAATCTAAGTACTTACACTCTGTTACCAATATTCGAGAACAATATCTCCTATTTAATGTACGTAATTAATTACGCTGTCATTAATAAAATAACGTTTTCTCATAATCATTGCTCGACGAAGTATACGACTTTAACAATTTGTGTTTTAATGTATATCAGAAGTTAATTAGGAGCCGTTATGTAACAGTGTTTGAAACAGCCGGCTGTTAGACTCCTTCCTATAATAACCTCTTTTTGTTCCGCGAATGACATAAAACACGGCTGCTCTTGGTGGCGCGACGTTAAAGGAAGCGGCTACTGTGCACGAGGTAGTGGGTCCAATTACTAAGCAGGATAATTTCGAAACATTCAGAATAGAGCTGTTTGTAATGACACTATTCTAAAACTGTTTGAGTTTCGACCATTGACACAAGAGAAAAAAAACAGGGCATGATCCCTCATACGGGAGTTGTCTTTTATAAAAGTGTGTTTATAAAAGGAAAAAAAATGACTTAAGGAAAACTCCATACCTATAGTTTATCGTGTTAAGGCAGTATGAGGCTTACTCTAAAAAGCCATAGTCTGCCTGTTTTTTATTGCTTTTTGTTTTATTTGGCAAAGGAAAAACATAAGCGAGGAAGTCGCTTAATACTATGTTTTTCTGAACAAAATATTTGGTTAGCATTTATATTTAATTAAAAAACGAAAACCACAAACATTCTTACCTTTTCAAATCACAAGCAAATAAAAAAAAATATATCGAAATTCGAATGCCATGTTTTCCTGTTAAGAACTGTGTTCACAAACTTCAATACCTACATTTTGGCACGGTGTTTCACACATATAAAGTTAGTGTCGTTACATAGAATATACCGATTGTGTTTGTAAAATTCGAATCAGTTACGTTTTGGTTTCTTTCTTATTCCATTTCTTTTCTCTGTTCGATGTATTTTTTTCCTTTAAAGGCGTTTCGGAACGAGTACGCGAGTGTCAGAATTTGAATATCGAACTACTTAAAATCGAGTTCTTTGAATAAAGAGGTTTGCTATAAAATATTACGCGTTGTTTGATTTGCAAATTATTTATCTTTTGAAAGTGGTTCTCTACTTACTCTTTGTCTTCAATTCTTCATGCGGTGAGGTGATGGAGTAAGAATACACGGTATCACCACACCATCTCATCTCATGAATGCCATCAATATTTATTTATTTATTTATTATGGGTCTCCAACAAAGGCAATACATCAGAAATCAATTTTTAAAATTACAGAATCATGGCGTGTATTCCTTCAATTACAGGAAACCACAGCATGCGAATATAAAAAACAAACTAAAATAATGACAAACTAAAATAAAAACAAACATTGGCAATATAAAAATTAAAAAATTAAATTAAAATTTGAAATCTACATGAAAACTTTAAATTAAATCCTTTAAATATGACACACAACAACAACACCAATTTAAAATAATATTATAATATCCTATTAACAATTAATTTTGAATAATTTGAAAATAAGAAAGAAAAACAAACTAATAAAAAATATATATACAAAAAAATATATTTACAATTGGACGTAGTTTCTCAAAAACGTTCCAAACCACAATCACATCAAAATTGAGTTTTTGATGCCAAATAAGTCACGTGACTGTAATTTATTGAATGTCAAAATTTGGCGGTACTACTGTAATTCTTTTAATGAAAGTACGATATATTAGCCCAACCCACATGTATGGTGAACAAAAATAAGTATTAAACTAAAAGAGCCCAAGCTGTGTGGAACAACCCAAATATAAGACATAGCCACAAACAATTTTCTTAAAAGTGATCCAAGCCACCTGAAACGTTTTTGATTTAAAATAATATGAATACTGTCAATACAATATATTTCATTAAAACGTTCCAAGCAACCTGAAACGTTTTTGTTAAAAAATTATATGTGCACTCTCTTTGGAATAGATGTTTAATTAAAACGTTCCAAGCCATCTGAAATGTTTTGCTCAATAATAATATTTGCACTCTCCATAGAATAGATATTTCCATAGTAGGTACTGGTTCAAACCATTTATAATGTTTTTAATTGAAATAAATGTTTCCTATGTCAGCAAAATGGAATAATCATTAAAAAGTTCCAAGTTGTTTGAATTTTTTTTTATTTAAAAAAAATAGCCAAATATAATATTTATTAATTTAAAAAAAGTTTCAAAGTACTTTTTAAAATATAGTTTTCATAGATTTTAAAAGTTAATTTTTTATATTCTATTGCTTTAAAGGAGAATGGGGGGTTTCCTCCCATGTGTAACACTTTCCTACCTATATAATTTGAAAGATCTCAGTGAGTGCTATGTTTTATTGTATGTGCATAACCCCGTATCTCGTGCAGGGAAACTGTTATAGTGTTATTAATAATTACAAAAAAATAAAGAATTATGCCTTAACTAATTAGTCTTTGAATACTACTTAGTTAAGACATAATTACTAACTACTACTAAAGTGATTTAAATGTAGCGCCTACAAAACCCAACACCCTCTCAGCCACTATTGTCAGCGCAGCGCTAAAAAGATAGCAGACATGTAAAAAGTGATTAATGGCGTCCTTCTTCAGAAAGATAACTCTTACTTGGCTGGCGTGAAGTTAGCTTTCAGAAACGTATGCGAAATTAAATGGACAAAGAAAAAACACCCACCCACCACGCTCCCCGCCATTTTATCCAAAAACGACATCTGGTTCGTCAGTTGCAACAACTTCAGGTTGGTCATTGATTACGCTTTTTGTAGATGCCATTATTTACCTACTGGTGGTGTAGTGTTGCAGTCTCTTAACGATGCCAAGTTGGCCAACGATATTTCGAAAAACTGCATTGCTTAAGTAGGCTGTGGAACGAGTCCACAAATTCACATACCTCGGAAGCGTCGTGTCGGAAACTGGAGGAACTGAAGAGGACATCGCTTCTAAGATCGTCAAAGCCCGAGCAACCGAGTGATATAGCAATCATGTAAATTGACACGGAGAGATAAGCTCAAGATATTCCAGTCCAATGTAAAAACCGTATTGGTGTGAGACGTGGAAGATCACAAAGAACACCACGCCCTAGCTTCAAGTCTTTGTGAACCGATGGCTCCGATGGATTATCGAAATATACTGTACCCAGAAAATCTCCAACCTTGATCTGTGGGCAGCGAGACTCCGATCGTCCAGCACCAGACCAATTTGATAGGCGAGCCCTAGACTGGAACCCCCAAGGAAGGCGTAAACGTGGCCGTCCAAAACAGACTTGGCGGCCGACTGTCGCTGCAGAAGTGAAGGGTATAGGGAAGACTTGGAGCGAAATAAAGGGCGAAGCTCGAGACCGACCGGAGACGCACTGTGAACGCCCTCTGCCCCATCGAGGGGACTTAGGAACATAAGTCAAGTAAGTAGGTATACGAAAACGCCATTATGTTGGTTCGTCTCGAGGATGGATTATCAAGAACTATGTAGTTGCAGCGAGGTATAGGACAAGGTGGTTTAATATCTCTGAAACTGTTTACCGCTGCACTGGAAGATGCTTTTAGGCTCTTAGATTGGAACGAAAATGGCATCAACATATATGTGGCGAGTATATCACGCACCTTCATTTGCTGACAATTTCGTGGTCAGGTCTGTGATCTAGGAGGACCTCAATACAGTGCTCGATGACCTAACCAGTGTCTCTCAATAAGTGGGTCTTAAAATGAACATGGACAAGACCAAGATCATGGTAAATGTTCATGTTGCACCCATTCCCAATCAGATCGATTGGAGGCGCTACACTTGAAGCTGTCGTCGAATATATTTACCTGGGACAGTCAGGCCAGAAAAGTAAGTCCAGCTTCGAGAAGGTCACTCGTCAAATCAGAAGTCTAAAGGTCACCAGTGTTGCCTATCTTTTTATAAAAACCTGCTGGGCATGGAAGGTCCCGATTATGTTCACGGATTTGCTAGTGAACAAGTCTTTGATTTTGAATGAAGAAGATAATTTATCCTAAATATGTACAAATATATATTTTTCTATTTAATCTTGTTTAATTACTACTTTCTTAGTTATAAAAGTCATTTGGAACGTTTTTTATAAATTAAAATTTTAAATGTAACATGAATATAGCAATAAAACAAAAACGTTCCACTCCAATATTTTTATCAATATTTAAAAAACTATTAACATTATAGGTTTAAAATAGGGTCAAATTAAAACTAGATCATATCACCAGTAGCATATAAAAGAATCAGTAGTAAAAAGAAAAAGGTTTCTCAAGTAATTTGAAATTTAACTTTAATCATGATTATCTCAAAACTTTACATTTGTGGGTTGGAACGTTTTTCTGAAACTACGTCCAATTATGTCTGAGAGATTATATTTTTTAGCATAGTCTTAAATTTTAATATAGGTAAGCTGAGATCTAATTCATTGGTTTTGGAGAGTGAGTTATATTGTCGAAAGAGTCTTGGTACAGCAGCAAAATACCCGAGATTTGATTTTGCTACGGGTATTGCAAAAAGGTTGTATGAGCACTTTCTCGGTAAGCGTAAGGGTGTTGAAAAATTTAGTTTGTTAATAAGTTCGCTGCTATCAATGAGACCGTTGTATATCCTATATAAAAGCATTGTGTCATTTATATTACCTACTATAATTTTTTTTTTAGCTTTATCTTCCTAGTGGCACTATTAAACAGTTTCCGTAGCTCTGTTTTTTCTGCCTCATTGCGCTATGTTATGAAGCTGAATACATTTACCATGATATTTATGTTTGATAGCTATAAAATTTCTTAAACAGAAAAGGTGTAGGTACCTACTTATTGTGGAAAAATCTAGATTACAAAAAAAATAATAGGTTGGGGAAAAAGTCTTTTCGTATTTTTGTATGAAAAGTCAAGAAATTTTTTTCAAAGTTTATTTACATTTATTTACAATATATATGTACCGTTTTGTTGAACAACTTTCTGCTATTTTGTGGGCAGAGACATTATCCCGTTACTGTAGAAACTTTGGGACTTCTGATCAAAAAAACGGGACAAATAGTTTTGGCAGTCCTCTCTTGAGCTCAACCTTACAGAACCTAAAGAATTCTGAAGAGACCGAAACAGGTGAAAATCTGAAGGCGCAAGGTCAGGGCTATATGGTGGATGCACTAGGACCTCCCAGTCGAACTCTCTTAATTTTTGCTGAGTGGCTAAAGATGTGTGTGGTCTAGCGTTATCGTGATGAAAGACCACACCCTTCCTGTTGATCAATTCCGGCCGTTTTCTCTCGACTGCTTCCTTTAATCTCATCAGTTGCTGGCAGTAAAGATCAGAATCGATGGTTTTGCCGGGCGGTAAAAGCTCATAATGAACAATGCCCTTCCAATCCCACCATACACACAGCATCACCTTATTTCGTGTTAGGCCAGGTTTGGCCACAGTCTGTGAAGCCTGGCCAACTTTCGACCACGACCTTTTTCGCACGTTCTTGTCGTACGTGATCCACTTTTCATCGCCAGTTATCAATCTCTTCAAAAACGGCTCGGTTTCATTACGTCTCAATAATGAATCGCAAATGAGTACACGGTTCATTAAGTTTCTTTGAGTGAGCTCGTGTGGCACCCAAATATCGAGCTTTTTTGTATAACCAGCTTTCTTCAAATGGGTCAAAACTGTTTTGTGGTCAATTCCCAGTTCTTCAGCTACATCGTAACTACTAATATGCCGATCTTGCTCCACTCTTTCAAAAATGGCGTCCATTTTATTCGTAACAGGGCGACCAGAGCGAGGTGCATCTTTAACATCAAAATTTCCGGACTGAAAACGTTTGAACCAAATTTGTGCTACTCTTACTGACACTGCATCAGGTCCATAAACATCACAAATTTTTTTCACTGCTTGAATTGCATTTTTGCCTTTTTTATAATAAAATTTTAAAATGTATCGAATTTCTTCATTAGATTCACTCATTTTTACGGAGAGAAAAACAAATGAAAAATAGCGGGAAACAACTTTTTTTTATTTTTTTCTTTTCTTTATAATGTAACCTTTTTAATGTTACCAAAACCAGCCAGACACAAGTAGTACAGTCAAAGAAATTTTATAATAAGTTTATACCTACGTTATGCGAAAAGACTTTTTCCCCGACCTATTATAAATTATATTAAGTATTTACTCATCTTATATTTTTATTCATCTTTATGTTACTTATTGTTGTCATGTTAGTTTCTCTAAACGTGGGACTAGTATGAGTATGAAAAATAAACTCGAAGCCGGCGGTTTGCCACATACTATGGCTAAGGATACCAGAGGGCGAAAAACGAGTTGCGGAGTCCCGGTTCGGAAAGACAAGACTGTAATGATAATGCCTAGTAGTCTCTACCAATATAAAATGTAAATAATATGTTACCCCTCTTGGCAAAACGGCGTACCTTTATGTACGTCTGGATTCACATAAATTCAATGCCAAACATGTATTCGTGTTGTTGCTTAACCCCTGCTTTTCCTACTCCATGTAAACCCAATAAATACAAAAACAATTAAACCGAAAGACCTAGCGTCGAGCTCTGTTTATTTAATCGTAAACTTTACAACGTCTGTTGCCCTTCTGCCCTTTCACAGTTAAAAACTTTGTTGGGGATAATCGCAAATACGATTATTTGAGGTCACCTTTATATAAAGCGGGTTTGCGTTGAATTTGTTATAAAAATGATACTTTTATGGTAATTTATTTAAGATAATCACATGATTTTTTCTTATAAAGGAACACAGTATTGCTATTTCATTATTATTATCTACTTAACAGCTTAATATGACCCATTGCAGGGACAATACTCCTCTGGTGATAGAGTGAAACTTGGCTGACGATTTATTTTTTATTGACCAAATCATTACAATATAAATTACTTAACAATAATTTTATCAGTAAACCACTCGCTGAAACCCTTTGGTTGAAGTGCGAGTGGGAGTTCGCTTTTTTTACATAGTTAGTTTGCTTATCAATTAATTAATGTACTCATGTTCTATACATTCCAATAATTATCACGCAGGTATAGGATTTTATGTGAAATTTATTCTGAGAATTTTTTTCTTTGTCAGCTCTTGTCACACCTATTAGGATAACATGGTGTAGAGACCTATTAAGACATCATGGAGATCCTATCCATAACCACATGGATAACCCCTTGTAGAATGATCCCCTCTTACAAATGAAACATGTAGCTTTAGTAATTCCCGAGATAAAACTTAACCTCTATGTTGGTCCACCATCGAATAAAGTATGGGTTCTCGTCGTTAATGATCGTTCAACAAAAAGCGTTGTTTGTAAAATATACAAAAGGTTTCCGCGATTTTATTTACAAGATGAGGCCTTTTTAAAGGCTCAGCTAATGTGTTTGTTGGTGATCTGTTTTTTTTTTTGAAAGAAAGAAAGAAAAATCATTTATTAAGATCTCACACTGTCACAATAATTAGAAAGGAATACAATTAAATATAGTGATGAAACAGTGAGAGACCAAAAAGGGAACTCTTCTCAGCACTGTGCTATGGTTACCCATAGCGCTGATATTCTGAAGAGCCCCATGTTTGGCGTCACGGAAGAAAAGAATTTTACATACAAACATAAAAACAGAATTATAAAAGGCAACATACAAGGCTAGAATACAAAATACGGTGTAGGTAAAAAAAAAAAAAATAAAATAAAAAAATGAAACAGACACAATTACCCAACAAATAAAAGGAAAAACAAGAAAAAAACAATAATTACAATTTTTATAAATATTTTTTTAACAGAAAACAGGATAATAAATTATGAAACAAAAAAAAATTTTTCACACATACACACAACGCCATCTAGTCCCAAACTAAGCTGAGCTTTACTATGGGTACTAGACAACGGATAAAGATACATAAATACTTTTTTTTGTAAATACTTACTTATTATACATAGAAAACACCCAGACCAATGCAAAAAATCATGTTCATGCACACAAAGATTTACATTGAGCGGAAATCAAACCCGAGACCTCTGAGTACCAGTCGTGTTATATAACCACTACGCCACAGAGGCCGTCAAATTTCAATTTGATTTCGTTCTAAAGATAATAATTAAACTAGGGTTTCGCAAACAGAATCAGGACAATCGTGGATCCCACAAATAAATATCCTGGGTGGAATTTTCCCTCGAGACATCTTACAAAGTCAAAGTCAAAGTCAAAAACGCTTTAATCAAGATAAATACAATTCTCATTATATATTTCTTGACGTCCTTTAAACTACTTAATCTAAGTTTAAATACATGTAAAAGTTTAGCAAACTTTACCACCGCCTCCAAAGCGCTAGTAGAGAAGAAGCGGCGAAACAAACTCTACTGCTGCATTTTCTTGACGTCAATTTTTTTACATTGTAGATAACTGTAATCAGGCGCTGCAACCATTGTATACCATACATATCCATACAACGAAGGATTTTATTATAAAATGATAAAGGTAGCGTCATGCAGGTAGTACATAAAAGTGGGAGCACCAAATCACATCCATAAACAATTCAGTAATAAAGACGTCGCTCAGCCAAATAACCCTTTAGGTAAATTATTAGAAGTGAACCAAAATGTAAATTGATTAATGTCAAGGTCGACCAGTCACCCCAAGTAGCACCCGTTCACGAGTATAACACAGAGGTCAGCCATCAACCCCCTCGCCATATTGTAGGGAAGGGATTGACCCGGCCCCCACGCCACCACAAGCAATGACATTTTAGTGAGCATGACGAGTCCCGACAATAATATCAACAAAAAAGAAATAAGATAAAAATGGCAGAGGGACGCCTCCATTTAACATCGACCAAAGTAATTTTCCGCGAGTCTTAATTCATAAAGGTACATTATTTTTAGAGGTACATTATATTACTCTAAAACTTATATTGTAATCTTACGACTAGGAGCATCATCATATCCATGGGTTCTTATCATTAAGGTAACTAGATGTATCATAGTAAGCTTTTTTGCACAATTTAGGCTTGATATAATTCTTGAACTTATTAATGGACATGTTACAAACATCTTTTGGTAGTTTATTATAAAAGCGTACACACGTGCTACAGAACGACCTACCTATTTTTCGGAGTCTGCTGCTGGGCACAGCTAAGTCATCTTTATTTCTCAAATTAAGATTATGAAAATCGCTATTTTTATGAAATTTATCACGATTTTTATGAACATAAAGCAGATTTTCGTAAATATATTGTGCATAGACAGTTAAAATACCTATTTCTTTAAATTTCTCCCTAAGTGATTCTCTGGGTCCCATTTTGTAAATAGCTCTGACAGCTCTTTTCTGCAATATAAAGATGGTCTCAATATCAGCAGCACATCCCCACAATAGTATGCCATAAGACATTATACTGTGAAAATAGCTGAAGTAGACTAGGCGGGCAGTCTCAACGTCCGTATATGCGCGAATTTTCTTAACCGCGTAGGCGGCAGAACTAAGTTTGTTGGACAGAGCTTCCACATGTGGGCCCCATTGAAGCTTAGCGTCTAAAGTTATGCCCAGAAATACTGTCTTATCTACTAATTCAATTTCCTCATTGTTTACTTTAACTATAGTTTTAGCCTGCCTTACATTGGGAAGTGTAAATCTAACTAACTTTGTTTTTAATCTATTAAGTAGCAAATTGTTTGTACTAAACCAATTGACTATTCTATCAAGAGCATTGTTCACATCGTCAATATTAGATTGCTGTCTCTTAACCTTAAATATTAAGGATGTGTCATCTGCAAACAATACTATACCATGATTGTCCCTTACCATATATGGTAAGTCATTTATGTAAACCAAAAATAAAAAAGGCCCTAATATGGATCCCTGGGGTACCCCTATGTCTACAATTGATCCAGGGGAACGTATTCCATTTATATCTACACTATGCACCCGGCCACTAAGGTAGGATGAAATTAAATTGAGTGCCACATCCCTTACACCGTAGTGGTAAAGTTTCATTATTAATGTGTTATGTAAAACGCAATCAAACGCCTTGGATAAGTCACAAAATACGCCATACGCATCATGCGACTCCTCCCAGGCTTCAAATATGTTTTCTATCAGGGCTACACCCGCATCAGTTGTCGATCGGCTTTTAGTGAAACCGAATTGTTTGTTATGTAACAGATTGCTATCATGAAAGTGTTTGAGTAGTTGATTTAAAATAAGTTTTTCAAACACTTTACTTAATATTGGTAGAACAGATATTGGCCTAAAATTGGAGGGATCTAATGAACTACCTGATTTAAACAAAGGAATCACTTTACTAATTTTCATTAAATCAGGAAACACTCCACAATCTAAACAACTATTAAATATAACAACAAGCTGAGGTATAATAACTTCAATTATAGATTTAACAATAGGTACAGAAATCCCCCAAATGTCTTTAGTTTTCTTGGGATTGATTTCTTTAAGCACTCTACGAATATCTTGTGCGCTAACATGCCTAAATATAAGTACTTCATCAAATCTAGCTACATTTGCTTTCAACAAATTTTCTGATAGGGAGGTAGAAGAACCAAGTGTTTTTGTCAAGAGAATTGGAGCACTAGTAAAGAAGGTCTCAAATTGGTGTGCTACCTCTGGTTCCTTTGTAATTATATTTCCACCAATGCTCAGTTTAAATTCAGTAACCTTGGAGCGGAGTCTTCCTGTTTCAGCATTGATAACATTCCAAGTTGCTTTGATTTTGTTATGACTTGATGTTATCTTCGACCTAATATAAAAAGATTTTGCCTGAATGCACACTTTTTTAAAAATCTTTGAATAATTCCTAACATACCTATGAAACTCTTCTGAAGTATTACTCTGCTTCTGTGCATATAATTCATATAGTTTTATTCTACTTAGATTAATTCCAACCGTTGCCCAGTCAGCAAACTCTCGTTTGTTAGATACCATCAAAGATCTAGATGTAAATATAGATTGAAATTGGTCATTTAAAACCTTAAAGAAGTTATCGTATAGTACATTTGGGTCCTTGTCAGAAGGAAGAAATGGCAAGATGTTTGTTAAGTTATCTTTCAACTTTTCAATACGGTTAGATGTTACTGGTACATACGATATCCTCCTTCGCGGTGTTGGTGTATTTTCAATAGTAAAATTGACCAATTGACCGCAGTGGTCAGATTCTAACTTACTGATCATGGATTTGTTAATTGGTGTTATGTTATCGGTAACAAAGATATTATCTATACATGTTGCAGAAGTTTCTGTTATTCTAGTTGGCTCTAGAAACAAGGGAGACAAATTGTGTGACTTATACAGATTCAGAAGTCTAGTTGTACAAGCATTTACCTTTAGTATATTTACATTAAAATCTCCGCAGACCAATAGCTGCTTTTTTGACTTAGTTAATTTTGTTAACATTTCATCCAGAATCTGCAAAAAATCATCAAAATTCCTCTCTACCAGTGGCGAAGGGTGATTTTTTAGAAAAGGTAAGCCGAACGAAAAAAAAACTTGTGACTGTCACAAACATCAATTTAACGGACACAAAGAACAAGATCCAGACTCAGGACAATAATTTGTTGATCAAAAAGAATTGTCCTGCCTGGGAATCGAACCCGCGACCTCGTGCACGTCAGCCGCTTACCGCGACCGCGCCGCGCCATCGAGGTTAAAGTGTCTTTCTATAATATTAAATTTCTATTTCGTAATCTACTTTTCTATTGTACTTCATACGTATTAGTGAAAAAATATTCTGTCCCGAACTCAAGTACATAAAGCTATTCAAATCCGAATATGTTTCTCAGTTTGGACATGTTTCTTTGATGAATTAGATAAATGACTCCACAAACTTTTAAAATCTGAGAATAAGACACAAGGGAAACAAAACGTACTATTTAATTTACAACTGCAAGCTGTAAGCCACTTATATTTATCATAAATAGATGTAAATAATATAAAAATATATCGTAAATGCATGGCGCCGGGCGGCGGCCGACGCACGTCTCGTTTGTATCCCACATTCATGTCTGTATTTCTTATTTTCGTTATTTAATTTCAAGAAAGAAGTTTTGCTTCCACAACAATTAATCAATAAGTCAACAATCTAATACTATTAACGCTGCCATTGTAACAACAAATTAAAGTAATAACAATGAAGTAAGTACTTACAATAATGTAGTAGGTAGGCACCCAAAGCACTATGACAATAATTCAATCCATGCACAACACTCATAACACAAACATACTTAGTAATTACTACTTTACACAAAACAGAGAATTCTAATGTATTTGCACTGTAAATACTTTAAAATATAAATAATAGCTGAATGAAAACAAAAACAATAATAAATGTCAAAATAAAAACTTTGGTACTTTGGGTGGGAAATGACTGAGAGCAAAGCAATGAACACAATATCGTTCGTTCATACATCGCGATGGATCGTTTTGATTGGTCAATACAACGACGAACGAATGATGCGTCGTTTTGATTGGTCAATACAACGACGAACGAATGATGCGTCGTTTTGATTGGTCAATACAACGACGAACGAATATATTAATAATACTCAATTTCCTTAGGTAACTCGAAAAATGCCGGCTTATTCATTCAATGATCGTTCCTTATATCGACGCTCACACACAAAGATAAAATGCAATGTTTTTGCATGTGTGCGTACGACTTTCGTACCGTCTGTTTATACTCGATTCCTATTTTTGAGACCGGCTTACCGCCGCCATTCTAATGTACTCTGTGCCGCCGCCATTAGTTGACAATGTTGTAATAATAGATGGCGTTATGAGTACGTAAATAATTTTCATAATATGTATTGCGATTTACGTAGGTAAGAGAAAACTTTTTTGTTTTTTTAATTTTGTGTACTGAATGGATGTTACGTCATTGATTTATAACTGTTTATTATACAATGTTATTGCAAAGGTAAGCCGGTAGGAATCGGGTTATATGGACCCTTCGCCACTGCTCTCTACAGGCCGTCTGTACACACTTGCTACTATAAATTGCTCTAGTTCTACACAGGCTATTTCAGTTACACATTCCACAGACATAGATACAACATCATTTCTTACTTTATACTTTAACTTTTTATTTATAAGTATCAGAGAGCCTCCTTTAGTCCTATTTACCCTGCAGAATGCGCTACCAACTTGGTGGTTACTAAAATTGAACATGAGCTGCTGTGCCCTAAGATGGTGTTCGGTTAGGCATATGATATCAATATTTTCCATGTTCATATACAATTCTAGTGTTAGTATTTTGCCCTCCGTTAGATTATATATATTCTGATGCACTAGGTTAATATTACATTTTGTATTGGTTTTATTTCTTAAGGGGCAGTTACTGTTGTAAGCTCTATGATTAGATTCCCTCGATAAAGCAATCAATTGTTGACTAATATCTTTATTTTGTAAATTTATATTATTTTGAATGACAGAGGGATAATTAATATAATTATTATGATCTGAATTAAAATTATTAAATGTAAATGTGTCAATGCAAGAGATTGCCTCTTTTGTCTTATAATCTAATTTAAATTATTTGGATATAGACTATCCTGACTAGATTCACTCATACTGTTATTAGACTGCTCAAATAAAGCAGTTTGAGTAGCCAAGTTCTTGGCTGAAATGTCAATACAATAATGTAGCGAGGATGCTACTTGTCTTTTGTAATAGTTGGAAAGCCTATGCTTACCTTTTGTCAGATAATAATTGTTTTTAAAAATAGAATTAATATCAATTATATTAATTTTATCATTATAGCATGCAATAGTATGTAGTGTTAAATTCAAATTATATCTAATTTTGTTTTCCGCATCTGGCAAGTTGTTGCAATAGGGCAGTGTATACAAAACAATCTTATTTACATTTAAATTACTTAATGATTCACAGTATTTTATGAGCTCCTGTTTTGTTACACTTCCCCTATCCCCTATTAAAATAACTAAATTATCATCCTTCACAAAACACACTACACAGCAGTTGCACAGCGCAATAACTTCCCACCAACGCAATTTATTAGTCATCATAACAGCCCACAAAGTCCCACTGCAGGGACGGGCCTCCTCCTGTAACGGAGGGATACTTGGCGTACTATTACCACGCTGGCCAAACGGATTGGTATAGGGTTTATTTTCAAGTTTTCCTTCTTTTTATAAAGATAATATTCACGGATAATCCCTTAGTCGGTTTTTCAACACCCATAGAATGAGATGGGGTGGTGACAAATTGTATTCTTACTCCGTCACCACACGGGGAATTAATAATATTTTACTCCAGCCATCCTGTAATCTCGTACACCTGAGGTTGTGTTTCCAACTAACCACTTTAAAAGACCTCTCCAACAGGGTCGGTACGATGAAAATCAACGTTTTAACAAACTAGTTTCCTAACATAAAGTTACCCAAAATCCCTCTCAAGTCCTTACGTCTATAAATTAATCATTTATTGATTGATATAAGTTAAATAGATCAAGTTCTGTAGTAGAACTAAGGGACTATCCGTGAATATTATCTTTACGAAATAAAAAGAAGGAAAACTTGAAATTAAACACAGTCACTATACCAATCCGTCTGGCCAGCGTGGTATTAGTAAGCCAAGGATCCTTCCGTCACGGGAGGAGGCCCGTCCCTGCAGTGGGACATTAATGGGCTGTTATGATGATATACTCGTAGAGATAAGGCTTAATGTTATGGTTGAGTGATTAGGATAAGTTTAGTTTTGATCTAACGTATCTCATGATAGAAATAAATGTATATACCTACACATATGTTCTATCCTCTCCGCGTCACTACACTAACATAACGATCACGATATGTGACAAGCTGTCCCTAAAAGACGTTCACATTCTTTTGTGACCATCCATAATATTATACAAGTGTGTCTGTTTGTCTTACTTTCACGGCAAAAGGGACCGTCGAATTACGTGATTTTTTAAGTGGAGATAGTTGAAAGGATGAAGAGTAACATAGGCTAATTTTTCTTTTCTTGTGTGTCCAGGAAAGGGGAACAGTGCTACCCCGGATTAACGCAAGCGCAGCCGCGGGCAAAAGCTAGTCTACGATAAGCATCTTCGAGTTTACTAGACAGTAGATAAAAGTCGTATCATTTCAATTACATCAAGATGAAAGCCACTTACGCTTGAAGCGTCTTACAATTATATCCATCATGAAAATACTTTTCTAGAATAAATACTCTTACAAAGGCAAAAACACATCTTAAAAGAAAAACGATAAAACGGAACGCTTTTTTGGTGAGTAATGTCTGCCAGATGGGAAAATTTATTAAACCAAAGTCTTGTTATAAATTGTAAGATATCTCATTAAGATGCTCTTGTTGAAATATTTTTCAAAGGTATTTTTTAAAATATACTTACTGCTTGACTATATTTTGCAAATAAAGCAACTTCTTAAATCATCTAGGAATCTATTAACTAACTACTCCCTCATTTTTTTTAAACGTGGGCGTGTGAACATGTCATGGTGTAGTCTTGGTCTGCATTTGTAAAGGTCGGCAGATACGCAACGACTCACCTTTTATTTCATACTACTTACTATAGTAATTAATTTTTGGAAAGTCAATTATTAATTTTCAAATATACTCCAGTAAAATAAGCATTCAACCTCGGAATGGAAGCGAATAAGCTGTAAATTTGCATAAACCTTTGTTTTGGTGTACTAATGACTGGTAGAAAAGTCTCATATGATCACGTGTCTGCGTCATAAGTTATTCAAGGTCAAAGGTCACGAAAATCAGTTTTTTCCCATTATCTCGTTTTCTATGGGAAATACGCATTTAACGTCATTATAAATATTGTAGATCATAAAATTGTCTACAAAAAATATCTGAACACTTTTCTCCTAAAAAGCATCGCTTTCGAGATATCGTGACTTTAGAGCGCAGGAAAGTCGTATTTTCGACTATATGCACACACTAGCTTTTTCCCGTGATTTCGCTCGCCTTTATAAATATTATGAAAAATAAGGCTTATTTCAATATATAGTAGCATATGCATGCTTGGTCACAGCCTAATCGGTTTGAAATTGACAAGGTTACATACAAACTTCCATCCCCTATCTTATCCCTTTAGGGGTAGAATTTATCAAAATCCTTTCTTAGCGGGTGCCTACGTTATATCATCTACCTGCATGCCAAAATTCAGCTAGATTTGTCCAGTGGTTTGGGCTGTGCGTGCGTTATTAACGTGGTTTCTCCAGTAGGAATACTCCTACCACATTATAGTGATCTATCAACGCACAGCCCAAACCACTGGACAGATCTGGCTGAATTTTGGCTGAGACCAAGCATGCATATGCTATTATATATTGAAATAAGAGTTATTTTTCATAATATTTATAAAGGCGAGCGAAATCACGGGAAAAAGCTAGTGTGTGCATATAGTCGAAAATACGACTTTCCTGCGCTCTAAAGTCACGATATCTCGAAAGCGATGCTTTTTAGGAGAAAAGTGTTGAGATATTTTTTGTAGACAATTTTATGATCTACAATATTTATAATGACGTTAAATGCGTATTTCCCATAGAAAACGAGATAATGGGAAAAAACTGATTTTCGTGACCTTTGACCTTGAATAACTTCTGACGCAGACACGTGATCATATGAGACTTTTCTACCAGTCATTAGTACACCAAAACAAAGGTTTATGCAAATTTACAGCTTATTCGCTTCCATTCCGAGGTGGAATGCTTATTTTACTGGAGTATTTATCTTTTTTATCTTTATTTGAAACGCATTCTACCGTTGCTGATTTACAGAAGAGATTTAAAGCGAACTAGGCGGCCAATAGTTGCCTGGACACTTGAGTGGATAACGTTTATCGCAGCACGACACGATCAAACGTTACGTGTTCACATGTATGTCCAGAGAAGCGGATCTTAAGAGCGTTTATAGGGCTCACTAGCGCCGCCAATAGAAATAAATCATAATTCGGTATGTAAAGTAAAAGTTTACCTATGTCGAATCCGAAACCATTTAGAGATTTTAGATCAATAAGTAATAAAATCATATTTTTAGCGCAAAAAACCGCAAGATTGTGTTTATTTTTACAATTATTACATAAATTACTTTGTCTTTCATTTGACGTCTTAAATGACATCATGTTGTCAGGCTCAACAGAATTTTGTTTCTACTTTCATTGCTCAATAATTAAAACAACTAATTTGAGCATTTCTGCCCCCCCTCCCCCCCAACCTATAGTCCATCTGCAGTAAACAGCCAAAGTAAGTAATTCGACCGCATGTATGATGTCATACATACGGTCGAATTACTTACTTCAACTGTTTTCCATTCCACAAATAAACAATAAGTAGGAAAGCAAAAATACTCAAATTAGTTGTTTATAATTAATAAACCTTTAAAATAGAAATATAAAAAAAATACCAAAAAAATCTTTAAATATCGAATTCGCAAATAGACTAGATATACAAATACTTTATTGCCTTTTCTCACGACTTTGTTATCAACATTTTACGTTATTCATCCATATATTTGTAAATTATAATTTTTTTCTGAAATTGGCGGCGCTAATAAACGCTCTTAAACAATTAATACAATTTATGAAGAACAGAAAGAAAGAAATAACATGTTCTCTATCGTGATATATTTCTTTTCTTTCATGTCTCCTAGACTGTTCCACAGCTTAATAATCCGGCATAGGAAATATAATTAATGACCCATTTAAACAGACCAAAATCGAATCAATATAATCTTATAAGCTGTCCCTTTTACAACCCAATAATTAACCGTGCGACCCCTTTAAATAAATAACCGGTTAAAATCACATAAAGCTGTCAAATAAACCGGTATTTTATGTTCGATTAAAATACCGATGTTGTTTTGCTACAGTAATCGAGGCTCGCCTACGCAACGCCTACGCGCTACGACGTAGCACGCCTACGCCGTAGACATTGCACGCTGGGCTATTTTGAATAAAGGCAATGAAAACTTTTAGGTCTTATTGTACAAAAGGGCTAGTGGTGATGTAATAAGAATATATACAACCTTAATGACCTTTGTGGCGTAGTGGTTATATGTATAACATGAAAGCTACGCAGAGATCTCGGGCTCGATTACCGCTCAATGCATTTTTTTATGTGCATAAACATGATTGTTTGCATTGGTCTGGATTTACAAAAAAAAATAGTATTTAAGTATGTTTATCCGTTGTCTAGTACCTATAGTACAAGCTTTGCTTAGTTTGTGACTAGATGGCGTTGTGTGAAGGTGTGAGGAATATTTATTTATTATTTTACTGTTTTATTTAGCAATAAGCTTTCTTCGTTTGTATAAAGTTGCGACTGCCTTGCGTACCCTTAAAAAGCTCTTTGCAGTGGGACATATAAATACTATGATAACGATGATCAAAAATGGTTTCCAACTGGAACTAATACAATTGCCGAAATACAAATAGCCCGGTATCTATTGAGAGCTGTTAAAACAAATTATGATTTGCTTTTTTTCATATAATTACATTTGGGGGTGTTAAAAACTCTCAATATATATTTTGAATTGTATTTCGAGCGACAGAGATGACGCTCTACGAAGCCGAAATGAGCCGACTGTCTCTTTCCACAGGTCGATGTGTAATATAAACGGCCGGGTACTGTAGGTAAATTATTATTTTCTTTTGTTTTCTTTCTTTTATTCTTTTAAAAAGACAACTCCCGTTTCATATCTTGTGTCGCGGGGACTTTACAAATATAATTCAACTGACATAACGAACATCTGTACTCAGGACAATATTTTGTAAATCAAACAATAATATATACTTATATGTCCTGCGTGTGAATGAAATCTGCTACCTTGTGCACACCAGCCACTTAAACACCATCGCGTCGCCGAGGTAAAAATCAATTTAAAAAACAGTAAGTACTTATCAAAATAAATCACATTCCCAAACGCTAACTCAACTCAAGCATACAAATCTGTACCCCATTATTTACTAAAACCCCACTAACTAATAGAATAACCCTACTAACTAAATTAACCCGCCATCTGTTACTACACGCATACTAGGGCAAAACCCCAAATACAAATATCTATACTATTTGTATATGTATAAGGTCGAAGGTATATTGACCTCACCAAATAATAGGTCACAATTCGAATACTTTGTCTCGCTTACACACTTGCTATCTCGTTCTAAAGGCTGTATTGTGCCTTTATATAACAACTAGCTGTAAAACGCGACTTTGTCCGCGATTAAATTTGAAATGAATAAAAAGAAACTTGTATAATTCATACAAAGGTTATTCATCATCATCATATCAGTCAATCGAGTCTGTATATGCCCTTAGGCCCCCTAAATTTGAATTTCTTTTTGTCCTAGCTTGATGTTATATAGCCTATAGCCTTCCTCGATCAATGGTCTATCCAAAACTGAAAACTAAATTCAATTCGAAGAAGTAGTTCCTGAGATTAGCGCGTTCAAACAAACAAACAAACTCTTCAGCTTTATATAATAGTATAACAATACATACAAATTGGCAAAATACTAAAGAATAACTGCAATAATATACCAATCAGAAAATAAATAGCCCGTTTCTATAACCAGTCTTTATATCTCTACATTTAAAATTGAATGGTGTGAAAAAAAAGACCAACCAAATTGAGAAGCTCCTTTTCTTTTTGAAGTAATTTAAACACAGCGGGAAAAAATGCAATAAAATTTATTCAGATACTTGGACATAAAGTTCCTGTATTAAATACATTCATAATTCAAGTAAAATATAAAATTACTAGCTGACCCGTGCCCACTTTGTTGGACGGCGAAAAAAACGC
Organism: Schrankia costaestrigalis; assembly: GCA_905475405.1. Classification (NCBI taxonomy): domain Eukaryota; kingdom Metazoa; phylum Arthropoda; class Insecta; order Lepidoptera; family Erebidae; genus Schrankia; species Schrankia costaestrigalis. The sequence continues at coordinate 17,489,550 of FR997838.1, read as the reverse complement.
GTCGCTTTTTAAACATATTTCATTACTGCTCCACTCCTATTAGTCATAGCGTTATACTATATAGCCTATGACACTCTCCGACAAATGGACTATTCAATAAGGAAAGAATTTTAGAAATCAGTTCAGTAGATCCAGAGATTACCGCCTACAACGTCACAAACACACAATCTTTACCTCTTTATAATATTAGTATAGATTATAGGAATATTAACTGATACTGTTAGTGTAGTGTGAGGAAAAATCGACTTTTAATTTTTTAATATTTTTTCTCCTATGCCAGACGGGTCACCTAGTAAAGTAAAGAAATCAAACAATCTGTAAAGAAAATCCCAACCTAATAAGAAGTCTCCACCTCTTTTTGTAGTCAGTAAAAATGCATATGAAATTGCCGTTTTGTATGAAGATTTTATCAGAAGTTAAATTTTTCATACTAACGTTTTCTTTGATTTTTCAATAATTTAAACATAATAAAATGAAATGTAGTATAAGTAAGTAATGGCGCACATTTAAGCTAACAATTGTGTTTAAAACAAATAAAAACAAAGTATCAGGGAAGAAGTTACAATTAAACAAATGGGAAAATCCGCTGTTTTAAATTGGACCCATGTTCACAGGCTTATTATTAATACAAATTATAATTATTTTTATTTATTATCTTTTGTTAGATGTTGGTAATGTCCTATATTTCCTAAATAACAAAAAATATTTAAACAATAAGTATATGTTTTTAAAGAATATAGAGTTTAAAGACGGCGCAAAAATAAAACGGCAATTTCGTAGGATAACATACATAGCGTCAAAAACTGCACTGAAATTCCTCGTGCCAATGTATTTCTACATCAAATACCAAATAAATCTTCGATCCACTAAATATACAAACGAGCTATAGGTAATAATATTATGAAGTACTTAAGTAGAGAAAAAAATCGTGATCGTTAATTTAACTCCCTCCTACGCTAGTGATTGATTATTCTATCTCTGTACCTATGTGTGTTAAGTTTTTATCCGCGTAAGTAGATAGGATAAGTTCCATTAAACATATTCATTCATACTATATAACTAAATAGAAAACCTTCTCGTTCTCTTCTTTTTAGAGTAACTACTTAGCTTAATAAAATATCTCAAAAGCTTACATAACCTATTTTGTTCAGGTAAAGTTCCCAATAATTCATCCTCAATATCATTCAAGGAAAACATTACGGAGATAGCTACGGCCTTACAAACCCTTTTTACTATGAGAATATAATATTTTCAACAAAATTTGTTCCCTATGAAATATAACCACGGAAGCGTCTTTTGAGGAAAATCAATTTTAATGCCATTTCGTTTATTAAATATGAATCACGGTTACCGATTTTACATGCTTAAGTAAATTTTACATTTAGGGAGTTTATACACATTCGATTTTTTTACTCCGTCACCACATGGAGGTACCGTGTGGTGACGGAGTAAGAATACAATATGTCACCACCCCATCTCATCCTATGGGTGTCGTAAAAACCGACTAAGGGACTATGTGTGAATATTATCTTTACGAAATAAGAAGAAGGAAAACTTGAAGTTATAATGATTGATATGTAAATTCACGCCTTATTTGCTTGGGGGACAGATGAACGCCATGTATTTACTACGATCGTTATAGGTACACGTGCTTTACTTCTTCTACATTCATACAATTATCTTCCTTTGCCTTTCGATTCCAAATATTGAGTCTTTGTGACAAGAATTATGTAGGTGGACCCATGGGATGAGATGGGGTGGTGACATACTGTATTCTTACTCCGTCACCACACGGATAAAAACTTTTAAACCCGACATATAAAAAGAAGATACCAGTTAGCACAGCGTTCGGTCGTCTCGTAGTTATCCAATGCGACAGTTTAGCGGTTAAAATATATGTTCTGCGGTTGTGAGACGAGCGACTAAACTTTACTATATTTCACAAACTGTTACACTTTGTCAGTTTTCCTTTTGTGTGTAAACGTGTTTGTGTAGAATTGTAGTCTCTTGCTTTCAGATTTTATCGCGACTGTTATGAAATAATATAGTTTTCGTCGTACATTTACTCATAGTCTACTAGTTCTAAACTGTATTTAATTCAAAGGAGTCCATATTTATATTATAAATGGGAAAGTGGGTCTGTCTTTCTTTCACGGCAAAACGGAGCGACGAATTGACGTGTTTTTGTTAAGTGGAGATAGTTGAAGGGATGGAGAGTAACGTAGGCTACTTTTTGCTACCCCGAATTTAACGCGAGCGAAGCCGCGGGCAAAAGCAAGTAGTATATACTTTGGGTACAGCACAAATTATTTACAGCCACACGGTGTTCCAACAGGCTTATGCCTTGTCCCAGAGTAGTCCTAGATTTCAAATGGCGGGGTAAAGACCTAAGAAGGATAGATAATCCTTGAACGGACATTGATCGCCTCAACGCAACTGCGATTTCTTTAATTTGTTAAGTATCTTTAGATATCAGCACTTTCTTAAACAATTTTTAAATAGACCATTGAAAGCGCAACTCCCATATTTATTTCTTTTAATCAAAATAGATTAATTTATTTGCAAAACCTTGCAGAAAAATCAATAAATAAAATAAGCAACCTAAGTAAATACAAAAGTCCTTACCACGACCGTGACCTGCGTAGACAGGCAATTAAAGATCTCTGATGTCATTAAATCGATGTCACACCGTTACGAACACAACCAAATAACTTTTACGAACCTTTCACTTAAATATTCAAGAGAAAAGATAGCATCTTACATTTATTACTTAAAAGAAAAAAGGAAAAGATACCTTTATTCGCATTTTTAAGTAAATTTTTATTACGTTTCTTACAAGTCTGTGACTTGTTATCTTAAGGTGAATTGAAATTATACTTTTACATAGTATTTATTTATCTTATGTCATTATGGTTTCGTTTAGGTATTGATTAGTTGAGAGATTTAATAACTTTTTTGAGATAACAAATCATCTAGGTTCAAGGCAATAATTTGTAGACCATACAAATTAATTATCTTGCGTGGGGTTCGAACAGCCGCATGCTTTCGCTTTGCCATCGATGCATACTACTCCTGATTTTGGACTATATCTATACTTATACTAATATTATAAAGAGGTAAAGTTTGTGTGTTTGTGACGTTGTAGGGGGTAATCTCTGGATCTAATGAACCGATTTTAAAAATTATTTCTGTGTTGAATAGTCCATTTTTCGGGGAGTGTCATAGGCTGTATAGTATCACGTTATGACTAATAGGAGTGGAGCAGTAATGAAATATGTATAAAAAAGGGACGCATTTTTTTCGGCGCCCAACGAAGTGGGCACGGGTCATCTAGTATTCAATATACTACACTTATCTATGTTGTAGTTAAGTTGTTATTTAGCTATCTCTTTGTAAAACAATTCGGTTAACATTGAGCTTAACTTGCGCAATTAAACTTACTTGATTACATTTGGAACTTGTACACTAGAGCCATAGACTAAATAAATACAGAGACAGGCCTCCTTCTATGAAGAAGTTAAACTAAGACTACTATGTAGAAGAATTGGAACAGGATTAAGGGTAAAAAGTTTGAATGCTAATCTTGATGAGCATAAACATTAATATAATACATATTCACGGACATCTCTACACAGCGCCATCTGTTCCCAAAGTAAGCTAGGCTTAACCTGCTCGTGTAACAGAACAACGGATAATACTTATATACTATTTTTTTGTAAATACATACATATTATATATATCAATTTACTTACAAAGAAAAAGCTTATATAGAACTATGTTTCGTTTAGTGAAAGCTCTGCTTAGTTTGGGACTAGAGATGACGTTGTGTATTTATGTGAGGAACATACACAATACGAATTTAAGTTTATGTAGGTACATTGTAATTTGTAAATTATTATTTTTTGTAAATTTTAAAATGTAAATTATACTGTTTGAAAAGTAAAATACAGAGTAACACAAACGTATCATAGTAACTAGGTTGCACAAAACAAAAGCTTTTATATACCACTTGAGCGTTCGCGAGTAACAAATTGACGGTTTATTGATTACCCCCACATTTGACAGTCGAACCTACTTTGTTTCCGCTTACAAGTTGCTTCTTTGTTTTATATTCGTTTTGCATAAAATACATCACGACTCAGTAAATATCAATTAAGTAAGTAATATTTTAATACCTACGTAATGTTAGTTCTACTTGTAAAAATATTTCTGACTTTCAGAGTGATACTTTAAAACAAAGCTATAGGTTTTATAAAAAAATTTTTCTTCAAATAGGTTTCATTGTCGTGAAGTCAGCTTATTGCACAACACGGAACTTTGTAAACGATTTTAACTATTTTGATTTTCTATTCTAAACCGACTATCAAAATCAACGAGTAAGTATTGCAAGTAACAAAATGATAGTTTTTTTTTTTTTTAAAGAAACAATATTGCATACTGTCATTCTGTTTCGTTATTATTTAAGATTACATTAATATGTTGTGTTTTTTATGGGTATAGTTTATAATATCGACAGACACTACATCGATGGTCGCTACATCGACAGTACCCAAAATCGACGGTATGCTACATCGACAGTACACTAAAAAGACGGTACGCTACAATGACAGTATACTACATCGATGGTCGCTACATCGACAGTGCACCAAATCGATAGCACGCTGCATCGACTAACTAACCCAAGCCAGGTTTCATTATTTTTTAATAATAAAAACTAATTTCAGAGTGATACTTTAAAACAAAGCTATAGGTTTTATAAAAAAATTTTTCTTCAAATAGGTTTCATTGTCGTGAAGTCAGCTTATTGCACAACACGGAACTTTGTAAACGATTTTAACTATTTTGATTTTCTATTCTAAACCGACTATCAAATCAACGAGTAAGTATTGCAAGTAACAAAATGATAGATTTTTTTTTTTTTTTAAGGAAAAAATATTGCATACTGTCATTCTGTTTCGTTATTATTTAAGATTACATTAATATGTTGTGTTTTTTATGGGTATAGTTTATAATATCGACAGACACTACATCGATGGTCGCTACATCGACAGTACCCAAAATCGACGGTATGCTACATCGACAGTACACTAAAAAGACGGTACGCTACAATGACAGTATACTACATCGATGGTCGCTACATCGACAGTGCACCAAATCGATAGCACGCTGCATCGACTAACTAACCCAAGCCAGGTTTCATTATTTTTTATTATTCTAAGGCATTTTATTTATTATATTTTTTTATTATTCTACGATTTATTAAAATTAGGTAGGAATATTGTTATTTTTATTATTCTACGAAATTTTTGAACTACTCAAGCCAGAATTAAATAAAAAACATAGGACTTTTTAAAAGTTTTTACTTAATTACAATTTGTTGAATCTGTAAATTGCTTGATTTTAATTGTAAGTACTGTGGTAAAATAAACATATAATATTCGTATGTAACATTGATTTATAGTTTTCTTTTTAAACTTCTAAAATTAACAATAACAAAAACGATTGATTTAAAACATTCTAATTATAATTAGTTTTTATTATTAAAAAATAATGAAACCTGGCTTGAGTTAGTTAGTCGATGCAGCGTGTTATCGATTTGGTGCAGTGTCGATGTAGCGACCATCGATGTAGTGTACTGTCATTGTAGCGTACCGTCGTTTTAGTGTACTGTCGATGTAGCATACCGTCGATTTTGGGTACTGTCGATGTAGCGTACCATCGATTTAGGGTGCTGTCGATACAGTAACCCATCGATGGAGCGTTTGCGATGTAGCGACCATCGATGTAGTGCCTGTCGATATTATAAACTAGACCCGTTTTTTATATATTGTATTTCTCAACTACGCCGCTATTGTATTAGGAAGCTACCTGTAAAGATAAGTAGGTTATTATATTAAAATCTCTGTGGTCGGTCCCTCATGATTGAGGTTCGTGGTCATCAGTGGATGTGGATGATTTGCACCGGCTTTCGATGATCTGCCTCCACCGGTGCCTGTTCATCGCGTCTCGCGCAACAGAGCAAAACGTGGTTGATGATGGGCCTCTCACTTGATGGCTCTATCTGGTTGGGGAACGTCCCCGTGCTCGTTTGCCCTCCATGTTCCCAACAACGATAAGTTTTTCGAGGCTCTCTTCACCCCTCCTCATTATGTGGCCAAAGTAGGTTAAAATGCGTTGCTGGCAGATGGTGGAAAGGCGTTGTTGAAATAAATAAATAAAATAACTTAATATCAAGAATCTTTCTTAACTGAAAAAATGTGAAACTTAGGAGTAGACTCGACTTCCAACAAGCCTTGACACGAACCGCCAACCAACAAATAAATACAACACAATAAGAGTAAGTGTTATCACTTAACACAAAGCCTTGTTTGATATATTTTGAAAACCTTTTATTATTGCCGTAGGTTCATTCATGCGTTGATAACTAACCTTAATCTATCTATCCGTTGATATAAAACGATTGGTAAATCAAATACCTAGTAAGTACTATATTTTAGAAATAAACTTTAGTTTACAAAAGTCAGTTTTTTAAACATATTTCATTACTGCTCCACTCCTATTAGTCATAGCGTGATACTATAGGTATAGCCCATGACACTCCCCGATTAATGGACTATTCAACACAGAAATATTTTTTAAGAGATTACTCCCTACAACATCACAAACAAACATAAAAACTTTACCCTTTTATAATATTAAGTATATATAAGTAATATAAACTCGGAGCGTCCTTATTATTTAAAGACTATTTTCTATAAATCTAGTACCAACAAGTGGGTACACTTGGGTGAGGCTGATACCGCGAGGCCGCATTGCTGAGTTGACGTTTAGTGTTTGTCATTTGGATATCTGAAGTATCTTTGTACTATGTCTGAAGTTTTGCGTTGGAATATTAATGCCACTGGAAAAACCGGACATTCTAGATGGAATCGCAATCCTGAGGGGTTGTTAGAAATAATTAAAAACTAATTCGATTGTAACTCAAACTTTAAAATAGATTAAGCCGCTTAGAAAGGTCGCATCGCAATCGAACTTACAAAAAAAAGACATACCTACGTATGCCTCTACCAACACGTAAACAACTACAATACCTCTTTTAGATCAATCGGTTAGACACCTACTAAGCAAAATAAGCATCATTAATAAGTATCCAGGCAACACAGAGGTTATATAAAGTCAAGCGTGTAATCATCCAAAACCTATTTGGCATAATACATTTGACCCTTCCCTACCCTTAGTAGTTCCCATCGTAGTTTTATGAGTAGGTTTCATGGGACACTTGTTACGATACATAGGAAGCTTGCTTATGGGATAAAGTTAATGTTTTTATTTATTCCTTAGAAGAGATCTTTTCTTTTTTATCAGATTCATGAAAGAGGTTCTTTGTGTGGCGACCGAGTAAGAATACAATGTCACCACCCCATCTGGGTCATATAAACCGACTAAGGGACTATCCGTGAATATTATCTTTACGTAATAAAAAGAAGGAAAACTTGAAATTAAACCCTATACCAATCCGACTGACCAGCGTGGTATTAGTAGGCCAAGCAGTGGCGAAGGGTGGATTTTTATAAAAGGGAAGCCGAAGATTCCGTGGACTTTTGTTCTACTTTATATTACTATTATTCTGTAGTTCATAGGTATTCGTGAGAAAATGTTTCGATTTTACCTAGTTGTCCCGAACTCATAAACTTAAAATACGAAAATGTTTCTCTGTTTGGAAGACTTCTTTGATCAATTAGATTAATTGTTTATATTGCTATATCCTAAATGATTCTACATACCTACTTACTTACTTTTAGAATCTGAGAATACTGTCTGTAAGCCACTTACTTATACGTATCGAAATGAGATAATTGTATTAAAATGTTTCGTAAATCCACAGCGCCGGCGTTTCTTATATTTATAATTCAATTTCGAGAATGATGTTTTATCGCACATCACATAATAGGATAGTCAATATAATATAACACTATTAACCTGTCCCTTATAACAACAAACTATTAAATTTGCTGAAAACAATACAAACAAGTACTTACAAAAATATTCCATAGGATCCCAACGCACTACGACAAAAATAAAGTCAACCAATGCACAACACATAATACACAATCATAAATAATTAAACATACAAATTTTACTACTTTAAACAAGAAAGCGAATTTTATAACCTATTTGCAGAAAATAAATACAAATATCTGTTTTTTCTTCAAATGGTCCTATCGTTTACCGATGATTCTGCCAAAGTCAAGACGCAAGCCGTATAAAAATATAAAAACAAATAAATATAATTAAAAACTAAAAATTCAGAAGAAAGGCTGATTTCTATCAGATTTAAATAATTGATAAAAACAAAGGAATGTCAATGGCAAATTAAGTACTTAACGTGAAATGAAATGAAACTTCGTTACAATTGGTCGGTCCACTGGTTGCAATAGTGCTTTCTCGCTCTCGCAATGTTGTAGTTGTATCTTTTATCCTTGTCATAAGCCGATGGCCACCGGCTTATATGGTACCTTAGATCGACGAATACAAAGTGTCACGTGACCGTACGATTTCCGTACAGTCTGTTGTACTGGATTCCTAATTTCGCGACCGGCTTACTGCGCTCCGCGCATGCGCGCTTTAAGTACTCTCTGACTGAACCATAACAAGTTGTTAGTTGACAACCTTTAATTACAAGATGGCGTTATGAGTACGTAAATAATTATATTGAAAATTATTATTACTGTAATTATTATTGCGATTTACGTAAGAGAATACTTTTTTGTTTTATATTATTTTGTATTGAGTGGATGTTGCGTCATTGATTTATAATTGATTAATAGACAATGCTAAGCGGTTTTTGCAAAGGTAAGCCGGTAGGAATCGAGTTATATGGACACTTCGCCACTAAGGCCAAGTATCCCTCCGTCACGGGAGGAGGCCCGTCTCTGCAGTGGGACATTAATAGGCTGTTATGATGAAAGAGGTTTTTAGTTCGGTTGTAATTTTTTTTTATATTTGATACCTGAAGTTATAATCTGAAGTTACATCATTTAAAAATATTACAGAGTTCTACTCGGTAATTTCTTGAGTAATATAAAGAAAATTTTCTTCAATAGCATACACTTTCAAACTACCTAATATAGAGAAACTTTCTTCAAAAGGGGACTTTACCTATGTTTTAAAAGTAGGTAAGTAATTTGGTTTTGTATTGTTTGGTATTTATCTCACAAAATATGGAATTACTGTGACATTCAAGCAATCGAAATTGCGTGTTATAATCTCTATGTCAACGTGAGCGTTGTGGGGTTGGTTTTTATATTAAGTCTTTACTCGTTTGTATGAAGACTTTATCAGAAGTTTAATTTTTCATACTATCGTTTTCTTGGATTTTTCAATAATTATTAAACTTAATAAAATGAATTTTGGTATGTACTTATAAGTAATAGCGCACATTTAAACTAACTGTTTCAAACACAGAAAAAAAAAGTATCAGGGAAGAAGTTACAACTAAACAATTGGCAAAATCCGCTGTTTTTAATTAGACCCATGTTCACAGGCTTATTATTTATACAAATAATAATAATTTTCATTTATTTTGTTAGATGTTGGTTATATCTTATTTTTCTTAAATAACAAAAAATATTTAAGTAAACAATATATGTTTTAAAAGAATATGAAGGCAATTTCATAGGTAACGTAGGTATTTTATAAGACGGAAAGTGTGAATACAGTTTACGAATAACGTCAACGGATGGTAGACATGACACAAATTATATTACCATCACCATCACTTTACCCCCTAGGATTAGAAGCTACAGGCCGAAAAAGGAAGCCTGAAGTTTTTCCACCACAAAACAAAAATACAAGTTGCCTTCAAAGTAGGTCTTAACCATACAGGGAATGATTTGTAGGTCAGCATGACATTGTATTTCCACCATTAGGTATTAATATGCAGCATTTGTTTCAGTAAATCGATTTCGTGATTGATTACCTAATCAATCATGAAGCTTATAAATGTCTTTTACAGAGATCGGTTGTATAAATCAAATACCTAGACATTAATTACTTTACAATAACCACTACCGTGGTGACGGACTAATACGTAATGCCACCTCTATCTGCATACTCCATGCGTGTCGTAATATTCGACTAAAGAAAATTTCGCAGATATCGCTTCTTAAAGGCCTACGCAGACCGGGACGACATGGCAAGTGTTTAATGTTATATAAGGTTGATTTAGCCACCAACAGATGGCGTTGTTTGATATATAGTTAGGATATTGTTAAGTTCATTTTTAAACATAACTATGTTTTGTAATTAAATATATGGACTTTTTTCCACTCGCTATTGGAGTTTTATTACTAAATATTCCATCGAGTACTTTTTGGGATTTGTTCATGGTCCTTCGAGAAGCCTATGTCAGGCGATCGAACGGTAGACCAGGGGCCCAATTCCGCTAATAACATTTAAGCTACATAACGTTGACAATCAATTTTGATGCTGTTACGATTGGAACAAATTTTGTATTCTGCTAAAACTTGTTTGTGGTCGAATGTGAATCGTAATTGAGTCGAAGATCAAAGTTAAATCTGTGTTGCCTTGTATAATCTACCAACTTATTAGAGTTGCCCTTTAAAACCTACTAATAACCTGAATAAGAAAATCATGGCTGTATTACGTAATTGCCTATGCAAACTCAACTAAAAAAATCTGTCATTCATATGAATGACAGATTAGATAATAGTTACTACCTTAAGAATTATTATAAATAATGCATTATGAAGAAGAATTTGTTAGTGTTTTGGTTTTTATCACTTCACATTAAGTCAGCACTTCGGACTCTGGCAGAATTGTCGACATCGGCATAGTTTGCCATATAAAAGAAAGAAGAAGAAGAAAAATAATGTAATATTATTGTTATCCGCTCGCTTGCTTCTGGTAGCTATAGTTACCAAAACAAAACGCCGAACTTTGCTTCTGGTAGCTATCGCTACCAAACATTTTTTTCTATTTAACGACTTTAAACTCTATTTTGTAGTCTATAAAGTCCATTCAAAACGGTTTAAATTTATAGAATAATAGTTTGTCTACCAACTGAATGCAAGTTTGCAACATCACCAGAGAAATTTTTATTTTTATTTTAAAGTTGAAATTTATAGTCGCCATATTGTAAATTCTGTGTTAGTGCATGCTCCGAAGTAAAAATGCCGTAAATTTACTGATTAATTGTATATTAATAAGTGAAAGGTACTAAATTAATCTAGTAAACATTTCCTATGATATTTTAAAAAAATATTTTAGTATGATTCAAGTGAAATGTGTTAAATTCAATAATTCCAACGTGTACTTGAAGCCGGTGAAATTGGCTGAACTTTAAACTTTGGACTCTAAAAAAATATTACACATATACTTTTTGTAACATTAAAAAAACTAGATTTGTTTGTTATATTATTGTCTATCTAAAACGAATAACAATATTTACGGGGGGCACTTGAAGCGATGGCAAATTAAGTTTTAATGCGAGAAGGCGCGCCGTGTTCATGCGTTAAATTTCGAGAGCAAAGTTCGACGACTTTTTCTAAATCGTAAGCAAGCGAGCGGTTATGTACTTTTGGAGTCGGTGTCAGCCACGAGTTATATACAATTTATGGCGTCGTGGAAATTTTGGAGTTACTAGGTAATATACAACTTCCTCTGTAATTGTCATGTAATAATATAGATAATGGTCTCTTATATCTCAGTTTTTAAACACACTTTTTAGTAGATACAACTGGGACTGCCAAAATAATATTTCTGTTTTAAGTGTAATAATTAATTGTAATCTTATTTTCAGGTGATTTTGGTTATCCCCAGCGTTGATATCTAATGATACAGTTAACATTGCTTCAGAAGTGATTGCTGAAGGGTACTATTATAATTAAAGTACTATTGGTGTGCATACTCAAATACTTTGGTACACTGGGTGCTACATTGAAGTACCTTTACCATTCAGACACAGCGGGAAAGTTCATTATTGCATGTTGCTCTTCAATATTTGAAATTGTGCAGGCTTTACCTCTCCAACATTAGGTGAAGATAAGAATAGTCTTTGCTGGAATAGGGTGTAAGGCTTAACAGTGAAATAAGTAGATGTACTTACTAAGATTATTAAGTTTAAGTTAACAAAATGTTCAATATTTTAAATTAATTTGATAATGGGTGAATTTTATGTTAGATACTTAATTTAATGTAAATAGCAGATACTGATTGTTAAATTACTTACATGATTTTGATAAAATTATTAGGTACATTTATTAAAAAATTAAACAAGGCATTTGAAAAGGTAGCGGATACTTTATTTTTATTTTGTACACTTATTTGCTATATTTTGTTATAAGATACTTAATTAGAAATATAGAATAAACAATAAACCTATTGAATTTTCTCTATAATTATATAAATCAATATCCTATACTCCTAACATTAATGAATGCTGTGAGGGTATATAATAAGTTACCGGACGATTTTAAGAATTTGCCTTTAACAATATTTAAAATAAAGTTAACAAAATGGTTAAAGGCAAAATGCTTTTATAGTGTTGATGAATATATGTCAGATTGCGGAGAATGAGATTATAGGTTATGGATCGTTTTGGTAATGGTGATGTCGAAAATCATAATATTTTAATAAGTAATTGATTTATGTATTAATTTTACTACTGTAACCTTTAAATTATAAGACTTACTAATGTACTTATTCTTGTTTATTACTATTATATTATATTGTGGACTTATTTGTATTTTTGATCTGACATTAATTTAATTTTACTCAATTTTATCTGTTTAACTGACATAAACTTAGACATAATCATGCATGAATATCTTATTTGTTGCTGTTGTTTACTCTTTTTATCACTCAAATAATAAATAGCATTGTGCATGTTAAAATGTAATATTTGCACACCATATGTAATGGTAGGATGTAAAGGCACCATTATACTGTAAGATCATACTCTGTAAACCTACATTCTGGCAAATAAATGATTATTGATTGATTAACTATAACACAATATCACTATTTCAAAAACTAAAAATGATTAATACATATAATAAAAACCTTATAAAACAGATATTATTTTTTATTGCCTCTGCCAGGGCAGTTCTACACCAAAAGCCAAGCTAGCTTGTACACCCTGACTATTTCATTACTGCCATGATGGGATTTGGTAATTGTGGCTCTTCATAAACTTTTCATTAATGCTTGCAAATTGATAGCATCTGCGGTATTAATATGGATTCTTTTCATCATCGTCTGGCAGCTATAAATAATTTAATGAAAATATTTCACTAGGATAAGCATTATATCCTTCTGCAACCACTCAAGGATGTCTTATGTGCTGAAAGAAATAAATACAAGTTGATTTACTAAATGACTAAAATGAAAGCATGATAATACTTAAATATGTTACTTTACAAAAAATGTTTTTTTTATTTATTTATTTGATGATGATCACCCATACATGGAATGTTTAGTGGATGACAACAACTTTAACTATAAAAACCTTGCCTCTACCTTACCTTGTTTCATTTATTTGCAAATTACAAAGCAGTTTCCCCGATGCTGTTTAATTATATTTTTCATTCTTTATTGGCTTTATCCTTAGCACTGGGTATTCTCAGATAATCTTACGCTGGGCTGGATGTTCTGAAGGATGGAGAACACATTCAATGGAGCTGAAATAATTACATCAATTAGTATAATTCTATTAGGTACAACTCTTAAAAAAATACATAACTAATATTATAAACTATTGATATTATTATGTTATAATAAACTAATATACTTACTCCACATTCAATAAAAGTATATAAAGTAAAAGTAGTGTCGTTTTAATTATTGTCACTAGATTGTAAAGCCGTAACATTAGATAAATAGCTCTTGTTGTTCAATCGAAGGTCAAACGAACGTCAATGCAAAATCCACAATTGAAACAAACGTCAAACAAACGTCAAATAAGAGTAGAATACCGAATAAGTTCACAATCGACTTGCAATTGCAATCGATTTTAAAGCAGAATAGGAAATTATCCAAATACGATTCAATCGAAGCGTAATCGTTCTTGTAATAATTGCAGAATAGCAACTATGTCAAAAACTGACAATGAGACGCAATTTCGATTCTATTGAGTCATTTGTAAATAGCGGAATTGGGCCCCAGGGGCCCAATTCCGCTAATAACATATAAGCTACATAACGTTGACAATCAATTTTGATGCTGTTACGATTGGAACAAATTTTGTATTCTGTAGCGATGGGTCGTCGACGTAATCAACGCTAACGAAACTAGACCGTTTATTTGCGTCGATAAACTAGTCGATCGACTAGTTGAATTCGTCGACTAGTCTATTTCTTTAACTTAGTAGTTTAATGCATAAATTCGACTTATCGTTTGCGTAGAATGTGGACGTCGATTTGACAAGTTCGTCCATGGCATGCGTTTGATATTTTCGCATTTTTTTTCTTAAATACAAGTTTATGAAAAAAATCATAATATACTTATACAGTTTAATTTTAAATATTTATATCTATTATTACCACTATATTTAATAATTAAATATTCACAAAATTAATACAACAAAACTTATGATTAAGCGATTGAATCCCGCCTTTATCACGCTCAACTTGTTATACTAAAATGTAGAATAAATAAAATCAAAATAAATTTTATGAAACTAACACAAAATAACTCGTTTATGTGGTTTGCCGCGCTTTTTAACTATCAACTAGTCGATCTTCCTACTCTCTCACACACTAATAAGCTGTCTATTTGCGTCCTTTTCCCTCAATTCCTCTATTTTAACATGTTCATTCAACTATTGCAAAAATCGATTCTATTGTCTGATATTAGAGTTGTAATTTTAAAAAATGGACTACTTATTATCGTTGTATTAACCAACTACGTTTAGATGTCGTCGACGCAGTGTCAGATGACAGGAACGTTGTGGACTTTTAGTTTAGCCGTCGACTTTTCGACTAGTCCATTTAAGGTCAATAACCCGTTCGTCCTTTTACTGCTTGTAATCTTATGTTCTTTATTATTTCTGTACTTTATGTCAATTACTATTTATACAAAAAAATTGAAATTGAACACCCACTTTATACAGAATTTGTCACTAAAACAAAGATATAGTTATGGAGTAAAAATATTCAAAACTTATAACAAATTTGATAAACAAACAAACCGCGTAATTTGGTTTTCCGCGCTTAGTTCAACTAGTCGATTTATTTCCCTACTCTTTCACGCACTAACAAGATTTATATTTGTGTCCTTTTCCCTCAATAACGCATTGTTTTAACACGTTCATTCGACTTATACAAAAAGAGACTCTATTTGTTGTAAGTTAAAGTCTAAATAACTAACTAATATTAACCGATCACGTGTAGTCGTTGTCGTTCATTGTCAGTCATTGATTTACAAAAAACCAAAGATACACACTCCACTTCCCAAAAACGTCCGCAACAAATAGGCGCATTGTGCACTTTTTTTAAATTAGTATCGCGTTGTTCTACCGGCAAACGTCAATCATTAAATTTTATTGCTTTATGTGCATTACTTTTTAAATACAACTTTATGTCATGCGTGTAAGATTGAATTTGAAAAAAAAATATGTTTACGATATTACTATACGTATTTATTGCGTATGTTTAATTTGGTGACACTTTTGGCTGTTAGTTTTGTTTGAAAATGTGCATCTAGGGTTTTTTATAAATCAATGTTGTCAGTCGATAGAAACGAAAATGAACGACGTTTATTTATTTTAAGTTTAGCCGTCTACGGATTCGACTAGTCCATTGATAGTTGATAAACCGTTCATTCGTTAACTGCTCGTCGACCGTCGAATCAACTAGTTCGTTCATTCAACGCTCATCGCTAGTATTCTGCTAAAACTTGTTTGTGGTCGAATGTGAATCGTAATTGAGTCGAAGATCAAAGTTAAATCTGTGTTGCCTTGTATAATCTACCAACTTATTAGAGTTGCCCTTTAAAACCTACTAATAACCTGAATAAGAAAATCATGGCTGTATTACGTAATTGCCTATGCAAACTCAACTAAAAAAATCTGTCATTCATATGAATGACAGATTAGTTAATAGTTACTACACTAAGAATTATTATAAATAATGCATTATGAAGAAGAATTTATTAGTGTTTTGGTTTTTATCACTTCACATTAAGTCAGCACTTCGGACTCTGGCAGAATTGTCGACATCGGCATAGTTTGCCATATAAAAGAAAGAAGAAGAAGAAAAATAATGTAATATTATTGTTACTTTTGGAGTCGGTGTCAGCCACGAGCTATATACAATTTCGACTTATTTTAACAAATATTATGTCGTCGTGGAAATTTTGGAGTTACTAGGTAATATACAACTTCCTCTGTAATTGTCATGTAATAATATAGATAATGGTCTCTTATATCTCAGTTTTTAAACACACTTTTTAGTAGATACAACTGGGACTGCCAAAATAATATTTCTGTTTTAAGTGTAATAATTAATTGTAATCTTATTTTCAGGTGATTTTGGTTATCCCCAGCGTTGATATCTAATGATTCAGTTAACATTGCTTCAGAAGAGATTGCTGAAGGGTACTATTATAATTAAAGTACTATTGGTGTGCATACTCAAATACTTTGGTACACTGGGTGCTACATTGAAGTACCTTTACCATTCAGACACAGCGGGAAAGTTCATTATTGCATGTTGCTCTTCAATATTTGAAATTGTGCAGGCTTTACCTCTCCAACATTAGGTGAAGATAAGAATAGTCTTTGCTGGAATAGGGTGTAAGGCTTAACAGTGAAATAAGTAGATGTACTTACTAAGATTATTAAGTTTAAGTTAACAAAATGTTCAATATTTTAAATTAATTTGATAATGGGTGAATTTTATGTTAGATACTTAATTTAATGTAAATAGCAGATACTGATATTGTTTAATTACTTACATGATTTTGATAAAATTATTAGGTACATTTATTAAAAAATTAAACAAGGCATTTGAAAAGGTAGCGGATACTTTATTTTTATTTTGTACACTTATTTGCTATATTTTGTTATAAGATACTTAATTAGAAATATAGAATAAACAATAAACCTATTGAATTTTCACTATAATTATATAAATCAATATCCTATACTCCTAACATTAATGAATGCTGTGAGGGTATATAATAAGTTACCGGACGATTTTAAGAATTTGCCTTTAACAATATTTAAAATAAAGTTAACAAAATGGTTAAAGGCAAAATGCTTTTATAGTGTTGATGAATATAATATGTCAGATTGCGGAGAATGAGATTGTAGGTTATGGATCGTTTTGGTAATGGTGATGTCGAAAATCATAATATTTTAATAAGTAATTGATTTATGTATTAATTTTACTACTATAACCTTTAAATTATAAGACTTACTAATGTACTTATTCTTGTTTATTACTATTATATTATATTGTGGACTTATTTGTATTCTTGATCTGACATTAATTTAATTTTACTCAATTTTATCTGTTTAACTGACATAAACTTAGACATAATCATGCATGAATATCTTATTTGTTGCTGTTGTTTACTCTTTTTATCACTCAAATAATAAATAGCATTGTGCATGTTAAAATGTAATATTTGCACACCATATGTAATGGTAGGATGTAAAGGCACCATTATACTGTAAGATCATACTCTGTAAACCTACATTCTGGCAAATAAATGATTATTGATTGATTAACACTTTAACAGCCGATCACGTACTGAGCACGTGATGCCGATCTTTCCTCAGGACGCCGATCACGAACTGAGTTCGTGATCAACTTTCATATTGTTTAGAAGCTTGTGGTGAAGAGCTGGTGGAAACGGCATCAGCTGACGAGCCAGGACCCTCATCAGGCCCACATTTCGTTGGAAAAGGCACAAGACTGATCGGAAGGCACTTCCTAGAGAAGATTCCGAGCTCCGAAAAAAAGGAAAAAGTTTCAAGAGTGTGCAAAGTTTGTGCAGACAGAACAAAGGCAGCAACTGGTCAACGTGGTAGAAAGGAAACCGTTTTTTACTGTCCAGACTGCAATGTGCCCCTTTGCTACCATCCCTGTTTCAAAATTTTTCACACCCAAAAGAATTATGCCGCCTAAACTGTGTACTATAAGTATGTTAGAGTTTTTTTTTTTTTTCATTTTCGCACTTTTTATAATGGTATTTTTTTAAATAAAACAATTATTAATTTAAATATGTTTTTAATTACACCTATAAAATAGATAACACATAAAAGAACTTAAAAAAAATTACGCATCTAGCAATTACCGTTTTTTTTTTTAAATCTTGCAAAAACGTAAAAAATGGCCGGCGTCCCAGGGAAAGCGCATTAAAAAATGCTCGGCTGTTAAAGTGTTAACTATAACACAATATCACTATTTCAAAAACTAAAAATGATTAATACATATAATAAAAACCTTATAAAACAGATATTATTTTTTATTGCCTCTGCCAGGGCAGTTCTTCACCAAAAGCCAAGCTAGCTTGTACACCCTGACTATTTCATTACTGCCATGATGGGATTTGGTAATTGTGGCTCTTCATAAACTTTTCATTAATGCTTGCAAATTGATAGCATCTGCAGTATTAATATGGATTCATTTCATCATTGTCTGGCAGCTATAAATAATTTAATGAAAATATTTCACTAGGATAAGCATTATATTATTATCCTTCTGCAACCACTCAAGGATGTCTTATGTGCTGAAAGAAATAAATACAAGTTGATTTACTAAATGACTAAAATGAAAGCATGATAATACTTAAATATGTTACTTTACAAAAAATGTTTTTTTTATTTATTTATTTGATGATGATCACCCATACATGGAATGTTTAGTGGATGACAACAACTTTAACTATAAAAACCTTGCCTCTACCTTACCTTGTTTCATTTATTTGCAAATTACAAAGCAGTTTCCCCGATGCTGTTTAATTTAAATTTTTCATTCTTTATCGGCTTTATCCTTAGCACTGGGTATTCTCAAATAGTCTTACGCTGGGCTGGATGTTCTGAAGGATGGAGAACACATTCAATGGGGCTGAAATAATTACATAGTATAATTCTATTAGGTACAACTCTTAAAAAAATACATAACTAATATTATAAACTATTGATATTATTATGTTATAATAAACTAATATACTTACTCCACATTAAATAAAAGTATATAAAGTAAAAGTAGTGTCGTTTTAATTATTGTCACTAGATTGTAAAGCCGTAACATTAGTTATATAGCTCTTGTTGTTCAATCGAAGGTCAAACGAACGTCAATGCAAAATCCACAATTGAAACAAACGTCAAACAAACGTCAAATAAGAGTAGAATACCGAATAAGTTCACAATCGACTTGCAATTGCAATCGATTTTAAAGCAGAATAGGAAATTATCCAAATACGATTCAATCGAAGCGTAATCGTTCTTGTAATAATTGCAGAATAGCAACTATGTCAAAAACTGACAATGAGACGCAATTTCGATTCTATTGAGTCATTTGTAAATAGCGGAATTGGGCCCCTGGGGACCAATTCCGCTAATAACATTTAAGCTACATAACGTTGACAATCAATTTTGATGCTGTTACGATTGGAACAAATTTTGTATTCTGCTAAAACTTATTTGTGGTCGAATGTGAATCGTAATTGAGTCGAAGATCAAAGTTAAATCTGTGTTGCCTTGTATAATCTACCAACTTATTAGAGTTGCCCTTTAAAACCTACTAATAACCTGAATAAGAAAATCATGGCTGTATTACGTAATTGCCTATGCAAACTCAACTAAAAAAATCTGTCATTCATATGAATGACAGATTAGTTAATAGTTACTACACTAAGAATTATTTTAAATAATGCATTAAGAAGAAGAATTTATTAGTGTTTTGGTTTTTATCACTTCACATTAAGTCAGCACTTCGGACTCTGGCAGAATTGTCGACATCGGCATAGTTTGCCATATAAAAGAAAGAAGAAGAAGAAAAATAATGTAATATTATTGTTACTTTTGGAGTCGGTGTCAGCCACGAGTTATATACAATTTCGACTTATTTTATCAAATATTATGGCGTCGTGGAAATTTTGGAGTTACTAGGTAATATACAACTTCCTCTGTAATTGTCATGTAATAATATAGATAATGGTCTCTTATATCTCAGTTTTTAAACACACTTTTTAGTAGATACAACTGGGACTGCCAAAATAATATTTCTGTTTTAAGTGTAATAATTAATAAAATTGTAATCTTATTTTCAGGTGGTTTTGGTTATCCCCAGCGTTGATATCTAATGATACAGTTAACATTGCTTCAGAAGAGATTGCTGAAGGGTACTATTATAATTAAAGTACTATTGGTGTGCATACTCAAATACTTTGGTACACTGGGTGCTACATTGAAGTACCTTTACCATTCAGACACAGCGGGAAAGTTCATTATTGCATGTTGCTCTTCAATATTTGAAATTGTGCAGGCTTTACCTCTCCAACATTAGGTGAAGATAAGAATAGTCTTTGTTGGAATAGGGTGTAAGGCTTAACAGTGAAATAAGTAGATGTACTTACTAAGATTATTAAGTTTAAGTTAACAAAATGTTCAATATTTTAAATTAATTTGATAATGGGTGAATTTTATGTTAGATACTTAATTTAATGTAAATAGCAGATACTGATATTGTTAAATTACTTACATGACTTTGATAAAATTATTAGGTACATTTATTAAAAAATTAAACAAGGCATTTGAAAAGGTAGCGGATACTTTATTTTTATTTTGTACACTTATTTGCTATATTTTGTTATAAGATACTTAATTAGAAATATAGAATAAACAATAAAACTATTGAATTTTTTACTATAATTATATAAATCAATATCCTATACTCCTAACATTAATGAATGCTGTGAGGGTATATAATAAGTTACCGGACGATTTTAAGAATTTGCCTTTAACAATATTTAAAATAAAGTTAACAAAATGGTTAAAGGCAAAATGCTTTTATAGTGTTGATGAATATAATTATGTCAGATTGCGGAGAATGAGATTGTAGGTTATGGATCGTTTTGGTAATGGTGATGTCGAAAATCATAATATTTTAATAAGTAATTGATTTATGTATTAATTTTACTACTGTAACCTGTAAATTATAAGACTTACTAATGTACTTATTCTTGTTTATTACTATTATATTATATTGTGGACTTATTTGTATTTTTGATCTGACATTAATTTAATTTTACTCAATTTTATCTGTTTAACTGACATAAACTTAGACATAATCATGCATGAATATCTTATTTGTTGCTGTTGTTTACTCTTTTTATCACTCAAATAATAAATAGCATTGTGCATGTTAAAATGTAATATTTGCACACCATATGTAATGGTAGGATGTAAAGGCACCATTATACTGTAAGATCATACTCTGTAAACCTACATTCTGGCAAATAAATGATTATTGATTGATTAACTATAACACAATATTACTATTTCAAAAACTAAAAATGATTAATACATATAATAAAAACCTTATAAAACAGATATTATTTTTTATTGCCTCTGCCAGGGCAGTTCTTCACCAAAAGCCAAGCTAGCTTGTACACCCTGACTATTTCATTACTGCCATGATGGGATTTGGTAATTGTGGTTCTTCATAAACTTTTCATTAATGCTTGCAAATTGATAGCATCTGCAGTATTAATATGGATTCTTTTCATCATTGTCTGGCAGCTATAAATAATTTAATGAAAATATTTCACTAGGATAAGCATTATATCCTTCTGCAACCACTCAAGGATGTCTTATGTGCTGAAAGAAATAAATAAAAGTTGATTTACTAAATGACTAAAATGAAAGCATGATAATTCTTAAATATGTTACTTTACAAAAAATGTTTTTTTTATTTATTTATTTGATGATGATCACCCATACATGGAATGTTTAGTGGATGACAACAACTTTAACTATAAAAACCTTTCCTCTACCTTACCTTGTTTCATTTATTTGCAAATTACAAAGCAGTTTCCCCGATGCTGTTTAATTTAAATTTTTCATTCTTTATCGGCTTTATCCTTAGCACTGGGTATTCTCAGATAGTCTTACGCTGGGCTGGATGTTCTGAAGGATGGAGAACACATTCAATGGGGCTGAAATAATTACATCAATTAGTATAATTCTATTAGGTACAACTCTTAAAAAAATACATAACTAATATTATAAACTATTGATATTATTATGTTATAATAAACTAATATACTTACTCCACATTAAATAAAAGTATATAAAGTAAAAGTAGTGTCGTTTTAATTATTGTCACTAGATTGTAAAGCCGTAACATTAGATAAATAGCTCTTGTTGTTCAATCGAAGGTCAAACGAACGTCAATGCAAAATCCACAATTGAAACAAACGTCAAATAAGAGTAGAATACCGAATAAGTTCACAATCGACTTGCAATTGCAATCGATTTTAAAGCAGAATAGGAAATTATCCAAATACGATTCAATCGAAGCGTAATCGTTCTTGTAATAATTGCAGAATAGCAACTATGTCAAAAACTGACAATGAGACGCAATTTCGATTCTATTGAGTCATTTGTAAATAGCAGAATTAGGCCCCAGACAATCCACTCGGCTTTAATATCACTAGGCTACGTAGCTGTTACTAGTGTGTGCAAGTTTGAGACTGCATTCACTTGAGCAGTTTCGCGTTCAAGACATCAGCAGCGGCAGCGTTTTCAGCGGGGGGAGCACCCCCTTAAACTCCCGAAGGAGCAGCGTGCACGTATGAGGTCTCCGTGGAACAAGTGATCCACTTCAAGTCCTGGTGAAGAGGTCGAGTCAGGTGACGCGGTGTAAGGCAGGTGTGTTAGTGAGTGTGTGACGTGTTCGGATTAAAATCGTGAGTACAATTTTCAACCTTAAATTCAAGAGAAATTTAACTTTAACATTTCAAGATCAGTGAATAGTCAGAACTTTAACTTAGAATATTCGTAGTTGAGTGCATGTGGACTTAGAATAATTTCTTAAAAAGTGTTCAGACGGGGAATCCATGCCCGTTTTTGATCCAATATAAACTAAGTTCAAACACTTAGAAAAATTTTGTAAAAGTTGTCAACAAAAGCTTTGGTTATTAAGAACTTAGAAAAAATTGTCAACTATAAAGGGTTTTAATATTTCTTTAATTATCATTTTGTGTCAAAGAGTCAACTTGCTTTGTTTTATTTGCTTATAATATAAATACAAAATGGCATCAAATTATTTTAAATTACAAGAAGACCTTGCTCAATTAATATCTAAGGCTAAAATTAACTTTAAAAAATCTCCTAAAGATCGTATTAATTTGTCTTATGTAACAACAAGGCTTGAGTCCTTAGAACAGCAATGGAAAGATTTTGTTAATAATCATCGTCTAATTGTGTGTGAAATTAAAAATGAGGAATTTAATTCGTCTTCTTATACTACAAACGATGTTTATGAGAAAACTGAAGAATGTTATTTTGATTATAAGTCACTATTGAAAGATTGTATGTTAAAGTTAAACCCAGAATCTAGAACCATTGTTAAGTCTAGTGAAAGTAGTAGTAAGAATAAAGAATTTAAGTTGCCAAAAATAGAGATTCCTAAATTTTCAGGTTCATATACAGAGTGGCCCAGTTTCAGGGATTCATTCTCTTCTCTCATTCATAAAAATAATGACATTGACGATGTACAAAAGCTTTATTATCTTAAGGGTTCTTTAAGTGGCGAAGCTGCTCAATTACTAAAACATTTTCAAATAACATCTGAGAATTACAGAATTTGCTGGGCACTATTAGAAAAAAGATATGATAATAAAAAGTACATCGCCAATTGTGTGTTAACCAAACTAATCAATCAGAAAGTGCTTACAACTACCACAACTTGCTCTAGTACCTTACGTGCTATGTTAGATACTACCCAAGAGTGTATGATTAGTTTAGAGAATCTTGGTATTAACGTTAAGTCATGGGATGTCATAGTCATTTTTATTGTTAGTCAAAAACTTGACCCAGATTCTCGTTTAATTTGGGAACAAAAGGCAACTGAGTCCAATCAAGAACTACCTACTATGGCAATGTTCTATAAATTTTTAGAAGACAGATATTTGTCTACACAGTTTTTAGATAACAAGATCCAAAATAAAACACCAACGAATCATGTCACTACTAACACCACTACACCAGTGGTTTGTACTTTTTGCGCTGACAGTCACAAAATGGCTAATTGTAAAAAGTTTGCAAAGGAAACTAACGACGAAAGACGTAACTTTGCTCAGACTCACCACTTATGTTTTAACTGCCTAAGTTCAAGTCATTCCGTTTACCAATGTAAAGTGTCTACCAGGTGTCGTCTATGTCAGAGAAAACATCATACTCTTTTACATCCCAAAAGCCAGCAATCAGTCAATGGCTCCGTCCAGGCTGACTCATCAAGAAGTGTTGTGGCTACTGTGACTGCATCATCACCAGATGATGATTATGAACCTCCGTCAACATCGTCAGACATCTCCAACATAACTTCGTGTTATGTCACGTCGCCCAACCAAGTCCTACTGGCTACTGCTTTAGTTAACGCAGAGTCTCACAGGGCTGGTACTATGGTCGTACTAAGATCGCTGTTGGATCAGGGATCTCAAGCGTCTTTTGTGACGGAATCAGCAGTACAATTGCTAGGTCTCAAAAAAGTTTCTGAGGCTAATTTTATCACAGGTATAGGGGGTGACCGGGAGTCGGCTATTAAGTCGAAGTCCACCGTTCATTTAAAACTTCAGTCCCGTCTAGATCCTGATTTTATTATTTTGATTAAAGCTCATGTTTTAGATAAATTGACGTGCTTTTTACCTCGCACTCAAGCCCAGGTGTCGTCAGTTTTTTCAACTTTGGAACTAGCAGATCCATTCTTTGCGAAGCCAAACAAGATAGATCTGCTATTGGGGGCGGAGGTGTATAGTCAAGTTTTGTTAAGTGGTCTCATAAAAGATGCTCCGGGTGATGTCGTAGCGCAGAAGACCAAACTTGGCTGGATTTTGTCAGGTAGAGTTATATCGTCGTGTATCACTGATGACACAAAACAAGGTGAGTTTTGTCACAGTATCAGCATGCATGTCACTGCTGCTGACGATAATGAACTTTTGAAGAAGTTTTGGGAGATGGAGTCCGAACCATCTCGTAAGATCAAGCATCTTACTATTGAAGAGCAGAAGTGTGAAGAGCTGTTCAAACATACAACTCGCCGCGATTCGTTTGGCAGGTATGTGGTCAGACTTCCTTTTAAGACCGGTAATCCATTATGCACGTATAGTAACTCTAGGGACATTGCTCGCAAACGCTTTCTCATGTTAGAGAGACGTTTAATGAAGAACCCTGAATTAAAGGTCGAGTATTCTAATGTCATTCAGGAGTATGTAGCAATGGGCCATATGGAGATAGTAAATGATCCATACAAATCAAACGCAGTATATCTACCCCATCATCCGGTAGTGAGACAAGATAAGACTACCAGCAAAGTAAGAGTTGTGTTTGACGCCTCTTGTTCAGGTTCTAATGGTGCGTCACTTAATAGTGACTTAATGACAGGGCCCACACTGCAAGCTGAGTTAAGGCATTTAGTAATGCAATGGCGTTGTTACCCAATTACCATTGTTGCCGATATTGTCAAAATGTACCGGCAAGTAAAGGTGTCTAACGAAGACGTCGATTTTCAGCGCATTTATTGGCGTCAGAATCCTGATGAGGAGTTGCAACATTTTCGTCTTCTTAGGGTAACTTTTGGTACGTCTTCTGCACCATATCTAGCCGTAAGATCGTTACAACAGCTAGCTAAAGATGAAGGTCATAAATTCCCTTTAGCTGCTGCGCGCGTACTTCGGGACTTCTACGTGGATGACCTGCTGTCAGGTTGTTTTTCATTAGAAGAAGGAGTCCAGGTCCACCATCAACTGAAAGAGTTGTTAGCACGCGGAGGATTTCCGTTGCAAAAATGGGCCAGCAACAGTAGTGAACTGATGTCTGTTATGAATGGTAGTCACAAGGATGTAACAGAACTAGAGATAAAGACTGATGAAATTATGCAGATTCTAGGTTTAACGTGGCACAGAGAAGCTGACGAGTTTCGATGTTCTGTCAAACTACCTCCAGTGGAACTTCCTGTTACAAAGAGGCGAGTTGTATCTGAGATAGCTCGGCTGTTTGATCCGCTAGGTTGGCTCGCTCCGGTTGTAACAACAGCTAAAGTGTTCATTCAACGACTTTGGCTCTCAGGTATCGATTGGGACAGTGAACTTCCTTCGTCATTACTTGGTGACTGGTTAAAATTTCGTGAAGACCTCCCAAGGCTCGCGACAATACAAGTCGCTAGATGGATTAACACTAATCCACATAATAAACTAGTCGAGTTGCATGGGTTTTCAGATGCGTCTAACGTCGCGTTTGCAGCGGTAGTTTATGTTCGAGTAATAGACCGAGAAGGCTACATCCACGTCAGTTTGATGACATCAAAGACGAAAGTAGCTCCCATCAAACAGATTTCTATTCCTCGCTTGGAACTATGCGGTGCAGTTTTGTTGGCCAAACTGTTGATAGAAGTGGCAGAAACTCTCGATGTCCCTAAACACAATCTACATGCTTGGACTGATTCATCCATCGTACTCGCTTGGCTTAGTAGCCATCCCAGTAGATGGCAAACATTTGTGGCAAATCGAGTGTCTGAGATACTTACCTTGACAGATGCGAATCAGTGGTCACACGTAGTCTCCAAAGACAACCCTGCTGATTGTGCGTCTCGGGGAGTACAGCCATCAGATTTCACCAGTTTAAAAATCTGGAAACGTGGTCCTGAATGGCTACACCTAGATACTATACTTTATGGTAAAGTTAATTTACTTGAAACTAACTTAGAAGCTAAAAAACCTAAGATAAAAGTACATACACTTACCTGCGACTTCGAAGGAGAATCCTTATTCCAAAGGTTTTCGTCATTGCGTCGTCTTCTAAGAGTGCTGGCTTGGTGTAAAAGATTTTACACACCTAGGTCTCAAGGAAAACCAGCTTGGCTGACTGCTTCTGAATTGCAGGAGGTTATGCACATCGTCATCAAATTAAGCCAGAAACAATACTTTGCTGTCAAAGATCTTGAAAATAAGAAAGGTGTATTTTCATCTCTCAATCCCTTCAAAGACAGCTCTGGCATTTGGCGAGTTGGCGGTAGGCTCCAGCAATCAGAATTACCCAATGACAGGAGACATCCAGTACTCATACCCCGTGAGTCGTATATAGCAAAATTAATTATAGCGGACGCTCATGAGAAAACGTTCCATGGAGGTCCTCAACTAACAATTAATTACGTTCACAGTAAATATTGGATAGTTAGTATTCGGAGCTTAGTTAAGTCATACATTCACAAGTGTGTAACTTGTCTGCGGTATTCCTCACAGGCTGTCCAACCTCTTATGGGCCAACTTCCATCGGCGAGAGTTACAACGGACAGGCCATTTCGTAATAGTGGTCTAGATTACGCTGGCCCGGTCGCAGTACGAACAACCAAAGGACGTGGTCATCGCTCCACGAAAGGATATATTTGCCTTTTCGTCTGCATGGTGACCAGAGCAATCCATCTTGAGGTTGTTAGTGATCTCACTTCCGAAGCCTTTCTTGCTGCTTTCAAGCGCTTCACTGCCCGAAGGGGGCATTGTGCTGAATTGTGGAGCGATAATGCTACCACTTTTGTAGGAGCAGATCGCGAACTCAATGCGTTGTTGGCTGCAGAGAGAACTTATGTGGAATCAGACATAGCGGATTGGCTATCTACTAACGGTACCAATTGGCACAGAATCCCACCCCATAGTCCAAACTTCGGTGGACTATGGGAAGCTGGGATTAAGTCTACCAAAGGCCATTTAAAACGTGTAGTAGGCAATTCAACTTTGACCTTTGAGGAACTGACCACGGTCTTGGCTCAAATTGAGGCGTGTCTTAATTCGAGACCAATGACCCGTTGTAATGACAGTTCTTCAGATGACCCTTATCCACTGACCCCTGGGCATTTTTTGGTAGGAGAACCATTAGTTCTCATTCCCGACCATAATTACGAGGCGAACAACATCACCAGCCTTAAACGTTGGCAGCTCACACAACGAATGGTCCAAACCTTTTGGCGACGCTGGTCGCAAGAGTATCTTACTCAATTTCTCCAACGTCACAAGTGGAAGGAGCTCTTGTCTGGGCCGGAAATTGGAGATGTCGTTTTAATTAAAGAAGACAATTTGCCACCTGGTAGATGGCTTTTTGGCGTGGTGGTAGATAAACATCCCGGATCTGATGCAGTTACTCGCGTCGTTAGTGTACGTTGCAAAAATACTGTCATAAAACGACCAGTTTCAAAATTAATCAAGCTGCCAGCTTGATTGATTTTGAAACTGGTAGTAGCTGAATAGTTATATTTTTTTGTATCTTTATTTCTTTAAAGGGGATTGAATGTCACCCGAATAATCATGTCATTTACTAGTTGCATTCATCAGTTTTTAGATATAAATTGTTTTTATGAACTGAGTCGTCCATGCCGGGCGGAATGTTTAATGTTATATAAGGTTGATTTAGCCACCAACAGATGGCGTTGTTTGATATATAGTTAGGATATTGTTAAGTTCATTTTTAAACATAACTATGTTTTGTAATTAAATATATGGACTTTTTTCCACTCGCTATTGGAGTTTTATTACTAAATATTCCATCGAGTACTTTTTGGGATTTGTTCATTTGGGGATTGGGATTTTAATTTTTACTAATGGACATTCAACCGTACTGTTATAGAAATACGACATAAATTGCTATGCTTTAAAATGAAAAATGCCGTGCGATAAAATCCCTTTCAATGCCACGGCATCATTTTAAAGCATAGCAATTTATGTCGTATTTCTGTAACAGTACGGTTGAATTTCCTTAAGTAAAAATTAAAATCCCTTGCCATGCCGTCCCGGTCTGCGTAGGCCTATAAAAAGCAAAAGGTATATTTGATACTCGTAGGTATAAAACCTTTGACCATTTCACCTGACCAGCGTGAAACTAATAGGCGTAATAGGATTACTTAATATAATAAAATATTAATCTTAAAATGGTGTTCTCGTCATTCTAATATTTATATCGGGTGTTTCAATGTAGTGTAAAGAAGCATTTGGAACGAAGTTTCGGGAACCCTCTGAGACCACACCTGCCTTGCCTTGTGCAGGGCCCAGGTCACTTCAAGAGTTTTTAGAAAAATCTTTAATGAAAAGCCGGTGTTAACGTTTTAGAACTTTTCTGTAGTCCTGGTAGATATATTGACGCATTTTCTAGTTTATGGTGTAAATCTAAATGGAACTATTACTCATAGATTGGAAATCCAATTAATTTCGTAGGCCACTAGCATTTTTGTATACTTACTTATATGAAATTGACGACCTCTGTGGCGTAGTGGTGTTATATTACATGGATGCTACCCAGAGGTCTCGGGTTCGATTCCCGCTCAATGCAAATCATTGTGTGCATGAACATGATTGTTTGCATTGGTCTGACTGTTTCTATGTATAATATGTGTGTATTTACAAAAAAAAAGTATAAGTACTAATATCCGTTGTTCTGTTACCTATAACACAAGCAGGTTAAGCCTAGTTTACTTTGGGAGCAGATGGCGCTGTGTAGAGATGTCCGTGAATATTATTATTGTATCCAATTAGTAAGATCAAATTGATTTAATAAATGATATGTCGTCGTTAGCAGCAATTCGCAAGTTCTTACTAACTTTTTTGTTCTATTATTGGACACGTGTGTGTAGGTATATACGCGTCAAAGGTCGTAGATTATAATCCCACGCAGACTAAGTATTACTTAATTTTGTTTGATATAAATGTAAATGCTTTAAGCTAGGATGTTCTCTTTGTTCGTTAAATGTATATTTCTACTCACAATACAGGGCTTGGTATCTACAAGGAGAGTTATCTTACGAATAAAACATAAAATAAAGTCATCATCACCATAACAGCCCATTATGTCCCACTGCAGGGACGGGCCTCCTCCTGTGACGGAGGGATACTTGGCCTACTGATACCACGCTGGCCAGACGGATTGGTATAGGGTTTAATTTCAAGTTTTCCTTCTTTCTTTGCAAAGGTACAGTCACAGATCACAGACAGTCCCTTAGCCGGTTTTTACGACACCCATGGGATGAGATGGGGTGGTGACATATTGTATTCTTACTCCGTCACCACACGGAGAATCATAATATGTAATAATGTCGTTAAAATTTACTTCCTATTTACTTATTGAGCTCACGGTACCGTGGGAAACTAACATCCCGAAAGACCACGCAATTAAGACAAATAAATACTTTGACTTGACAAATGAGATAACCAGAAATGGCTACAAGGTTACTCTATATGCCGTGGAAATAGGTGCGAGGGGTACTCCAGCTAAATCCCTCTACAGCTTATTAAAAGAACTAGGACTGCCGAGAACTTCAGTAAGCTCTCTACTATCACGAATGTCCAAAACGGCATTGTTAGGTTCATACCAAATTTAAATAGGTAGAGGACGGAACAAAGCAGACAGTGAAGGTGACCGCTAACGCGTTGTAAGGGGGCCTCCTTAAACTTACATCTGGGTCGGAAGTCCCAGACGCTGTTACGCCAGTGTTCCGTCCTCTATCACGCGATGGACCCTGCACCCGCACGGAGAATCGATGGAATGCTAAGATTAGGTCTTATAATGTAGGTACAGCTTCTTCATAAGACAATTCTCGTTGGACTATATGAAACTTTTAAAACATCTTCTCGTCAAAATTATGACAAAGAAATAATGCCAACGCGCTGTGAAAGCAATCTCTTTTAAACACAAACTACTAAAAACTTGCATAATCTCTTGACAGAGAGTTATTCAGAGTACAATCAACGGATTACTTTATATTACGTATGTATTGTACAGAAAACTGGGATTTAAGAGATACGAAGTGGAGAATAGTTTTGATTTATGAAACATTTTCTCTAAAACTTTGTGGAAGAAGATAGGTACGATATTTTTAGATATAGTTACTCATCTTCATACTACAAAAGCTTAACGTATGCCTAAATGTATCGTAAAAATTAATCAAATATATTATACGCACACAATGGATGATCAAGGATCAAAAGCTTTTGAATTCTAACGAACGTTTGAATTTAATGATTTTGACTAAAAGATTTTGATGAATTTGACTAAAAGATCTTGATGAATTTAACTATAGGTACTTATTAGTTGTAACTTAAACTCCTAAAGTGAGAGTTTCTAGGGACTGCACAGATTACTTGATGCATACCAACTAATCCGGGTCTAGGATACTTTTATGTGTAGATTAAAATTCATGAAACATTAACCTAGACGACATCCGTCCTTGCTGTAGGGCATTTATCGGCTGATATGTATTAGCTATAAGATATCCTCCGTGTGGTGATTGAATAAGATTACATAATGTCACCACCTTATCTGATCCCACGGATGTCGTAAAAGTGGAAAGTTAGTAAAGAAGTTAAACTTGGCAAAAACCCTACACCAACCCACCCGACTAGCGTCTGGTATTAGTAGATCACATTTCCATCCGTCACTGATAGAGTCTAGTCCCTGCACTGTCCCATTAATATCCTGTTAGGATTATGTTGAAAAAACAAATCAAAAAACTTGTCTCGCTTTCGTATAAAAAAATACACAACGTCATTTTTCAACACGCGCGGCCGTAGACTAGACAAAGTTATAAAATGTTCACCAAAACTGTCAACCAAAGCTTTATAAAATTAAAACTTTATATAAATTATGCTTTCACTTCAAAGAGGATTAAACAAAATATAAAAAGTTACAAAAATAGAATCAAAAAACAACTTACAGCACACTCCGGCTCTGTTATATAAGACCCGTTGTCGAAGTACTTCTTCGGACATTCAGACCACGGCAACTCCGCTTGAAAACTCTGAGCAAAATAGAACAGGCACCACGCTATTATTGAGTTATAATACAACGCCACATTGAACGAAACCACAGCTGAACTTATCCCGATCCCGCCAAGATACGGAGACACCTGGTGCCAAACGCCAATAGCACCTTTCCTCAAACGCTGTCCAATAGCAAGCTCCAAGTAAAATATAGGTATTCCTTCAATAGCCAACATCACAAAGTAAGGTATCAGAAATGCTCCACCTCCATTCTTTTGAGCCAGGTATGGAAATCTCCATACATTTCCCAAACCAACTGCATATCCAACAGTCGCTAAGAGGAAGGTCAGTTTACTGTCCCATGATTCTCTTTCAACGCCACCTTCTTCGGGTTTTATTGCTCCACGTTCTTCTACGGAACTGGCTTTGCTTGTCGGAGTTTCAGAAGAACGTCTGTTAGGACTGGTATCTTCAAATGCTTCGTTTGTAGCACCATACATGACGTGTGTGCGGTGAGTTAGTTGTCCGTTCTCCATAGTGACCAACCTGCCCCGTAACTCTTTCATTTCCATTCGATCTATGGAGCGTTGTGCGTAAAGGTCCCGCGAGCTTTGTCGCCTCATCAAATGAGCTGTGTTCGCCATTTTCAATTATTTTCTATACCTTCTGTTTCCAATAATATTGTGGTTTTAACATTAAATATAGTTAAAATGATTCGTTTTCTGTATCGTGGCACATAATGAGAACCAATAAATTACACGTGATAGCTAGTAACGCGTTTAAGTTAAAATGCATTGCCATTGATTTAATTTCGTACATTTTATTTGACACCAAAAACATTTAAATCAATAATTCACTGAGCATTGAATTATGCACTGATCACAAAACACATTTTAAGATTTTATTTTTATGGTGTCTTTGTGAGGAAAGGGATCGCGTAACGCCCGCTCAGGGCGGGAAACTCACCCGAAGTGGGGGGAGTGATGAGAACCTCCTTGTATACGCATGCGCGAGATTAATGCCCTTTCATGGAACTTTCGCTCGAATAGAAATGTTCAATGAAAATAGCAAGGATTTAGATTCTGTGGACACAAATAATTCTTATTGTTGTTCAGATTCGTTCATTGTTGGAGACAGGAAAATGAAAGGTTAATTACACCTGGATAAGCGACCAATTGATTATAAAACTAGAGTTTAAGATTTAACCTTTCCTTTTATAACCTAATAGATTTTCTATTCTTAGAAGATATTTGTTTAGAACTTACGTTAGGTATTCTTCTTATGCTGATGAAATAAGAATACATATAGTGGTACTTATCACTCCATTTAAATCTACCTAATATTAATCTATAATATTTTAATGTAGATTTTTATTTACACAAAATATGTATACCTACCTACAACAGCCTCGGTTGCAAAGTGGTATTGCATGATGAACATGAGGTTATGGGCTTGAATCCCGACAGCAGCGACCCAGTAGTAGGTAAATCATTATGTCACAATCAAATTCGATACAGCTGTTCATCATCATTATCATCATAACAGCCCATTAATGTCTCACTGCAGGGACGGGCCTCCTCCCGTGACGGAGGGATACTTGGCCTACTAATACCACGCTGGCCAGAAGGATTGGTATAGGGTTTAATTTCAAGTTTTCCTTCTTTTTATTTCGTAAGAATAATATTCACGGATAGTCCCTTAGTCAGTTTTTACGACACCCATGGGATGAGATGGGGTGGTGACATGGTTCTTACTCAGTCACCACACGGAGTTCAGTTCATCATGCCATGTTCATCATGTTGTTCATATTGCCTTGTATTTATTATAAAAATTCTTCAAAGTTATTTTACGGTGTAGACATTGTGATCAAAAAGGATGACAGTATTTGAATAACTGCTGTTTTGCTCCTAGCTTAGTTTGGCGTTGTGCCAAGTCTCGGACAAAGTTCAAAGGGTATTCTCATATAAAACCGCGCTGAATTGAAAATTATATTTTGCTAATTTATATCGATAGATTAATAAGAGAATCATCATCATCATAACAGCCCATTAATGTCCCACTGCAGGGACGGGCCTCCTCCCGTGATGGAGGGATACTTGGCCTACTAATACCACGCTGGCTAGACGAATTGCTATAGGTAATAAGAGAATAGGAAGACATAATTGAATAGGGAGGCACAGGATACCTACAATGTATGAATATTTGAAGGATGCTTTTTTGGGATGACGTCTTTAAAATAAAACTCGCCTCGTACTCGTCGGGGTTGTAAGCTATAGGTCTAGAAACTATTTATCGTCTTTCGACTTTGGCTAAGTAAAGGGGCATTTACATTACACGGGTCGATTTTCGCCGTGCGGCTAGTCGCTTGACAAATTGCCTCACTAAACCGCCTTGGAAATTCTTCCTTGCAGCCTAGGCGATTGGTATTTAGATGGTAGATTTACGCCGCGCGCGGAAAAAGTCGTGCGGCTTTAGTCACCCGTGTAAATCCCCTTTACCGACCATCGTACGTAGTCGTCAAAAGCCTGGCAAATAGTTTTCGTCGCTTCCATATCGTGTTTGAGGATCAGCCGATACACATCAAGTGCACACGTGGGGTCAGGCCGTCAAAGTTACGCCGATGAAGTAAAGCCATCACGTGACTACTAGCCGTTACCTGTTTCTTAGACTGTTTTTAAGGTTTTCTTTCAGGTTTGATATAGCCATATTGCTATACGACAAGGGTGTTTATAAAATAAAGTCATTAGGTATCATCCAACAATGTATACCGGGGAACCATAATTTAGTTGGCTGAGAAGTGACTCTATCACAAGATTCCATAGTAACGTCATAATGTTTTAATATGCCAATAAAGCAGTAAAATGTGTCATATTTCTTTAACAAAACAAAGTAGGTACTTAGGTACTTACCCAATTTAAAAGATATTACTTTTTCGAGAACAATTAAAATTTTGTTCAGCATTCATTTAAAAAGCCTAATCTAGATCCTACCTAAGCTGATAATACCTACTTAGGTAGGTATACTTACTAAGGTTTTCTTCAAGCGTTGCGTATTTAAAGGCTATTAGTGATTTTCAACCTACCCCCTTTATGAAATGAAATGAAATATAATTTATTGCATAAAATGTAGGTACATAAGGTGATATGGGTATTTGTCGATCCGTATACATTTTGTCATTTTGTGACATACAATATTTACAATTTACAGAAACACAATTTACACATTAAATAATTCAATAACACATTATCCATAATTAATTAACAAATTAAATGATTCATTTTAAAAATTCTGACAAACAATAAAATCTTTTATCAACCATAGTTAATAGTTCAACAATAGTAACCATAGTTTTAGTTTTTTACAAAACATTTTAGTAGGCAATTTTTTTATATCCTCTGGTAAGGCATTATAGATGCGCCCACACATTGCAGTACAGTTTTTTTGGTACAAAGTAGTTCTAGGTTGTCTGGGCAGTACAATTCTGTCTGGGTGCCTAGTATTACGCGGGAATATGTCTTTAGCTGTTTTAAATAATTTAGGGTTTCATTTTACAAATTTAGCTGCTTCCAGAATGTACATGCATGGTAAGGTAAGTATTCCAAATTTTTTAAATAGCGGTTTACACGTATCCCAAGGTGGTATCCCGGCGATGGCTCTAACGCATTTTTTTTGTGTTAAAAAGGCTGTATTTATGTCCGTACTATTTCCCCAGACTACCAGACCGTAGTTCAGGACAGAAGATACGTAACCGTGGTATGCTGCTAGTACGGTTTTTTTAGTAGATGTCTGGCGTAGTTTGTAGAGAACATAAACAAATTTGTTTAGTTTAGCGCATAGATGGTCAATATGTGGTTTCCAGCTTAGGTGTTTATCCATAGTTATACCTAAAAATATTGTTTCTGCGGTTTCAGCTATTATTTGGTCATTGTAATTAAGTTTTAAATCTAAGTGAGGCGCATTGTATGTGCTAAATTGCATGTATTTAGTTTTATTTATATTAACCCGTAAATTATTATCAGTAAGCCAATTTATTATGGAATTAATAGTATTATTTATGTCAATAGAAAATGTGTTATAGTCAGTTTTTTTGTTGCAACTTAATATTAGTGAAACGTCATCAGCAAATAAAATACAGGGACTAGGGGTTATGTCAGGAAGATCATTAATATACATATATATATAATATACACTTCTCATCAAAAAAATCGAAACAGTGGCAAGTTTGTGTTTTATAAGGATTATCTGAAAAATGTGTATATTTAGGAATATGTGTTATATATCATTTAATAGGGAATTTAATGAGGTTTTCAAAAAATGATGTTAATGTTCTAAATTCAAATTAAATTTTCATAGATTTCGTATTTTGTTTAACAAGTCGTATTTGCCCTGTACGTAGTTTGACGGAAAATGATAAAATTAGGCACGTAAATGAAAAAAAAAGCTAGAAAACGTTTATTTATTAACCCGTATCGCGCACCCAGAGTTCCTGGCTCCTCTTATTACTGCGTCCATGCGATGTTTACCCGCAAAAACCGCCAGGTGGTGGCATTGCTGAATGCTGGACTTAGTCAGGTTATTACGGCTGAAAGATTGCATCTTAGAGTCTCACCTTTTCTTAGATTCTGCAAACGCTATCAAGAGACTGGTTTGTTCACGCGCCGTTAGAGATCTGCCAGAAAACAGGTAGCTTCTGACTGAGTAGATCAATTTATAGTAACACCTTTCTTACAAAGTCTATGCCTTAATGTCTTTCAACCGCAGCAGCAGCTTTATGATGAACCTATGGTGGCTGTAAGTGACTATACAATTAGAAGAAGGTTGAAGAAAGGTGAACTTGTACCGTACAAGCCAGCAAATAGGGAGGAATTACCTGCAGATCATCGAAAAGCGCACCTTAACTTTTTACGTAATTACCTAAATTGGTCATACATCTAGTGGAACAAGTTCCTCCTTTGTGATGAGTGCAAAATTGTATTGTATGGTAACCATGGAAGGACTAAGGTCTACAGAAGTGATGGAGAACGCTTTGCACCATGCAGGATTAAAAGAAAAGGCCATCCATGGTGGCGGTTCATGGACTGTTTGAGGAGAAATTAGTGGCAACGCCAAGACAGATTTTTTCTTTGGGTTTGGGTCACGTCTGCCATTTTTTAACAGTCATAGGTACATCGAACAGTATCTTGAACCTCTTGTGATGCCTTATGCACATTTATTTGACCCCGGTTTGGCATTTATGTACGAGGATGCTAGGGCAAACACCGAAAGCGTCGTAAGAGATTATGTTACTGAAATCGATATCTCTATTATTGATTGGCCAGCAAGAAGCCCGGATATGAATCCGATTAAACATCTATGGGATGAATAAAAAAGACGAATTAGTGTAAAAGATCATGCCTCAAAACACTTAGCCAACTTTTAAATGCAATCCAACAGGAATGGAATAGAGCGCCACTATTTTTGATCGTGACTCTCATCCGATCGATGAAAAACCGTACAGAAGCAGTAATGAGAGGCCGGGAATGGTATTCGAGTTATTAAATAAACGTTTCCTAGCTTTTTTTTCATTTACGTCCCTAATTTTATCAATTTCCGTCAAACTACGTACAGGGTAAAAACGACTTGTTAAACAAAATACGAAATCTATGAAAATTTAATTTGAATTTAGAACATTAACATCATTATTTGAAAACCTCATTAAATTCCCTATTAAATGATATACAACACATATTCCTAAATATACACATTTTTCAGATAATCCTTATAAAACACAAACTTGCAACTGTTTCGATTTTTTTGATGAGAAGTGTATAACACATATTCCTAAATATACACATTTTTCAGATAATCCTTACAAAACACAAACTTGCAACTGTTTCGATTTTTTTGATGAGAAGTGTATATTAAAAATAGCAACGGCCCCAGGACGCTACCTTGTGGAACACCGTGCTTATTCACCAGATAAGATGATCGAACTTGCTTAAGCTCTTTATCGTGACCTACGTTGTCAATTTGAACTGCTTGTTTTCTGTCATCTAGGTATGTTCGTAGCCAATTTAAAGCTGCTCCTCTTATACCATACTGAGAAAGCTTTTGAAGTAATGTTTTATGACAAACAAGATCAAATGCCCTAGACATGTCGAAAAAGATGACCGTTACTATTTTATTATCGTCAATACAGTCTAGTACCTTAGTCACTAAGTCAAAACATGCAAGAGTAGTGGATTTTCCTTTTTGAAATCCATACTGTTCCTCTCGTATTATTTTATGCTTTTGTATAAAGCTATTAAGGCGATTATACATAGCTGCCTCGAATATTTTAGAGATAATTGGTATCAATGAAATTGGCCTATAGTTGGCCATATTTGCCTTATCCCCTTTTTTGTACAGAGGCTTTACAATGGAATATTTTAGTGAGGTCGGGAAGCAACCCTGTTTAAAAGATTCATTTATGAGATACGTTAATATAGGGGTTATCTCTACGGCACTGTGTTTTAAAATTTTTGTAGCTATTCCATCATAGCCCTCGCTATTGGTGTTTTTTAGGGATATGATAATATTATGAACCTCTTGGTACGATAGGGGGGGTGAGGAATATGCTATTGCAAAAGCTAGCTTTACAGGTGCTGAGCGCCGAGCTTGTGCTAAAACTATTACAACTTGTGAGGTTCTCGTTGAAAGCATTTGCCATTTGATAAGGACAGCTCAACTCTGCATTACCAATTTTAATGGTTTTTATCGACTCTGTTTGTTTTCGAGGTTCTGATACTTGTTTTATTAACGCCATGAAGTCCGGCATATGTTTTTTGAGTTTGAAATCATAATATCTCGATTGTGATTACGTATTGACTGATTAATACAGTTTCGCAAAAGCCTAGAGTAACTTTTGTATTTTATAATGTTTTTCTTACATTTATTTCCATAACATTTGTAACGTAAGGAACGTTTTGTTTTATAACATTAAGCTTAATCTTAATTGAAGAACAAATTCACTTCACCGAAATCCTTTTATTCACCTTCATGGATATCTATGTAGATAATTACCTACTGTGATTGTAGTCTTTTTTATTTTGTTTGTTTATTATTAGGCAAACTTAACAGCTTATACCTATACCTAGCTGTGTCTCTTACATAAATATAAATAACTAGCCCGACATAATAGGCATTATAACATTTCTCCGTGTGGTGACGGAGTAAGAATACAATATGTCACCATCCCATCTCATTCCATGGGTGTCGTAAAAACCGACTAAGGGACTATCCGTGAATATTATCTTGACGAAATAAAAAGAAGAAAAACTTGAAATTAAACCCTATACCAATCCGTCTGGCCAGCGTGGTATTAGTAGGCCAAGCATCCCTCCGTCGTGGGAGGAGGCCCGTCCCTGCAGTGGGACATTAATGGGCTGTTATGATGATGATGATGATTATAACATTAAGATCAGTTCCAAATATCTATAGGCAGACCGTTTAACTCAGACCCCGCCTGCGGTAATAGGGGTGCGCGGGGGGCGAGGACAAAGGAGAGAGCGATCTCTTGATTTTTTGGCAAAACTGCACCATCTAGAGGCTGTGTCCCGAACTATATCACATCACAACACAGCTCTAATTTTTAGCTAGCTTATTTTTATGAAATAAAAAGAAGGAAAAATTGAAATTATACCATAAACCAATCGAAATACCTGGAGAGGTTTTTTTATTTTTCTGGTCAAGCTTTAAAATGTGTAATAATTTAGATTGCATATTTTCTCTAAGAAAGTACGAGATTTAGGCTGAGCGCACATTGGAGACTAGACTGTTTCAAGACTGACTTGTCTCATATAGACAAGTCTGTCTTAAAACTAAAACGAAACAGTTTTGACTACGATACGTAGCACACATAAAACAAAACTGTCTATCTGAGACAATATTGTCTAAACGACGTTTTGTTCCAAGTGTGCGCATATTCATACATATTGTAAAGCAATAGTCTGTCTTAAGACTGTCGTGTTCCAAGTCTGCGCTCAGCCTTAGTCGCAAGATGACGCCACCATCTTTGACATTTGTAAATTGTATAGAAGACGGACTAAGATACCGCACTAGTGTCATACTGACATACTGACTAGATGTCCGTTATGGTAGCGTAAATAGTATAAAAATTAAAAAAAACTCTTAGTACATAATTGTTCTTATTATCTGTAAATATTTTCTAAGACTGATTATTAAAAATTAATATGTTTAAATCATAATTATCTGTTTTAATGTAAATTATTGTAATTACACCAAATGTGATTATATTGTGATTTTAATATATAACTAATGATTGTACTTTGTTATTATTTGTAAATATTTTCTAAGACTTTAGTTATAATTATATACTTTAAATCAGCCATTCTTAATCTAAAGAATAGGTTCTTTTAATTATTGTACAAAGGATTGTTAAGGATATTTCTTAAATAACAAATATATTTATTTGTAGATTCTATAAAAGAAAATCAAATTATTACAAATTATGTAATATTATTGTTATTTTTGGAGTCGGTGTCAGTCAACGAAATAAGATAATAAGCAAATGGAATGCCGCCCATGAATTACAGATTATATTATTAAATGACTTCGACATTATGACATAAAATTGTTGATTGTTTATGGATTAGTTTATAAATTAAAAAAAAAATAACTTTTTTTATTATATTTAAATAAATATATTTTTAAACAATTATTAATAAAATATTATTATTAAGAATTGAGCATAGTTCGGCTGCACTAAATCCTGTTTCTTCAATATATTCCCGGTTAAGTCTAGGCTGAATTGGAATGACTACTGGCTCAAGTAATCCATATTGTACAATATTGTTACCACCCATTGTGCTAACAACTTCTTTATGTTACGATTTTGGAACTATCAGATAGACGCACTTTGCAGAGAATCCTTGACATAATAATAATAAATATATGTACATTGATAATAATTTTGAAAAGAAA
Organism: Schrankia costaestrigalis; assembly: GCA_905475405.1. Classification (NCBI taxonomy): domain Eukaryota; kingdom Metazoa; phylum Arthropoda; class Insecta; order Lepidoptera; family Erebidae; genus Schrankia; species Schrankia costaestrigalis. The sequence continues at coordinate 17,448,600 of FR997838.1, read as the reverse complement.
TCTATATATTCCGTAGACCAGCAGCATCCAAGGTTGCGTAATGTGCGCATGTAAATTGTAAATAAAAAAATTGTGTAAATAAAAAATTGCCCAAAAAAATTCGTCGGCATGGGATACGAACCTTATTACCCAGCTCCTACTTTAACCATTTGTCTATGAACGACTTTCAAATACCTACTCAGTTAGGGAACGAAATTTAAATTCATTCAACATAATTATTTTAATTATTTGTATATACTTTTACGGAAACGTAGTTTAGTGAATGCGTATACCTATACGCATTCACTAAAAATATAAGAAAAATAAAAATATGGCACATTTACAGCAATACATACAATATTACACTATACAATTTACTTCTACACTATATTAAGGTATTTATGAAAATTGAATACCTATACGTTTTCATAAGAAACGTATTAAGTATGCACTTTCACTAAAAATGTAAGAAATAAAATTATAAAAATTTATAAATATTAATTTTATTGGGAACAGCGGTTCCCAATTGTTAATTAGTTGTATTGCATTTCCACTTGATTTTTGTTCCGTGCATATAAAGTAATAACTATGTAGGTATATAAAGCCGTCTTTTGATGCAATGTAGTTCGGGTCGCAGTAACTAGATGACGCCGTTTTGCCAAAAAATCAAGAGATAGCTATCTATACGTTAGTACTTATACTTATCTATGTTGTGCTGGGCACTGTCATTGTAAATCAAAATTGTGCGATCCCCTTTGTCGTCATTCCCCGCCCCCCAGTCACCCCACAGGCGAGGTCAGAGTTAAGCGGTCGGCATATAATTATTTTTTACTTTTTAGTGCAATTTTTGTCTTTGAAGTCAGTTTTTTTTTTGTCAAAATTTATTTAATTTGACATAGAACCAACTCGATATAGCTCTTGTGTACGCTACCATAACGCACACCGCTACCCCGCCCCCTCGTCCCTTTCATACCGCAGGCGGGGACTGAGATAAGCGGTCGGCCTATAGGTACAGTAGTTAATGTCACAGAAAAGTATTTCTGTTACTTCGCTTTTCATACTTACGATTAGCGGTCACGCTTAAGTTATAAACTATACTTAACTTAAACATAAGAATTATCGTGGGAGAACAATAATGTCACATCGACAAGATAAGAAGAAGAGTATGGTAACTTTATCGCATTAGCGACAAATAAGTACCCATTAACAAAAGAGAAAAAATATTTATCAACGTCTCACAGCTTAGACCTTCAGCAATGTAGTAAGGAAACTTAGCTAACAGAAACGACAACGTTAGAATTTAATTGATGATTTTCATATTTTGACAGAATTATGTAGATTCTGCGTAACTTACCTATACCGTATTCATCCTTACTTGATTTATTTAGTAAACAAACACCACATATTGCAAATTCACTAGTTTTTACATCAATCGCACACTTTGATATGGATGAAAATTTCTGGAAAGTAGCATTAAACGTTTATGCAATAGAAAACACGTAAATCACTTTGGTTTATCCACTATCTTTCGTAAATTTTAAATAAATGTATTTTTTTCCAACATAAAATTTTACAGATAAAATTATTTTTACGATTTGACATTTGTAGATTATAGAATTTTGTCCTTGATTCCTATACATTTTTCAAAGATTAAAGACTAAAGTCTTTAGTCTGTGGTTGACACGACGCCATATGTTTACGTTTTAGAGCAAGTCTGTTTAAATAGACAGTACCCTTCAAATTGTCCATATAGACCGATTAGTCTGCTTAAAGGTTTAGGGAAAATTTACGAGCGGCTTTTGTATAGGAGGCTGTTAGCACACGTGGAGGCCAACAATCTTATTCCAAACGAGCAGTTTGGCTTTCGGGCCAAGCACTCGTCCACCCACCAAGTTCACCGTGTCGTTGAACATGTCAGCGCTCGGCTCATGAAAGGTCAAATGACCGGAGCTCTCTTCTTCGATGTGGCAAAGGCATTCGACAAGGTGTGGCACGCTGGCTTAACATACAAGCTTTTCATGATGGGAGTGCCACACAGACTCGTGCTCATCTTACGAGACTTTCTGTCGAATCGTTCCTTTCGCTACAAAGTTGAAGGGACTCTGTCCTCAGCTCACCCCATCCGGGCCGGAGTCCCTCAGGGCTCCGTCCTCGCCCCCCTTCTGTACTCTCTGTACACACGAGATATCCCTCGGCCTGCGGGTGTGCAAACAGCCCTTTTTGCAGACGATACAGCGATTTACGCCTCTGGCACCTCCCCCCCCTCGATAGTTAGGCGACTCCAATCTGCGTCCAACGCCCTCAGCGATTGGTTCCAGAAATGGATGATAACAGTCAACCCCGAAAAGAGTCAAGCGGTGATGTTTCACAAGAAACGGAACCACTCGCCTCTCTCGGCAGCGACACAAAAAGTCAGGATGTTTGGCTCCCCGATCCCTTGGGCTAAGGAAGCCAAATATCTTGGCGTTTTGCTCGACGATAAGCTCTCTTTCCGTCCCCACATAAACATGGTTCGCAAGCGGGCCACGTTTGTGTTGGGACGGCTGCACATGCTCCTCCGGAAGGAGTCTAAGATGTCGATCCGAAACAAAGTTAGGTTATACATTACTTGTATCAGACCAATAATGACGTATGCGTGCGTAGTTTTTGCCCACCTTAGGCCACACAGGATCCATAGGTTACAAACAGTTCAAAATAGGTTCATGCGCAAAGCGACGGGAGCACCGTGGTTCATGCGTAACGAGGATCTTCACATAGACCTCGGGTTGCCTACTATCCAGCAACACATGAAACTCTGTTCCCGCCGCTACTTTGATTCGGCTGCCACTCACCCCAACCAACTAGTGGTCGCGGCGTCCGGGTACATCCCCTCCAAGATTAGCAAAATTCGTAGACCTAGGCATGCTCTCGAAGAGCCGGACGATAGGATCACGATCGCTCAACGTAGAGCTCACACGGCTCGCGAAGCCATAACAAAACGTCCGCGGTTCCGTCCTCGCCGTCGAGGCCGGAATACGCGCCGCGTTCTCTCCTAGAGGGCGTGCCTTCCGCACGTCCTGTTAGTCAGTGACGGTCCAGGCCGAGGTCCGTACCCCAAAGGGGGTGCCCCTGTGGCACGTCACTTAAATGTCTTTGGTTGAGGGCCATCCGCCCCACCACAGCCCGCGTAAAGTAGTAATGGTCGTCCGAGACCGACTACTCGTCCACACAAAAAAAAAAAAAAAAAATTGTCCATAACCGTTACTGGCAATATCGCTGGGTTTTTATTGCAAGTTGCAAGAAGTTTACAAAAAACAATAATGTTATAAAATATTAATAGACTGCAGTTAACTGCGTGCGGAAAAGGATATTAATCTGGGATATAAGTAAATTATATTATCTGTTCGGCAAGAAACAATATCTACCAACAATAATACCTAAATTTAAATGTCATGAATATTTAGTAGTATAATAATCAAAAATATTGTAATAAGTATTATTTTATAATATGAGAAAGAAAGAAAGAAATGATGATATTAGTGTAATGTATAAAATAAATGGCAGCACTAAAGAAATTTTCATCTGGCAACTTTTACTCATACTTACTACTTGTCAAAAATTATACGCAAATCGGAACTAGATCAACATAATTTTATTCAAGAAAAAAATGAAGTTATCGTCTGAATCATGTCGATTGCGACACATATGCTAATCTACAACAGTGTAGTGCGATAGTTAACAACATACGCTCGCGTACCCGGCGACATGTATTGTTTGCAATGGCTCATTCCCGTGTTGCTAATTCCAAAGCCCGTGAACCCGGCTTTAGTGAACACACATGTTATGTTTATGGTGTTATATTTAATAGGATTTTTCCTGGAGAGGAAGCCGTGTACTGTGTGCAGTGTTGTCTTCCTGGCAGCCGTGATATTAATATGTTATAGCGGTATAGGAAACTGTTTGTTCTGGGCCAGTCAGTGCGAAGGAGAGAAATATGATACGTAAACGAGCCAGCAGATCTTCCACAGTAACGTCTTGGTGTGCTCAAAACGCAAATCAGTGTTCCAGTCAACGAAGAGTGGTAAAAAAGTGTACGCAAAGCTGAACACCTACATTATTCATTGCCTAAGACAATGAAGTAAAAATAAAGTATTTGTATATTTTTGTAAATAGAATCTTTTATTTATATTCAGTTGAGTATGTAATAGTAGAAGTGATTTCCAGTATGGAAGTCTTGTGCCGATCGTACTTAGTATCATAATATTGTTATGTTGAATATTGAATTGTGATGATGATGTACAGTTATTATTAGTGATTACTAACTATTACAATATTGGGGACATTTAGTCGTTTTTATTGAAATAATCTATCCTGTAATAGAAGGTCATTTGTCATTTTTATATTATGCTTTTATATTGTTTTATTTTTGGTAATAAATAATTTACTTTACATTCTTGAGTCTGTGTGTTGTCTCAATATAATATAGACTTTGCCCAAGGTTATTACTAGGTATTGGTATATTATACCAGTATTTGCTGAGATTAATATTTAATTTTCTTTCCATCCAACATCGTGTCGTACTATAAATTCAGGAAGACATTTCATTTTTTGTACTGGTTATTACAGAGAAATATAATTAATCAACAAATATTCCTCACACATTCACACAATGTTTTCTAAATGTCAAATATAACATCACAGGAGTTTAAACTCTTAATTAGTTTTAATTTGCTTGGTTAGCAGCATGGTATTAGTAAAAGTGGCCTCCAATGATGGAGAATTCACATCTTTGTAGTGAAGCATGTTATGAAGATGTAGACTCGCAACTAAAATATTGTAACCCTATATAGTCTGTATTAATTCTCAAGTAGCTAAGAGGTGCCCTTAGCCTCATTCTAAGTAGCATCATAATATATAAATTAAAATTCATAAAAAATATTTTTAAATACATAAGGAATAAAAAGTCATTAACCAAATGGTTTGAACAATAACTGTTTCACAATTATACTTGTCAGCTATTACACATTCAACTAATCAATTATTCATTTTCATATTAAATAATAAGCTTTGTTTGAAAATCAATGCAGCTTGCAACAAGGTTAATAACATAATCAATGAATGTAATTATTATAAACTAGCTGCTGTGCCCGCGACTTCGTTCGCGTGGCGGATGTTACTTACTTCGCAATTCGATTTAATACTAAAAAATCGTTTTTTAAACCTTATAACCAACAGATATACCTACAAACGAACCAAAACCTTTTCAAAAACAGACCTTTACAAAGACAGATCTATGAAGACTGCGTCTAAACTTATACTGAAAGACATGAGCGAACGTCATTCTTTCAAGGAAAATCTTAACACCGCGATACTGAAAATGACGTTAAAATAAATGACATCGCTTATTTCATCATAACAGCCCATTAATGTCCCACTGCAAGGACGCGCCCAAGTATCCTTCCCGTGACGGAGGGATACTTGGCCTACTAACTAATACCACGCTGGCCAGTCGGATTGGTATAGGGTTTAATTTCAAGTTTTCCTTCATTTTTATTTCGTAAAGATAATATTCACCGATAGTCCCTTAGTCGGTTTTACGCCACCCATGGGATGAGATGGGGAGGTGACATATTGTATTCTTACTCCGTCACCACACGGATAATCACTAATTAATTATGAATGAATACATTTGCACGCAACGTTATGGTGCGGCAGAATTAGCTGCCTCGGTGGCGCGGCGGTCGCATTACATGGCTGGCGTGCATGAAGTCGCGGGTTCGATTCCCATGGAGGACAATTGTGATACACAAACTATTGTCCTTAGTCTGGTTGTTCTTTGTGTCCGTTAAATTGATATTTTTAAAGGCTAGTGTGGGATTTGTCTTTTGTAAAAAAAATGCTGAAATAAATTATTGTACCTAACACCTTTTTACCATCTAGCAAAAAATATTTGACTAAACTTAGACTCGACTATATTATTATTATTATCTATAGATAAACTGCGTGCAGTATTTTTGAATTACTTAATAAAATAAACACAAACACTTTGAATAATAAATTAATGTTTTGTGATTGTATTTCTATATTTTATTGTCAGTTTTGTATGTTTTTAATGTTGACAAATAGCAATAATGTATAATGATTTTATAAAGAAAAAACGTGTTACTTATTATGTTGTCTGTTATATTATACCCATATATTATTAATTATTAAATAGTTATATAAGTGTGTTATAATTGCAGTTATAATAAGATTGTGAGAAAAGGAATTCAATTTAATATTTATGATTAAGTATAGGTATAGTTTAACTTTAAAAAATGAAGTTTGTACGCCAATATTAGCAAAACAGGGAAAGACTATTTATTTTTGTAAGATGTTTTGTACCTGTGATTAACTAAAAAAGGTTATTTGTATTTATTTACATTAATAAAAACAGGTGGAGTCTGTTGCATACTTTTACGTTGACCAGTAATTACTACTACAGTTTAAACTAAATTAATACCAAAAGAATAATTGATACTTTAGATTAATAGCTTACTAATACAATTTATATTTAATTAAATTGCGTTTCAATTACGAAAAACACAGAAATATAACAATCAAAACTTATAATTGATTTAATTTAATAAGACTTATAATTGACATTACACATACGATTCATGGTTAATTTTATTAACATTTAAAAGGAATAACTTATTAATAGCACTTTTAAAAAAATATAGTTATAGATTATTTAAAAACTCATTTATTTTATGGTTACTACTGGTAACGCCATCTTGTGAACAAAAGAAACGAAATTTAAATTCATTCAACATTGAAACAAATCCATTTTTAATGACCCCTGATTTGTATTGGACTGTTCTAATAAAGAGATCTAGCGATATCTCGAGTAATACTTATCCGATTTTGATGAAACATACCTCAGCTTAAGCCTAATAAGAAAGGCTACAATACAATGTATTGGTCTTAAGATTATATTTAAATTCGTTTTAAAGATAACACGTTTTAAAGGTAACAAACAGACAGACAGACAGATAGACATTAATTCTAAAAATTGTAAGTGTGTAGTGTTGTTGCTTTTGACTTTTTTCTAGATTTATTTATTTTTATTTAACACTTTAAATACATTTGTATAAAGGCGGACTTAATGCCTAAGGAATTTTCTTCCAGTCAACCTTGGGTGATGCAGAGATAGACAGATTAAAGAAAGAATATAGATAATTTTTATCTGAATTTTCGAAAAGAACAGACATTTCGACCTCTACAGTTTTATTATAGTATAGGTAGATAGATAGATTACCTACTTTAAACTTAATACCGAAAAAGTAGTATCTATGTATTTTAGTATCTAAAGCGCGCTTATTCCGAGAAGAGTCAATAAGAACCACGTCCGTTCGCATTAAGAGTCAATGTGAATGAAATTATAGATGCACCGGTTGGCCGTTTCGGACGATAAACAAAAATCAACCGTACAGCCGTACTCATACTGGCGCGGCGACATTTGGAAATTTTCTTTCATCTATATCTTGTGTGTTTATAAACCGATTTCTATAATTTTTTTTTGTATGAATAAGATATTAAAGTGTACTTTTGAAATATGGGAGTTTGAAAAAGATATGTCTATGCAAATTACAATATATTTATGTATTTAATATACTTTGAAGAAAACCCTAACGATTAAACACGTTATTATGGCTAATATATAAAAGATAGATATATACTATTCAGGACTTTTTTGTACATCTTTTGAAGACCATTATTTTTGTAATACATATTTTTGGCGTATGATCAACGTATGCGATGATAAGAGCTCGAACGCGCGTTTTTTCAACCGACTTGCTTCAAAATTGTCGTCACTGCTCAGCTCCTATGTGTCTTAGCGTTATGTTATACAGCCTATAACCTGCCCGGAAGTATGGACTACAATCGTACCAAGTTTGGTTAAAATGCCTTCAGTAGTTTTTGACCCATGCGTGCACATACAGACAGACAGACAGACAGACAGACAAAAAATTTATTGATTGCATTTTTGGCATTAGTATCGATCACCATTCATCCTCCAATATTAATTTTTAACATATATTCAATGTACAGAATTGATCTCTCTACAGTTTTATTATAAGTATAGATTATTTGCATACTGACAAAGAAATGCTATAAACTTTTCAGTTGGGAATTTTCACTCTGCATAGACTTTTAATATTGATAATGTCGAAAAAAGGGAAAATTACAGAATCAAAGAATATTCAATCAGCATTTTGTAGCCCACTCCTGGACATAGGACTCTCCCAGTTAGTTTCACAATGCAAGGACCTCCACCTTCCGCATCCGGTCCAAAACGACAGCTTTTAGCATCATTGGTAATAATATTAGTGGTGGGTTTTTATCTGAATTAAGTAGATGGAAGATAGACTAAACTTCATTCAGTGATTTGTGGACTGATATCAAAGTGTGTGAAAGCATGAGGTCTACTTTTAATGTTTGCTTGACGTATCTTAAATAGTAGGTATAGGGTTTTACGTTAAGTTCTCGTAGAGAGATTTTAGGAATATTAATTCAGTAGATATTTAGTTTAGGTCTGACAAATGTTTCACCACTTTAATAGGCTCTCATGAGCAGGTAAACTTGGCCCGCTATTACCAAGCTGGACAGGCCGAATTAGCAGGTTTAGGATTTATATCAAGTTTTCTTGCAATAGGTAACCAATCGCCCCTAGTTGATACTTTTTTATAATTAGAGGACTTTTTACATTATGTAGGTAGAGAAATTATAAGTTACTTATAACAAGATATCTGTATCAATTCACATATTTTGAAGTGCCAATACATATCACGCCGCTAATCGTTATTGATAAATAAGTAGCTGCGCTATCATTACGTCGCAGCATAACAATGGTAGGAAATATCTACAATCATTAATAAAGCATTAAAAACACTTCATAAGTACGACAGGCATTCATTGTTAAAGGTGATGTGTACTTACGTACGTATTTTCTTAGACTAGTTCACGATTCACGACCAGATTAAATTGAAATTCATCCCGTTTCGTCTAAAACTGAAGTGGTACCTAATTCACTAAGCTTTTATATCGGTATACCAGCCAATTTAAAATACAGCTAAATAAGGAACCTCCTTTTTTTTTTAAGTCGGTTAAAAACTCTACAACGGGAGGTCCAATCTTTGCGTCCTCCGATGACAAGTGAAGAATTTTCATTGCCATTGTAATTCTTGCAGGCGTTATCTAAAACAATTTCAGTTAAATGGTACTCTGCAAGTTAGTAGAACTTTTTACAAAAGCTTTTGGTTTAGTTATAGTTGAGTGGTACATTTACGCTGTACACTCGACTGGGGCAGTAGCAACCCTTTCACAGAAAACCGATATAAAGCCGTAGGTAGTTTATTTTACTGCTCAGTTTCGCTCGGAGTGTAAAGTACCAGAGGCCCAAATCCTCTTCTCTTAGGGAAGGTAAAGAGAATGTGACGGGGAGGGGGGCAGGGTTTTACAAATTCAGCAATAATGAATGGCAGAGTAGAAGCATGATTGTCAATTTTGTAGTATTAGCTAAGCCCTAATTACGAGTGAACAAGATGCGTTGAGATGGTTGCGCATAACACCAGACAGGTCCTTTTGTGAGGTAGACCATTGCAGTGCAAGTTGTTCAGGGAGATAAGCAAACAGTCCACCTGATGGTAAATGGTAATTATGGTTTATGGCTGCTGATGTCCATAAGCCACGGTTAGACGAGCATATTATGTGATAACATCCAGTTCGACCGCGCGGCCATAGCGTTTTTTTTTAAAAAAAACCATGTCAATTTTTTGTAAAAATTTGTAGAAGTTGATTCCCAAAACCATAAATTTGTCAAAGATACGGTTAAAAAGTTATAAGGGTTTAAACATGGCCGCGCCATTGAAACGCGGCGAACCGCGCGGCCACTGAGATCTTTAAAACTAAGCCTTGTAGAGATCTGAAATTTACGCAAATGCAAGATTTAATTTGTAAAAAATTTGTAAAAATATAAAAAAAATACTCAGGTTTATAGTTTAAGAGCTATAACACTAAAACCGAATGGCCGCGCCATTGAAACGGTGGAGAAAACGCTATCGCCTGTATCTCGCTGAAAAAAAATCGCAGAGGTGTGTAGTTTATTGTAATTACCCAGATTTGAATTTGTCGAAACTAGGAAAAATACAACAAAAATTCCTAGGTTTATATTTCAGGAGCTATAAGACTAAAACGATATGGCCACGCCATCGAAACGGTGAATAAAACGTTATTTCGCCTGTATCTCGCTGAAAAAGCATCGCAGAGGTCTGGAGTTTTTTGTAATACCTAGATTTTAATTTGTCAAAACTAGTAAAAATACAATAAAAATTCTTAAGGTTATATTTCAGAAGCTGTAGAACATTATCAGTATGTGGTGCGATAGGGTGACCATGTCTTATTGTTTACAGAATACTTTCTACTTATTGTTACAGAAATTATAATTCAAGGATTCTAAATAAAATTAAAATGAAACCATAAATATAAAAACAATTATGTTTATTGCTTGAAAAGTCAATAATACAGTTACAGTCCGCGTGGACTTACGAAAAACTAGCCCTAAGATTGGTTTAAATGACGCAACTCCGCCCCTAAGCTATGTGATTAGTAATGCACACTATTGCATCTCACACGCGCCACCCCCGCGCGCCTCCGCAGGTCAGTGCGACGCGTACAGCCGTTAGTACTTATTATTCTGTGGTACAGCGACGTAAGCGTAAGAGTTTCGTTATCAGTGTGTCGTTGTGATGTTAACACGATAAAAAAGTGATCTACTGATTATTAAAATGTTCAGTTCGTGTGTAATTACGATTAAGTGTTGTACTGTGGTGTAACGTCAGTTCGGTAAATTATGTAAACAATTCAGCAGAAGTGATTAAGGTATGTTGCATTTAAATATTTTATGATTATGTTAGAGCTCTCTCTTTATTTGTATGGATGACCGTGTAGTTAAGATATTTTACTATGAAATATTTACAATCTTATGTATATGAACTTATATGAAATACTAAAAACTATCTAATAACTAACAAAAATAATAATAATATATAATGTTTGCCCTGCAGTGGGACAATAATAGGCTGGATTATTATTATTTAATGTTTTATTAAATCATATAGGTAATTAGAACTTAACTTAGAACATTTGAAATGATTGTAAATCATTTTGATTCCACATTTTTAAATAAGTACAATCATAACTAGCAGGGATGTAGATATATGTTTTTACTTTAAGCGTAATATTATATGAATGGAAAAATTACTAAAAAAACTAAAGTCAATCATTTGAAAGATATACACTTCCAAAGTCGTAAAATGAGCCCCCCCCCCCCGCCTCTAACTTTTGAAATAATAAAGTTGGAAAAAAAAATTGATGTAAATGTCAATAAAAACTTTCAATGAAAACTGGTTTGAACAAGATACAATCATAAGTTTTTGAGATATAGCACAATTTCAAAAACCGCACACGTTACTTTGTAATTCATACAAACACTATGAAAAACAAAGTTAAGAGCAAAACTTTGCTTGTTACTACGGAACACTTCATGGGCGAGTCCGACTCGTACTTCCCCAGTTTTTTTTTGTAACTCCACTGGTAAAATCTCTCTTCCTTTTCCTCTCACTCATTATTTTTTACAAAACCAGAAGTACAATATTATTATTATTTGTTGTATTACAATTTAAAAATACACCATTAAAATAAATAAAATAATTTCTGTAACAATAAGTAGAAAGTATTCTGTAAACAATAAGACATGGTCACCCTATCGCACCACATACTGATAATGTTCTACAGCTTCTGAAATATAACCTTAAGAATTTTTATTGTATTTTTACTAGTTTTGACAAATTAAAATCTAGGTATTACAAAAAACTCCAGACCTCTGCGATGCTTTTTCAGCGAGATACAGGCGAAATAACGTTTTATTCACCGTTTCGATGGCGTGGCCATATCGTTTTAGTCTTATAGCTCCTGAAATATAAACCTAGGAATTTTTGTTGTATTTTTCCTAGTTTCGACAAATTCAAATCTGGGTAATTACAATAAACTACACACCTCTGCGATTTTTTTTCAGCGAGATACAGGCGATAGCGTTTTCTCCACCGTTTCAATGGCGCGGCCATTCGGTTTTAGTGTTATAGCTCTTAAACTATAAACCTGAGTATTTTTTTTATATTTTTACAAATTTTTTACAAATTAAATCTTGCATTTGCGTAAATTTCAGGTCTCTACAAGGCTTAGTTTTAAAGATCTCAGTGGCCGCGCGGTTCGCCGCGTTTCAATGGCGCGGCCATGTTTAAACCCTTATAACTTTTTAACCGTATCTTTGACAAATTTATGGTTTTGGGAATCAACTTCTACAAATTTTTACAAAAAATTGACATGGTTTTTTTTAAAAAAAAACGCTATGGCCGCGCGGTCGAACTGGACACACTATAAAACGACTTTCACAAGCGGTATCGTAATATCTTACGTGAATAAATGATTTTTTCTTTCTTTCCACTTACGGACATCAGCAAACATAAAGCAGCTACTTGGGGTAAAAAGGGTTTTCATTAGGCTTTACTTTCAGGTTATATTTTTATAAAAGTAGCAGTTGTGTACTTGTTTGTTTGTTTTCATACAAATCTTGCCATCGAGGAGCCGTATGAGTGCCGTTTTGTGCCATACGGCTGCACTTAGTAAAAGAATAAAAATAAAAACAACAAAAATACACAGAGAAGTTGTTTATTATGTGCGAGTACATGAGATGGTCATCTTTGACGGTTTCTTAAAGTTAAACAAATTAAGTTGTTACATAGCGAGCCTTAACCTAATGTACTGGAATAGGACCTGAAACAAAAATAAAGAAATATTTAGTACATATTACTTTAATTAAAGACCAAAAAGTAAATAGGTATCTCATTCCCTTGGCTTAAAAAACTGTGATTGCCTAGGATTATAGATGTCATGAGCTTAACTACAGGTTAAGATTAAGATACAGTTGGTGCATTTTACTAATAAATGGTTTGTGTTTGTATACAATATGACATTCATTTTCATAGACTAATAATAATATTCTCCCTATAATATTTTTTAGATGCTGGATGTAAAAATAATGAAGCATGAGCCTAAATAACTTGAATCTCAATACCATAGCTAATTACCTCCATCACATTATTCATAATAGAGGCTCATGACGACGTAAACAATAATAACATTAAATTACCAGCTTACTACATGTGTGGAAGATATGGAGTACCAAAGATAAATCAGATTATTGCTCACTATCAGACTTTACGAGACAATCACATAACCTAAAAGCCGTAACTGACTCAGCTATGCTAAAACTATATTGTAATGCATTAACAGAGCTTTAAAAGTTTCTTACCGCTTATCGCAGTCTCCTAGCTTCACGCTCAGACTCGAGAAGGGTAAGGATGTCACCATCACGCACGGGCCCCTTCACGTTTCGGATGATCTGACGGCTGGTCTCTCCGATGAATTCTACTTTCACCTGAGTACATTGTCCTTGAGATCCGGTACGTCCCAGAACCTTGACTACGCGAGCGAGAACGTTTGGCTTATCCATTTTATATTATTTAACAAGCAATTTGTTAAAATCACACGTGCACCAAGAATGGCGTGTGTAAGAAAGAAATTGACAGATGCAAGAACAAGTGACGTATGACGCCCGTCAAAAAGGAGTTTAGTGACGTTCTGTACAACTTGTCTATAGTCGATTAAAAAAGTTGCGTAAAAAATACACTTCCTCTATATCAAATTCAGTAACTTTAACATTCATGTTACATTATATTATCGGTACAGTACATTAGGTTCAAATGATTGCAAAATTTACCCCTGAAACTAAAGTAAAAAGTAAAAAAACTAACATTTGCAGTAATCTAAATATATACAGGAACCTTTTAATAAATTCTAAACTGTTATTTTAATGATAATCTTACTTTGATGATAAATAGACACAGACCACTTTTGGTTGAATTACATTATTTTTTAGTTCATTGATGGTTGAAGAGTATAACATTTATTTGGTCATAAATGCTACATATTATGCCACTTTAGTTCCAGATTAACCAAATGATTTTTTAAATAAAGAAACACGGCAAAATCACTTTTGAACCTGAGAGAAAGCCGCAGGATACTGTCCTGTAATGAAGTCAACAGATGGAAGCCAACAAGAACTTCACTCCGGCGTCGTCATCACATTGCTGGTGTAAAAGGCGGGAGACAAGCATGCATGCAAGCAAAAAGTAGAGAATGTGACGGGCATAATTGGGCCCGGCGCCCGTAGTATTTTACAGTCACCGAACGAAACGCAGCAGTTAAAGAAACTGCTACTTTATTACATCGGTTTTTCTGTGATTCGGTTTTCGGGACTGCCCCGGTAAAGTCAACTGAATTTTTTTTTATAATCTATTCTAAATTCATGCTGTAACCAGGCAGCGTGGCTCTACTATACAATTTATTAAATCTACGTTAAACGTTAATTTAATTTAAAAGGAAACACGTTTTAAATTATTTTAACCGTACTTTTTTTTACAAAAAAACAACCTTATTTTACCATTTTTCTACTAAAACCTTTCTTTGGCAGTCAAGTTCGAACTATGAAATTAATTGTAATTCGTAAACGTAAATCTGTCATCCTAATATAGCATGAAAAAAATATACGATAAACAAGGAAAACAATACTATATTTATAGCTAAGCTCCAACAATAAAGATTTTAATCAGCATTTTTGTTTTGTTTTTTTTCATTACGAAAAGTCATCGTCATCCACAAATGCAACTATATTAACTCTAATAGTGATCATTTATTATTTGTCACTTATACATACGTTTTAAATTTTTCTTCATTCCTCATTATTTTTCTGAAAACCACCACAACCAATAAACGTAAACTTTTCGAGAAACCGAAAAGTAAAATGTACGGTTTTGGTGTTGAACAATGTACCGCGCTTCACTAGTGACGTAATATTTCTTCCACGTCAATCGAGTTGGAAAGAGAATTGGCATTTTGCCGCAAGTTTCTTGCTCCGTTGGGCTGTTTGTTACAAAAGTGAATGGCCTACTATCTGGTGAAGTAGTCGCTGTAGATTTTTTATAATTTAAGAAGGATTTTACGTGTTGTTTTAAGATGAAGTTAATATATTTGACTCTCCTAGTCCTGCCAGCGGCTCTGCTATGCTTTCAAAGCGGTAAGTCTTTACGAAATTATTAATTTTGTGACCAAAAGGACGTGGCATCACTCATTTAGTATTTTGTGAGAGAAAGTTATAATTTTACATTGCTGTAAATTGTTAAATTAACAGTCTTATAACTTATCTATTACTTCTTCCCTTATTGATTCAGAAGCTGATGAGTTGTGGTCGTATTTAAAAATTATTGGGCTTAGACTGCTTACTCCATAGATTGTGACCATTTAATTCGATTTTAAGATGTAGAACACCCTGTTTATTGCATATTAATTAACATTTAACACAACTACATATTCCTTCTTATTTCTGTGTACAAAAGTAATTTGTAACCTTGCATATTACATGCACAAAACATATGTTGCTTACTGTAGTTAGCAAGTAGGTTCTTTCACGAAAAGTCATCAATCTTTAAAGAAAAATCACAGACTTCTTTAAGTATAATATTTGCAATCATATCAATTTATAATAACTGTACTAGTTATTATAGATTGATTATATACTGTTAGTTAGTTTGCAAATTCCAACAATAGATTAAAATATTCTGTTACTTTCCTCTTTGATGTTATAGTTATTTATTTTCATAGTCAAAGGAAAGTAAAATAGTATTACTGTAATAATATTTATACAATTAAAGATATAGTAATTGCTAATAGTGTCAACATGTGATGATAAGAAATAAAATTTACATAATTAACTTAATGAATGGAAAGTGATTAAACTGTAGTACAACTCTTAACTTAGAAAGAAAACTAACAATCTGAATTAATAGGCAATAGTTCCCTTTATCAATGTTGAAGACTTATCCCTCCATTTAAATGTTCAGTGTATTAATATAGTTCTAAAAGAGTTACTTAAGTTATTATTAATGATAGTAATATAGCTTCTAGCTATCATCTAGTTTACTTCTATCTATTAGTAGTGTGATTATGCTACTATGTTAACACAATAAATATATTTATATTAATTTCTTTGTTTACTACAATAATTGTCTATGATAAGCAATTTTTATTTTCTCTTTGTACCTCTTTGTACCATTAGTGCAAATAATCCTATGTAAGGTAGTCAAACAGCAATGCTATTAAGAGCATAACAGTCACTCTTTTTTTTCTGTAATGTTACATGTTAGACATACATTATATAAACATGCATAACTTATACTTATTATCTTGTTTCATTATAGCAAGTCATATAATATCTTAATACAGGGTTATAGAGTCTACTTTCACTTGTAAATCTTGACTTAGAACTCTAACTTAGTCCTGTCTATACTGCTAATGTGTATTAGTAGGTCAAGGTTCCATTCCCTCCATAACAGAAAGAGGTCCATGTGCAGACGAACTTTTAAGTGCAAATTTGTCATGATATCAGATACATTGGCCTTCCCAAATGTTGTATGACCTGACACTGATTTTTTAATGATTATCTAAAATCTTAAGCATACTGGAATATCCCATTATTGCAACTTTCTCCTGTAACAGATTTAAGTTTTATAACCCAATTTTCATAACAGACATTTGTCTGAGAGAATATAAAGATACTTTGGCTTTTACATATTATTATCCTCTATCCGGGTATCTACATACAATAAATTACATTTAATTAAACACTATTTACTAAATACTATTAATTATTTTCTACTAACAGGTCCATTAATAACAGAAATAAGAAAGTAATGACAGAACATTAGTTAATTGGATTCATTAAAGTTATTATTTTGCAATATCCATAATTATCTTATGATAGTAATACACTATTGTTATTAATAATATAACATGGAACATAATCACAACTTTTAAAACAATAAAATTCCTTGTAAGAATGTATTAATGCAATAATAGCTTTATTTATTATTCATTTTATCCTTACAATTTAATATCAAACATAATAATACTGTAGTACAGCCTACTATATAGCATACTACTAGTATAGTATACTTCAGTATTTCTTTTTCATACATACAAGGATACTTGGTCTAGGTATTATACTACTTTGGTGGATTGGTATTGGATTATGTGTCAAGTCAGTGTATTCTTTATAAGAGACTAGCTGACCCGTGCCCACTTCATTGAGCAGCGAAAAAAATGTGTCCCTTTTTTAAACATATTTTATTACTGCTCTACTCCTATTAGTCACAGCGTGATGCTATATAGCCTATGTCACTCCCCGATAAATGGACTATTTAACACAGAAAGAATTTTAAAAATCGGTTCATTAGATCCAGAGATTACCCCCTACAATGTCACATCACACAAAGTTTACCTCTTTATAATATTAAGTATAGATATTGTCTGTTAAATACTCATCCCTTAGCAGCCTTATACAGCCCTTGAGATGAGATAAGTTAGTGTCATTTTATATTCTTCTACACCACTTTGTATTTCCATCGCCACACAGATGCTTGAATTTAATAGTATTTTAACTAAAATGTTCAATTTATTTGATTCCAGCAAACACAATATTAGCAAGAGCAGAAGAAGATGAACTAGATGATGTAGTGGATATTGAAGGTGAAGACAACCAGGTAGTGGGTGAAGATGCGCTCGGAGACGATGATGACTCGGTTGTTAAATCATCACAAGATGTTGATACTACGATACTGTTTACCAAACCTATTACAAGCCTTGGAGATATTGCTTTTGGTAAGAATTATTATGCTTTCTAATATTATAAACACGAAAATTTGTATGTATGCATGGAGGTTAGTTACTCCACCATGCTTAAAAAGCTTGACCGATTTAGATAAAACTTTGTAAGGAGGTATATACCACAATGCCTCTCTCAAACGAGGCACTCTTAAAAAACCAAAAGGACAGTTAAAACTTCGTAGCAAAAGATAAGATAGGGTAGAATTTAATTTTAAACTATAAATCCTCAATCTTCTATAGTGTTTTCTACTTTTCAAATTATTTGAGTCTAAAAAAATTTTCTATTCTAGATCATATAAAAGTGTATTATTGTTTTAACCATATACACAGGACTCAATCTCATTTGTTACTTCCACAGACCTGCAAGCCGGTTTCCCGGTGGAATTCTTAGTTGGCTTCGTCAACAAGGGCGCTGAAGACTACCTTGTAGAATCAATGGAGGCTTCATTCAGATACCCAATGGACTACACATACTACATTCAGAACTTTACAGCATTGCCTTATAACAGAGAAGTCAAGCCTAAGCAAGAAGCCACCTTTGCATACTCTTTTATTCCTAATGAAGCATTCGCCGGAAGACCTTTTGGTTTAAATGTACAGCTTAACTATAGGGATGCCAGTGGAAACTTCTACCAGGTAATTTATTTTATAATGATAGTAGTGTATTAGAGACTTCAGACACAACACTCAAACCCCAAACAAATAAATAAAAATTGTAGTCAATTTACTACAACCTTAACATGAGATAGGGTGGTACTTTTATTTCATTTATATTTTTTTTTGTTTACTTTTTTTTAGTTTTTTACTCTTTCCCATAGTCAGTTTCACCACAGGTTTTACTACAGAATTTTTCATTAAATTTTTGCTGACGATTTTCATCTATAATGGACATGGACAAAAAATTATTTGTGATGAGGACAAATTATTTGTGATGAGGACAAATAATTTGTCCTGAGATCTTACCCACAATTGACTTGGCGTCAGCTGCATACAACGAAATAATCAGCTTTTAATTACAAGCAATTTTTCATTTAGTAAAACTTTATTTTAAAACACTATTAGCTTTTTATAAGTTAAATTTAAATAAATCTATTTTTTTTTCCTTAACAGGAGGCAGTATACAACCAGACAGTTAACATCGTAGAAGTATCAGAAGGTCTGGACGGTGAGACATTCTTCCTCTACGTGTTCCTCGGAGCAGCCTGTGTATTAGCTCTGGTGCTCGGCCAACAAGCACTGTCATCTCTCGCTAGACGCAGATCTCCTCGTGCGTCCACCAGGTCTGGTGCCGTGGAGACTGGCACGGATAATGATGTGGATTACGACTGGCTGCCTAAGGAAGTCGTTAATCAACTCAGTAAGTTTGTTTTTTATTCAGTTTGACTACATTCGACTTTGATTCAATCCGTGCATTTACGTTCTTTGCTGCATAACTCTGGTGTAGTGTGAGACATTGCCGATGTGTGAGAAATATTATTATATCGTTTTTACTGATAATAATAAAAATACAGTGAAAAATAATGTCGACAGACTGAAAATCACAAATTATCTTTTTGTGAATTTTGTAATAATCTACTTAGGTAGAAAAGAAGTGTAAATTAATTTTGAGTCCTACAATCGTGCGTGGTATTAGCTCTCCACCATCATTAATGATGCGCTCCCGCTTTCAAGGGCTTAGACGTTTATAGCATTAATTTATTTCTTTTTTTTTTACAGGAAAATCTCCCAAGACACCAAAACAGTCGCCTCGCATGAGGAAAGCAAAGAGATCAGCGGGCGACGACTAAATCAACATCGCGCCAAGATCAAGTGTATAAACAAGCACATAGCGGGGTGCTAAACGATCTCCTGCAATAACGATTAAAATAAAAATAGCTCATATGGCATAATCAACAAATCTTTGCTTTAAAAAAAATGTTACATAGACAATTTTTCAACCAATACTCTTCTAGTGATGTGCCTATTTTTATTTTAGTCGATTTTTTTATACACAGACTGTGGTTTGTAGTTGCTAAGTAGAGTGTGTTGTGAGAGTAAATTATGGAACAAACAGTGTGGAAGCTTTTTAACAACGTGAGCGTAATGAGAATTTTATTTAATTAAAATGT
The DNA here is from genome assembly GCA_905475405.1 of Schrankia costaestrigalis. NCBI lineage: Eukaryota > Metazoa > Arthropoda > Insecta > Lepidoptera > Erebidae > Schrankia > Schrankia costaestrigalis. The sequence continues at coordinate 17,428,651 of FR997838.1, read as the reverse complement.
TAAATTTTTATTTACTTGTTTTATTTTTGTTATTTGTATGTGAAATTCTTAACAAACAATGGGCAAAGTTTAAAGCTTGAGCGCGAAAATGAACTTGCTTCCTGTGAGTAAATCTATACTAATATTATAAAGAGGTAAAGTTTGTGAGGTTGTAGGGGGTAATAATAAGAAGAGGTTTTATTCAAACTGTAAAATCTAACAAGAAACTTATTATATGTGGAGACTTTAATGTTAATATTTTAGAACGTAGCAAATTGAGTCTTAGATTGATAAATCTATTTAAATCATACAACTTACTTAATATGTTTATGGAACCTACTAGAATAACGTCAACTAGTGCAACATGTATAGATAATATTTTTACAAATATAATTCCTATTCAGAAATGTGTTATTAACAAATTAAATTCAGATCATAGTGGACAATTAATCCAATTCCATAATGTTAATAAAATAATATCAAAGAAGTATATTACTTGTGTACCGGTAACTGCAAACCGTTTGAACAATTTGAAAACAAAGTTACTTAGTATTGATTATTCATTTTTATTAAATATATCACATCCAAATGAAATGTATAACTCTTTTTTTACTTCATTTCATAAATTATTTAGTGAGATTTTTACCTCTAAAACATTTTCAGTTACTAATACATTGGTATTTAATGACTGGGCAACAGCAGAGTTACACAAAGATAGGCAATTATTATATAACTTATATGCAGAAAAATCAATTAACACTAGTGATGAGTTCAAAGAGTATGTAAAAGAGTTTTCAAAAAAATTTAAAATCAACTGTAAAAATACCAAAGCACAATTTATAACCTCTAAGATAAGAAACAGTAATAATAAAATTAAGACTACTTGGAATATAATAAATGAGGAAACAGGTCGGAAAAATCAACAACACAAAGACCTAAAATTAAAAATTGAAGATAAAATTATTGATTCTAATTTAGATATAGCGAATACATTTGAAAGATATTTTACAAATATTTCTATAGATATTACTAAATCTTTGAACTCCTCATCCAATGCAGCTATCACTCTCTTAGCAGAAAATGTACCAGAATGTAACAAAACTCTTAAATTTAGCCATGTTAGTCCACTTGAGATTATTAAAATCTTTAATTCAATAAGTGTTAAGAAAACAGCTGATCTATGGGGAATCTCTGTTAGCATTTTAAAAACAGTGATAGATGTTATTGCACCAGAGTTAGCTGTCATCTTTAATAATAGTGTAGACTTAGGTATATTCCCTGATCTTATGAAACCTAGTAAAATAACACCTCTGTTCAAATCAGGTAGTACTCTAGATCCTACAAACTTTAGACCAATATCTGTGTTGCCTACGTTTAGTAAGATATTTGAAAAACTAATTCTTAATCAATTAATTAGTCATTTTAATGAGAATAAATTAAGTACTTCACGATAAGCAATTCGGATTTACACGTGGTCGTTCAACTACCGATGCCGGAGCTAATTTAGTAGAACATATATTTGAGGCCTGGGAAGAATCACAAGATGCTTTTGGCGTTTTTTGCGATTTATCTAAGGCATTTGACTGTGTCGAACACGAGACATAATTTCTGGATCTACTGAACCGATTTTAAAAATTCTTTCTGTGTTGAATAGTCCATTTATCGGGGAGTGTCATATGCTATATAGTATCTCGCTATGACTAATAGGAGTGGAGCAGTAATGAAATATGTTTTAAAAAGTAACACGTTTTTTTCGCTGCCTAAAGAAGTGGGCACGGGTCAGCTAGTAGGTCGACTGTCTCACAATGAACCATGCAGCTACACTTAACCAGCGCTATATTTCCAAAATTCGACGTGGCCAGATCGTGTTAATTTGTGCAAAAGATAGGTACAGACGTGTCTCTTCCGCTCAGTAGTTAGCGAGCAGATCGCGCGAGAGGTGTATGTATGCGAACCTTTTTTTAAAAAACTGTCACAAAAGTAAGTTTTAAATAAATTTTACTATCTTTTTTAGCATTTTTCCTTTAAGAAAAAATATCGACTATTTTATTTCTACACCGAATTATATAGTTATTTAGCTTATCTATGCACTGTAATTTATTTCATAATTATATTTCTTTCAGTTTAAATTTTTAAGGTTAGTTATAAAAAGGTGCTATGTCTCACATTGAACCATGTTGAGGTGGTACTCAATGAATCACGGATTGTGTACCCCAAGAATTGCCTTGGCGTACACATTAAACAAAACGTGGTTCATTTTGCTAGTGTTGTTAGATAATGTATTGAAACTTTCAAACTACATGATATTCTTTTATCTAGCTGTTCATATTATCATTATTAATATTACTTTATTTACTTCCTTTGGTCAATATTTCTATCTGTTACAGAATGGCACGGAATAAAGTAAGTCAGAATAGGGAAGTCAGGGTGGGGAGACCCCTTACACGATGGACCGACGACCTGGTTAGGACGGCGGGAAGCCGATGGAAGAGGGAGGCATAAGACCACGCAGGGTGGAAACGTTTGGAGGAGGCCTATGTCCAGCAGAATAATAGTCTATAGGCTGATATTTATGATGATGATGAAATTAAGTCAAAGAAAAAAGGGGGCCACACTGCTTCCAATATGTTAAGAGCTTTCAAATTAAATAGAGAAGGTGTAATCATCAGAAAAGCTGCATTATATCCTACTTTGCGCCGCTATGTAGCACAGTATTTACACACACGTAAAGATGATCTTGCTAACAAGAAGTATATACTAAATTATGATTTAAAGACTACTCTATTACAAGTAAAGACTAATTACATAAGAAATGGACGTTTTACTTTTACCTTAATTAATTATTGATAACATTTCTTTTTCAAAATTAAGTGGTTCAATGTTAAAATTAACCCGGTTCAATGTGCACACCCTAGAGTACACATTGATCCAAATATTTATTTTTATATTTATGTTTTTATTTTTAAAAGTATAAATAATATTGAAAATTTGTCAATGCTCTTTTAAAGCTAGATAAATTACCTATCTTTGTACAAAATTTGAATCATTTCGAAGCTTAAACGAGAGAGTTATGCGCCTTCAAATTTTACATGGTTTATTGTTGGACAACTTACCCTATATAATACAGGTTAACGTTTTACTGTAGTATTTCAATGTATTTCGAGAGATTAGGTATTAAATTAGGTATTAACCTAATCTGCTACAGCTCTATATTTACTAAGATAACGTTAAACTAGCAAGAGAAAAAATCTCTGCCAAACTACTATTTACTTTCGCAGATAGGTCTAGCTTAGCTGTAACACTTATGTGACTTAAAAAAATTTCGCATTTCTTTTTTTTATGAAAGACAAGTTGCTACCTTTGTATTCTTTTCTTACCCGTTTTACGCTTTGGAGTTGTTAACTTTCAATAATGTCTGAAAAACATGAGAAATCCTTCAACTAGATTCTATTGTATGTTAATACTAAACATCTGAATGGTACTGGTACGTATACGACATACCGCGCAGACAACTTTGCAGAACTTGAGGTACCTACCGACATAATGTATGTACCAGTGCAAGTTCCGTACCTAGGGGTTGAAAATGTTTTTGGGAACACTATCCTACTGGGAAGTTGGTACTGACCAGCAGGTGTCAACCCATTTGTGCAGCATAGGTACAGCAAAGCTGGTAAATAAATTCTTGTTATTACATGAGAAAAATTCCGAACTCCAATTAATTTGTCAAAATAATTAAGTTTCAGTTTAGTTCAGCCAATAGGTAGGGGAACCTGGGGACACTTGATCCTTATGGGAGACTAGGTACACGAGATTTTCAGAACTTGTATGGGTAATATTAAATTTTATAATGGCAATATCGGTTGTCTATGGTACCCGCTAACTTTCTAAAGTTGGTACACCTGTCAAATTTGACGCGTTTGTAAATGGCGGACGACCGAGTGTTTGTTGTTGCAAGGAGAAAAGAACAATGGGCAAAACGTCCCCACCCTTGTAACACTTTCAGCTATACATCAAATGAAAGCCCTTGAAAAGTGAAGCATTTTATTGTATAACAGCAAATATGTCAGTCATGGGAGAACAGAGTTATTGAGGAGCAGAAAATAAAAATAATGAACGATAATATTACATACTTTATGCTAATGTTTACCATGTAAGCACGATAGAGTCAAAGGAGCTTTCTGATAGGCGGTCGCCATTCCAGAACCTTTCAACCCCAACGGCTGTCGGCTCTCCGCGCTATATCTCCTGCCCACCGCCACTTTAACGGTCAATTCTGAGCGCTATGCTCGTATGCACAGTTGGGTATATTAGAAAGATAACTGGACCTGACGCAGCTACTACTTCCAATGCAACAATAACGAGCTAATGCTAATCATTAATGAAAATCACGCACCTATTCATTATTTATTGCATGAAACTGATGCATTCATACTACCACCCCGACACCGACTCCGGTCATATTCCCACAAAGGTGATCACTGATTGGAAGAGGCTCGAGGAGAAACTCGCGTCTGTCGAATCCACCCACCTAGATAGTAGTCCCGACAGTCTGGATACTGTAGTGGACACTAAGGCGGCGATCGGTGCCCTGACAGGCCGTGTCATTAATTAACGATTGCTATCGGACAGTGGCTATGCTGGAAGACGCAATGCAATTACCTGAAGAACTGCGTGATCTGTTGAGCCGCAAGATCACTGCCAAACGTGCCTACGACAGGGTCCTCAGCGAGTCCAATAGGGTTAGAATTATACAGCTTTAGTGGCCTGTCAAAGTACGCATAAATGAGTTTCGTCAGTCACGATGGTATGCGCAATTGAATGAGATCGAGCCTTTTTATCTCGCTTTCTAGCAGCTATCCCGATCGTTAACGAAGGACGTATACTCTACTATGCCTCCTTTGGTTAGGCCTGATAGGAGGCTAGCGTTCGAGTATGATGACAAGGCCGAATGCCTGGGCAAGAACCTCGAGGCCCAATACGCAGTTCTCCTCAGGGTAACAATCACGATATAATATCAATCACACACACACCAATTTCAAATATATGTCGACAGCGAAGCGAAACGGCGAACTTCTCTCCCGGAGTCACCGCTCAAGGCAGACAACGATTATTATGGACTGTATATAATAAAACAACTTGCTGACTTTTATTCTTCAGTAATACACAAACGTTTCCTTCGATTATTTATTTTTCCTTAAGATGCTTACTGTAGAGAAGTCAAAACTGAACTAACTTCCTAACAAAAATGTTGCCCCTTTTATATAAATCGGCCGGGGGCCGTCGACCAATCGCGTAACAGTATTTTCGCGCCTAAATTTTACATTGTTTTAGCGCGCGTCTCTCGTCCCTGATTGGTTATGCGCTGTTTTTGGCGCTACAAACTCAACAACCAATCAGAGGCGAGCCCGTACATTAGTCTCGGGGCGACGGTAACGCTGGCGTGAGCTCGGTGATTATAGGCGAGTCGGGTTCTTGTCGGGTCGCGGCGCGGCGTGTGCTCGGCGTCCGTAACAGCTCTCCCCCCGGCGCAGCTTGCGAAGCCTCTTCAACCTTGTGCACGGCGACGAGCTTGCTGACAGGGCGTCGGAAGATGCCAGTCCTGGTCCGCACCTCGACGACTCGTATGCTCCCATCTGCTCCCCGGTGTGTGTGCTCGACGACTCCAATCGGCCAGACGTTTCGAGGTAGCGTGCTGTCGACAATGATGACAACATCTCCAATTTGTAGTGGTCGTACGCTTCTTTGTGGCTCGCCGCGAGGAACCAACGTGGGAAGGTATTCTTTTACCCAACGTTGCCAGAAGTGGTCAGCGAGTGCTTGGCTAACTCTCCAGGTTCTTCTGTCTGCTTCATCACACGGGCCGCTTCGAGGAAGGCCCGTTGAAGACCCCAATAAAAAGTGATTGGGGGTGAGGGCTTCTGGATCTCTTGGGTCTACGCTAACATGCGTTAATGGTCTTGCGTTGATTGAAAACTCCGCTTCAGCGAGTAGGGTATTCAGCACCTCTTCTGTTGGTGCCTTCTCTCGGAGAGTGGTGCCGAGAGCGGTCTTGACTGATCGAACCATTCTTTCCCATGCTCCGCCTTGATTTGGGGCGCCAGGGGGTATGTAGCGCCATTCCATACGGTGTTTCAGTCCTTCATCCTTCAAGGTAGATGCCCACTCAGCGTAGGCAGTGCGGAGCTCTTGATCTGCGCCACGGAAGTTTGTTGCGTTATCGGAGTACATTATTTTGGGCCATCCTCTTCGTGCAGCCATTCTTCGTAAAGCCATAATCGCGGAGTCTGAAGACAGCGAGGCCACGAGCTCAATATGTACAGCGCGGGACGTGAGACATGTGAACAGCGCTCCCCATCGTTTCTCTCTTCGACGCCCGATCTTGATCATCATGGGCCCGAAGTAGTCCACTCCGCAATTGGTGAATGGTCGATGAAAAGGGTCGAGACGGGCTTGTGGCAGGTCTCCAGTGGCCGGTGTCTGTGGCGTAGCACGTCTTCGTCGGCAGAAGGCACAGTTCTTCTCCACTGTGCGCACTGTAGGTCGCAAATGTATGATCCAATATTTTTGCCTTAGATCATTCGTCACGCGTTCTCTGTTGGCGTGACCAGCAGCGCAGTGTTCTCGCATAACGATCAGCTTCGTCAATGGGTGGCGGCCATCCAGAATTATAGGCTGCTTTGTCTCGGTCGGTGCTGTTGCTGCCTCAATTCGGCCTCTCACCCGCAAGACTCCATCTTCCAGTACGGGGTCCAGTTTGTAAAGCCTGTTTGCCTTAGTAAGGGGTCGGGCTGACTTCATTTTGCTTATGTCTTCAGAAAAACTTTCTTTTTGTGCTCGTCGTATTAGCTCCTTTTCGGCGCGTTGTATGTGTCTTAATTCCATACTCGTAGCCTTGTGTCGGCATATGTCGATAAAGGCAAACACTCTCGCGACAGCTCGTATTAACACTTCATATTTCGAGAATCGAGTTGGGTCTGGTAGCCAGCTGTCTCTATCTTCACAGATATGCAGAACCTCTTCTTCTTCGTCTTCGTTATGTTGAGTCCTGGGCCACTGATCTTCAGGTAGATAGAGGAATTCTGGTCCCTGGAACCACCTATCGGTTGACTCTATCGGCGTGTCCGTGAGCCGGGTGGCGTCATCAGCTACATTATTGATTGTGGGCAGCCACCGCCATTCTTCCTTTTGAGTTAGCTCGGCGATCTCTCCTAAACGGTGTGCGACAAAAGGAGTGTATCTTCTCATATCGTGATGTATCCAGTGTACTACCGTCGAGGAATCAGTCCAATACGTTGTCTGGCATACTTCTATTTTGTGTTCCTTCTTAATGTTATCGGCGAGTCTTGACCCGATGACTGCGGCTTGAAGTTCCAGACGAGGTATGGTTTGCGTCTTCTTTGGCGCCACTTTGGCTTTGGCGGCAACTAGCACTATGTTTGTGTCTCCATTCCTCTGCTTGATTCGCCAGTAGGCCACGGCTGCGTAGGCTTGTTCGCTGGCGTCACAAAACACGTGCAACTCGATGCGCTCGTAGGCCTTCTTGGTGTAACATCTTGGTAGCCGGAGTTGAGTCACTTCTTCTATTTGTGTAAGCCATGTTGTGAATAGCTTATTCTCCTCTTCTGGTATTGGCTCATCCCACGCTGTCTGGAGGCGCCACAGGCTTTGTAGTATAATTTTCGCCCTTATTGTGAAGTGGCTTAATAATCCTAGTGGGTCGTATATAGACATGACCGCACTGAGTGCTTCCCTTTTGGTTGGTGCTCGGCTCCTGTTCCTCACTTCGGTTGGAACTCGGTTCATTGAAGTGTTGAAACCGAGTTCGTCTTGCTCCGCGTTCCAGTACAGCCCTAAGATTTTATTTTCGGGCTGGTCTCCTCCTAGTTGCGTGGGTTTCTTCGCATGTAGTTCATCTGGTATGTCTTCTAGAACCTTCTTGACATTTGAGCTCCATCCCCGAAGTGTGAATCCTGCGTGGCCGTGCACCGTCCTCGTTTCTTCTATAGCTCGTCGAGCCTCTTCTATATTTTCATAACTTGCCACATAGTCGTCCATGTAGTGACTACGAGTAATGGCTTCCGCTGCAAGTGGGTAGGTGTTCGCGTGTTGATGCGCATTGTAGTTCCTGATATGGTGCGCCATGTAAGGCGAGCTTGCTGCTCCAAATATCATGCTCGCCATTTTGTATTTTCTAGGAGACGCCTGTCTGTCATTTCCTCGCCACAGGAACTGCTGCGCTGGTTGGTCCTCTTCCCTTATTTTTATTCTTAGGAACATTTCCTGGATATCCGCTGTGACTGCCACCGCCTTCTCCCTGAACCGGAACATAATCCCCGGCAGGGGTAGCAGCAGGTCCGGTCCTTCCAGCAATTTGTCGTTCAGGCACACACCATTGCTTCTTGCAGCAGCATCGAAGACTAGTCGATATTTACCGGGCTTGTTTGTTCTGCACGGCGAAATGAGGAAGGTACCAGCAAATGGGGCTCTCCCTCTCTGTATTGTTGCAAGGTACCGCATATCCCTTCTTCAATAAGTTTTCTATTTGTTCTGCGTATCCTCTTGCAAATTCGGTGTCGGTGTCCATTCTTTTTTCTATCTTGTGAAGTCGTCGGAGTGCCTGCCCGTAACTTGATGGTAGCGTTATGTGATCTTGTTTCCAAGGAAGTCCCACTTCATAGCCCCCATCGATCTTCTTTGTGGTTTTCTCGACAATGTTCATTGCTCGTTGGTCCGCTTCTGTTATCCTGGGTTTCTTCGTTATACCGAGAGCTTCAATTTTGAAGTGGGCCTCGACCAGCTCGTGGAGCTCTTTATCTGTTCTTGTATTGTACACGTGCAGGGTGTCCTCCATGATGGCTTTGCGTGGTGCGGTTCCGTGCATCACCCATCCTAGTTCTGTTCTAGATGCAGCCGGCTGGTTCTGTCTACCGGCGCGCAGTTCCCGGGAGACGATGCACTCCCAGTGGTCCGCCCCTATGAGTATACGAGGGGTGGCTTGATTGTAACACACCTCGTCTTTGGGTAGGTCGCGCAGATGCTTGTACTTCAGCAGGGTGTCCGGGATTTCTTGTTTGTGAAGCTTCAGGTCTCTGATTGTTCTGGCCTTCAACTCGTGTTGCTGCTTCATCTTGATCCCCTTCACTTTTATGGAGACCACCCGGCTTTCGTCTTCCTTCTGCGACATATTGACCCCGCGTATGTGCAACGGTCGTGATGGGCCCTCTGCTCCGATACTTGCTGCCAATTCTTCATCGATGAGAGTGACTGTAGCTCCTTCATCCAGCAGGGCATGTGTCCTTATCTCCCCTCGTGGACCAGCTACAATGACCGGACACATCTTAAGGAGTACTGCACGGGTTCCTGTAGTTGGTTGAGTCGCCACTGATAGCACTGCCTCTTCCTTCTTCGTTTCTGGTGCGTCGCCTTCTTTGGTGCCGGCTCTCCTCTCTTGATGTAGCGATGAGTGGTGTGGACGTCTGCACTCATTTACTCCACAGAGCTTCGCTTTGCAGCCACTGCGTCTGTGTTTCTTCTGTGCGCACTTGAAACATATCCTCTTCTCCTTGACTAGTTCCCATCTCTTCTCCACCGGTAGCGCCTTATATTCGGGACATTGAGTAAGTACGTGATCTTCCCCACAGCTTGGACACTGGTTCTTGTCTTCTTCCGCTTGCTCGGTGGTTGAGTAGATATTGGCTTTCTTCTTGAGGGTGACAATTGGTAGAGTCTCCTTTTTCTTGGTCAAGGCTGCAGTGCTCGTATGAGTTACATAGGTGAATTTCAAGGCTCTATCGACTTCTCTCATCAAAAAGCGCGACATGATGCAGATCTCTGGCTCTTCAGTGTCTTCGTTGTCAAAGGCGTAGTCGCACCATCTGGATCGTAAGTGAGGGCTCATCTTGTCCAGCACTTCCCGTGTCATTAGAGGGTTGTGCAGGTATCCTTTCTTGTCCAAGGTCTTCAGTATGCATATGATGTTTTGTATCTTGACCGCGAAGTTGTTCAATTCTGCTGCCGATGTTCCAGGTCTTGGCAGCTTCTTGAGGTCTTCCAAAGCTCGGTCGATGATGATCTCAGGTCTACCGAAGCATTGTTCCAGCGTCTTCATTATGGTGTCTGGATCTGTGGCTGTGTGCAGCAGGGCGGCTACAGCTTCTCTGGCTTCTCCTTTTAAGCAGCTACGTAGTCTTTGCAGGTTCTCCGCGTCTGACAAGTGGTACAATGTTCTTGAGTCTCGTACTGCTGCCTTGAAGGGTAACCATTCGTTGGGTGCCCCGGAGAAAGCGGGTAGGTCCATATACCGGAACCGAGGTCTGGCCATCTTCTCCAGAGCAGCAGCCAGTTGTTCAACGCCGTCGCTGGTCCTTGCTGGTGTTGGTGATCTTGCCTTAGGTGCCTCGAATCTTATTTGTCGGGAATCTTCTCGGGTGTATGCGGTGCCCCCTCCCTCCCCCCGTGAGTCAAGGGGGTTGGTCTTCAGCCACTCGTCTACCTTCTGATGATCTTCTTGAATGGTGAGGGGTTCCCCTTGCAGACTTTCTTCTTCGTGGATAGCTGCTACTTCTGCAGCCAGTTTCTTCTTGATCAGTTCTGTTTCCAGGTCTAACTCCTTCCTTCTGATGGCAGCCAACTTCTCAGCTGCTTCCAGCTCAGCCATCCGTAGCCTGGCAGTGACGCTCGTTGTGGATTTATGAGAGCGCACTGATCTTGCTGGTGACCTTGGCCGCTGCTGAGATCCTGATGCCATGACCCTCATGGTCCCTTCAGTAGTTGGTGCTGCTGGCCCTGGTGATAGTGATGCTGGTGGATCCAAGGATATCCTCCTCACCCTTTCTCGTTCAATACGCTCAGCTTCCTGGCGACGTGTGACCTCTCGTGACCCTCGTCCTTGCTGATCTTCCACCTCGGTAATGTCCCCTTGACTGCGGGTGACAACCATCTTGGAGGTAGCCGGTGCTAGTATTCTGACCGCTGATCTTCTTAGACTGGTCCTAGGTCGTGACGCGTTCTAGGTTGCTTCGCTTATACTAAAGCCTAGGTCGCTTTAGTACCTAGAGCAGAGCCTAGGTATCTTCACTGGTGCTGGTGTTCTTGATATCCGGCTCGAAGGACCATACTATTATGGACTGTATATAATAAAACAACTTGCTGACTTGATGACTTTTATTCTTCAGTAATACACAAACTTTTCCTTCGATTATTTATTTTTCCTTAAGATGCTTACTGTAGAGAAGTCAAAACTGAACTAACTTCCTAACAAAAATGTTGCCCCTTTTATATAAATCGGCCGGGGGCCGTCGACCAATCGCGTAACAGTATTTTCGCGCCTAAATTTTACATTGTTTTAGCGCGCGTCTCTCGTCCCTGATTGGTTATGCGCTGTTTTTGGCGCTACAAACTCAACAACCAATCAGAGGCGAGCCCGTACATTAGTCTCGGGGCGACGGTAACGCTGGCGTGAGCTCGGTGATTATAGGCGAGTCGGGTTCTTGTCGGGTCGCGGCGCGGCGTGTGCTCGGCGTCCGTAACAACGATGATATACCGTTAGTCACATCTACCGAGTGGAACCGTTAAATAAACTTCTCGCCCCTAAAAAGGCACCCGGCTCAGAAAGAATAACAAAAATAGTCATCAATTTATTCCCCGAACGTCTTTTGGTCCTTGACATGCATCTTCAATGTCGCAATATCAAATTGTGTCTTCCCACAACAGTGGAAAGACGCCGTGGTTATCGGAATACTGAAACCCGACAAAAGAATTCCGAACCGGCTAGTTATCAGTTATCGACCTGTTAGTCTGAGTCGAGCCGTTTCCGAGCCTGAGGAACATAAATTCTGTCGTTTACTATTTCTGCAATGGTTGCTGCATAAACAACATGTCCTAATGGTTCTCTAAATGTTTATATTAGCAAAGCTAGCTATCCGAAAGTCAGGAAAATGCTGTGGATGATTTTCTGGATGATGTAGGATGGGCTAGATGTTTAGTCCGTCTACTAGTAAGATAGCCTGTGACTTTATCGTGCTTATATAGTAAATATTAACATAAAGTTTGTAATATTATCGTTTATTATTTTTATTCTCTTATCCTCAATAGCTCTGTTCTCCTATGACTGACAGATTAGTTTTATACAATAAAATGCTTCACTTTTCAAGTACTTTCATTTGATGTATAGATGTAAGTGTTACAAGGGTAGGGCAAATGAATTTCACGTATTTCGGTGCCAATATCTTTAAAAATGGATAGTCACTAAGGAAATTAGGGATGAAAAACAAAAGGGGGGATCAAGTGTCCCCAGGTTCCCGTACCTACCATTTTTAGGGGTAATTATTCAAAGTTCTGGAGGGTAGGAGGGCGCTGCCGTCACGTTAATAGTTTGCTCCGTGATTACATTCGTATTTTATTAGTGCAAATAAATTATTCACAGTAAAAAGTGCTTTAAAACTATTATTGACTCCTAATAATAAAGTGATATTGTTATAAAACATAAGATCTCTTATAGTAATGACTTTTTATATAAAACAATAAAAAAGTGACAACCAACAGTGAGAAAACTATAGAGTGTCTTTTTTAGTAAATATTACTGATATAAACGATTAAAAACAAATGATATTACTCTAATAACGAACAATACGAGAAAGTGATTAAAATAAAGAAGAAATAAAGTGAATCAGTGAATATAATATCTACTTACCGTCTTACTAATAAACATTTACACACTCGCTATAACAAGGTTATAACAAAAACGTTACTAATAAACACACTCCGCTATACGCCTGTTATAGCGGTGGTGTAAGTTGTACGTCATTTTAAACAACTGTTATACAGTCGACAGACCTCGTATAACAAGTGCATAACTTACAATATTGTGTTGATTTATCTCTAATTATGGATTATTTACATTATTTTGAAATTTTTGACGAAATGGAGAGTGAAGAACCACCAAGAAAGTAAAAACTACTAATCTCGTTATAATCCGTTTATTTTAGATGATTGTAAGTTTAAAACCAAATAAAGATTTACGAAGGCGTATGCAAAGGAAGTGGTAGATTTAATCCGTGGTGAAATCGAACAGAGTACTAGAGGTCGTGTCTTTTCAAGAGATCTTCAAGTTTGTACAGCATTAAGGACATGGGCGCGACAGAAAGTGGAAGATGATGCTGCAGACATTCACGGCATGAGTCAACAATCCGCGACAAATGTATGCCGACACGAGTTGCTATTGCACTAGCAAGGAAAGCTTACCATTTTATTCATATGCCACGAACTCTTGAAGTGGAAGAGGAAGTCATAGCAGAATTTCGTAATATATGTGGCTTCAGAAACGTAACAAATGCTATTGCCTGATTGCACACATATTAAGATCAAAAAGGTTGGTGGTGACAATACTATATCAATAGAAAAGGAGTGTGTTCAATAAACGTATAAGTGGTATGCGATTCCAGCCTATTAATAAAGGACATTGTAGTACACTGGAGGGGAAGTACTCATGATTCCCGAATTTTCAGAGAAAGCTCAATACGGCAGAGATTTTAAAAAGGAGAATTTCATGGTCGGGTGATGCAGGTTATGTAGTCCATACAGGTTGTTTGTTTACACCTGTACAAAATCCTGCTAATATTAAGGAGGAGGCCTACAATAAGATTCATATACTGACTAGAAACCCTGTAGAAAGATGCTTTGGTATATGGAAACAGAGATTTCGATGCCTATTACACGGATTCAGTGTATCATTAGAAAATGTTAAACTGTATTTTTGCACTTGCGCTTCTGCACAATATTGCAATGAAAATAGGGCAAAATACAGAAATAATGGACATCGCCCGGTGACCCCGTTTTGAGACATAGACCACAAGAATTCAAAATAATGCAACTGGATAAGTTGCAAGGCAATTATTTATGAATTATGTTTTGTAATATAATTAATTAAGTCAAATAAAATACATTTTAGTTATCAATTTTATTTATTTTCTCTGTACGTATTACATTTTCCAGTTCTAAATTTTTCATTTTTAACTGCTGCTCTTTGCCTTGGAGTAAATGTACTTCTTCGGCCCACTTGTGGGACTGCGTGTTATCTCATTAATCCATTTTTAAAGCTTGTTTTGTTACAAAATCACACCATACATTAGCATATCGATATTGTCACTATTTAGTTTTCGAGGTCAACTAAATACCTTTTCTTATAAATCCCAATTTGCAAAAACGCTTCCTCTTCTTTGCTATATATCTGTAATCACTAGATTCCATTTTAATGCTTATTTTTATGAGATTGTAAATCAAAATAAACCGCGCAAACAGAATACGAAATGAAATCTCAAAAACTCAACCGTTTTGACATATTTTAAGACACGTTCAAAAGTAATGTCAAAATTTGCTAATGTAAAAATATGTAAAAGTGTGTAAAATTATGCGTTTATTACGATTTCTAAGTCGAATTTCAATATTAGGGCATTATATAATATTTTTTGTGACATATTAATTTATTTAATATTTTTACAAAAAGAATTAATAGGTAAAAATATGAAACTAATTTAATGACATTTTTGATTATATTACTTTTTAGAATGTTTCTGACAGTATTGCCAGTGGTCAGTGTCATAGCTATTTAATAGTTAGGTACCCAATGCTTAACATGGTTTATTAGTCAAGTAGTGTATAAACAGCTATTACGCTCCTATTCAAGGAATAACTATTCATGTGTATAACGACTGTATATGAAAATTTTTATTAGTAAGACAGTGTGTTAGTTTTAAAATATTTGTGTCATACTACCGTCCTCTGTATAAACATCCAGTTTTCATACGATTGGGATCAAAATTTTTATCAAGTATTCCAAGTACTACAGTGATACAGTGGCTAGAACGGTATAGCACTCGACTGCCATACATTACTCTCTAAGTTCAAATCTTGGTTACAACGATATATACACTTTTTGTTCATTTAAAAATTTACATCAAATTAGTGAGGGCGTTACTGTACTGTATAGGCAACACAATACATAGACAACGTAAGTGGTTAATAAAAAAAAAAAATAAAAAAAATTACTTCAATCAACCACTAGAGAACTAAAGTAGTACCAAAACAAAACTAATAAATCGATAATCATGGAAGAAATTATGATTGCACTTAAAAACATACAAAAAGAACTAGACGAACAAAAATCTGAGATTCGTAAAAGTGCAGACAAAGTTACAGAGCAGGTCACACAGAATATCAATAAAATATTAGATGAAAAAATTTTCAAACTGCAGGATCAACACGATAAACTAAAGGAGAAAGTAGAAAACCAAGAGAAAAGATTATATTTTTTAGAAAAACAATCAAGACAACGAAATATAGTATTTTTTGGCATTGAAGAGAACGAATCATCGTACGATAACCTTCTAAACATAATCGTGAACTCTATTAAACATCACTTTGGCACTGACATAGAACTTAGAGATATTCAAGAGTCAAGGCGAATTGGGACAAAAGGAGACAAACCTCGTCCAATTGTTGTTATCTTTTCAACGCTAAGAATAAAAATAAATATTATGAAACAGAAGCAGCTATTAAAAGACACACAATATTATGTGAAAGAGGACTACCCACTACAAGTTTTGAAAAAACGCAGAGAGCTACAAGAACAAGCTAAAATAGAAAAAGAAAAAGGTAACAATGTGAAAATAAAATATGATAAACTGATTATATTAAAAACGAATTACAAAAGATCACTCCCAAAATCACCTGATAACACGCTAATCACAGAACCTCAGTCTCAAAACCATACCAACACACAACTTCAAAAAAAGAACCGAACGCAGCATCCAAAACCGGTACAAAGGTCAAACAGCGTATCTGATGGAGTCGTAAAGCCGAGCATGCTTAACTTTTTGATAAACAAAAATAACAACGATGCCAAAGCAAGCAATGCATAGCAATCAACCCCCTCCTCAAACTTCTATACGAAAACGATGGCCTTAGATAAGCAACAGAAAATAAAAAACTCAAAACATCTTCCAACCCGGCTGGTCACCGTGGAAGATTACGACCAAAACCCTCCAAAAAAACCCACACAGATAACGAACAGACAAAACAAAAACACAACCCAATTAAAAATCGCAGCTTACAACGTCATCTTCACACGAATGCTGGCTGGAGCTAAATGAAGCAACAAAGAAAATAAATTACGACGTAATCGGTATCTCAGAAACCAGACGACTTGGAAATAAAATAGAGGAATACGATAATTTAATATTCTGCTACATAGGAAGTACACCAGGTAAATTTGGAGTGGGCTTCATTATCAAGAAGTCCCTTAAAAACAACATAGAAAGCTTCATCGGCCTAACAGAACGCGTGGCAATGCTAAATTTAAAACTCCCTGAATTTAGACTATCCATTATACAAGTATACGCACCCACCGAATCCGCAAAAGAAGAAGAAATAGAGGAATTTTATAAAACTATCGACGAAGCTATGGAAATGACACATAAGAACATTATACTAATGGGTGACTTTAACGCGAAGGTAGGTGCTCCTAAAGAAGGTGAATACTTAACAGTGCAACGATATGGGGTAGGTGCTAGAAACGATAGAGGACAGAGACTTGTGGACTACGCACTTGAACACAATCTAACTATCATTAATACATGCTTCAAGAAGAACAGTAACCGGAGATGGACGTGGCGATCCCCAAACGGACAACACAAAAATGAGATCGACTATATTCTATCCAACCAACCAAAACTATTTAATAACTTTGAAGTCCTGAATTTAAACTATCCGTCAGATCACCGATTAATTAGATCATCATTAACAATAGCCAAACAAAAACAAAGTAGAATAAAATTTACAAATAAAAACACTTTTCAACTAAAGACCAAAGACGAAGTAGCAAAATATAACAAAAACTTAACATCAATGCTACCCTGCCCTGCTAACAACTTGGAACATAAATCAATACAAACTTATCATGATAAAATAATAAACGCCATTAGTCAAAGCTTGCAAAAAGCTCGAGAAAAAGAAAGAAAGCCACATAGACACCACAAAATACTATCAGATCGCACTGCTCTATTACTGAAAAGAAGAAAAGAACTACAAAAAATAAAAAACAAATCGAGATCAATGAAAAACGAGCTTTCCGCCCTCTACAAAGTAACAAATAAATACATAAAAAGAGATTACGCAAAATACAGACAAGATATTATAGAAAGACATCTAAAACACACAGGAAGTACAAAGAAGGCCTTTAAAGAACTTAGAACGAACAAGACCTGGATAGAAGGATTAAGTAAAGAAAACAGAACTTTGTGCAAGCGCACTGACATAATCAATGCGGCGTCAGACTTTTATAGAAATTTATACAGTGATAACATCCAAAATAATAGCATCTCAAATACCAATGAAAAAAATAACCACGAAATCAATATAAAACCAGTCGATGAAATGGAAGTCCAAGAAGCAATAAAAAGGTTGAAAGTGGGAAAAAGCCCCGGATCGGACAACATAACAAATGAAGTATTGAGACTAGCACACAAAACATTGGCCGGGCCACTAGCAGAACTATTCAACTTAATACTGCAAAAGACTGAAACACCCATGCAATGGTCTGAATCGGACATCATTCTTATCTATAAAAAGGGGGATCCGAAAGATATTGGCAACTGCAACTACAGGCCAATTAGCTTACTCCCGAGCCTCTACAAACTCTTTTCAGCCATTATAAATAAAAGAATCAGTATCACATTGGAATTAAAACAACCAATAGAACAAGCAGGCTTCAGGAAAGGCTTCTCAACAGTAGACCATATACACACACTTGAACAAATCATTGAAAAGTACCAAGAACAACAAAGACCACTATACATAGCTTTTATTGACTATCAAAAAGCATTCGATACAGTAACGCATGTAAGTATATGGGAAAGCCTAAAACAGCAGGGAGTAGAAGACGTATACATAAAAGTCATAAAGAGCGTATATAAAAATAACAGGGGCAAAATTAAGCTAGAAACTCTAGGACCAAGTTTTGCTATAGAAAGAGGCGTAAGGCAAGGCGATCCCCTATCTCCAATAATTTTCATTGCCATTTTAGAGGCTATCTTCAGTAACATAGATTGGAGTAAGTCAGGCCTGTATATAAAGGGTGAATACCTAAGTCACTTAAGATTCGCAGATGACCTAGTGCTTTTATCGGAATCCTGCACCCAGTTACAACAAATGATGGATACGTTACATTCGGCCAGTATAAAGGTGGGTCTAAAAATGAACCTCTCTAAGACTATGGCAATGACAAATGATGATGAGGCGGAGAAGAATATTAAAAATAGATGAAGTGCCTCTCGAATATACAGATTCATACATCTATCTAGGTAAGCAAATTAGTTTTGATCCGAAAAATAACGAACTGGAAGTGAAAAGAAGACCCTTATTCGCTATATGGCAGATTCTGTATTGGACAGATTCGCGATTAGGCAGATTCGCTACTGGACAGATTCTCTATTGGACAGAATCGCTGTTTGGCAGATTCGCTATATGGCTGAAATTGTACAGTAGAGCACATAATTTATTTATCTTATATCGTATGTTCGTTTCACAACCACCCGAACACGTTCGGAGAAGTATCTAGAGAAGTAGGTACTTAATAGAAACTACTTCTATGCATAGATAAGAACTCCTTGAAAACTTGGTTTCAATAAGTCAGAACACGGAATGTATATTACGCAACTTCACATGCAATTACCTTTACGAGGTAGCACATGATTGCGAAGGATATGACGAGTTTAACGAATACTTCTCAAGAACATGGATGGGAACATATACTATAACATGTTTTTGTGGCATTTGAGGCTGAAGAACAGGTTTCCAATCAAGCCACAACTTTACCATTTCATTGATCTATTGAAAAAATAATCGCGATTTCAGGATGTTAAGTTAAAAAAAAGTCTAGTTTATTGCAAAGAAAAGCGGCATAACTCGAATTTGTTAAAAAAAAAAACAGATAAACATAGTTGTTCAAGCAGCCTTAAATATCGAAATAAGCGTGTTAGAATGTCTGAAGCGATTATGCAAAATAAATTGCATGATATGACCGATATATATATATATATTTGTTGTTTGTTAGTTGAATATAGGTATATTTTATATATTTGTTCTGGCATGATATTATGACCGATGATTTAATGTTTCTGTTTTTTTTTCTATACTTAAATTGAATAAAAAATCTCACATTAACTTTACTTTTATCAACTGTACTTTTGCCGAATTATAATTCTGACCAATTCAGATTCTGTCCAATAGAGAATCTGTCCAGTAGCGAATCTGCCTAATCGCGAATCTGTCCAATACAGAATCTGCCATATAGCGAATAAGGGGAATTAACCTTAACATACAACAAACTTGGAACAAATATTGGAGTTTAAAGGAAATATTTAAAAGCGGCCTGCCTATTACCATCAAAACAAAAGTAATGAATTCCAGCCTTCTCCCAAGTCTAACTTATGGCTGCCAGACCTGGAAATTCACTTCAAAAGTAAAAAACTTAATTACCACCTGTCAAAGAGGACTGGAGCGCAGTATGCTTAAACTAAAGAAATCAGACAAAATACGACACTCAATAATAAGAGCAAAAACCAAAGCAACAAATGCATTGAAATACGCACAAAAACTTAAATGGAGATGGGCTGGCCATGTCGCGAGGCTTAAAGATCGAAGATGGACCAAAGTTACTTTTTGGGATGGACCTTCAGGTAAAAGAAACCGAAGAAGACCACAGACGCGCTGGGATGACGAGATCAAAAAAGTAGCCAGCGCAAACTGGAAACAGACCGCACAAGAAAGAGACAAATGGGCATCTTTGGAGGAGGCCTTCACCCAATAATGGGGTTCCTACAAACTAGATTACTTAATTAAAGTAACCAAGTAGTCTATGATGATAATAATAGTAAATAAAATAGTAATAGGTAAATAATAAGTATACATAATATATAAAAAAAAAAAAAAAGTAGGTTTTTAGTTTCATTAGTTAAGCGTTTAACTTGGTGTCAAAATATAATATGTATTTATAATAGTAAATAACTAGTGAATAAAACAAATAAACAGAAACAGATACACAAATTAAATAAACAGTTAAGTATTAATTTCAATTAGTTAAGTAAGTGTTTATATGTAAGTACTTAAATGTAAAAGTTATATTATTATGTAAAAATTAATTTGTAGGAAATAAAAGGCTTTTTTATTTTATTTTTTATTTTATTTTATTTATTCAAAGTTCTGACGATTCATTATTTCTACCTAATCTATTTATACATTTTTAGTTACAGTATTGTTATTTATAATCTGAATTAGATTACCTATCAAACTAACCGTAGCGCCTCAAGTCTTCTTTTAATGAACTCTGAATTAGAGAACAACAAGGTTTAACTTGACATTCATTAAGTACCTAGAAAGTAGATATTAGCTATAATATTGATCGCAAGTACCTATATGGATTAGTTACTTTAAACTTAAAAAAAATAATCTTAAAAATTGGTAATTGTGTGTTTACCTACCCAAGCAAAAAATACTTCTCATTGCCCGTTTGTCGTCACAAAGTAATTTATTGTTATGATTGATGATACACTGACGACCTATCTCATAAGTTCAGATAAAAATGTTATTATAATATCTTAAACTTTGTGTACAAATATGACTATTAGTAACTTAGGCACATAATGCGGATTTCACTAAATTAGATTAGATTATTATGTAGGCTCTCCGTGTACTTATATTGTTCCCGGAGTAAAAATAGGTAGGTACCTACCTACACATTGTCACCAACCCAAATATTCCAGTGTGTGTCACACAATAATTAGAAATTAGGAGGAAAACAATATGGCTGACAAGAATAATAGTAAACAAAAGACATGGTTTAGAAAAGCCGAAGTGACAACGCGTAGAGCACATGGCATGCAGAAATGTTTTACAATTATTATTATTTTTTATTTTTAAAAAGACAACTCCCGCACTAGGGATCAGGCCCTGTGTCGCGGGGACTTTTTACAAACATCAATTCACGGACACAAAGAAGACCCAGACCAGGACAATAATTTGTGGATCTCACAAATCACAAATTATTGTCCTGCGTGGGGATCGAACCCACAACCTCATGCATGGCAGCCGCTTGCACTACCGTCGCGCCACCGAGGTCGTCGAACAATACACTTACCGGAAGCCATAGAAGTCAAACACGATGTGGTAGGGGTATCTCGTACGTTGACGGATGAGAGGCTCCAGACCCCATCGTACTGCATTCTGTCTTGAGCCTCTGGTAACTCCTAGAGGAAATGTATGCAAAGCACTTTTTTTTTAACTACAACTTCCGCACTAGGGTTCGAGTCAGGTGTCGCAGGACTTTTACAGACATTATAAAATTAACGGAATAACGAATATCCAGAATGGATCACAAATAATTATCTTGCGTGGAATTCAAACTCCGCAAACTCATGCACGGCTGCTGCATACCAGACTGCTTTACCTACTAAGCAGTTGTACGTAAGTTCAAGGTGAGAGAGCATATTCTATCTACGAGCATATTGTTATAAAAATACACACATAAATAAACTGCGTACTTCATTATGAATGAATCTTTATAACACTGATAATCAGATTTATTCAATAGGGGGCACAGTTTAACATTTATAACTTGAACTCTTTCTGACTACTCTTTCAGTGAACGTCGTGCGTGATGGGCGACAAAGGTACTTATTATATTTTAATAATATTATTTAAAAATAATAATATCTAGGCACTCAGTGGTCTTTGCCTACCCCTTATGGGAAAAATACGTGAGTTTTTGTATGTAAACATAAATATAATCCTTATGCTACTTAGAAAATAATTTTGTGTTATTAAAATATTAGTGAGAATTAAAGTTTTTAATTAGGTATGAATCTTTATTTACTTTTTTCTCAATCTGTTTTTATTTTTCTAATTATGAATTATTGTTATTAATTTAAATTTCAGTAATTAAAATTGGCTGTAACTTGTTAGTGAGGCGCTTTGGTACTAGCTGTGCCATGACGTCTCCTTCTAATGAACCAAATAAATATAAGGTGAGTTATTTTAATGAGTTCTCCTAATGGTTACGGATTACCTAAGAATACAGTGTTTCAAACCCCTGCTATCCCTTTATGCATTCACAGGCATCATAATACATAATTTCATAGCGAAAAGATAAAACTCTAAAACATTCGACTACCTCCGTGACGTAGTGGTTATATAACATGACTGCTACGCAGAGGCCTCGGATTCGATTCCCGCTCAATTCAAATTTTTGTGTGCATGATTGTTTGCCCAATGCAATCATGGTCATGCACACAAAAATTTCTGGGTATTTTCTATGTATAATATGTACCTACCTATGTATTTACAAAAAAAAGTATTTAAGTAGGTATGTTTATCCGTTGTCTAGTACCCATAGTACAAGCTCTGCTTAGTTTGGGACTAGATGGCGTTGTGTGAAAGTGTGAGAAATATTTATTTATATTTATTTATTCTTTTTCAGGGTCCATCATATGAAAAAACAGAGCAATTAAAAGCAGATCACCTTCCTCCTACTTTGAACAATATCTACAAGAAACCACTGCTTGTGCATCATGGTTATATGCAGTACCTTTATGACCACGAAAATAGAAAATACCTCGACCTTCTGGGAGGAGTCGTGACTGTTTCAGTTGGCCATTGTCATCCGTAAGTTTTTTCAGAATTTGTAACAAAAGGAATTACAAAATAAATAAATAAAATAGATATACTTAGAAGATAAATAGACATTGCTTTCCTGAGGATATACCTAGTTAGTCAGTTAACCTGACTGAAAAAAGAAGGAAAACTTATTTCAGTCAGGTTTACCTAACTATATAACTACTTACAACATAATAATAAAAGTATACCTTTATATAAAAAATTAAATCGTTCTTGCCGTTTTCGAGAAATCAGGTACCTACTTTTAACAAACACAAAAAAAAAAAAAAAGGAACTCCTCCTTTTTTTGAAGTCGGTTAAAAAGAAGGAAAAATTATCGAAATACATAAATCAAAAAACAATGGAAAAAAGTTAATCACCAAGACATTATTCTTTTTGTAAATTTTCATTAAATTGGATTCGTAATTCCCATGCAATAGGCTTACGAAAATATTTATTGTTTTCTATGTCACTAGTAAAAACAGTTGCAGGTCAAGTTATTTGAATAAACACACTATTTATATGCTAAATTAGTTAAATAAAACAGTCGTGTGCATTCAACGTCTTAATGCAATTAAACAGATTTAAATTTTGAATAATAAGAAAGTTATAAAGTCAAAAATATCAAGCGGTTTTTACGAATGTAGTAAATGGGTGTTTCTTCGAAATTCGATTCTTTGTCTGATTCATATGGGCAATTTTTTTTTTCACATTTTGGCTTATAAAACATGTTTTTGTCAAAGATGATAACCTAATAAGTATACAATGTCTGAAAAAGGCACACTTTTTTATGAAATGGTTTTCGAGATAATTAACTTAAAAAAATTTGAGGTCATATAAATCAGAATTAGGAACAAAAATGAAATTCTAGTTATAAAAATCAGTCATTTATTTGTTAAAATCACAGTTGATAATCACAATGATTATCACCACACCTAAATCTAGTTATTAGAAGCATTGACAACTTGACAATATCAATCATTATCCGTGCCGCCATATTAACAATATGTGTGAAATTCTGATTAATATAGTATTTTTACCGTATGAATCAGGTACATATAAATCAAAATTTTGCCTTTTAACATCGGTTAATCACTACACGTATACAATTAAGGATTGCTATTTATACATAGGCTTTTAGTCCCCAATTGAATTATATTTCCAACAGATTCAAGTTTGAAAACCATTTAAGTTAATTATAACAGCCAACATAGTAATCAGAAACACAGGTGAACCAAAGTAATATGAATCAGATATTTACATTTATAACTCCGCAACAACACGAACCAGCCGCATGTAACGTCGTGACCACGTCAGCAGAGTCCCTGGCTACCACCAGCGCTAGAAGGGATCTCCTGATGTTTCGTACTTAGCTAGGTACGTTCGAGTAAAGCGCGCGAATATGAATCAGACTTTTGTGCCGGACACTCACAATTTATTTTTTTATTAAAAAACTATCGCAAATATTAGTACCATTTTTTTTTGTGTAAAGAAACAACTAATATTCTATCGTAATATTTATAACGCACATCGATTCGTTAATAAAAAAAAATGTTACTGTTACTAACGTTCAAGAAACTGGAGTACGGACACACCATATTAATCAGAAGAACGCTTTTTAATATTTTTTTTTTAAATATATAAAAAACTATTATTAAAAAACAATAACGTGTGCAAGATAGGTAACTGTCTATACTATGTTTAAAAAATAATTGCAGTGTTGGTCTGTTAGTTACAAAGAAAAACCTCCAGACATCGAAAATGTTGGGCTCGAAGAATCACCCAAATAATAATTCAATCTTTTACTATCATACTTATCTACCTATTTCTTTTAAATATACCTACTTACCTAAATATTTGTTGATTTGATTAGCAAGTGTAAATATATTAGTTAGTAACTACATAATATTTTTAGTAGTACCTAATAAGTAAGTACATAAACGAATATAGTAGGTACCCACCTATCTTCATGGGTGGCGTAAAAGCCGAAAAATAATTTGTCATAAAAGCGTATTGCCCGATTTACACATCGACAAGTACAGTAGCGAGCTAAGTAGTAAGTTGTTGTGGCGAGTTAAGTTGGCGAGACGCGAGAGAGGGGGCTACTTCGTACTTAACTCGCCAAAAAATAAGATGGAGATCTATTTAAATCAACTTAACCAACAACTTACTACTTAACTCGCTACTGTACTTGTCAATGTGTAAATCGGGCTTAATGCCCGATTTACACATCGACAAGTACAGTAGCGAGTTAACTTGCATCATTGGCGAGTTAAGTCACTTTTTGCGTGTTGACGGCAAAAGCGAGTTAAGTAGTAAGTTGCCGATTAAGTTGATTTGAATACAGCTCGATCCTATTTTTCGGCGAGTTAAGAACGAAGTAGCCCCCTCTCTCGCGTCTCCCTCACCCCGCCCGGCTCTGCGCTCGCAGCGCCCGCCGTGTAGACGGTCAAGTTTAGTACAGTTCACAAGTTCTAATGTCGTATTTATTTTTATTTTTGTCTGTTTTTCTATGTATAATGTGTACGCGTATTTATAAAAGTATTTAAGTCTTGTATATTTATGCGTTGTCTAGTACACATAGTACAAGCTCTGGTTAGTTTAGGAATAGATGGCGTTGTGTGAAAGTGTGAGGAATATTTATTTTTTTATTATTCTATACTTTTTATTAAAATTTCATTTTTAATGTGTTGCATGTATAGTGTTGATACTATTTCTCGTTTAATAGCGCGTAAATTGGTATTCAATTATTCAATGTCCATTTTATCGATTAAAATAACCGTAAACAATCTCAGGCGATGCACGCACGACACGACTAAGGTAGTGTCGCCGAAGATAGCCCGGCTCCTAAGATAGCCCACTTTATGAAAAATACGTTTATGATTTTTCGAAACATTTGAAATTTCGCGGGTTTATGCTACTAACACCATAGACAAAAGTGCAAGTGTGTTTCATTACCTGTGCGCCGCCATTTTGAAGACAGATGACAGTTCGATTGATGTCGTCAAAACGGTACACGTTTTATAACCTTCACTGTCTCAATTTTTTGAATTTACTTAATTAAAATCAACACTCTTTGGTGTAAAGCGTGAAAAATCATACTTGATCTATTAACTAACGAATCACAGGTGAGTGTTATTATTTTATTCCCTTTTTTGTATTTTTACGGGATTGTACTGAAACTAGGTGTAATTTCCTATCATGGCCCATAACATAATCCCCAAACATAGCCACATTTGATTCTTTGTTTAATTGATTTTTTAGTATTCCTAAGATAGCCCACCTAGTAAAACAAAAATGTTTAATTAAAAAGAACTGATTTGTTTACGTTGATAAGTTTCTTTGAAAGTTAATTTAAAAGTAAGATTTTATTTAATTTATTAGTTTGTTTTTATTTTATAGTTGATTTACATTTTGATAGATTTAAGATAGCCCACATTTGATTCTTTGTTTAATTTTTTTTACTTTTATGAATATTTTTATGAGAAGATGTTTTTTTATTTTAATATTTTATGTTAAAAGTATTAAAGGGTTTATAATTCATATATTTCGATTAATATTTTTCGGGCCATCTTCAGCAACCAGCTTCCCAAGATAGCCCAATACCAAGTTCATAAAAAGTGTTAATCTTTGTATTAAAATACCAAAAGCTGTATTACTTTTTTAAATATCTTGTTTCCCAAATAAATATATTCTAATTTCCATTATGTGTTTTCTTTACTTTACACAACTACAAGGTTTTACAAGGTTTTGAAATTTAAGTGGGCCTTCATCGGCGCCCGTACCTTAGTCTTCGTCTCTGCTCGGCAACTTATGAGCTGTACTCGCCTACGTGTAAACTGTACTTACTACTTATTACTTACTACTTAACTGTCTATTTTTTTAACTCGCCACTGTACTTGGCAATGTGTAAAACGGGCATAAGGGACAGTAGGAGTAGGTACCTATAGATTAAGAAAAGGACCATCCCTGCAATGAGAGTCATCAATGGGATAAAATACCTACATTATAACTAAACATTCTTTGCAATGTTCGAAGAGAGCTTTCGTAAAAATAATACCTATTTATATTTGCTCACAGGAGAGTAGTTGGAGCTCTAAAAGAACAACTAGACTCATTGTGGCACACAACAAATATTTACCGAAACCCAAGATTATATGAATATGTTGAGAAATTAGTGTCCAAGTTCCCCGGAGATTTAAAGGTAAGAAACCCTAAATCACTTTAGCATATTATACAGGGTGTCCCAAAACTCGACGCGAACCCAAATCGAGGTTACGGCAAGTCAAATGCGTTATAGGCATTTGACTTGCTTGACTTTAAAACCATGCAACATAGAACTTTTTTGTATATTTTTATAAACAGTGTGACTTGCCTTAACCACCCGGTTTCGGGTTGGCGTAAGGTTTTGGGACATCCTGTATATTTTATAAACGACCGAAAGCGTGAATTATACAGCTCAGACAAAAAGGTAACGGACGGTAGTGAAAAAATGACTTCACTCCATGACGCTTTTATCTTGCTGGTCAGGCCAAAAATGCTTCTTCACATGACGTTTTAAATAGTAACATCAAGCAGTATTTTATGCTATACTTAGGTATAAAATTTAAGCAAAGAAATACTTTTTAATAAATAATAATCTTACCTAATAATTTTCATTTGCTGTGTCATCCTAACAAAAATACTGTTATCGTAACCACAACAAGGTGACCTAAAATCTTGTTCGTTATCTTACTCAACTAGACCCCCAGCTGTATTACACATTCTTATCATTGTGGTCAAGGATTTAATAGTTATAAATTAATTGAGTTTATTCAATATTATTTTTTACTAATGCTAGCAAATCAACATTTTTAGCATTTCATCATAACAGCCCATTAATGTCCTACTGCAGGGACGGGCTTTCTCCAGGGATGGAGGGATACTTGGCCTACTAATACCACGCTGGCTAGACAGATTGGTATAGGGTTTAATTTCAAGTTTTCCTTCTTTTTACTTCGTAAAGATAATATTCACGGATAGTCCCTTAGTCAGTTTTTACGACACCCATGGGATGAGATGGGGTGACATATTGTATTCTTACTCCGTCACCACACGGAAAATTTTAGCATTAGCAATTCATCATAACAGCCCATTAATGTCCCACTGCAGGGACGGGCCTCCTCCCGTGACGGAGGGATACTTGGCCTACTAATACCACGCTGGCCAGATGGATTGGTATAGGGTTTAATTTCAAGTTTTCCTTCTTTTTATTTCGTAAAGATAATATTCACGGATCCCTTAGTCGGTTTTTACGACACCCATGGGATGAGGTGGGGTGGTGACATATTGTATTCTTACTCCGTCACCACACGGAGATTAGCAATTATTAAATCAAAAAAGCAATCAAGAAATAAAGGAGAAGGAAAGTTCGGGGCTAAAAATGTACAGAGTAAGGATATGCCCTAAAAAACATTTCGAGTTTTTCCAAGTTCGAATCTTAAAAAAATAGCGTAATCTTAACCAAATAAACAACGTACCTATTCCTATTTTTAACACGCACACAGCCGTTCAAAAGGTTAACATTGGGAATTTAAAACAAACTCACTTTTACCAAAAAATAATTATCACGGTTTTCAGATTGCCAAAACTTACAAAATTTTCAACAAGGGACTAATAAGTGTGGAGTTATAAATTGCTCCCACTCCCGTCTTGGTACAATTTTAGCCCAAAAGTCTTAATTAAGGTTTCATTCTCCTTTGGATATGTACCGAGGCTAGCCCTTGGATGTCCTAATTTGCAAGGTATAGAGCCGCAAAGTTTCGACACTGATATCCAGAAATTCCATTTTTGTAAAATGTTTCAAGTGATCAATTTTGTAAATTGCAGGTGGTATATTTACTAAACAGTGGTACAGAGGCCAACGACATGGCGACTTTACTCGCTAAAGCATACACAGGCAACAATGACATTATATCTCTACAGAGCAGCTACCACGGATACTCTACTGGATTAATGGGACTCACTGCTACGCAAGGATATAGGATGCCTTTGCCGGCTCCTCCTGGATTCTATCACGTGAGTTGATCAAACTATGTTCCGATATAGTCGGTCTCTTCAACATGAGGTCGTCTAGGTAACTACAGCAGCTGGTGCCCCAAGCAGCTACTAGTTTGCAAATGTGCTGTGGTGAAGGAAGTAAACAAATCATCGAAAAATATCCATCTGTTTAGGAGATAGCATTTAATTTTGAATTTTCACTTTTTACTTTCTTTTTGTTTTTTAATAGTAAAGGTATAGGTACACTAGAATGTAATAAGTTTGAAACTTCTGAAAAACAAACATAATTAAATGAACGTAGAGTCTTCCAAGGAATTGTTTGAGAACAACCAAAGTAAAAAATTATAACATTGTTATATTTTGCAGGCTATGCTACCAGACCCTTATAGAGGAATTTGGGGCGGATGTCGAGACTCCATATCACAAGTGCCCGGGTCCTGCTCATGTCCAGGAGATTGTGTTACAGCTGACAAATATATTCATCAACTCAAAGAGGTACATTTTATTTTATTACTCATACAAAAAGTAAAGAGCCAATCCCAGGAGGCAGCAATATAAATAAAATCGTTTTTTTAACTAACGATAATTTACTTCGATATTTTTTGTTAATGATTTTAGGTAATTACACAAAATGTCCGAAAGTCTCTTTTAGTATAGAATTAAATCAAATCATAATATTGCTATATATAAGTCTTTGCCTTTCCCAATAGAAATAAAGCGTGAGTTTATGTATGTATACCTAATACTCAATTTGAATACAGCTTCTAGAGAACTCAGTGCCAGCCGGTCGAGTCGCAGCTTTATTCGCAGAGTCTATTCAAGGGGCAAACGGTGCTGTTCAGTTCCCTAAAGGGTATTTGAAGAAAGCACACCAGCTAATTAAGAAGTATGGGGGATTGTATGTTGCCGATGAAGTAAGTTTTACTTTTAAAACATTAAAGACTAACTATACTTACATATTACAGGCCAATTTTTGCTTTTGACTATAGAAATGTACGTTCCTTTCTATAATGAATCTATATATACACGCACTTTGCAACTTTCAATGGACGAAAGCTGGACGTAGCTAAGTCATAGGTGCTAAACTGCTAACTAAAGCAGTACTGTAGTGTAAAATAATCATGATATGATCAATGCAATTAAATATTTGATCCTTTTTCATATGCTTATCATTTTTCAGGTTCAAACAGGTTTTGGCCGAACAGGAGACGCATTTTGGGGATTCCAAAACCATGATGTTATTCCAGACATAGTAACAATGGCTAAAGGTATTGGCAATGGCTTTCCTCTGGCTGCTGTAGTTACTACAAAAGAAATAGCAGCTGCTCATGCGAAAGCCCCTTGCTACTTCAACACGTTTGGAGGCAACCCTATGGCATCAGCTGTTGGTAAAGCAGTTTTAGATGTAAGTTTATTCAATTTTTTTTTAACTCCATATTCGATTTTAAATTACTTTGTAGGTAGTAGCTGATTGACTGTGACAAAGTTACAGACAAAACTAAATTAAGAGTATCGAATTTTACGAACTTTTTGCGTCTAGTTCTGTTATGCTTCTAGTTCCAGACGTTCCTTTCAAGAAGTAAACAGAATTAAAAATCAAAGGATTGTTCTGAGTCCATTACTTCTTTATCTAAAAACATAGCGTGATTTGTTTCATAAATATTTTAATTATCTTTTACCAGGTGATCGAAGAAGAGGGTCTCCAAGAGAACTCTAAAGTCGTCGGCACATATTTCTTAGAGCAATTGATGCAGTTACAAAAAGTGCATCCAATCATCGGTGACGTAAGAGGCAAAGGTCTGATGCTAGGTGTTGAATTCGTGGAGCCGGGGACCAAGGACCCTTTGAACTTAGCTGCTGTATCAGATATATTTGAAATAACTAAAGATTTAGGTGTGCTATTTGGAAGAGGAGGACGGTGGAGTAACGTAAGTATTATTTTAACTTTATATACCAGCTGTGTAAATTTTTGAGGTACAACAGACTGAGAGTTGTATCAAACTTTCGATCGTCGTCATTTTCGGACAAGAGGAAGATACTAATTTGAATATATACCTACCTATTGAACGAATGTATTGTGGTACCGTATAGGATTTGTGTGGAGCTGTCCCACTCTTCAATGATAGTATGCTTGCTGAATACCTATTCCTTAATACATAACCTTTTGTTGTGCTTGAAACCATAATTTTTGAGATAAAGACCTTTGTCATAATTTATGTAATGTATTGTGTTACAGGTATTCAGGATAAAACCACCAATGTGCATCAATAAGCAAGACGTAGATTTATCTATCAAAGTGCTGGACGAAGCCATAAAGAAACATCTCAGTAAATGATAAGAAACTCCACCATATTGCTCCCTGTAGGTATAATAATTAGAAAAATTATTTAATGTTAATCAATACAATAACTTGTAAAAACCATTTAAAATATTAAAACTTTTTATATCTATGTGATTCTTTATTAAGATTTACCTCTGAACTAACTTTAAAATTGTACTAAAGAACCCGCTGAACACAAACCCTAGTGCTAAATAGACTCAAATTAATATTTTATCGCATTTATACATATCTTTTAAATTCCGTACATTGCATCATCACAAACATACTCGTAGAATAGAAATTATTAATCTACAAAGGGTTTTCGGGAAACGCACAGAAATAATACACCGATCATAGATATGTTATCTCAGAGCGGAGCGGTTGGGAACCATGCGATTGAAAGTATGTAGGTATGTACAAGATATTATCCGTGAAACACATTAAATTAAAATAAGTGACGTAAAGAATAGGATGTCGTAAAAGAAAAAAAAAAACTGCGCATAGTCATTATACTCTTAGAAGGAAAACCCGCAAAAATCCCAATCCATCTGGAATGCATGGTACAGCAGGCCTTTCCTTCCAAAACATGAGATCTTCTTTCCATCACCCCAGTGCATGGGGACACTCGGTAAACCTTAGAAAACATAACGTTACGTTAACGGACTTAATGTAATGTTATATAACGTAACGTTATTAATACGTCACGCTGTCGTCGGTCGCGCTGGGCTGTTTCTTCAATATTACAGTACGCACCAACTAAGTTGGCCGGATTGAAGTAGTTGCCATTGGCAGCGCAGATGTTAGAAGTTAGATTTGAAACTAAATGGCGGCGAGCGTGGCAAGCGGTTAATTTCTGTGACCCGAGCGAACTTCTCTAATATAAATAGAGTCTGGCTAACGAAAATAAAACCTGGAAATTGGCGGCAAATTTAAAAAAAAACCATGCATGACAACACTAAAATTATACTATGATAAGTGGAATAACCTATTTTGATACTTGGTAATTCATTATTAAAAATATCATATTATATAAGACAGTAAAAGAACATTATGCCAGGGAAATAAAGAAACAGAATTTATCTATTTATATAGTACAGTGATAATAAATCTTGATTTTATTATAGTGTGACCACAGGAGCTGTGCACCCCCTGAGGTATGCGCGGCGAGGTGGGGGACGAAGAAAAAATAGGTGTCCGTTATGGTAGCGTACACGTGATAGTTCTGATAGAAAGGGAACTTTTCTTTTGAAAAATTCTTTATGTAAAAATAATGCGTGAAATTCTGACTGAATTAGTATAGGTAAATGCTTTATGTGAATTCACAGTGGAATATGTCAAAAATCCATGTTAATTTATGTTCATAGTACTGGTACAGATAATATGCTCACAAGTGTTTTGAATATCTCGAGAACTACAAAACATAGGTACAGTAATTCTGTTAATACAGTAGAAATGTAACCCTGAAATAACGCCTGTGTAACACTTTATTTTAATACAAAATTCAATATTATCGGAGATATTAACGGTTCTAAGGGGCCGGGCTGGAGTTATTTCATTACGCTATAATATTAAAACTACAACAACTATTTTTTTTAAATGTAGGTACAGTCTGTCTATAAAGTCCAGACAAAAAATTAGGGCGCCACTGTGCTACACGTAGCAACCCTATTTAGTCTGACAAAATAGTTTTCAAAACAATTATGTTCAAATAACACTACACTATTAGACCACTTATAATACTAGGGCATTTCTTGTAGGTAAGCCTATTGCATTTAAAGTTTTGCGTAGAACTTCAAGACTACAATTAAAATCCATCTCAGTTCTAGCTATCATCTGCAATTTTCTGAGGGTTGGAACCCGAAATTTTACAAAAGTTATGTAAATTGAACATTTGATTATACCTACAATAAATTTAGGCATAACTAGAAACAAAATACAGGTAAAAGAAGAAAAATGTTATATACCTCTTTTTTATTGTAGAACATAATTGTATTTTGTGGGGGAGAGCAGAAATATAGAAACATACATTTCTTTCTTTGGCCGGCCTTGCCTGTGTTTAGCAGGAGTTTCAAGCGTTTCATTATTTTTAAATCTGTTATTTTTAAATTTAATAATTCTAATGGAATGGAAAGAATAACTACAATACCTAACTAAAATTTATTCAGTGTTAAATATTAACCAACAAGATATCATTTAACATGGATTCACTAAGAGCTAAATGATATAAAATTTAATAAAATATTGCAATTAATTATTTTTTGTAGACAGACCAGTCGATGCGAAAGTGACATAGTTTAGTTATCAATATCAACCGTAATATAGACATAAAGCAATTAATTCAAATTTAAATTGGGATAAATCTTGACTGAATTATACTAATGCAACTGATAATGTATCAACAGAAATGGTCGTACTACGATTTTTCTTACTTACAATGAATATCTAACCTAAAAATGTGTTATGTACACAATGCCTGTTTTTGGTCTCTAGATCTCAAATGGAGTGAATTTATTACTTGAGACAGATTACGAAAAACAGTAACACGATTACATACCCATCAAAGTTGCAGTTCGCCCATAAGTATCATCCAAATCGCATAAAAGTTAACCAGAATCGTGCTCTGCTAAACATCGCCTTATAACTTTAAAAATCACTTCCCGCGTGCCACTTTGATTTACTCTACTCATTGTTTACATTGATCTTCGTAAGTCAGTATTAGTTTATTGTAGATTAATGAACTAATAAAAATCACAAATTTGACGACTTTATAGACATATCTGTAATATATTACACTTACTTAGTTGATCACAATGTAACCCAAATATACTCATATTTTATTAAAAATATGCAGGTGATGATAAATCATCTACTGGTGTGCCCTTTGTGCCCTGAGCGGTGTACGATGGCTGATATTTACGCGGCCACTCCAAATGCCATTGAAGTGGCCACTCACTATTCAAAAACTGTTTGAGTTCACGACCATTGACACGAGAGAAGAAGAAGAAGGTGATAAATAAGAACTCACCCCTTACTCATAAACGCCTCTTAAATTTAATCACTGTTTAGCGAGATTATTATTTGTAAAATCAAACTTATACTAAACAAAACCGTAAGAATTTAAGGTAATCAATTAACTTAAATTTAAGAGGCGTTTATGAGTAAGGGGGTAATCTGTATAAAGTAATTCCTAGGAATACTGTAGTGTTAACGATTTCTAATTCCTCATCATTAATCTTAACAAACGGATTTTTTTTTATTTTTATTTATGCAGAGTTTTTTGGCATAGTAACCAACTCGATATAGCTCTTGTGTATGCTACCATAACGGACAACTACCAGCTGTCACGAGCTTTGACGGCAGTGTCATAACAATTCGAACATTATATTTTTCTTTAAGAATTTCATGTTCTTAGAGTATTTGATACATTACGCTAGATGTCATTTTTCTCAAAGTTACATTATAAAAACACAAATAATGTTCCTATTTACGCTTAAAACTATACAACAATGTAAATGCTTTCTTGGAGTTTTTAAAAAAACTGTCTTTTAATAGAAAACTGCTACAGCCGCTCGTGCAGCGACCAGTACCAGCCAAATAACTTAAGTATATTGCGTCAGATGTCGCTAGTAGCTACATCATAGACTGTTTATTCTATACCAGTATTTATCATGTACTCTATATGTCCACCCCCCTCTCGCCGCGCGCATACCTCAGGAGGTGCACAGCTCCTGTGGTCACACTATATGACGACTGGATATAGGTAGGTGTTCAAAGTATCAAAATAATATTTTCTACTAACTTAAGACGTTGACGTTTATACAGAGTTGCCATATAAAAAATTCTCAAATCAACAGATTTTCATTTCACTTCATTTCATTTCAAATAATTCCAGGTTCTACTTTCGTTAGCCAGACTCTAGCTAACTTCAGGCCAGCCAACTTAGTTGGCGCACACTGTCCTAATTACTCGATGATACATAGCTCCTGTACTAATTAATAGACCACATCAATATACACATACGGCATACCTTTTAAAAATATTATTTTAAAAAGAAAGGAAATTAAATGACAATCAAAAACAGTATAAATGACATAGTTTGCCATATAAAAAATAAATAAATATAAAAGAAAGAAGAAGAAGAAGTATAAATGACAGTGACAGTTTGACAGCTAACAAAATAGACATCCATCAGCTGTTGTGGTTATTTGTGTGGAGTTCTGCAAATGCAAATATTAATCATTCTTGCGCAATTATTTAATTATAAGATTAAAATTTTATCAATAAGCGCATTCTTGATTACAGTACTGCCTGTATACTCGTCATTCATAACTACGTAGACACTAAATAGAGCTCAAATTAACCTTATAAAATGGTTTTTAAATGTCAAGAGGATAGTTTTTTGAAGCAGGTTAGAATATTTTTTATTTAAAAATGTAGCCGCGCTCTTTCGATGCACAATTAACAATATGTTTAGATCTAAATACGTAAAACACTCAAGTTCGAATTCTTGTGAAATGATGTCAATAACAGTAGCATTTTCAGTTATTATTGTCTTACCGGATTTTATTTACTGCTTTTAATTTCCACTTAAAAAAATTGTGTAAATATACAAATTCGCTTGGTATTGCCTGCCAGCTTATTTATATGTACATTTTTTTCTAGAAATTATGATGTTATTTTAAATAAAAATATTTGGTAAAATCCTTTTCATATTATTTTTTTTACATTTTTTTTTGCATTTTGCTTTGCATGTTTGAAGACCCTATAGACCAGTATAAAACAGCCTTTGTGCTAAGATTGTTTGCATTTAAATGACAATTTCAAGATCTCAGTAATAATTAAATGTAATTTATTAACCTTACATTTATTACAGTTTCAATCTAAAGTAATAAAATGTGAACCAACAACTGAGCCTATAGTCGAATATGGGAAGACATCAAAATTTGAGGGATATCAAGTCACTTTGGAGAATACTATACTCTTTCCTGCAGGAGGTGGTCAGGTAGCTTATTACTTTATGATATTGCACTTAAGTGCATTTTCCTTTGTACTTTAGTTACTTACTTGTGTATTTGTAAACTAAACTTAGTCATACTATTGAGCCTTTGTCTGTAAGTATCTTGTCTTGACTTCTTTGTAAATGGTCTCAAACCAATGTGTCTAATGTTTGCTCGTACTACTTGAACTCTGTAAATCTGTACACACTATCCCGTAAATCTCATACTGAAAGCAAAGAATTTTCTCTAACCAAGATATTCAAATTTGCACTCTATTCTCTGACAAATAGATTTTGTTTCAGTTAAGAAATTATTTCAATCTTATTCCCTATATTCATGGTATCAAGTTTTACAACACCTTGGTACATTTATAAATATTTTTATTCCAGCCCCATGATATTGGTTTCCTAAATAATGTAGAAGTTTTACAAGTGCTTCGTAAAGGGGATGAGGCATTACACTTTACAAAGAAACCTTTAGAAGTGGGTACTGTTGTCGAACAGAAGATCAATTGGGAGAGGAGATTTGATCATATGCAACAGCATTCAGGTTCTATTTTTTGTTGCTCTTAACTAGCTAATCTATCTTCTATCTCTACATTCTTCCGCTTTAGGTGAACGTTATAACTTCTGCACTAAGGATTATGCCCAGTGCTGCAGGTATTATACAAACATCAATTTTAAAGACGCAAAGACGATGCAAATCAGGACAATGGTTTGGGTTTTGCAAACAGTTATATGGTGTGGGGTTCAAAACCTCGCCTTCGTGTACGATAGCCACAACTGCGACGTCATTACCGCTGAATAATAAATTTTCTAATATATAAAATACATATACATATTACATGATGGATAACATTATTTTGTTTTTTTTTTCTTATACATAGGTCAACATTTACTATCAGCATTATTGGAGAAAGAGCACAATCTAAATACAACAAGCTGGTGGCTTGGCGCTGAAGAAAGTTATGTAGAACTCGACTCTACTAAAGTTACCAATGACGTTATAAGAGCTACCGAAGATAGATGCAATGAACTTATCAGGGCAGCGGTGCCCGTGACTTTGAAGGTCTGTAAGGCAAATGATCCGGAACTGGATGAGGCACATACAAGGGGCCTGCCTAAAGATTGTGTTGACACTATAAGGATTATATGTATTGAAAATATTGATGAGAATATGTGTTGCGGTACTCATGTTTCTAATTTAAGGTGCGCGTTATTCTCAATTTTAGCTTATTGTATGATCAATAAACTGCTAACATTTTACGAGCAAATTTCACAAAAACAAAATTGCTGATGAAGTGAAGTCATTTGACAAGTCAAAAAATCAGGCAACAGATGGTCTGTTGCCTGATTTTGGTGTCATGAAAAAAAAAACAACTACTAATTCTATACTCACCTGAAGGATTTACTTACCTCCTTTTAATCATAATCTCTACTGAAATACCTCCATAAGCAGTTTATACCACACTCTATTCAATAACATTAGCACAGGAGAAAATAACTAAACGGACTATAGGTACTCAAAAAATTCACATGTAACATGTCTGTTTAATAATTTAATATTGTATCTTTCAGTCAACTACAAGTAATAAAGTTGATAGGAGCTGAACAAGGAAAGAAAGGGAAGACTAACTTAAAATTCTTAGTTGGAAACCGAGTCACTAGAACCATGCAACAAATGTTAGACAGAGAAAAAGCTATTACTGGATTACTAAAGTAAGGAGGATAATTATTTTTCGTACTTATTTATTTTATATCCCGTCTATATCTTATAGTTAAACATGGCCAAATATTATTGAAATACACTTATAGCTAAAATGTAGATCATAAGTACAAATCTTATAAACAATGATTTATAATTTTTGTACCAATCAGAATATAGAGTTCCGAGATAACACACAACCCCTAAATCAACATTTAAGCCATGAAATATCTTACCAAGCCTATTTCTGATTTATTACAGAATCATCATAACAGCCCATTAATGTCCCACTGCAGGGACGGGCCTCCTCCTATGACGGAGGGATACTTGGCCTACTAATACCACGCTGGCCAGACGGATTGGTATAGGGTTTAATTTTAAGTTTTCCTTCTTTTTATTACGTAAAGATAATATACACGGATAGTCCCTTAGTCGGTTTTTACGACACCCATGGGATGAAATGGGGTGGTGACATATTGTATTTTTACTCCGTCACCACACAGACAAATTTATTACAGAATATCTAATCATAATCATTGTTAATATGTTTGACTTTTTTTTTTCCCAGGAATGAACCAAGCAAACACGAGGAACTTATTCAAAAACTGCAAAAGAATCTTAAAATAAACAACAAGAACTGTCAAAATGTATTGCTAGAACTGGCACAATTTGAAGTTGACAAAATAAAAAAGTCGGATCCAAAACCTAAATTCGTTTTCATGTTCAAGAAAGAATCAACTCCTGAATTTAATCGTGCTATAATCAAAGGTTTAGAAGGAGAGGAACTTTTTATCTTTCTTGCGTCTGAAGAGCCGGATAAACCTAAAGAAGGACAGATCATGATACAGGGTCCTACTGAGGATTGTAATGCTTTAGGAGAACAGTAAGTAATTTTTTTGAAGGAATCTTTAAATTGAGGAATCTTTTAATTGTTGTGGAACCAGCTTCCGGCTCACGTATTTCCTCCATCATATGACATTGGGTCCTTCAAACGCAGTGTGAAGAAGCATTTGGCCAAACCGGCAAGATGATGACGACGGATTGAAGTTGTTTTTGGACTTCTATTCGTTGGCTTCATTTGTGGACTGTACTCGCGCTTTCCATCAGGTTCGATATAGTCATATTGCCGTGTTTAGTATAAAAAAAAAAAATTGTCTTATTACAATGTCTTAAACAAAAATCAGTATTACTTCCTTTGCAACACGATTATGGGAGTATCTATTTGGAGCTGGGTAGAAACTCTTAACTAGCAATGTGTTAGTCATATCATAAATATATACTTATTCACAATGCAATTCTAAAGCAGGCAAAAAAATAAATATTTAGCCATCTACAAGATGAAGTAAATTGTTATAAATATAGTTCAAATTCAAATTTCGTGCCTTGAGGGAGATTGTGCAGCAGAAACAAATTTTAGGGAAATTATGTAGGATACATAAATACAGGATACAGTAAAAAATAACCATATTTGACAATCTACTAAACCGCTTCTCGTTACAGAATAACCGAAGTCCTCAAAGCAAAAGGCATGTTCAAAAACGATAAGTCCCACAGCAAGTTTCAAGGAAAAGCAGCAGACATGGGAGGAATAAATAAATGTAAAAAAATAATTGAAAGCTACTTTACTAATAATAAAATATCATAATTTGTGTAATACAATTATATTATATTGCTCTTCTCTGGTCGTTTTCTTTAAATAAATATAACAAAAAATGTATTATTAAATGCTTAAATTGATAACAATCCACTTATACTAAGGAATGGTAAAACTATTTTAAAATATGATGCATAATAATATTATTACAGATCATTATAATGCAAAAAAACTTTTCTGGTTTTGGATGAAGTCACATATATAAATTAGAACATAGATTGACTTTGATTTGGTATACGCTAGGTACCAAAATATATGACACACAGTTGTTTACAAAGTATTTAGATTATTATTTAACTATTGATTTAGTTAAACATTGGTAAGTATAAATAATTATTGATCCACAGGTAAATAAAATTCTTACCCTTAAATACCAAATTCCGTAAACACTCCTTAAGATTTATACCTGCAATTTTATTTCGGAGTCCCGTTTATCGACAAAGTCGCCACCTTTTTGCCACCAGTATCGCAGTGACTTTTACAGACACGAAATTACCGTACACAAAACAGTTTTCTTAACTCAAGATAATAATTTATCAACTGCACAAATAATTATCTTCTTAGGGATTCGAAACTACGACCTCGCACACGGCAGCTAAATACACGACTTCATAGTCGCCAGGCTAGATTTGATGGTTGAATGACTCTCGAATAAAAATGTAGGCAATTAAATTTAGCTACAACTTACACTAAAACATTATCGGAAAGGTTTTTCCTCCTCATCTTCTCTCTCATCATCCTTGTCATCAATAATATTTGACACATTGATGCTAGCTACCAACTTCTCAATGCCAAGGTTCGTCCAGTCTTGTGAAACGTCATCCAGGTAATTGTCGAAGTCTATCAAGTCTTTTTGGACACCGCGTTGCAGAAGATGTGATACTGTCTCCAATACGTATTGAGTTTCTGAAATCAGCATAAAGCTTATAAGTTCAAATACTCTTTACTATGTGTCTTAATTTTTAGCATTAAAGTGAAAGAAAATTGGTGTACATTTCATTTTATTTGTAAATTTTGAACTATACAAGGTTACAGCATGAAATAGCTGACGCGTCACTTTTTAAACATATTTAATTTCTGCTCTACTTCTATTAGTCATAGCGTGATACTATATAGCATATAACACTCCTTGTTAAATGGACTATTTTTATTTTATTTTATTTTACAATTATTCAACTAGAAATAATTTTTAAAATCGGTTCATTAGATCCAAAGATACAACATCACAAACACAACTTTACCTCTTTATAATATTAGTATTAGATGACAGCTGTTATATTACACCTGAGAATTTTGTAACTGATCTATACTCATAATATTTTTGAAAAAGAGAATAAAATATTCAAGAAACTTACGGAACATAACCTTGTTGGAATCTTTAGGTTTCCACTTCCCTTCACTGTACTTATGAAGTTTGATGGCAGGGTTGTCCAAGTGTTTCATCATTCTCTTGTTGTCTACCTGCAACACAATAGGAATTGTATGAATATAATGTTTTTTTATTACAGAAGTTCCTATTAAATATTCACAATATAAATAAAATACACTATTATTCAGTAGTAAATAAATTGAATCCTACTACAATTTTGGTAGGAAAGGCATGTACCAGTTTCTATTGAGTCAATTTTTTATTTAAGCAACTCTAAAGGTCTTTTAGTTGTCCTCTAAACTTGGTAATAATCTAGGTCAACAAAAAAAAGGTATCCTTTTTAATTAAAAGAATAAACTTTCAAGATCATTCAAATTTTAACAAAATTGGTATTAATAATATTTTGCAATACAAAAAACAAGAGCCTAACTCTTGTTTTTTGTATTGCAAAATATTAATGTGATATTTAAGCAGTGATTGGTATCTACTAGCATGGCAGATAATTTTTAAAATATATATTTACTAATGAAGTTATTAAATACTAGCTGATGCTCGCGGCTTCACCCACGTGGTAAAGGTAGCCTAAATGTCATTCTACACCCTAAACTAACTAATATTCCAAATTTAATCAAAACCCATTCAGTAGTTTTTGAGTGAAAGAGTAACAAACATCCATACATCCTCACGAAATTTCGCATTTATAATATTAGTAGGATTTTATTTCTTTTTTTGGTTTAATAAAATATATTTTTAATTAGATAACAGATATCTTACCACTATAAATACAGCTGAAGGGAAATATTCAACAATTTTTTCTGCAATCTTCAGACCAGGACATTTCTCAACTGTGTTGTCCTTAAAGTTTTCACATGCAGCATAGTATCCAGCTATTATACGGTTATCAGCTTGTGCTACTGTTTCAATCTAGAATTAAACATCAATACAACTTTTGAATGTGTTCTAAATCATAATTTGATTTAACAAATAAATACAGAATAATATCAGCATGTCAATTAATTCTAGTACCTAAAATTCAGTTAAGTTAACTTTTAGTTGTCATGTTTTTGCTATTGCAATTGTAATCTTTTGTAGTCGTGTTAAAGTTTTATTTAGAGTGTGACAATTTGACAACTAAATGTTAACTTAACCGAATTTTAGGTATGAGAATTGACATGCAGTTCTCAGCCTTTAGGAGAGGCCTATATCCAGCAAAATGGATGCTTAACATCAGGCACCTTAGAGTCATTCTGGTAGGCCTTTTTAAAAAAAAAAAAAAAAAAAAAAGCAGTTAATTGAATGAATAGCAGTAGCCTTCACATAAAATTA
Organism: Schrankia costaestrigalis; assembly: GCA_905475405.1. Classification (NCBI taxonomy): domain Eukaryota; kingdom Metazoa; phylum Arthropoda; class Insecta; order Lepidoptera; family Erebidae; genus Schrankia; species Schrankia costaestrigalis. Next base: position 17,386,559 of record FR997838.1, on the reverse strand, counting down.
AGATATCTATGGAAATTAATATTAGTTAGTATATGTCCACTACTGGTCTATTGAGGCAGTCGTGTGACTCGCGTCATCTATAGTATCTAAAACTTACTCGCTCAAATGTCTTTAATTTATATCGTATGGTACATAACTATTAATTTACCTGTGTCAATGCTATCTCAGCCATGGGTGATAAGTAGTGGCTATGGTGAAATAATGGGATAGCGTCAACAATATCCAGATCCTGATTTTTAGCCCCATCTCTTATTTTTGTGGCATTAGCTAACAAAACTCCATTTACAGCACAATGAGGGAATTTCGCTGCATGTAGAATGATCTTCGCGTATGCTGTTGTTTCTAGTGATACTTCACCCATTTCTAAGACTTACTGACTTTTAACAATGAGCAGAATAATACAAAGTTATCATAGAATAAATACGGGAAATGAGTTCGATGGGGAAATTAATTGAAATTGACTTCTCTGACGATTAGCAGCAATTTTAGGGTGCCGAGCCGAGTGCTGACAAGTCATTGACAATGACAGCAAACCACAGAGTAAAGTAATATATAGGAAGAAGAGAGCCCTCTCGCGAAATTTTTCGTAGCCTAGCTTTGAATGGTGGCTCTATCTGATATCGAAATCCAACACTAAGTTGTCAATCTGTATACATATATATAGGTAGGTATAAACAAGCTATATATATATAGGTAGGTATTCGTTTCCTAATCAATGTTGTATTTTTTGCAAGACAAACAGTTTTTTGAAATAATTGCAAATTATTTTGTAAAATAATTTGCAATTATTTAAAAAAACTGTTCATGTCTTGCCTTGCAAAAAATACAACACATTGATTAGGAACAATATCTGCAATAGGTCTGATTTTGTGGTATAGGTAAAAATTTCATGATATATTGAGTAAATAAAACACATAATTCATTTTTTGTTTTTATTATGCTTATGTTTTTCATAATATTGTTTTGCCATAGTTTTAACTTCGTCCTCACCATTATAAGTTATTTTACCGGACATAATTCGATTTATTGATCTGCACCAACTATATATAATTAAATTTGTAGTTACAGTGTCAAAGTATTTTTTAAGTTTTTCTTTGTGACGGTTGCAAGTGCATGGAAAACTAACCAGCGCCTCTGCCAGTAAAATTATATGATTTCTGAGATTGCATATTGGTGTATTTCTTTCTAACACAGATACAGCAATAAATTGAACTTGGGAAAAATATGTTTCACATTGTTCTGATGGATATGATAGCCATTTTTTATTTTTATTATACTCCTTTGCTCTTGTATACTGACTATTAGGATTTACATAATTTTGCGAAATTAAATTTGCCTTGCATGTTTCACATCCTCTTATAATACTTTTTAAGCATTTTGTCAGGACCCACCCACAGACATAATGTTTTTGTCCTTCGTCTTGAGTGTTTTCACCTAATAACACATTTTCATTAATTATTACTATATTATTTGCTTCGGGAACATTCGATTTTACGGGTTCATCAAAGAAAAACTTTAAATTCTGTAGACAATTATTTTGGTCTTTCTCACAATTGCTATGTAAAGACTGCGGTGAATTAAAATTGTTCAGTAAAAGTGCCTTAAAGGCTCCTTCAAAGGATACAGCATTAGGAGCTACATTGCGAACACCGTAACTCCGAATGTTCCCAAAGAAATTTTCGAGTGGATCCTGATTGAAATTCCTAGTCAGCATTGCATCAAAGGAGTATTTCTGAGAAAGAGTTTTCCAGATCACCTGCATTCCCTCAATAGTTTTAATAAAATTATTTATAGAAGGTACAGTATTTTCAACAAGTCGAGTTACATTTCCAACAGTTTTCTGTGTTATAAATTTCACGGATTTTAACGTTTTTATGGCATTTTGCCATAGTTCATGGTGAGGAGAATTGCGTTTAATACAACCTTTATAAATTTTCCCATTTGGAATTGCAAATGTAGACACATTAAGGGAGTCAAATAATTTGTCAATTAGTAATACAAATGGAATAAGCTGACGACATTCTTGATTCACTAGTCCTCTAGCTGATAAGTGGTCAGTTACCACAGCCATACTGTGGCTAAAAATTTGTGCCGCTGTCTTTACGCGCATTTTTTTCATTTTGCTTACATTAACATGCTCTTCGGTAATTTTATTTAGGAATCTAAGCTCTCCTTGACATTTGTCTGCTGCATACACTTCATGAAAATAATCCCATTTAATTATTTTTTCATTACAATTGTCATCATAGTCTCTATATTTTAAATTTTTTGTCAACAAATTGTTCCTCAATCCTTTTAACAAATGAGGTACATCATAAAGAGGTACAATTTGTCTCCGATGTACTTCAAACATGTTATGTCGCCATACTTTTCCATTTGTAATGTAATTTTTTTTTGTGTCTTCAATTAGACTATTAATCGCGCTTACATTTGCAGTTCCTTGGTCACAAACAGTACACAAAACGATTAAACCAGTGGCTTGAACTTTCGTTATTACATTTATTATAGTTTCCTTCAAATCAAATTTAGTAACACAATTACTAAAATAATACGCTACTGGCTGTTTAAAATTCATGCGAATTCCTTTGATCATGAAAACTAATGCATGATCAGCAATTTTCTTATTAAAATGAGAAAAACCCTTCAACTCATCTTTATGGCAATCATAGTGAATTTGCGGGTCTATTGACATTTCGTCGAACATTAAAATACATAGTCGATCTTCAATATTCAGGTCTTTTACCGTCTCTGCCATCTTGTCGAAAATAATATCATTTACCCCGGAATTAAGTCGCACCTTGGCTAAAAGCACCTTTAGTGTTTTCGGAGATGGCAATGTAAATAGAGTGGACAGCATACGATATCCTTTAGGGCTACGTTTGAAGGGAAAGTGACATAATTTTTTCCTCTAACGTAAATCTACGACCAGACGGTTTTTTTTGTGTTTGTGTCATCTGCACCTTCGTAAATAATTTGGAAGAAGGAGTCATTTTATCTGCAACTCTTCTGTATGCCACTTCATTAGAGACCCTTTCTGCATTAGCCAGTCTACTTTTAAAAGCTCTTCCTTGTTTGCGCAACCGGCTAATCTGCATTTTTAATGATTTTATTTGCCGCTCCTGTATGTTTAATGGTTTCTTCTTTCTGCAAACTGAAAAGGAAATAAAATGTATAAAAAAGGTGACTATTGTACAGTACATTGAGAGATAACTTGCATAACACTTGGTAGATATATCATACTATTTAAATAGAACATTTAAATTGATTAAATTCAATTAGAAAGTCATTTGTGGGCCCATGATACAATTCTGTGTCAAAAAAAGATAACAAATAAAAAAACTTTGGATTACTAATGTTTAACCAAAACAATTATTGACTGGTCATTTGACAATGTTTTACCAAATATTCATTTGGCAAACAAGTCATTTTACAAAAGTATTATTTTAAAAAAACTCACTTAGCAAATAATCTATTAGTAAACTCTACAGTTGCTAAATGTGTTAAAAATTATAACATTTCAATTGACCTTTTTTAATTTTACCAAATAATATGTTTCGCAAATTAAGCATTTATCCAAGTGTCATTTAAGAAAAACACCTTAGAGTTGCTTGTGGCATGCATGTCATTTGTTTTGCCAAACATTGTTTGTGAAGTGTAATTTTGCCAAATGACTTTTGGTCAAACAGCACCCCAAAACTTGACTAAGTGGCTATATTAACTACTATGATAGAAATATTAACTTACTCTGCATAATCTTTTCACTATCCACATGACGCTGTTTGGAATAATTATGTTCTGATTTTATCCAGCTAGCTGAAACAAGAAATTAAACATCAGAAATCATCAAAGTTATCTAGTATATTTACAGTCAAAACTCATGGCCGGTCAAAACCACTTTTAACTGCGTAAGACAGTCAATAGTGGTTTTGACCGACGTGCTTAGTCAAACTATTGACCATTATTTACTTTGTGTCTGTGTTTAAATACTTATCTACAAGTATGAATTTACAAAAAATTAAATATATATTAGTATTAAATCAGTTCTCTAGTAGCCATCATCATAACAGCCCATTAATGTCCCACTGCAGGGACGGGCCTCGTCCTGTGATGGAGGGATACTTGGCCTACTAATACCATGCTGGCCAAATAGATTGGTATAGGGTTTAATATCAAGTTTTCCTTCTTTTTATTTCGTTAAGATAATATTCACGAATAGTCCCTTAGTCGGTTTTTAGGACACCCATAGGATGAGATGGGGTGGAGACATTGTATTCGTACTCCGTCACAACACGGAGAGTAGCCATATCACAATCATTTCCATGTTATAAGTAAATTTGATGAATGTGAAATTTCAATCGTGAGAGACTTATTTAATAGGGCTAAAACCAATTCAGGTTGTTAAAAGTAATATTAAAACCAGTATTTAATTATCTACCTATTGGTAAGTCCTTTGAAGTTGAGGGACAATCAATCTGTTGATTACTGACATCAATATCTCTAGGATGATGAAGTTCCACACTAATTTCATTTTGCTGTACAATTGAATCTGTAAATAATATCAATGTTATAAGTTTATTAAATTAGGTAAAATACTAATTTTCTTAGAAATTTAAATTCTGAGAGCATTATAATCTAATTTTTTATAAGGTTTATCAACAATTGTTACAATCATACATTCAATTTAATACAATCGTTGATTTATCTAATTGTACAGCCACTTAAAGATAAACACAGCATGCACATTATGCCCCTTACTCATAAATGTCTCTAAAATTTAATCACTGTTTAGCGAGATTTTTATTAGCAAAACCAACCTTATGCCAAACAAAACCGCAAGAATTTAAGCTAATCAATTGACTAAAATTTAAGTGGTGTTTATGAGTAAGGGGGTATGTATTTATTAATTATAACAGTAGAGAATGAATTAATAATCGATATTTCGGGTTGAAAAAAACATTATCATTTTAAATTAATTAAAATACATTACATAATAATATTACAAATTGATTAAAATATACAAATGTCTTTAAAAATTAAAACTTGATAATAAACATTTAGAATCAAAACAATAGTACTAGTCAAAAACCATGGAGATAAATGAATAAAAATTATAAATTAAGTAGATAATCATGATTCATGACAGCAATCTGTTTGGGATATGCATTACCAAAAGTCGCTTTAATGGGGCCAAAACCCATTCAGGTTGTTAAAAGTAATATTAAAAAAAGTATTTAATTATCTACCTATTGGTAAGTCCTTTGAAGTTGAGGGACAATCAATCTGTTGATTACTGACATCAATATCTCTAGGATGAAGTTCCACACCAATTTCATTTTGCTGTACAATTGAATCTGTAAATAATATCAAAGTTATAAGTTTATTAAATTAGGTAAAATACTAATTTTTTTTAGAAATTTTTAATACTAGAAACTAAATTTATGTTCTTTCATTACTAAATTTTGAGAGCATTAAGGTCGCACATTATACCCGCTAGATGCCAGTCCTACACTGTTCAACCCGAAACATCAATTCAGTATCAAGGGGTCTTCGACCAGATGAACAACTCGTCAGACCAATGGGAGTCAATGAGGTTAGAACCTGTAAAACGGGTACCCTCTGTCTTGCAAGAGTTCTTGGAAGAAGGAGAGAGGGGCACAGACAGATAACACAAAAAAGCTTACATTTTAATGCCATACTGGAAGTTGAGTTGTAGTGGAATTGACATTAAGTTGGTTAAATGTGTGACAACTGTTATACTGTCAGTGTGGTGATGGAGTAAGAATACAATAATCTATGTCACCTCCCCATCTCATCTCATTAAACCCTATACCAATCCGTCTGGCTAGTGTGGTAATAGTAGGCCGAATATCTTTCTCCGTCTCTGTAAGGGGACATTAATGGGCTGTTTTAATGAATTTTTATAAACTAATTTAGTGAGGCCAAAACCAATTCAAGTATTTAAAATTGTTGGATGTATCTGAGTTATCTCAATATACCATTGAGGCTGCTTAATAGGACTAGATGTCCTTACCTATCTTAAAAGCACATCAAGTAATTACTTACTTGGTAAAAAAAGTGTTGGAATAGCAAGACAATTCAATCTATTATTCCTATTCTTGTCTCCAGCAGTAAAATGAATATCACATATTATCTTCTTTCTGTAATATTCATAGTCACTAGGAGTCTCCAGTTTTCCTCCCAAAACTGCAACCCAAGCTTTGAAAGTCTCAGGGAATTTATCTGGGTGTGGAAACTTGTGACTGGATACCTCTGGAAATAAAGCAGTTCATTAAACATACATTATTATCCAATAATACAACAACGTTATGGGGATTCTTTCCTTTAATTAAATACTTCTCACATTATGATAGCAAATACAAAATTATGGTCACAATCGACATGCAAAAAAGGTGAAAAGTTCTTAACTCAGCCGCTACTGGGTAAATTTACCACATAGTGCATTTATTCGAAATTATTTATTTATTGCTTAATTTTGAACAGTGCCGTTTTAGGTACCTTTTAGATGTGCAAGTGTCTGCCACTTGTTAGAGGAGCAAGGGCAGGAAGGTTTGGTAAGATAACATTTTACAATGTTCATACGTATATACTTACAATATGTATGTACATAATTAACATTATTATAATATACACAAATACAAAAACTATGTCAATTTATTCAAATATATTTCTGTGATTTCTATATTGCAGCAAACCTTACGCCAAATTCTTATTTTTACACAGATAATTTTTATTCATAAGTAGAATTTTTTGAATCAATTTAAAAACCAAGCAATGGTCTCTTCCAAAAACTACTGATTTATATTTGTTTTTTTAAATAAGCGTAACTTAAATGAGTGTAGTGTTATAACTTTATAAGAAGCATTTTCTTATGTTTTCTGTTCACGCTACATAGTACTTTTATTTATTCACTACGTCCTTTATCTATCAAGTGATGATTTACGGTGGAGTCAATTCGGCTGGTTTGTCTTTTGACCACGAATCACGAATCACGATCTATAGAAAAGAGGGACTGACAGGAGAAAGAAAGAGTAGATGTTTTGCTAATCCTCTATTTATTCATCTTTGGGATTATGCTAAAAAAATAATCTTAAGCTGATTTTTATTGCTTACGTATTCTAATTCACTGTTTATATATGTTTTATGTAACTATATAGAGATAAACAACATAAAACTGTAATGGTTTTGTCATTTTAATTCTTTGTTCTTGTTTATATTCTTATATTAATATCTACCTTTTTAGTACAGCACAGAATAACACGTATTTATGTAAAACAACAAATTTTGATTACCTTGCTCGTCTACTAAAAGTACTGTTTTAACTGGTCATTGGCGTAATCTTAGAATCGCCATTTAAAAAAAAAAAAAAAAAAGTTGTCTGTCGTTAATGTCACAAATTGACAGATGAAATGACAAGACAATTTGTTGTTCTATTTTGTATTGAATTTTCGTAAATAAATATTAGAAAAGATCAAATGATTTAGGATGGAAAAATACGATACGTCCCAAATTACTGAATTTCCTCGTTTTGAACCTGAATCAACACAGAGCGGCGTTTCTACTTTCTTTAATAAATTATGGAAGTTTCCATTATTTTCGCCTGGCGATGCTGGTGATACAATGCAAAACAAAGTGGAAAGTGTTCAAGACGCCCCTCAAACTGAGGAAACTCAACAAGATTGTGATGATGGAAAGACAGAAACTGCTTCATATGCCGTTGAGTTGGAAGGGAGGAGTTTGCCTAATGTATTGAGAAGAATTAGCAGCCTTATAGCATTAGGGACTGGTGTAAGTATTAAAAACTACTTTGTATATTATCTAATACATTGGCAACTACTACTATTTTATTTTAAAAAGTTAGTTTCAAATATTTTAAAAATATTCTACAAAAACATATCCACCCCCTGAAAATCATATTGCAAGCATAAGAAATTTGTTAAATATGCTTCTGTTTAAATTACACTAATAGGCACCCAACTAATACTAAACCTACATTATTCAGTGAAGTACTTTGAAAGTCTACTTCAGTCAAAACAATATTATTTTAACTATTAATGATATTTTAGAAGTTTCTCTTATGTTTATTTTTCTGTTGTCAATAAATAAAATATTCTTATTATACTTTAAAAACTAGAATGTTTCTGATAGTTTCCTAGAAAGCTACTGCTTACGTAACGCCAGTACAGGCAATTGTATAGAAAACATTTGACCATTCATACTCAAACAATGATATGGTAGTGCTCCAACCATATTTATGTAACGCATGTATCATCTGATATAAACTGACCTTACGTTTTAGTCTCAAACCCTGCCACAAGTTTCAGTTTTGCCCTTTCATTATGATATAGGCTGTGTAATTATACTCATTGTTAAAAATTGACTTCCAGAGTGGCACCCGCTACGCAGACACTGAGTTAGCTCGCTACTGGATGCCAGACGACATATCTCGTGAATGCTACGAATGCGCAACAAGGTTCAGCACTCTACGTCGTCGACACCACTGTCGAGTTTGCGGACAGATCTTTTGCTCCAGGTGTTGCAGTCAGAGAGTACCAGGTATTTGACAGGTCTATTAAAATGATGGTCACATACATACATAAACTCATGCCTTATCCTGTCCGGGGTAGGCAGAGATGATGGTCACAGTATGCGGTTATCATAGACAAAGTCGCATATTCGAAGCCTCGTTAATTGTTTGTGTGATCCAGCATTACTAAATATTCATCTGTTACTACCTGATGCCCGCGGCTTCATCCGCGTGTTATAGGTAGCCTGAATGTGATTCTACACCCTAAACTACCTATATTCCAAATTTCATCAAAATCCGTTCAGTAGTTTTTGCGTGAGAGAGAACAAACATCCATCCATCTATATAACTATAATATTAGTAGGAAGTAGTATTATTATGTCCAATATTCATATTCTTAGTAGGACTCCCTGCATTAAATTTATGTTTTGATGAGCTAATTTAAATTTCCACTGACTTCGTGTGGGGACGGCGTAAGAATACATGTAGCCTTCCCATTTCATTCCATGGTTGTCTTAAACGGTAACTAAAGAAAAGTTTACTTATCTCTATGATAACGAATAAAGAGAATCTTTACATAGAACTCTGTGAATGTGTCTGGGCAATATAAGTACAGTTCCTACATTTGGACAATTTTTTTTTTTAAAAGACAACTCCCGCACTAGGTATCATGCCCTGTGTCGCGGGGACCTTTTACAAACATCAATTAACGAACACAAAGAACACCCAGACCAGGACAATAATTTGTGGATCTCACAAATTATTGTCCTGCGTGGGGATCGAACCCACAACCTCTTGCACGGCAGCCGCTTGCACTACCGTCGCGACACCGAGGTCGTCAAAAAAAATCAAATCAAATTGATGTTATGATCACTGAAATCATATTATAATTTCAGGTCATATATTTGGATGCGCAGACGGCTTGCGTGTGTGCAATTACTGTTGTAACGTCGTACTCAGTTATTTGAAGGAGAATGATATGTCCGGAGATATAACACCCGATTTGAGGACTCTACAGGAAAATTTACAGGTATTAACTTTGTTTTAGACGAGTTTCTTTATTCTGAATTCTCGCCCTTTAATAGAAGTACCATATGATTTGAATTAATTTAAAATACCGTGAAAGCCTTACACTGCACGCCCAGCTACACGCCATTTACTTTTTTTTTCCTTGAGATGGCCTTTACTTTAATGATATTCTTAGGATGGGTATATCAATTCCTCCTCAGATGGATATTTTATGACCTATAATAATGTGATTTAATGGTAGTTTTATTTATTTGACAAAATGGGGATGTATAACAACTTCAAAATTGTAAAAGCATGTTCAGCCATTTGAATATTATTATGAATCAGGTAAAATTCCCCGAGAACAAATCATCAACAACACCAAACAAATTACGAGATAATTTCATGTTCGCCCGCGAGCAAGAGGAACGATGCGAGCCGAGAGTGTCGCAGAAGGAAGCTCTGCACGATATATTCCGACAACTTAGCTTCACGCTACCTACACAACAGCATAGGTAAGAAACGTTTATTTTAAACATAACCAAAAGGTGTTTTGTGTATTTTTCATATGTATTCTTTTCTATGGAAGGTGATTAAATAATTTATAGCTTATGTAGAAAAGTATTACAGTAAAAGATGACTGTTTTTTAAACAATTGATTAAATTACAAACTTTCGCTTGAAATGGATGGTTTGCTATAATTAGGCGAATCATTCCATGAAAGTTTACTGCTAGACATTCTAGATGTCGCTATAAAATATTAAGGACCATCGCCTTATAATTTCGGTACAGTTAAGTACAAATTTTAATATCGAGACAAGTGTTCATAATTATACTGTCTAAAGCTGGATTAAATTATTTTCTTCTTCTCATTGTTAAACGATTGTTTATATATAAATTCCGTATAGCAAAATGTTTGTGAAGACCACTATTGTCAAGATCTCAACAAATATAGGATTTGCTCATCCAAAAACAGTTATTTTGCTTTTTTGTCGATGTATGTTTTTGCCTGTCGCATGTTATTCTCTATACTGCCTGTAGTAACGTTGCATCTTGTTGTGTTATCCTGTACAATATATATTTGTCGGTACAGGTATCGTCTGGTTCGCTACAATGGTGTCTGGCGTGGTTGTGATATATTGCAATGGGTTATGGATAATACCAATAATAAAACCAGGTGAGATTATGTGTATGTATAATTGTCAGATTAAAGTAGACGCGTGTAACCCACGATGATCCGTGTGGTGACGGAGTAAGAATACAATATGTCACCACCGCATCTTATCCCAAGGGTGTCGTAAAAACCGACTATGGGACTAACCGTAAATATTATCTTTACGAAGTAAAAAGAAGGAAAACTTGAAATTAAACCCTATACCAATCCGCCTGGCCAGCGTGGTATTAGTAGGCCAAGTACCCCTCCGTCATGGGAGGAGGCCCATCCCTGCAGTGGGACATTAAGGGGCTGTTATGATGTATAACCAACGGATTTTAGGGCACAGAGGTTCTGGAATGACCTCTGCATATATGAAGGCTTTGGTGGACAGATGTCTATCACGGTGGGCGAACCGAGTCAATGCGGCGAGAAATTGATGCATGAGGAATGCATTTCCTCGAGCACTGCGTTAAACTGGTTTAGTAAAAAATAATAGATATGAAAAAAAAATACCAACATCGTATCTCAAGTGCCTTGAACAGAGTAACTTGTTACAGGGACAGGTCTATGTCATTTAAGTGTCTTATCTGAGTCTACTGGTACAACACTTCTTTGATAGGGGTATTGACTGTTAATTTATACAAGCTTCGCGAAGAATTGGGACGGTACGGAGTAATGACATTTTTAGTCCGTCACCAGAAGATAAGGATCCAATTAGAGATAAAATTAATAAAGTTTTGAACAGAGGAAAGCAGCAGACTCAAGACAATCATCTCTTCGATTGCTATGCCACTGATGGGACTACTAAGATTTTGAGTAATTAGTGTTCGTTTTTCGCAGAGCTCAAGCCATGATGGTTTGTCAAAGCCTAGTAAACGCAGGCTACATGGACTGTATGACTGAACTACCACATTTCGCTGACTACGCGTTATACAAACCTATTGTACTTCCGCCAAGAACTTCTGATGAGGAAGAATCGCGTAAGTGTCATCAGTGTATAAGAAAAAATGATTGTTTATGTGCGTTTGTGTGTGAGAGAAAGTGATCATTTTGGGAAGAAGAATGTTAACCAATGGAAAAATATTTGATACTCGAGAAAGGATTTAAACCTGCTTCTTCGGAGATAACACCTTCGACGCTATCGTCTCTAAGTCATTGGAGTAGTACCTTTAACCGAATAAGTCCATTGCTTATACGTAGTCGTTAGCCCTTGTATTTTTTTAAAAACTTTCAATGTTGCAACTAAATGGTTTACTGAATGATGAAAAGTTGAAGGCGCAATCTCCGAAAACATATATTCGAATCCTGTCCATATTATCAAATTTTTCATTCTTCTTTTCGAAATTTTCTAGTCAGTTGATTAATCTAGTTAATTTATAATGTAATTTTTTTATCATCATCATTTGTTTCTGACAAAGAAATGGAATTAATGTTTGACGGTCAGACCCATTGTTGTTAAAAGCTTTCTATTTCAGCTAAGGCATGCAATAGATTGGTAGAGAGTGTGTCTTCATATTGTCTCGATCTCAACCTCGGCGATAGTTCTGCGAGGCTCATCAAAACACCTAAACAAGGTAATTAATAACTATACCCCTTCCAGCGTAAGTTTAGCTTTTTGACAGTTCACGTCCATGAAGTTTCGTAATACTTCTACTTAATTTTCAAACAAATAATATTGTATTTCATGGACGTACCCATGTTTTTTTCAGTTGCCATGGTTACTTAGTGATGGACAATCATAACGATTACCACCATTATGAAACAAATTACAAATAATCGGTAGAAATACATGCTATGAATAAACCTGAACTCTTCATAATACGTTTATAAAATGTAATATGATATTTAAGATTAGCTATAACCCGCGAATGTGTCACGGTAAATTATGTATTTTAAATAATACCTACGCTAACTATAATTTTATCATTTTAAGCTATAGGCTAATTCTCTTTACATAGATAAAGAAAGAAACAGTAATAAAATGATAATGTAAGTTGATATAAGGATCCAAATGTGTAAAATAAAGTAATTTGATAAAACGAAAAAACGCTTACAATCGATTGGCATTACATTCGAGATACTGCTGAACGTCACTAACGTCAATCTGTCAAATGTCGTTAAATATAGTGGAAAGGGTATAATCATTATTTTCCAACCACTTGAATACTATTAACCAATCTCATTCATTCCATTGCCAATTTTGAGTTTGAAGGGGCTCTAACTATCAACATTTCGCTAAACATAGGCAGTGCGATCTAGGTTAGCAGTCAACAATTGAAATGTATTTACTAAAAAATATGTGAACTCGTTTAAGTGTGTTAATAGACCAATCAATCGATCTTCTAGCAATTGATTAGTCGATGTCGACTACTACGATACGTTCGATCGACCAATGGTATGATAGAATGGTCGTTTTATTTTTATAAGTCTTTCACCAATCGATGAATCTTGACCATCGTCGATCGATGCCATCTTTCGACTTTGATCGATTGGTGTAGCAAAACCCTAAGTCACGAATTTGAAGTTGAGCAAGGTGGTATTAATCACTAACAAAGAAGAACCAATACTCTGCTAAGACAAGAACTCCGAAAGATACTCCGGATTAGTCCGGATACTCCTTCAAAAGCTTTGTTTTCTGTGTCTGTAATTTTTTTTTCATATTTGAATAGAGAAACAGTCATCATCAAGCGAAGAAGAGAATCCTGTTATCGACCACCACACCGAAGGTAAAATATATATTTTTTAAGTTTTATTTTCAATCCTTCATAAATCCTTGATAGATCAAAAATAATGGAAAAAATTAAAGCTCTTTTTCGTCTAGCGTACTATACTGTCTAGTGTCTAGGCGTATTGGCACGTGTTAAACAAATTTGGAATTCGAAAAATACTAGTAGAATCAGAGTTTCTTTGACCTTGCAAAGACTTTTGACACAATATCAAATTATATTTCCATTAAGTAAATTTTTGGTAGATTTTGCTTTTAACTTTTTCTCCTTCCAATACTTTATGATCTTAAGTCGTCCACGTACTTGGCGTACGAATGATTCAGTTACAGCCGGTTCACACTAGTTAAGACACTTTGAATTGGTATCAACTTTAGGGCGGCGTACCGCAGGGCGTCATACTATCCCTTTTACTTAAGTTTATAGATTAATACTTTTAAAATCTGAACTTGCAGCTATTACCGCACGCGTTTGGTTGTTTTTTGTGTGACCATTGATGAAATAAACTGAGAGGTTTGGTATATAAGACTAATGCCTAGTTGATCAGGCAAAAGATAGAACATCTTAATGCTTCCACAAGTTGTAAATTTTCCACTTTATCTTACCATACTTTAGCCAAGAATCTCAGTTTGGAAATTTACCTAAGATTGGCATTTTCAGATAGCGCATTTTAGTCAAAAAGTTTAGTATACATCAAGGAAGTATCTTAGTTGAACTTGAAGCAAGATCGAATTTATCTTTTTTTTTCAGATTTTTTTTTATAAATTAGAACGCCTCTACTTTTATTATCCAATTTTACTGTCCATCTAATAATAATTCTTAAAGTCATTCGACTAGCATTTGAGTGTAGTTATGCCGATGCCATACCTCTTTTTAGCTTACACGGAGTCTCGGAACATTTGCAAGGCTATAGTAGTATCAGGCGAGGATCACTTGCGGCTGCTGATGCGTCAGTGCCTGGCGCGACACGGCCTGACCGCCGCCTGGCTCGATGTGCTCTACCCGCTGTGTCAACACGCTGCTGACACTATCGTACTAGGTAACTAAAATAAGTTATTAAAATAACACATTTACACATCCCTAGAGCAAATAATGTTGTTTAAAAACTAAAAATAATCTTGATTTTTTTGATTTAATTAGTTTGATATTATAGTGTCATACATCGTTTATACTACTCCAATTAAATAAATCTAATCCGCAATTACATTTTATTTCCATGATAAAAATGACTCGTAATTAACTCCAAAACCATTGTTACTTACAAATCTCTATTTGCTACATCAACAGATGTGAAATGCAACGACATAGATGTACGTAATTACGTGCAAGTAAAGAAGGTGCCTGGTGGCAATATGCGGGATAGTACTGTCATTCAAGGTGTGGTGCTTACGAAGAATGTCGCTCACAGGTAAACGTACTTTTAATTAACATTTTCATACTATCATATATAACATTACTTACAGATGAATTTTTACAGTTTCGTCATAAGCATTTGACAACTTCATTCATCATGATTGATCAATTTTTGACATCGTGTATTTTGTGAAACAAAACCAATTTAAAATACAATATCTCAGTATGATTTAAATTCTTAATAAAGTTGACTAACCCCCGGTTTCTGAATGACTGATCAAGTCAAAATCAACTAATCTAGTGTCAAAACTTTCATTTTCAGGAACTAAAATGACAGTTTTGACACTTGATTAGTTGATTTTGACTTGATCAGTCATTCAGAAACCGGGGATAAGTTTACAAAGCTTTGATGGCAGCATAAATTAAAAGCACTAGTATTATAAGGAGTACCTCAAGGAACTACTTTGAACCCTTTTTCATTTAGCATGTTAAAGATTGAATGCAGTTATTCTTATTAACTTTAAAACTATCGCGATTCATTTTTATTATTGTAATAATATTAACGGTTATTAACGCGTACAGATTTATACGCGTTAATACTTGTCAGTTGTAACGTTTTGTGGATGGAATATTTTTTGTTCTAGGGGCATGCCGCAACAAATAACGAATCCAACAGTATTGCTTCTAGATTGTAGTATTGCTTACCAGCGAGTAGAGGGTAAGCTCACTTCACTGGAACCTGTATTGATGCAAGTAAGTGGACTATACTACCACCACTACTACTATACTATCCTAAAAATAGTTATACAGGGTAAAAATAAATAAAGGGGTATAGGGTGTACGTATATAGCAATGCATGAGTGCAGGCACATCGCCACCTGTGATTTTTGGAGATGTTTATTATGTTACGTAGTGTAAGACGAAAAGTGAGTCTGGGGTGTGTGGCAGGAGCGCGAGTACCTGCTGCGCTGCGCAGCTCGCATCACGGCGCTACGTCCGCGCGTGGTGGTGGTGCGCGGCGGGTGCGCGCGCGTGGTGCAGGACGCGGTGCGGCGCGCGGGCGTGGCGCTGGCGGCGCACGTGCGCGTGCGGGCGCTGCGCCGCGCCGCGCGCTGCACTCGCGCTGACGTCGTCGCCTCTATAGACGCGCGGGTCGGCACGCCGCGCCTGGGGACCTGCTCCAACTTCTACGTTAAAAACTGTAAGAAGCTATTTTTTCAGAATTCTAAAATTAGCCTGTAATATGCCAAAAACCGAAACTAATTGTTTTAAATTTCCATTGTAAGCAGTATACTTGTTTGTTTTCCGCAGATTCTAGTAAAACCTTAATGGTATTTGAAGGATGTTCTGAACCGAACCTCGGCTGTTGTATACTCTTACGCGGAGCTCCGATACAGGAGCTCGTTCACGTAAAGAAAGTAGTAAAATTTATGCTCTTAGCTTGTTACAATTGGAAGCTAGAGAAGGCTTTTCTCGGAGATATCGAAGCTATTTTACCGGAACCCGGGATGACCTTCGATGATGACATTACCGACAATGATCTTCTTAAACCTGATGAGGCAGCGATTGAAAGGAATATAGATGACAGTAATGCTAAAGCGGCACGTCATGATTCAAGCGCAGAAGATTCGAGAAAAAGTAACGAGACTGATAGTAATGATTCGTCGAGATCTGACAATATATTTACGAACTCCAACATGGTAAAAGATGGTAGCACTAATGAAACAAAAAACAAAGAAAAATTTATTGAAGACAGTGATGTAAAAGTTCGCGATAATATTAGTCTTAATAAAACTGAGGTAATAGATGATGATCCGTTGTTAGGTGCAAAGAGTTACGTTCGTAAAGCTGAAAGTGATAAGACTTTAAGTTGTGGAGTACCGATCAGGGACTTTAGTGATCCATTGCGTGCCACTTTATCAGTTGACGATGAAGTGTTTCTGCCAAAGGAGGAGGCTAAACTAAAAGCTGATACACACAGTGACAGGTTAGTAGTAGAGGTCTATTTATCAGGCTATAATAGTAAAAAATATTTCAGGCGTCCCTCAGGGGTCTATTCTGGGCTCTTGGTTGTTACGAATTATCTTTAGGTATGTCGTATGTGCGGCTTTTATGCCCGAGGACGCGGGTTTGAGTTTCACGCAAAAAAAATAATTGTGTATCCACAAATTATTGTCTTGATCCTGAATGTTCCTTATGTCCGTTAATTGTATGTCTTTAAGTCCCCGCGACACAGGAACCGATCCCTAGTACTGGAGTTGTATTGTGTACGATTTAATGTGTGGGCAGATGGTCGACGGACGACGCAGTGCTGTCGATGTCCCCCAACATGCCGATCCCGGCGCCGTACTTAGAGACGGAGGCAGGTCGGCGGCGCCTGCTGCCCGCCCCCGCGCCGCACACGCCGCGACACCACAGAGTACCGTCCGGACACAGGACGAGTCACACTACGCTGAAGGTTGTTACAAAGAACTTCTTATTTTTTGAAATCGTAATTAGTCGGACTTCTTAACATCCTGACAACGTGAAAAATTAGCATAGTAATGTGCACTTTTCTTAACCCTTTTCTTGACGGTGTGCATTGTTATGCACATATGTAGAAATTAAAATCTGCAGAGTAAATTACTAATGAGATAAGTTTATTTTTTCCTTATGTATAAAATCAGTATTCTACTGATTAAGATAAAAAATATTATGATGTTCGTGGCTAAACTGAATTAGCAGTAGAAAGCAAAATAGTAAAGCGACGCCAGGCGCTTGCGCACCGTAAGGTAAATATTATTGTTTTCACTATGTTTTTTGCATTATTGCCCTAATAACTAGCTATTATAATGTAATATATTATATTCCCTATTCGTTTATGCTATTTTTATATATTTATATACGATAAATAGAAACTTATGAAACCGTTTTTGTATATGTATCTTTAAATGCACTCTGCCCGGGCGTCATGTCTAATGTTTTTTATGGCTATGTACATTTAAAGATACACTGTCCTTTTACCGCCCTAATATTTACGATACAAAAGTATCACTGTCTGTTTGTCTTGGACGCTTCCACTAAAAACTGCTAAGCCTATTGTGATGAAATATCGTGTAAAAATACCTTGAACCCCGGAGAACGATATTATGGGCTTTTACCGCGGGCATGTTTCCAAATTTCCTTCTCAATGTAGGGTCTCTTTGCATTCTCTACCGCATTTATCACGGGGAGTGCTCTGAGGAGTTGTTTTGGACATTGCCCGCAGCTGAATTTCTCCACAGAACCACTCGCAATCGACTGTCTTACCATCGTCATCACCTTCATGGTTGGCGGTCATCCACTGTGCGAGTTTCGCGAAACTTCCTACCGCGAACAACTGTTTTGTGGAACAAGCTCGCTGCGACGATATTTCCGGACGACTTGGGGAGCTTCAAGAAACGAGCGTACTCCCTTTTAAAAGGTCGGCAACGCATCTGTGATTCCTCTGGTGTTGCGGGTGTCCATAGGAGGCGGTGATCATTTACCTTTAGGTGACCTGCTGGCTCGTTTGCCTGTTTGTTTGATCTTGTAGCTCATCTTTTGAAGATGAGCTACCCAATCATGTGCCACGCAATCGGTCTGATAGCACTTGAACACCACCGTTTTACCATCTTCCTTTGAAAATCTCCACCTGTTGTGTGATAGTGATACTGAGATAACTACCATTACAAACACAGGTAATCTTTAAGATGCTCCCATCAATCACCATCAACTTCTGCTGCATCCCCGTTGATTCTATCTCAGTATCCATCATTGCTTTGGCAACATCCTACTGAAAACTGTCTGCAGTCACCTAATTCATCTTCATATAATCCAGCTGATAACCTAGTTTCTCCTCTGGCTGTAACCTCTCAATCTGTACTATCTCCGCTAAGTATCAGTATCATGTGTTCATCCAAATAATTTGATTTTCTTTCTTTCTTTATCGCCAGTGGCTTCTACATCAAATTTAAAGTTCTTTCTATTCATCATTCTCCTGCTCATAACTCAATTTTATTTGAGGTCGGCGCAGCACGGGTTTTTGCCTCTAGGTCTTCTCCCGCTCACTTTACTCGTTATGATCAGCTTTTCCAGGTTATCTCCCCTTTTTCTAGCAATGTGCCCAAAAATCTCCAAAATTCTTCGCAGCTGTGTCAGTGGTGCTGAGTCTCGTCGGTAATCTGTATTCAGTTTCCCAGGTCACAGTCTTCAGGGAAATTTATAAATTTATCTCTCGACGAATTACAATTTTATTATTAATTACATTTATTTTATAATTGATCACCTAATTTTGTTAAATAATGCGAAGTAAAATTATTTTTTTGTTATATTTAAGCAAAAATTAATATTTTTTAATTGAATGTGATTATGGCAATGTGTCTTTATGGATACGCTCAATTTGGAATGTTATATTTTGTCGACTAGGCAATGTGCATTTATGGATACATTAAAAAAAACTTATTTCGATCTGATATGGATTTTTTTTATTATTTTTTTACTCTTCTTTAGTACCCGTAGAAAACAAATATGCAAAAAAATAAATAAAAATCGAACATAAAATGTCTTGCCAAGAAAAGGGTTAAATAATTTTGGTCTCTTCTTCTTTTAGTAAACTTGTAAGATTTCATCAGAATTTGTTATTGTAGCCATACAATGTAACTACACATCATAAAAACGTATTGTCAAACTACCCTCTAAATTTTCACTGTATAAGGCTCGTAACACATATAACGTAACGAAAACGGATCGTCACCGTATCAACTCGAGCCGTTCAGTATTCTTTGTATGAAACTCCTTACTGCAACGCACACTAATCGGAATCGTAACGTAATCGGATTTTTGACATTTGACACCGAGGAAAAAGGCGAGGCGATGCCGATCCGTTTACGTTACGTTATATGTTCTATGACCCTAAAGCAAGGTAAACTTGCCCTACTAATACCAGGCTCGTCAGAAACAGATAAGGACAGCTTTATGTCAAGGAACATTTAGCTCTTTTATTTTCAAATGTTTTGTAATGTATAACTTCAAATAGGCCTGCATTTTTTTCAGGAAGTACATCCATTTGTAAAGATGGCCATAACATCAAATGCAGACGACCCTGCTGTTAAAGCAGCTCTCGCTCATTTCAGAGCTACTGGTTGTCGACTTGTTAACGATAAACATAGACGTAAGTGGAAACTAATTCAATAACAATCCTGACAAAATCTCTCTACCTTCAGACATGTTTTCGGTGATCTTTCCATAACATTTGACTGAGTAAACCTTGGAGAACCCTCCAACAAAAGCTATAACATGATAGTAGTATTACTCTTTGTGTTTAATATGTATTCATAAAAATGTCACATATACTGTTTTTTCTATAGCCAAAGGAGTACCTCAGGGATCAATTCTTGTCCGTTTCCGTTTCTTTTTTCAGTTTACGTAAATAATAAGCCGCTGCACAGTATTTGTGCGTAATTTCTGCAGTTTTGGGAGGAAACTAGTAGACTCCGGTTTTCATGATCAATAGAAGACGGAGAATAATTTCATTGTTTAATGCTTATGCTACATGCTCAAAATTCATAACCTAATTTCAGCCGAATGTCCAATGTACAAGCCTACAGTCGTGAAGAAAATCAAAGAGCCTGAACCGCACGAGTCTAATGAAAAACAAGACAACGAGCCCCGCGATCCTCTCGCTCCAGAGAATCACCAGCAACTTAGTCTTTTGTTGTACAGCTACAGCAATAAGTCTGCTAATGTACCGGACTTTTGTGTTAATCCTTGGTAAGTTATGAATAATCCATAGTTTTTTTTGCAGGGGGTAAATCTGCGAGAGGTTGGCTAAGTCGGTACCATCGCTGTGCCTGATTAATTCACCTCCAAGGAGTAGTGTGATGATGAGCCTAATTAAATGGGTTATAGCTTTAAGTTCTTCACAATTTGGAGTAAGATATATAATAATATAGGATACATAATGCGTTAGAAAATTTATAAACCAATCACATTGCGGCATGCTTACGCTCAAAGTACCATATATAGTACCTACATAAATAAAACATTGCAGGATAGTGACGATGGAAATGTACGGACATCATGATATATCGTTGGGCGCATTCCTCGAGAAGTATTGCTTCAACAGTGACTACAAGTGTACATCACACAATTGCTCAGTACCCATGAACCAACATATAAGAAGGTATGAATTTTCATTAGCCAGATTTAATAACAAATCAATTAAATCATGACCCACATTCCAGATAATTCAATTAAAACTTTCGTAGAGGTCTATCGGGTTTAATACACTTGAAACTTTTTAAATATTAACAACTTTACGTCAATAATGATAAGTAACAAGTTTGTTTCTAGGGTAATGATTGATTAAATTGAATTAAACGAATTTAGGCCCATAGCGCGGAGAACCGACAGCCGTTGGGGCAGAAAGGTTCTGGAATGGCAACCGCGTCCCGAAAAGCGCAGGGTGGGGAGACCCCTCACACGGTGGGCCGACGGCCTAGTTACGACGGCGGGAAGCCAATGTATGAGGGAGGCACAGGACCGCACAAGGTGGCAATTCTCGGAGGAGGCCTATGTCCAGCAGTAGACGTCGATTGGCTGATATGATGATGATGAAACGAATTTGGATCTTATTATATTTGAATATCAAATGGTGAGTCATGATTCAGTTGGTTCGATATTACTTCCGAAATAATTATTATATTTGACGAAATATTTTGTTCTCTTTAGATTCGTCCACGGCGATGTCTGTATAACAATAACTTGTAACACCATCGGACACAGCAGCGTGGATAAAGTAAAGGAGGAACCAAATAAACAGGTTTGTGTTTCTTGTAATGTCCAGTGTTCATTGAGATAAAACTCATCCTATCAACTCATTAGCAAATTTGATAATTATCATATCATCCTATGGACGTTTACTGTTGGGCATACGCCTCTTTTAAACTTTTCCACTCTGCGCAGTCTTCTTATCCATCGGTTTCCTAATCTAATTTGATGATTATAAACTCAAAATTAATATTTCTTAAGACTATGAACAAAAGTGAACCTAATAACGACCCTTGGGGTACTCCGCTAGAGACATTCATCTAATTTGATAAATAATTGTGGACGACAACTGTTTAAGACTTAAGGCTTATGTATGATACAAACCACCTGAGCAATTTGTTGTGTATTCCTATAACATATAATTTTAATGTCAAGATACAAATACAAATAGTTTATTGCTTCATAAGTTTGTCAGTACATGTTTGTGTTTGGAACTTCCCTTTAAGCAAATAATGCCTGTGTTGAGAAGCCCCGCTCTTCCATAACAATGCAATATTGAATTTAAATATAACTATGACTTATAATATAATACAATATTACTAAGCTAGTTAACATAAAATACTTATTGTGAAATAAACAAACTTATCAATATTAATAATAAGAGAGAGTTGAGTGTTCATGATTAGATGTATGTTGTGTGTATGTTAGTATGTTGTGTGGTATGTATAGTAGTGCAAGGTTATGGTGGTGTAGTAAGGATGTGTGTTATGTCGTGTGTGGAGAGTGTTACTGCTTAAGTGTGTGTGGTGTGTGCATGCGTGTTATGCGTCTAGTTGTGTAGGTAACTGTAACATAGTGTGGTGTCTAATTTTCAGTATTTATTTAATTTGTTTTAATAGTGCCTCTGTGTCATCATATGTTAGTGTTTTTATCCAACATATTAAAGATTTTTTACAGTCATGGTACAGTTTTGGGTAAATGTAGGTCTTCTTATTGATTTTATTATAAAGTGTAGCTGATCGTTTTTTGTATTGTCGCCCGGCAAATGAAGTTCTTGTGCGTGGGATTTCTACAATTTTGTCTTTTCTCCTATGAGTTGTTATAGATGAGTCATATTTTAACAATTTATGAGTTTTTAGAACTGTTTGTACAATATACAGTTTTCGAACCGATAATATATTACTAATTTGGTAAAGGTTTTCTGTAGGATATCTTAAGTTTTTAAAATGCATGATCTTAATTAAGCCTCTTTGAGCGCGTTCCACATCAATAAAAGTAGTTTTTGCAGCTCCTCCCCAAACGGGGATGCAGTAAATCAATACAGACTGGACCATAGCTAAATAGATTTCATGTAGTATATTTCTAGAAGGCTTTTGGGTACTGTTCGTACTTAAATTCTTTGGAGCAATATACCGGAGACTTTTAAATATCCAGCTCAATCTTCTAAGTCTATTTGCAACTTGGTCAAGATGTGGATACCATGATAAACGTTGATCAAGTATCACACCCAGATACTTTGTCTGTGCTACCTGTGTAATGACCGAACATTTACATGTTTTGTTGTTGATGTCCCCACATATGTGAACTTTTACGTTTAGGTCTTCATTAGGTTGTGTGCGCTTGCTAATGCTAAAACAAATATAATTTGTCTTGGATGTATTAAGTGTAAGCAAATTATTGCTTAACCAAGTTGCTACTTGGATCATGCCCATCTCAGCCCTAAGTTTCAAATCGTGCCATGAATTCGACGAGAAAACTATCGCGGTGTCATCGGCATAAGAAAATACCTTTGCATTTTGTATTTTCATCTTGCAGAGGTCATTAACATATACTAGGAAGAGTGTTGGGCCTAGTACGCTTCCCTGCGGGACGCCAAACGAAACCTCCACTTGATCACTAATGATCTGTTCCACCTTAACATTCTGTACTCTCCTCGAAAGATAATCTTTTAATAGTTTGAGTGCTGTATCCCGTATACCTGTCTGTTCTAACTTTCTCACAAGGACAGGAATAGAGACGGTGTCAAACGCCTTTTTGAGGTCTAAGAACACAGTTAAGCATCTATTTCCAGAATCAAGTTGGTCAGTAACTAGGGAACTCAAAGCAGTAACTGCATCCTCTGTGGATAATTTTTGCCTAAAGCCAAATTGCGAGTCGGATATGATATTAAATTTATTAAAGTATTGTATTAATCTATTATTTAACAACTTTTCAATAATTTTTGATATACAGGGTAAAACAGATATAGGTCTGTAATTATTGACATCGTCTCTGTCCCCCCCCTTGTGAACTGGAGTTACAATCGATTTTTTTAGCAAATCAGGAAAGATGCCATGTCGAAAACATAGGTTAGCCAGGTCAGTGATCATAGGAACAGTTTCAGTTCTAGGAAGTTTTATAAATTTTGTCGGGATGTTGTCCCAACCCGGGGCACTGTCAGTCTTAAGACTCATCAATGTTCTGTCTACTTCGTCAGAGTCTGTGTCAAGAAGCACAAATGTATTTTGTTGAGAGGGTAAGTTATTTATATTAGTGTGGTTAGATATAGTATGCTGAATCTCTTGAGCTAATTGTTTACCAATATTAGCGAAATGA
This sequence comes from Schrankia costaestrigalis, assembly GCA_905475405.1. Taxonomy (NCBI): domain Eukaryota; kingdom Metazoa; phylum Arthropoda; class Insecta; order Lepidoptera; family Erebidae; genus Schrankia; species Schrankia costaestrigalis. The sequence goes on along the minus strand of FR997838.1, from coordinate 17,362,411 downwards.
TTGTTAATGAAATTAACAGATTCGTGCGGTGAGTGTTTTAAATGTAGTAATTCAGAGTTATGATTATTGGTTTTATTAGAATAACTTAGCTGTTTAATGTTTTTCCAGAGCAGTTTATTATTTGAAGCTGCATTAGCAAGCAAGTTTCTCTCATAACTCCGCTTTAGTTTTTTTATTAAATAATTACAATGATTTCTGTATCTGGTATAAGTTATTTTTAATATAGAATTGTGTGGGTCAAGTTTAGATTGTTTCTGTAAATTATTTCGATTTCTTATGCAACGTAAGATACCAGTAGTGATCCATGGCTTGATTATCCGCTTATTATTCGGAATCGGTAGGATAGTCGTATTATTTTTTAATGTGCTAATTAACTTATTTTATTTTTATTTATTTATTTATTTATTAAACAAAAATACAACTAACTTTACAGGATTACCCTAATGCGATAGTGTATATCCAGGTGCTAACTTACAAAATATCTATCATAAATCTATACTCATATAAATATGTACATTATCCTTAATTAATATTCATAGATACTACACAATAAGTTACTCTTGTGAATTCGTTCAATGAACACGAAAACAAGTCAATTCTGTTCGCAACAGTGTTGAGCGTACGCAATGCCCGCGACAAGGGTGCTCGCTGCAGCAAGTTAGTGCGCGCCCGCGGCACGTCCAGCAACGGAGGCAGACGCCGCCTCCCCACGTACTCGTCCGGGACACAAAATTGAGTTACTTGCAGGAGGGCCGGGTTGTGCAACGTACCGCGTAATACTTTCAGTAAGTACGTGGCCGACGCTACTTCCCTTCTCACCTCCAGTTTGTAGTACCCTACCATACCTAGCACAAATAGAGTCGGGTACAAAAGTGGGTACCCAGGATACACTCCATAGTGTTTCAAATAAATAAATCTAAGGAATTTATTCTGAATTCTTTCCAGCATAATTTTATACTTGTCTTCGTGAGGAGACCAAATAAAAGAATTATATTCTAAGTGACTCTTCACTAGAGCCTCATATAACGCTTTTAAAGCTCTGATATTCGTGAATTGACGCGCTTGACGCAGAATAAACCCTAAATTACGGTAAGCTTTTTTGCATACCTCTATTACATGCTTCCTGAAATTTAAATCGGCCGTGAAGCCGACTCCCAAGTCCCTAGCCTCCGTGACACGCTTTAATGAAATCCCATTCATGCAGTACTGATGGTGGCGTGGAGACCGCGCGCGGGTGAATGACATCACACTACATTTTGCCACATTGAACTGGAGCTTATTGTCCCTACTCCACTCAACAACTCTGTCAATGTCCTGTTGCAGAATAAGGTGGTCAGAGTCCTGCGTGATTTCTCGAATTATCTTCAGGTCATCGGCGAAAAGCAAGGGTATAGAGTTATAGATAACGTCCGGTAGACTATTAATTGTCAAAATGAAAAGAAGAGGGCCTAAGTTACTCCCCTGGCTCACACCAGATCTGGTGAAATAAGGCTCAGAATGATGTCCGCCATAGTCTACTTATTGACATCTGTCCTTCAAATAACTAGAAAAAAATAAAAGTGTATGGGGACTACATCCTACACTAGCTAACCTTGATAGGAGGACATCGTTGTCGACCAAGTCAAAAGCCTTTTTAAAGTCAAAATATGCCACATCGACCTGCCTGCCCGCATCTATAGCTGGTACTAGAAGTGACATAAGATGCAACAAGTTTCCTGCTGTTCCCCGCGCAGGACGAAATCCGTGCTGCGCGTCGGACAACTGGGAACCTACCTGGGTGTAGATGTCGCTGTGGATGGCCGCCTCGAAGACCTTGGCTGGAGTGCATAGGACAGCCACGGGCCTGTAATCGCTAGGTTCCGAGCCACCACCGCCTTTCGGTACCGGTACGACACGTGTTAGTTTCCAACGACTAGGGAAGGAAGCGGTTTCTATACATGAGTTAAATAAATGTAGTAAAGGTTTAATTAATACCGTGCTGCAGTCCCTAAAAACGAAGGACGGTACACCATCAGGGCCGGCCGAGCTCTTGGGCGGCAGGCGGGCGAGCGCGCGCTGCACGTCGGCTGCACGAAGGGGCGTGAGGTGCACTCGCGCACTGTGCGCCGCCGCCGCTGCCACGTCTAGCGCCGGCGGCTTCGGGTTGTACACGGAATGGAAATACCGAGCGAACTCATTGGCTGATTCGTTTTCGTTTAAATGCCGTCCATTATTGACTAGCCTCCTTGTGGTGGTACTGCTTCTCCTAGACCTCATGTATTTCCAAAACGCGCGAGGATCCGTCGCCAGATGGTTTTCCATGCGAACACTGTAACGCTTATAAGCTTGTAACGTATCAGCTTTAACCCTCGCCCGACACTCTGAGAACGCTTCATAATCGACTAGTAATTTACTTGATTTGTATTTTTTATGCAATTTGTATTTAAGTTTAATGTCTCTAATAATATCGGGTGTATACCAGACCGGATAATTATACCTAGAGTTACTCGTTTTTTTAGATGGGACGCAAATATCGAAAATTTCGTAAATTTTGTCATAAAACATCTTTAATATTTCTTCGGGATCATTTAAATAATACAATTCAGTCCAGTCTGTCCGTTGAAGTAAATAATATAAGTTGTGAAAGTCTGCTCTATTAAAATTCCACTGTCTATGAGTTGTATGAGAGGGCGAAAGAGGGGTCGAGGGCGCGGGGCGCGGCCCACTATCACCGAGCCCGATGCGCACCGCGAGCGGCGGATGGTAAGCATCCACGGGCTCCAGCGCCTCGTCCGCCGCGACCACCACCACCACGACATCACCGCGCGCGCTCAACACTAGGTCCAGCTGTCGATCATTACAGTTAGGTATCGTGTTACATTGAACGAATTCACAATAAGCCATAAAATATTCAAAATAATTACTAACATTAATATTGCACGAATACAAATTAAAATCTCCTAATATGACTAACTTATTACTATATTTTACACACATTTTTTCTAATACACTAAACATTAAAAAATACTGTTCCTCATCGACCTTTGGTGGAATATAAACTGTACAGCAAGTAAATAAGTATCTATTTTACGAATACACTGAAGCACACACTAGTTCAAACATACAATTATCTATATTTATATCGGTCGCCACTTGTCGTAGCTCGATGCGCGGTGTGGCCACTAAAAGTGCGCCGCCGTGTTTCCGCCCATCTGCTCGGTCACATCTTAGTACTTGGTATCCAGACAGTGCGAATTCCGTGTTATCAATGGATTGATTAAGCCCTGTTTCCGTGATAGCAAATAGGTCTGATTCCGATGATTCTAGCAATGATAGGAACTGAGTTGTTTTTGTTTGTAAACCTCTAACGTTTTGGTATAGGATGTTTATATGTCTATTGGGTTTGAAGCTGTGTTGTTTTGGTTGGGCGACGAAACCAATTCCAACCACTAATTTCTACATTTAGGGGCCACACTTCCGGTTCACAAAGTTTTTCGAACTTGCTTTCAGTGACACCTATCTTGAAAGACGCGTAGTCTCGTTCTGTCTTAGGCTTCAGTTTTTCTATTTCCATTTCCAGTTCGCTTCCTAATATGTTTATTAAATATTCCTTTAAATCAGCATCAGTCGTTATTAATGAGTAGGCCAGTTAATATATTAGGGTCATTACAGAAGAGTAATTGAGATAAATTTTGTTGTTGTAACTCTTTCAAAGCTTTATCATAATCTATAATAGTAGTAGTTTTTTTAGGACTTAAAATGTTTTTTACTTTAGTCAAGCACAAGAACGTAGTATAATGGTCAGTTATGGTGGTTTGTAAAATGGCTATAAATGGTGATATTTTATTTCTTTGCATTTTCAACATAAAATGGTCTAAACAGTTCAATCCTCTAGTAGGTAGTAAGTGTCCAGGTAGGATTCCATAAAATGAAAGCATATTAAGATAATTATTTCTAGTATTTTGTTCACTAATTGTGTCTGTTTCTCGGCGTTTTATATTAATATTTAAATCCCCCGTTATAATAATATTTTTGTGAGAGTTTAATGTATCTAAGTGGGCGCTAAGTGAGTTTACAAAGTTATCGGTGTTAGTATTATGGCTAACCCAGAGTAGGACGGCATGGCAAAGTATTTTAATTTTTACTAATGGAAATTCAACCGTACTGTTACAGAAATACGACATAAATTGCTATGCTTTAAAATGATGCCGCGGCATCGAAAGGGATTTTTCAATGCCGCGGCATCATTTTAAAGCATAGCAATTTATGTCGTATTTCTGTAACAGTACGGTTGAATTTCCATTAGTAAAAATTAAAATACTTTGCCATGCCGTCCTACTCTGCGTTAGCCATTAGAAGGGGAGCGGTAAATACATAGTATTATGTTTTCAAGTATGTCCACCTGAAGACAGGATGCTTGCGATATTTCAATTTCGGTAACTTTGGGTTTTAAACATTGTTTAATATAAACAACCACTCCGTCATTTTGGTTTAGCTGTCGTGTAGTAAAAAATGCCTGATAGTTTTTTAATTGGGGTATAGATTTATAAGAGTTAAGTCTACATTCTGTCAGAATAATGACATCTGTTTCAAAGTTAAGAGATGAGAGATTGAGCATAAGGTCATCGAAATTACAGTAGATGCTCCTTATGTTTTGTGATATCATTGTTAGGTCATTCTTTTTTATTTGAACATGCTTATTTAGCTCTAAAATGTTGCATTCGACAGTACGGGCGATCTGAATGTTATCTAAATCATTTACTGTTAATAAAGTGTCATCCATTTAGGGTATAGGAGTATAGAATTAATGTATTTATTAGTATGGTATATGGGTATAGCGTATTGATTAGATGCATAGTAATATATTGAGCTGTATACAATAGGCACATAATGAATATAATTATATGTGTTAGAATTTGTGTAAAAAATATGCAGATACATAGCATAAGGTTTATTAGTTTATAATGTTGATGAATGATGAGTAGGTATATAGTTTTGTGTAAGATGTGTATATAGACAGTAATAATATGTACAAAAAATACCACAACAATTTAAGTCTAACACTAGACCGTTACACAGTAAGAATAAGCAACCTATATAAGTATTAGTAAGGTAAGTTGACATCAATTTTGTATTTTTTTGTGATTTTAACATTACAGTTTTAAATGTTTTAGGTGGGCAATGTATAAGGATAATGGTGTAGTAAAATAGTCATGTTTTTACTAAGATTTGATGGATTTGCTCTTCAGAATGAATAATTATAGTAGGCGATATTTCATCTTTCTTTATATACACTTTGCCATACGCAGTCCAGCAAAATTTAAAAGCCCCTGTCTTGGTCAAGTCGCGGGCAAGAAAGTGTAGGCGCGATCCTTTTGGAGTTAGGTGTTCTGATAAGAATATAGGTGTATCCTCTAAGGTTTTGTAACCCAGATGTTTACAGCACAATTTAGTTTTGTTTTTTATATTGTAGGCCTTACCCATTTTTAAGATTTCTGTTCTCAGGAGAGTAGAGCAAGTTTCCACAACTATGGGTGTGTTTTGTTGAGAGGAATTTCTTCCACGTACTCTGTATATGTCTTTGACGTCGTATTTAGCTATATTAAAATTTAGGTTGCGAGAAAGGCACATTACCATTTCTAGTAGATCGTCTTTATTTTCATTATTTCTTCTTGGTACATTTTTTATGACAAAGTTAGTTTTCCGTCCACCTATTAGCATATCTTCAATTTTATTTTCAAGCATAGTAATAGTCGTCTTATCCTCCTTAGATTGTTTCTCCAACTGACTAATCTTATTTTTGAGATCCTCATTTTGAGCAGTAAGGTAAGTTATAGAGTTTTCTATGTTATGATTAGACTGTTGTATCTCTTTTAGGGTTGTATTAATTTGCTGAATTTCATTTCCGTGTTTTTCCGAGAACAGTGACATCATTTTACGCATTTCAAGCATAAAATCATTTAATTGTACACTGAGGGGATCTTCCATATCCTCCCTACTTCTTTTTGCCCGTTGGTATGGGTAGGCATAATTAGGAGGTGTTTTATTTTCGGAACCAATCACGTTAATGCTCGTATCAGAAAAAGATTTGTCCATTTTATCTTGTGCGATAAGTATATATGTATGTAAGATCAAATAATACAATTACAATTTAACTGCACGTACACCGGTATTGATGGAGTAAGACAAAGGCCGGGGGGTGTGAATTCGCTATTAAGCGAAACCTGAGATGGGCGCACTAGGTGTTAATTTAATACAAAAACTTCTCACGTGAATCATAAAAGTCGTAGCGGATACTTGATCTTCTACGAATTCTTGCTTGTTGATCGTAGAACGCGTGACGTAGATACGCTCGTAGCTTCTACCGTAGGCGCTGATCCAGAGTGTGGGGTGTGATAAAGAGGCAAATTATTTTACAGTGCTCTTCTCGCGGGGGTGAGGTAGGGTCCCTGCGCTCGCTGCTTGGTGTCGCCGATGTACTTGTTGTTCATTAATTTTATTGCGGCGATTTTTAGTTGTATCTATTGTTAATGTTACTTTCAACTTTAAAATTAAAGCAATAAGTTACAATTTTCGTTACAGTTTCGTTATGAATGTGTGTAGCACGTCCGCTCACGAACAAAACCCGTAGGGAAGATGCCAGGGTCAACTCAGTCAAACGCTTTACTATAGTCTGTATAAACCACATCAACTTTGGTCATATAATTTGAGATAAGTTTTTTATGAATAAAATAAGGAGTGTTACTTTCGAGAAGAAGAATAATTTATTTCACAAATATAGGTATACTTACAATGTTGTTCTAATGCAACTTTTTTGTATTTTAAAGACTATTTCTTTATTTGTTGAATGTCCCCAAAATATTATTCCGTAGCGTAGATGAGACTCAGCTATACCATAGTAGGCCGTAATAAGAGCATCTGTATTTATTATTAATGAGAGAGTGTGAAGGGCATAGGCAGATTTGTTGATTTTTTTGCATCCGTATGTGCCTTCCAGTTGTCTATCCACTATGAGTTCTAAGAATGTTGTTGTTTCAACTTCATCTATAACTATATTATTGTAGTAAATATTAAGAGCCATGGCAGTTGTTTGCTGCCTGAGATAAATTACTTTTGTTTTGTTCAAGTTTATTTTAAGATTGTTCTCATCTAGCCAGTTTACAATTGAAGGTAAGATTAGTGTCGTCGTCGTAGGTCTCTACTCTTTTACATCGTATTGTTATTGCACTATCATCGGCAAATAACGTTAACGGTTGTTCAATATACTGAGGCAAATCATTAATATATAGTATAAACAATAAAGGGCCCAGAACGCTCCTTTGTCGTACTCCGAAAGCGAGCGATCTTTATTGGAATCGCGTTGAAATGTAGTAAGAGAAAGATTTTACGTTATAAATAGAGTAGGCTTGATTGTACAGCCTCGCAGACGCTCATCAGGTACTGTACAGTTACAGACAGATTAGACCGTATTCAGAATATATGAGTGTTCATCGTAAGGTAGAGTGTTCTGGGTCGTGCTGCAGGTAATGTTCTGGTCGCGCTGCGAGGCGTGCGGCGGCAGCGGCGGCGCGCGCGTGGTGTCCCGCGCGGCGCTGAGCGTGTCGCTGGGCTCGTACGTGCGCCTGCGCGCGCGCGCCACGCGCTACGTGCGCGCCACCGTGTGCTCGCACCCGCTACACGCGCACGCGCATGCCTTCGTGTGTCAACTCACTACTGCGTGCTTCCGGTTAGTTACCTATTTTGTTGAAATTTGTGTAAATAATATTAATGGTGGATGTGGCTTCTTGTAGAACTACTAAACCAATACGTACTGTTATATCCGTAAGGGATACTATGTAATTAAAGCTAAATCAGCTATTCCTAGGTCCGCATCATTTTCCTTTATTATTGTATAAGAATCATCATATTTCAAGTCGCCTTTAGCATAAGTTTATTAGAGTTTTAGATCTGGGACGCGACAGGGTACGGACTACGGAGCGATTAAGAAATCATTAAACTTATCTGGCGTTAAATAGTGATTAGTGTAATAAAATGTGATTTTTAATTGCAAGATTTTTAGAAAGACAAACGAAAACAAATACAGAGGCACTTGAAAGAACCATGTTAAGCAATGGACAGACCGTGATGAAAGTGGAAAAAGAAACATCACTTTTCTTCTAAAATTTCTTTTTTCTCAGGTACAGCAAGATTACTCCATACGAAATCCAGCTTCCTCCAGATATGATCTCAATCAATTACGACACAAAACAAATGCGAGACACACTCATTACGCAACTCAACGAACTTGTACAGAAAGGTATTTTGAAACTTTAATAAAACTATTACCAAAACAAGGAAAAAATCATTTTTTTTTCAATTTCGTATAAGCTTTTGACTTGGTTATGATAAGTAGTCTTGCTTAAAATTGTATAGAATGATGGAGCAATCGCGTTCTTGTTTATTTTGGGACTTAATAGAACACATTTAATATAATTATTTGAATTTATTCAAAACGTTTTGTGATAATAGTAGCATAATGACAAAAGGAGTTCCACAGGGCTCGCTGTTAGGGCTTCATATTTTATTTCTGCTTAAACCAGAAATAATTTAATAAACATATAAATAAATAGAATTTACCGCCTATTTATGTATTATATATTCTGTTAGCAAGTCTTACATCGAACAATAATAGCATAATATCCTACTTTACTAATTAGAAGTTGCTTGACGCCGTTTGTATTTTTAGGTCACGAAATATTCAGCGGGTTATCAGATGGTGACGCCGACAAAGATTATCAAACATTCAAACAGCACATGGAACAAATACACCTGGCGCTTACTTCAGCTAGTTTACATGAGAACAATACTTTGGCTGGTAAGTTCAGTGTATTTTTAAAACCTTTTCATAATAAATCTAGAAATTTCAAAATTAACTTATCAAATCAAACCATGATGCACAGTACCACTTATGAATGTCGACGGCTTGTCTGCAAGCTTGTTGGTATTTGTGTTTTGGTGCTATACCTATCTATACATATAAATAAAATTGAATTGTTTGTTAACAATAGTTAATCCACGATTAATTACTTACTTCATAACACCAACACCGAAAATTACTTTTTTTTTCTGTCTGTTTGTTCCGGAACATCTCCGAAACGGCTAAACTAATTTTGATGTGTCTTTCACAGGTAGGTACATTGCAAATGTTATGGCGCGTAACGTAGACTACTTTAGATTTCGATATTAGAGCTCCGTATCCGCGCGTCCTACAGTTAGTTCCTCAATAAACTTCGAAAACCATTAATAGATACTTCGAAATCCATTTATGTGACTATAAATATAAGGCCCTGCGCAGACGGCACACTTTTTGTGCGATCGAGTCTGCGGCGCACAAAAAGTCTGCCATATATGGCATATGTTTGAGTCTTTTGTGCGCCGGACTTTTTGCGCGTCCTGTGCGGTACTGCTTATAATTGCATAGGTTCTTTTTTCACAGACTAAAAAGTGCGTCACGGATAGTCTGTCGTCTGCGCAGGGCCTAAGTTCTAATTTTGTGCATTTCAGCCGTGGTACATAACTTATGGAACGTATCAGACCGTATAATATCGGGTGAGAAGATGCTGCGAGATGCTCAAGATAAATGGTCGAGTCCACCTGTCAAACCGACTAAAACCCAGACCGACAATGTTGGTATGTGTTTGCCCAGACAATGTTTTAAATCGATACTAAGGACTCACTGATTTTCGAATTACTGAACCAAGAAACTTGTAATCGTGAATAATTTTATCACGAATTTTCATTTTAGCGTTGCATTTTCCATTCTAACCTAACCTAACCATACCATTTGATAATGTATGAATCTATGGTGTATAGCCAGAATGATAATTCGTGCTAAAGTTATTTCGGCGACTGATTATTCGCGGTTGCATGTTTTCGTAATCGCTTTATTCTAGGTTCAGTATTTCGATTTTTTTTTTATTTCTGCCACTTTTTATTAACAATTTTTTACCGTTTAAAATTGATGTCAATTTCTAATAACTGATTTTATTTCAGTTGACGAAAAATCTGATTTAGATGACTCATCTGGTGACGACGGAAATAAAGATGCTGGTAATTATGAAACTTAGTATTATATTAATATATTAATGTGTAAATTAAACGAGGTAAAATCTGTATGCTAGTAACCCTTTATATATATTTATTTTACGTTTTAGGGTAGTACCCCTTAGTTAAAGGAATAGTTACCTACTACTCTCAGACGATAACAAGTTATTATTCATTTGGAAACTGGAATTTATGGATTAACAGACAGACAAGTAGATTTGAGTAGTAGATTGGTTTTATTTTTCTCCTCTAATTTACATTGGACAATACAACGCGGTTTTTTAGTGCTGTGGCGATATATAATTTTAATTGTAGCTTATTTTAAGAAAACGACTATTTCTAACAATTTGTTATAAAATTATGAAATAAAGCATTATGAAATGTGAAATTTATTGAATGTGTTTACAGGTACTACCTATGTCTTTTCTCCTGAAAACAGCAAAGAGCCAGAGAAAGAACATTCAGGTAAAATTTATTTTCTAGCTATAAATAGAGTGTAGTGTACTTAATATATAAATTGTATTGGTAATATGATAATTTATACAATCACAGGAGTGGACGAGGACGAAGAGAAAGGAGATAAGAAGACAGTGAGGCAGATTTTATCACAACTTCTGTCGAATAACCAACCTGCTAACCAGGTAACTACTTGTACCGTTATTATATATTTCCCGTTTTTAATCAATCAATAAAAACGAGCAATAGAGGTCGAGCGAGGATGGTATGACGGACTTTCATAATCCGGGTTACCGACTAACACTTACACAATAGCCATCCACACGTAAATCTGAGAAATCTCTGGAACATGAAAACTTCATCCGAGAAAACGTAAATATACTAAAAAACTAAATTGATTTTTTTTTATTACTTCAGCATCCCGAGATTGTAGTAAAAATGGCCTATAGTTCTGCACAAGTAAATGAAGCTTTCACACTATACATAATAGCATTGTGAAGCTTGTTATCGGGTCAAATTTAGTTCTTGAATCTTAAATTATTAATCTTGTAATTATTTTTGAGTGACTTGGTTTTCGGTTGACACTATTATAAAAGCTACAGGCACTGGTTATTAGTACGCAGTCTTAGCACGCGTTTAACCTTAACTCTTTTTAAATGCCATGCAGGTGCAGCAAAGACAGAGCCATCTACATATTACACACACAAACACATAACACCGTTAAATCAAACAACTAAAAGCAGCTATTACAATTTTGTTATAGAACGGCATGATAGTGTCAAGTGGCGTGGTGCCCGTTGTAGTACGTGCAGGTGAAGTGGGCTCTGTCATAGCAGCCACGCTAGCCTCTATTACGTATCGCAAGACTAGGACGGCTCATCGACACAGGTATGATTGTATTGGGATTTTACTATTGCTTTTGATTGAGTTCGAATAAATAATTTAATCACAAAATTGTCCTAATTAAATTACCCTTGGTATTATATTGAATTTAACAATTATTTAAAAAAAAATCTAATACGTATCACGCATACTTAGTAAAACACATATCATAATATCTTGCAAGAATTATCGGGAGTTCTCCAGGACCTACTTTGAGCCCTTTTACTTTTGTATTGAAATTTTCATTATATTTTCGACTGTAAAATATTAAAGTTAACTCCAAAAATTCTTTATTATGTCTTGTTTAGTAACAATGGGTAATTGGAAAAATACTGCTTATTTAAAAAGTCTTTCTATTCCTTAAACATCATTCCTACAATTCTGTATAAGAATTACCATAACTCTGTAAGAACAAATGCTCACATCTAGGAATATGAACTTTTACTTATGAGTGTGTGATTTCAGCACACAAACTGACTCTGAAGATATCGAAAACACAAATTCAACTGGTAAGGATAAAACCGATGGCGATAAGTCTAAACTGGCGAAGAGTAACGACCATGTTGAAGTCTTACTGAAGGTGAGTTGTGAAATTGTTAATAATATATTAATCCTTATCCGTGTGTTGATGGAGTAAGAATACAATATGTCACCACCCCATATCATCCCATGGGTGTCGTAAAAACCGACTAAACGACTATCCGTGAATATTATCTTTACGAAATAAAAAGAAGGAAAATTTTAAATTAAACCCTATACCAATCCGTCTGGCCAGCGTGGTATTAGTAGGCCAAGTATCCCTCCGTCACGGGAGGAGGCCTGTCCCTGCAGTGGAACATTAAAGGGCTGTTATGATGAATCCTATTATGTTTGACGTTAGTAAAAATGACTTAAGTATAGGCAAGTTTCTTTTAAAAGTGTACGCATATACTGAAGAAGAGAAGATTGGTTAATAACTTAAATGTCTTTTGTGATAAGATTTTTCCACAAAACGAAGAAACCTTTTCCCAAAAGCAGACTTTTTTGGTTAATTTGATGTGCTACAAACTTCTTTTGCTATTCATTTATTTGAACCATCCGAATTTAAAATTTTGTACCTCATTTTTAAGTATACATACATGTACAGTCAGCCCCAAAAGTCGCTGAACACATTTTAAATTCCAAAACTGCTGAACACTAAAAGTGCCATAAGTCAGTGTCGCGGGTATTTCAGAAGTATCTGAACACTAGTATTTCAAAAGTAGCTGAACACTAGTGTTCCAAAAGTAGCTGAACACTAGTGTCTATTATGTTTACTCGTTGGAATAGATAAATAATTTCAAAACAATTCACTGAGATTCGATAGCCTAGGGTATAGAACACTCGACTTTGATGAAGTAGACGTGCGTTCGAAACCGGGTTGTGCCAAGTATTTTTTTTGGTTTTTTATTTTTTATTTATTGTATTTTATCTCAAAAAAAACAAGTAACTTAAATTCACCGTCACTGTTCACAGGTATTTTAATAAAGTTAAAATTTTATTTTTAATTTTTAATTGTAAATTAAATAGTATTTTTATTTAATTTTTAATTTAATGAAGAATGATCATTATGACTTTAAATTGTATGAGAAACATTTTCGGAGATTCGATGATATGAGTTGAAATGTTATGTAAGAAGAAGCGCTCCCTGTTGTGCGACATTGAACTTAATAGTTTTATGACATGCAACTAAAATTAAGTCTAGAGGTGATAAAGCCATTTAATCAATTAATTAATTAAATTATTTAATTTAATTGTCGAATATACATTTTTTTCGTAAACGAAGTCGCGGGTTACAGCTTGTATTGAATAATAATAGTAGAAAACAAAATAAGAAAAAATAAAAAAACACAAAAAGTAATCCGTTCCTCAGGATGGAACCAGAGCTGTTTTCTTTTCACCCAAGCTCTATACAAGCAAAGCTATCGTGTTGACAACTGTTTTGATGAAATTGTTAATGTAGTATTCCGCTTTGAAATTGGCTTGACTTTTGTCTACTGTCAAAATCACTCACTACAACTACACTGAAACTCGACCGCAGATGAGCGACGCAGCGGGCGACGTTGCCGTTCAGTCATGCGCGGCTCCCGTATACTGCACGAGTTGGCAACATCGATACTTCTGAAATACCCGCGACACTGACTTATGGCACTTTTAGTGTTCAGCAGTTTTGGAATTTAAAATGTGTTCAGCGACTTTTGGGGCTGACTGTACCTACCAAACGTCGCGGTTGCGTGTTTTAAATCCTTGACAGTGCCAATATATTAATGAACTCGAGTGTTCTACAACTATCCTCCTCTATCTCGACAGGACGGTCTAGTATGTCGCGTATACTACGCGTCGCAATTCCAGCGACTCCGACACATGTTTGTGTCGCCGCTCACTGCGACACCGACCGACGAGTGTCGGACTGACGTCGAACCCAAGTGTACTTGCTTTGATAGTGATAGTAAGTATTCGGACTTTTTAAATATTTTATTTTTTCTGTTTTAATTATTGGTAGATAGAATTGGGAATTAATGAAAATAGAAAACTCTCCTTGAAGTAATTACTACTTCATAAATTCCATTTTTCACATCAAAAGGGTAGTTGGCGAAGATTTTTTATACAAGTTTCACCACTTTATTAAAAATTATAATATTTTAACGGATTAATCCAAGAAAAAAATGCCTACAGTAGTTCTTTGTTTAAGGAGCTTTGTCACAATTTGACCATGTCTACAGTAGTTGTTATTTTCAGAAGATTTGTGTGAGATTGAAGAAGGTTTCATCAGATCATTGGCACACTGCGTGCCGTGGGCTGCTAAAGGTGGCAAATCGGGTTCCACATTCTGTAAGACTAAAGGTTCGTATTCTTTCTCAACTTTTAGCATGTCGAAATCTTTCAAATACAGACAGTATTACTGTCCACAAATTTATAATAAAAAAAGTGTATTATATTGGTGAAAGCTTGTAATTGGCCTTAACTTAAACATATTTTTGTCACACCTTGTTAATTAGCTGTAAGCTTTCTAAACATGAAAATAAAATAAATTTAAAATTTTCGGGGAATTTCAACAATATATTTTTATAAATCATTAACTGAAACTTGAGCCTATAATATACTTTAAATTCAACCATTGGCCAAAGCTATACTTATGTTACCACATAACTCGTGGCATTTGAAACAAAATAAAACATCCGTGCTAATTTGTATGAGGCTTTCGACTTTATCCTGCCTACGCTGAAATACAATCTGTTATGTCCCGTATTTCTGTAATATCCCTACCTACTGTAACCTCCCATCTAAACACAATAACAGTTTTACTCTTCTGCTTGGAGTTGCTAAGCGAGTGTATATGTATACTGTCAGCTTTTTGCTGACGACACCCAACGCTTTCTACCATCGCAGTCTTATAAGATGTCATAACAACACAAAAAAAAACATTCACAGATGACAGATACGTGTTAAAAGAGATGACGAAGCCTGAATGGCAACAGTTCTTGGAGTTTGCGCCACATTACTTCAACTATGTCACACAATGTAAACAGAATAACACGCCGAGTTTGCTGGGTATGTAAATATTGTTTTTATTTTATACTAGCTGAAGCCCGCGGCTTCACCCTCGTGGTATAGGTAGCCTTAATGTTTTTCTACACCCTAAACTACCTATATTCCAAATTTCATCAAAATCCGTCCAGTAGTTTTTGCGTGAATTTTGATGAAATTTAAGCTACTATACCCCTTCCAGCGTAAGTTTAGCTTTTTGACAGTTCACGTCCATGAAGTTTCATAATACTTCCGCTTATTTTTCGAACAAATTATATTGTATTTCATGGACGTACCCATGTTTTTTTCAGTTACCATGGTTACTTAGTGATGGACACTCATAACGATTACCACTGAACGTTATGTTTATTGATTTAAGGTCGATTATAGAATAGCAGGTATTGTAAATAACGAAACACGTATAGATTGAACGGTGGTTTATTGGAGACTGATTTGCTTAATTGATTTCTGGTATACATATGTTTATTTACGACACAACATGCCGCCCACCAAAGTGTGACAGTACTTTAAATTGCATGCATGAGATAATTATACAAAGTTAGGTTAGTTTGGCGTTATAGTACAAGGAGGTTCATTATCATTTACTGGTAATTTACATAATTTACTAATAGAACGTTTTACAATTTCATTTCGATATTTTACACTATAAACTCTAGTAAAACCATCAGGCCCTGGATGTTTATTAACAATCTTTCCAAGGGACCACTTTCCAGGTGGCAGCTGTTCATCTTTAAGTAATACAATATCTCCTACATTTAATTCTGATTGTTTGTTTAGCCACTTAGGTCTAGTTTGTAATCTAGTTAAATATTCAGTATGCCATCTATGCCAAAAATCCCTAACCAATTTTTGAGTCATTTGCCAACGATTTAAACGATTAATATTTACATCTCGTAAATCAGGAGTAGGTATATTAAGTGGAGCTTCACCTATCAAAAAATGACCAGGTGTTAAAGGTTCAGGTGCATCTGGATCTGAAGTGTCTAATGGAATCAAAGGTCGTGAATTTAGACAAGCTTCTATTTCACACAAAGTGGTGGTCATCTCTTCGAATGTTAGGCTAGCTGTAAGAATTCTGCGTAAGTGATACTTTATCGACTTCACCCCAGCTTCCCACAAGCCACCGAAGTTGGGGCTGTAGGGTGGGATAAAATGCCACTGCGTTCCTTCTGCCGATAGATCTGATAACCATTGATTTGGTAACTCTGATTGTGCATTTATGACGTCCTGTGATAAAATCTTGTTGGCACCAACAAAATTACGCCCTTGATCACTCCATAAATGAGAACACTTACCTCTGCGAGCGACAAAACGACGAAATGCTCCAATGAAAGATTCCGATGTGAGATCTCCAACTAATTCTAAATGAATGGCCTTAGTGGCCATACAAATAAAAATAGCTATGTATGCTTTATTTTGCTTCGCTCCACGTCCCTTCGACATTAAAACAAACAAAGGACCAGCAAAATCAACGCCACTATGAAGAAAAGGACGTGCTGGTGTTGTACGAGCTTGAGGTAAGTCTCCCATCAGCTGTGTTTTAACAAGAGCCTTTTGTCTAGCACATATTACGCATTTGTGTATATAAGCCTTAACCGTGTTTTTTGCTTGCAGTATCCAGTATTTAGATCGAAGGAATGTTAAGACTAATTGTGTTCCACCATGAAGAGTTCTTCTGTGCGCATCAGCGATAATAAGGTAAGTCAAATCATTTTTATTTTTCAGGATAATTGGATGTTTGCTGTGTTCCGGTAGCACGGAGTTGCGTAATCTGCCACCCACCCTGAGGATACCATCTTCATCAAGGTAAGGGTTTAAAGATTTTAGTTTACTATTTCTTTTTACAATTTTGTTTGATTTTAGGCTTTCAATTTCTTCATTAAACTCCCTCTGAGCTATTTTAATACATCTTTTCAAAGCTTTGTCTAATTCTTCTGTAGTAATTAGCTTTTCTATATCTTCTGGTTTAATCTTGCTATGTAAAAATCTAATACTATGTACTATTACTGTCAAAAGTTCATTTAAATTATTAAAATCTCCAAAGTTAATGCTTGTTTCTTCATTTATTTTCAGGTTTGCTTGTATTTTACGTGTTTCTAGTTCAGTAGGTATAAAATTAGGTCTTGTAAACTTGATTTCACCTTGGCTTAACCATGTGGGTCCTTCCCACCACAATTTGTTGGACTTTAAGTCTGAAACAAAGGAACCTCGAGACGCAATGTCCGCAGGATTTTCTTCGGAAATGACGTGATACCACTGCTTGCTATCAACCTTATCTAAAATATCTACGACGCGATTTGCTACAAATTGCTTCCATCGTATTGGTTCTCCCGACAACCACGACAAAACAATAGACGAGTCAGTCCACGCAAAAAGTTGAGTAGTAGATAATCTCATTGCTTGCGAAACATGCTTCAAAAGGTTTGAGAGTAATACAGCACCACAGAGTTCCAGTCTTGGTAATGTAACCGGCTTTACGGGAGCGACGCGTGTTCGAGCTGCGAGTAGCTTTGTAGTGATCGTACCATCACAGTTAATTATTCTGCTGTAAACTACTGCAGCGTATGCCTTTTCTGATGCGTCGCAAAATCCGTGTAGTTGTATATTCTTATTGTTCTTCGTTGTACTTCCTAGCCACCTTTTAACAAAAATATCCTTAACGTTTTCAAAATCTAATCTTATGTTTAGCCATTCTTTTTTAAGTAAGTCATCCAGTTCTTCGTCCCAATCCAATTTCTTTAACCATAATTTTTGTATTAGAATTTTAGCCATGACTATAGATGGAGCTATCCAGCCAAGTGGATCAAATAATTTTTGTATATCAGCCAAAACATTTCTTTTAGTAATATTTGTATGTTGAAGAACAGGAGGTATGTTTATATATATAAATTCATCGTTTGCTAAGTTCCATAGAATGCCCAAGGCTTTGATTGTTCCATCGACATCTATGTTAAGCTTTATTTTAGTAGATCTGCTTTCAGGTTCAATAGATTTCGTAACATCAGCACTATTTGAGGACCATTTTTGTAATTCGAATCCACCTCTTTTCAATAAGTCTTTCATTTGTTTGATTACAGCTATAGCTTGATGTTCCGTGTCAAATCCAGATAAAGCGTCATCGACATACAGATCTTCTTTCAGTATTTTGGCGGCGACGGGGAATTTCAAACCTTCATCTTCAGCTAATTGTCTTATTGTCTTCACTGCGAGGTAAGGTGCTGGTGCGGTTCCAAATGTAACGGTAAGTAAACGATATTCTTTAATATTTTCTGTAGGATTGCTTCTCCACAGAATGCGCTGGAAATCTACGTGTTCTTTAGCTAATAATATCATCCTGTACATTTTCTTTACGTCTGACACAAAACAGACTGCATACATCCTCCACCTCAAGATAATGCTTCTTAAGTCTTCTTGCAAAACTGGACCAACCAACAGCTCATCATTAAGTGAAATACCATTGGTGCCCTTGCATGATGCGTCGAATACAACACGAACTGGAGTACTTTCGCTATCGGTGCGTATGACCGCATGATGACTTAAATAAACGGCTCTATTGTCATACTCTTCTTCTGGTACTTCTTCCGCATGGTGCATATCTATATACTCTTCGATGACTTGTGTGTACTCTTTTTTCAGTTTAGGATTCTTTTCTAGCTTTCTCTCTAATTGTAAAAATCTTCTTAATGCAATTTCCTTGCTGTTGCCATCTGGAGAAATTGGTGTCTCTGTTTTAAAGGGTAGATTTACAACATATCTTCCGTCTTCGTCTCTTTTATGTGTTTTTTCGTAAATGTTCTCACAAAGCTTTTCTTCATGTGTTTGTTTTCTACTTCTGTCTATGTCTAATTCCCACAATGTTTTTAACATTGCGTCTAAATCTACTTGATGATGCATTACTTGTAAAGGTAGCTGGTTATTGTATTCACGGTTTACTTCACCAAACAAAATCCACCCAAGAACAGTTTTTTGAGCACAAGGTGTTCCTGGAGGACCTTTAATTAGGTTTGGTTCAATAATACGTGCGTATTCATTAACACCTAGCAATAAATCAATGGGTTCTGATTTATTGTAAGTTGGATCAGCTAACTGTAAATTACGCAAATGAGGCCAGTCTTTGGCGACAATAGATTGAGACGGTAATTTGGTCGTTAAATGTTTTGATATAACATACGCTTCTAATTGTAGACAGAAATCCGAATTGTATTTAGATAATATGTGGAGTTGGACTTTACTATTGATATTTGTCTTTGTAGAACCAACCCCAGTAATAGTTCCCTTCACTGGTTGTTTGTATAATTTCATTAGTTGAGTCGCCCGTTCACTTATAAACGTTGCCTGCGAACCTTGATCTATTAGCGCTCGTAATAAAAGGGTATGTCCCGTTTCATTTCTGACCTTAACAATTGCAGTCGCTAATAGTGCGTATCCCTGGTTAGAATTGTAGTGTGACGTCATCATTGTATTTACTTGAATCTTCTTATCTTCTGCATTTGTACTGGTTTCCGTTTTAGCTTGATGCAGAAGAGTATGATGACGCCTGTGACAAATGCGACAGGACATTGGTAAACGACATTTCAAAACTGAATGTCCCGTCAACAAACAATTAAAACACAGGTTTTTGTCCTTCACGTAAGTGTTGCGTTCGATAATTGACATTGCTGTAAATTGTTTACAATGGCATAGTGTATGAGTTTCGTTGCATAAAATACATACCTTTACTGGAGGTGCTGCGGCGTGGAAAGTACGTCCTCTGGTCTGCTTGTCTTTCGAAGGCTCTGCTGTGGGTGAGATTGTGGCCCTGGCTAGTTCTAATGCACGAAACCTAGATTCCAAGAAACCCTTCAAATCAGCCCACAAAGGTAATTCATCTGAGTTAGTATTGTGTGAAACAGTTTCCCAGTCTTTACGTGACTCTGGGTCCAATTTCTGTACAACATGAAATATAATGACTGGATCCCAAGAGTCGGTGTTAATATTTATATTATTTAATGTATTAATGCATTCGGTTGTATTATCGAGTAACATTTTAATATGATTGGCAGACTGAATACTTAACCTTTTATATGAAAATAACCTATTTAACACAGAGTAAACTATAATACGCTTATTGCCGTAACGTTGTTTTAAAATGTCCCACGCGTTAGCATAATTGTTTTCAGTCACACGTACGTGTCGAAGAAGCGCTTGTGCCTCACCCGCGAGGCTGGTCTTCAGGTAGTGAAGTTTTTGTACATCCGACAAAGATTTGTTGTTATGTACTAAACTGAGAAACAAGTCTTGAAAAGTCGGCCACTCTTCATAGCTACCACCATAGGTAGGTAGGTGGATCCTAGGTAGCTTCACTTGTGTTGACTTCGAACCATCGTCAGGCGGACTATTTGACCTCGTTCGATGGGGTGACGAGGTTGACGCATCTTGAATCAGCTGTGCAATCGCATCTTGAATGTCGCTTTTAATACAGATGTACAAATCTTCGAAGATACTATACTCGTCGTTCTCAAAGTATGGTATGCCCGAGCGTTTCTCCCGCGGTGTAATCTTAACAAGTTCGTTGTGTGTAAATGTAAACAATTTCCAATATTCGTCTATACACTGCATTCTTGTTTGTAGGTATCCTTTGGTCAATCTAGACTTAGAACTTTTCTTTAGATTTATCTGAGTTTTTCTCATAAGACTAGCAGTTTCTTCAAGTTGATTTAAGAATTGTTCTATTTGGCTAGTCATTTTAAATATTCACACAAATAGGTATATTATCTAAAAGTAGCTTCACTTCGATAATCAGATTCTTGGAACTAATGTAGTAAACAACCTGTGTAGGTATCTGTCCTTCGATAACTCGTAATTAACTTGCACTTTATTCACTTTATATAAAGACTAATTCACAATGTCAATTTTATGAATAGAATTAACTGGAATGCAGTCTTTTGTTCTCGCACTCGAAGTTAAGATTTTATTATTTAGGTACAAAATCCGGTTCGTTAATGACCACTATGAACGTTATGTTTATTGATTTAAGGTCGATTATAGAATAGCAGGTATTGTAAATAACGAAACACGTATAGATTGAACGGTGGTTTATTGGAGACTGATTTGCTTAATTGATTTCTGGTATACATATGTTTATTTACGACACAACAACCACCATTATGAAACAAATTACAAATAATCGGTAGAAATAAATGCTATGTAATATATAATAAAGTAAATATAATGTAAAGTAAATATATAATGTAAAGTAAATATAATAAAGTAAATATATAATATAAACCTGAACTCTTCATAATACGTTTATAAAATGTAATATGATATTTTAGATTAGCTATAACCCGCGAATGTGTCACGATAAATTATGTATTTTAAATAATACCTAAGCTAACTATAATTTTATTATTTTAAGCTATAGGCTAATTCTCTTAACATAGAAGAAAGAAACAATAATAAAATGATACTGTAGGTTGATGTAAGGATCCAAATGTGTAAAATAAAGTAATTTGAAAAATCGCGAAATCCCTTACAATCGAATGGGATTACATTCGAGATACTGCTGAACGTCACTAACGTCAATCTGTCAAATGTTGTTAAATATAGTGGAAGGGGTATAATACAACGCGGGTGAAGCCGCGGGCATCAGCTAGTATCTTCATAAATTATAGCCTATGTGTTATAGCGACGCCTAAACTATGAAGCGTCGCGACGCTTCTCTTGTAGAGAGTCGCGACGCTGAGTTATAAAGCACGTTATACATGTAACATGTTATATTCACCGCAGCGCGCATACTGGGCGTGTTCGGCGTGGGCGGCGCGGGTAACGGCGTGCTGGTGATGGAGAACGTGTGGTACGCGTGCGGTACTGGCGCGCTCAGGTTCGACCTGAAGGGCTCCTCGCGACACCGCCTCGCGCCCAGCCACCCCCTCGCCGTGCTCATGGACGAGAACCTGCTCAACTGTGAGTCATACATACTTATACCTCGCGACACCGCCTCGCGCCCAGCCACCCCCTCGCCGTGCTCATGGACGAGAACCTGCTCAACTGTGAGTCATACATACTTATACCTCGCGACACCGCCTCGCGCCCAGCCACCCCCTCGCCGTGCTCATGGACGAGAACCTGCTCAACTGTGAGTCATACATACTTATACCTCGCGACACCGCCTCGCGCCCAGCCACCCCCTCGCCGTGCTCATGGACGAGAACCTGCTCAACTGTGAGTCATACATACTTATACCTCGCGACACCGCCTCGCGCCCAGCCACCCCCTCGCCGTGCTCATGGACGAGAACCTGCTCAACTGTGAGTCATACATACTTATACCTCGCGACACCGCCTCGCGCCCAGCCACCCCCTCGCCGTGCTCATGGACGAGAACCTGCTCAACTGTGAGTCATACATACTTATACCTCGCGACACCGCCTCGCGCCCAGCCACCCCCTCGCCGTGCTCATGGACGAGAACCTGCTCAACTGTGAGTCATACATACTTATACCTCGCGACACCGCCTCGCGCCCAGCCACCCCCTCGCCGTGCTCATGGACGAGAACCTGCTCAACTGTGAGTCATACATACTTATACCTCGCGACACCGCCTCGCGCCCAGCCACCCCCTCGCCGTGCTCATGGACGAGAACCTGCTCAACTGTGAGTCATACATACTTATACCTCGCGACACCGCCTCGCGCCCAGCCACCCCCTCGCCGTGCTCATGGACGAGAACCTGCTCAACTGTGAGTCATACATACTTATACCTCGCGACACCGCCTCGCGCCCAGCCACCCCCTCGCCGTGCTCATGGACGAGAACCTGCTCAACTGTGAGTCATACATACTTATACCTCGCGACACCGCCTCGCGCCCAGCCACCCCCTCGCCGTGCTCATGGACGAGAACCTGCTCAACTGTGAGTCATACATACTTATACCTCGCGACACCGCCTCGCGCCCAGCCACCCCCTCGCCGTGCTCATGGACGAGAACCTGCTCAACTGTGAGTCATACATACTTATACCTCGCGACACCGCCTCGCGCCCAGCCACCCCCTCGCCGTGCTCATGGACGAGAACCTGCTCAACTGTGAGTCATACATACTTATACCTCGCGACACCGCCTCGCGCCCAGCCACCCCCTCGCCGTGCTCATGGACGAGAACCTGCTCAACTGTGAGTCATACATACTTATACCTCGCGACACCGCCTCGCGCCCAGCCACCCCCTCGCCGTGCTCATGGACGAGAACCTGCTCAACTGTGAGTCATACATACTTATACCTCGCGACACCGCCTCGCGCCCAGCCACCCCCTCGCCGTGCTCATGGACGAGAACCTGCTCAACTGTGAGTCATACATACTTATACCTCGCGACACCGCCTCGCGCCCAGCCACCCCCTCGCCGTGCTCATGGACGAGAACCTGCTCAACTGTGAGTCATACATACTTATACCTCGCGACACCGCCTCGCGCCCAGCCACCCCCTCGCCGTGCTCATGGACGAGAACCTGCTCAACTGTGAGTCATACATACTTATACCTCGCGACACCGCCTCGCGCCCAGCCACCCCCTCGCCGTGCTCATGGACGAGAACCTGCTCAACTGTGAGTCATACATACTTATACCTCGCGACACCGCCTCGCGCCCAGCCACCCCCTCGCCGTGCTCATGGACGAGAACCTGCTCAACTGTGAGTCATACATACTTATACCTCGCGACACCGCCTCGCGCCCAGCCACCCCCTCGCCGTGCTCATGGACGAGAACCTGCTCAACTGTGAGTCATACATACTTATACCTCGCGACACCGCCTCGCGCCCAGCCACCCCCTCGCCGTGCTCATGGACGAGAACCTGCTCAACTGTGAGTCATACATACTTATACCTCGCGACACCGCCTCGCGCCCAGCCACCCCCTCGCCGTGCTCATGGACGAGAACCTGCTCAACTGTGAGTCATACATACTTATACCTCGCGACACCGCCTCGCGCCCAGCCACCCCCTCGCCGTGCTCATGGACGAGAACCTGCTCAACTGTGAGTCATACATACTTATACCTCGCGACACCGCCTCGCGCCCAGCCACCCCCTCGCCGTGCTCATGGACGAGAACCTGCTCAACTGTGAGTCATACATACTTATACCTCGCGACACCGCCTCGCGCCCAGCCACCCCCTCGCCGTGCTCATGGACGAGAACCTGCTCAACTGTGAGTCATACATACTTATACCTCGCGACACCGCCTCGCGCCCAGCCACCCCCTCGCCGTGCTCATGGACGAGAACCTGCTCAACTGTGAGTCATACATACTTATACCTCGCGACACCGCCTCGCGCCCAGCCACCCCCTCGCCGTGCTCATGGACGAGAACCTGCTCAACTGTGAGTCATACATACTTATACCTCGCGACACCGCCTCGCGCCCAGCCACCCCCTCGCCGTGCTCATGGACGAGAACCTGCTCAACTGTGAGTCATACATACTTATACCTCGCGACACCGCCTCGCGCCCAGCCACCCCCTCGCCGTGCTCATGGACGAGAACCTGCTCAACTGTGAGTCATACATACTTATACCTCGCGACACCGCCTCGCGCCCAGCCACCCCCTCGCCGTGCTCATGGACGAGAACCTGCTCAACTGTGAGTCATACATACTTATACCTCGCGACACCGCCTCGCGCCCAGCCACCCCCTCGCCGTGCTCATGGACGAGAACCTGCTCAACTGTGAGTCATACATACTTATACCTCGCGACACCGCCTCGCGCCCAGCCACCCCCTCGCCGTGCTCATGGACGAGAACCTGCTCAACTGTGAGTCATACATAAGTAGGGTATTATTGGGCATTCTGTACCACTTTCGTCCAGTCGCTCCGCGAAACAAGTTTCGCTCTCGCTCAGGACTCGTGGTCCAGAACGCCCAATAATATCCGATCGATTAACGGTAACATTTTAGTTAGTTCACAAAACGGTAAACGCTCATTGATTGTAAAACAGTCACACTACGCACGCCTGCGATGTTTTCCCTATTTCTTGTGTTCGTCATAGCATGGATATTATTATCTAACGTTAATAACGATACCAACATTGTTTGCGAACCGACAAATGTAGCAAAACAAAAAAAACAACTATAGATGTTAGAACTCACCTGTGACTAGTTGTGTGGGTTGACGTGTCTCTCGGTGAAACAAGTTCTAAATTAGTCCAGATTGCCTAATATAAAAAAATTAACCATAAGTACTTACCTGTTAGCTATACCACACTTGTAACCTTTACCAGACCTATTTGTTATCTATACTGTATTTATTCAGTGTACCGTACTTGATATTAGGTTTATAACAAGCACGGTACACTCATTGTGTTTATAATTAGTAAAACAACGATTGGGTACATCTTAAATAAATAATTTATTTATCACTAAACATTTTCGGTTCCTCAGTAAATAATGTGTCGATCGAGCGTATAAATTCTTGCAGCTTGCGCCACTGAGGAGAATCACTATTCACTTGAGCTTTCAAGCGGAGAAGGGCTTTTTTCCACAGTTCTAGCGAGTCTGTCCCATGGACATCGTTCGTCTTGTAAATTTTGAAGTCAATGTAGTACTCTCCTTCAGTAGTAGCGTATCGCCGCTCGTTACCGTTGGCGACCTTGTTTATTAAATGCTAACTTAGAATCTTCTTTAAATTCTGAAGGAGTTTTGCATTTCCTTATACCGAAAATGTCAACGGGTTCGGTTTTCTTACTGAAACAATAAGTAGTTTTTAGTAAACAGTTAGGTAAATAAAATTCTGTTTGTTGTTAGTATAACCGAGTGGTTGTTTGTTAGTATGATAGAGTCCTGAAAATTAATATTAACATACACAGCAACCTACTTTTATAAAAATAATATTAGAGTCTATATTTTCGTGAATACTTTTATTTACCGATCTAAATTCAGACTATCTCTAGAAAGGAAAAATACTAAGTAAATACACTGTTGGGGATCGAACCCAGCAACTTTAATTCACCAGCTGTGTTTATCTAGTGTAGTACAGTACGTTATACACATAGTTGTTTCACACTCACAACTTACTTAAAACCTTTTTATCAAAGAATTAGAATATATTGCATTACTAATTTATAAATATAATAATTTATATTATTGCAAACGATTGTGTACAGAACGTTAAATAAAATATATTAACATCCAATATAACCTGATCACACATTGTATAGTCTTTCCATACAATAAGAGGTCAGAATAAAATGGTATTAATAATTAGATTTGACGTTGATTGTACATATTTAATAAAAGTTTAATTACGTACCTTTTACGAATCGAATTAGTCGATGGAGTTTTACGTTTCCTTTTTCCATTGCTGTCTGCAAAATGTTTCGATTTAGCTCTGCCTTCGTCTGCGACCTCCTGATAGCTGTACTCGCTCTCTGATCCGGACCTGAAATAGCACAACATAATTATTAGTAGGGTACTCTATCATTATTTTTACACCCTACCCAAAGTTATTCTAAAACGTTAGGTACTTAAATGTAATTTTACTTGAGTAAATGTATAGACAGACAATAACATCATGCTCAAGCCAAGATTACAAGTTGAGTAAAGTTAAAATCATAAAATCAAAGTTGAACTTAACGCTTTCTTTCTTCTTATGTAATTACTAAAGATACATAATGAAACATTTAGCTAGTAATTAAGAAGAAAATCAATTGAATACGGTACATAGATTAGATAGTATACTTATGTACTTACATTATAAATGTTATGGTGCTGATGATGATAGGTACAGCAGGCAGGTGTCGTCAGGCAGTTTGAAGCGCAGCGGTTCTTTGTATACTTCTTGATGATTACTTCCACACTTGCAGACTTAGTTTCGTTTAATGTACGGTAGTGAAATAATGTTTAGCTTATAAATCAAGAAACATGTAAAACAATGTTAATTTAAAAAAATATTAAACAGACATGTTATTGGTGTATCAATTGACTTTTTTTCTTGTACGGATTATACTTGGTCAAAAATGATGTCTAAGGAATTTTGAATAAAATCGAACAAAATTGCTGACTATAAAATAAAAATATAGTGCAAGTAGCCTGACTACGTCATATCAAGTTCTATGGTTCCGTATAATTATGTATTTATTTTAAATCAAAATAAATGCTATGCGGTAAGTACCTATTTAAATTTTAATTGGAATTGTTAATTTTTATAATATTATGACTTATTTTTATGTGATAAACACAAGTAATTTGTATTTTACCGTAAGATTGTAAGAACCGTTAGTCGATAAATTGTAAACTCGCACTGAGATGTACAATTTATTGCTTTTATTTCATATTATATTATAAGTTTATAGTTTCACAGATTAGTGTAACTAACAGTTGAAGACTGTCAGTTTCTGACTGAAATAAATGGAATGGATTAAGTCATCTCAGTACGCGTTTACAAATAATCGACAGTGTATAAACTGATTAGTTAATTAATAAACTGGCTGTTCTTACAATCTTACGTTGACATATACAATATCTATATATGGTACGAAATTAACTATAATAAAGGGAGCTAAACAATAATAATAATGCTATTTGTAAATTTATAATCATTGATATTTTTGTTAATAGAATATTATCGTAAATCCATAATAATTATTTATACCGATTTAGATCTACTGTACCCTAATAAAAAGTAGGTTGAGCGCACGTATTTAGTTACATATTAGCAAATTTCAAGCGTTTCCAATAACTGGTAATAATTATTTGTGTTAATATTAAATTGCTGAATTAAATACCTACCTAGCTATCTAATAAATCGAATAAATATTTTTATAATACAAAATTCTAAGATTACTTATATTAATTAATTTTAACGAATTACTTGCATTCAGCAGACGTGTATTTAAATACAGCAGAAATTTAAGTACTTAATATGTGAATACAAAATACTCCACGACTTAAAAAGGTAATAACTATTATGTTTATTAAGTTAAATACATAAGGAAGCTGTTTGATAGAAGTATGTATACTTACATATATTATATACTTCTTTCTTTTTATATATTTCTTTTTTTACAGAATATTAAATTAGAAAAAATAATCGAGAAGTGATATCGATGAATCAAAATCAACTAAATACACATTTTGAATTAGACATAGAAGTGTACGAGCTGAAATCATTGTACCCACTTGCACATTGGCAGGTAATCTAACAGGAAAATATTTATTTTATGTTACAGATTTATTGTACCTATGTTTTGCTCTTTTTGAACTTTAAATAAGTAATAATATCTACCTCTTGTTATAATAATATATACCTATTTATATTAAATGCAGTTTTTTTTTTTTCAGGATGAAAAACTAATTTGCTATATAAATGATCGAAAGAGAACAGTTGATTCCTGTATCAACATAAACTAAAATTAAAGATACATAGATAGTTAGAGACTGAAGTGTTCCAGCTGAAATCATTGTACTTCTTAGGTACACAATGAAACAAGGTAAAAGAAATATATATTGTATGTTTCTTTCGTTTTTAACTTTTCTTAAGTAATTATACCTCTTAAATAGTTTTTTTGTTTTGAAATACATTATGACTATGACTTAAATATAACTATTTCATAATACTGTCCACAGGCTAAAAGTTCAAAGGTGTTCAATTATGTCACCTAGGTACCTATTATATATATATATTTTTTTTTTTTTTCAGAGTGAAAACTAATTAGCTAGCTAAATGGTCAAAATAGAACTGAATCGCTCAATCCTGTATCAATATTAAGCTGAAATTCAAGATACTTACAAAATAATAGTTTAAGTAAGATAATTATTTTTTAAAGTAGGTATTTACGATAAGAGTCATTTCATATCATCATCATATATCTTATAAATTATACATTATTAACATCATATTTTATAAACTAAACTTAATATTGTATAAAAAATATTGTTAAAAATATTGAAGTAGGTACTTAACTTTAACTACTCTCTAATAATGCCTCATTGCACAGTTTGTAAAATATTTGTAGATAATCGACGATGGTCTGGTCACTTACGAAGTAATAATCATAAAAACAATAGCACGACCCCATTGTATGATAACGTTGAAATCATTAATTCTTCCTTTAAATCTCGTATTATAACTTACAGAATTCTTGCCACCGAAAAACAGTTAAATATATTGCCTGAGATGTTTCTCCATAATAACCAAAAACAAATTAAGAACCTAATCGATCAATCGTTACAAAGACATACATCAATTAAAATTAATTTTGAACTTTTCTCTGTTTTTCTTATGTATAAAAACGAACACCAAGAAATTAAATCGTTCACCACAAAAAATTATGTTATTCATTTAAATTATGATTTCGAATCAATTTACAAAACTATACTTTTAAATTTATTAAAGAAAATTGAAGAGTTTCAGGAAAGAGATAGTGGATGGACATTTTTAAAAAATTCTCATTTAGAAATCAATATAAATAAATATCAGCCTCTCGGCGGATCCAAATTTATAGCTTTACCAAAATTTATAATAAATAAAAAAGCTGTGTTAAATATTAGAAATAATGATAGTTATTGCTTCTTGTGGTGTATTGTAGCTGCCTTGTATCCCACAATACAACATCCTGACAGAGTATCGTCGTATCCTCATTTTCGAGATGTTTTAAATATTAATAATTTATTATTTCCAATTACATTTTCGGACATCAATGTTTTTGAAAAAAATAACCCCTCTCTGAATATTTTCGTTTATGGATTGAAAAATGATAGAACAATTATTGGACCTTTGTATAAATCTAATAATAGTAAAAAATCAAAGAGTATACACCTTTTGTTTTTAGAAAATAATACACATTCCCATTACTGTCTAATTAAAGATTTGCCACGTTTGGTTAGAAATCAAATAACTAAACATCATGGTAAATTGTACTTCTGTGAAACATGCTTATTATTTTTTCCGAATTCAAGTAAATTTGAATCACATTTATGTGGAGGAGTTGTTACAGTTTTACCTGAAAAAGGTTCATTTTTAAAATTTAAAAATTATAATAGAAAACAAAATATTCCATTCGTCATATATGCTGATTTCGAAACTTTACTCAAACCGATTTCCGGCGACGAATTGAACACCGGTAATACGTCATACTCACAAGTACACGTGCCTGCTGCGTTTGCATATAATATAGTATCATCATTCACTGAACATTTTAAAGGTTACAGAAGTTATCGAGGCAAGGATTGTGTAACAAAATTTGTACATTTTCTTACTGAAGATGTTAAGAAAATATATCATAAATATTTGACTAAAAATGAAACTATGATATTCACAGAAAACGATGCTGTTAGTTTCACTAGTGCTATTAAGTGCCACATTTGTGAACATTTATTGTGGGGAGATAAAGTAAGAGATCACTGTCACATTACTGGGCGATA
Source organism: Schrankia costaestrigalis (assembly GCA_905475405.1). Classification (NCBI taxonomy): domain Eukaryota; kingdom Metazoa; phylum Arthropoda; class Insecta; order Lepidoptera; family Erebidae; genus Schrankia; species Schrankia costaestrigalis. The sequence continues at coordinate 17,332,056 of FR997838.1, read as the reverse complement.
TCGGGGTGCAGCACATAGACACTGTAATTTACAACACAAGTTACCCAAATTCATTCCGATATTTTTCCATAACTTGTCAGGATATGATTCTCATTTATTTATTAAAAAATTAGGTGAAATTCCTGGTCAGATAAAAATAATACCAAAGACCAAGGAAAAATACATATCCTTTTCAAAGTTTATCCCTATTGATAATAACGAGTATATACAATTAAGATTTTTAGATTCGTTTAACTTTTTAGGAACAAGCCTTGACAAACTTGCTAAAACAATGCAAGTTAAAGATTTTATTAACCTTAAATTTCATTTTCCTGATAAAACACAATTAAATTTATTAACACGAAAAGGTGTATATCCTTACGATTATATGACAAATTGGCAATGTTATAAGGATAAATCTTTACCATCAAAGTGTCATTTTTATAATTCATTAACTAACGAAAATATTAGCGACGAAGACTACAATCATGCTAAAACTGTTTGGGATAAATTTAATATACATAACTTAGGAGAATATACGGATTTGTATTTAAAAACAGATGTACTTTTGTTGACAGATATTTTCCAAAATTTTAGGAAAACATGTAAACAACATTACAACCTCGATCCTGCATTTTACATAACAGCACCTAGTTTGTCCTTTGACGCAATGTTACTTAAAACAGGTGTTGAATTAGAACTTCTGTCGGACTTAGCAATCGTTAGAATGATTCAAGATGGTATTAGGGGAGGCTTATGCATGTGTTCCCGTCGGTATGCTAAGGCTAACCATAAATACATGTCTGACTATAATACATCTAAATCTTCTAGTTTCATAGTATACCTTGACTGTAATAATCTTTACGGTTATAGCATGTGCCAGTATCTACCATATTCAGGTTTTAGGTTTCTTAGTGAACGCGAATTGTATAATTTACACGTAGAAAATATTACAGATAATGCTGAGTGGGGATTTATATTAGAAGTTGATCTTTTATATCCTGAACATTTACACGATTACCATAACGATTTGCCTTTTTGTCCAGAGAAATGCATTCCCCCAGGCGGTAAATCTAATAAACTAATTGCTAATTTATATAATAAGTATAACTATGTCATACATTATGTACATTTAAAAAAATGTATAGAACATGGTTTAATACTACGTAAAATACATAGAGCTATAACTTTTAGACAGAGTCCTTACTTAAAGCAATATATAGAATTGAACACACAATTACGACAGAAGGCACAAAGTGCCTTCGAACAAGATTTTTTTAAGTTACTGAATAACAGTGTTTTTGGTAAAACATTAGAAAATACTGAAAAAAGAGTAAGCGTACATTTAGTTAATCAATGGAGCGATCAAAATAATCGTACCAAAAAGTCCATATCCGCTGAAAGGCTTGTATCCAATCCTTATTTCCATAGTGCTTCAATTCTATCTGAAAACTTAGTTGCAATACAAATGAGGCCAGACCAAATTATTTTAGATAAACCGATTTATATAGGATTCACTGTATTAGAACTTTCTAAGTCACACATGTATAATTTTCATTACAATATTGTAAAGCCTTATTACAAAGAGCGAGTACAGTTGTGTTATACAGACACGGACTCTTTTGTGTACGAAATATATACTAATGACTTTTACTATGATTTAAAGTATCAGTTTTTACAATATTTTGACACCAGCAACTATGAAGCTATGAACTATTTTAAGATACCGCTTATCAATAAAAAAGTTCCTGGTTTATTCAAAGATGAAATGGGAGGAGAATATATCTCCGATTTTGTTGGTTTAAGATCTAAATTGTACTCTTTAAAAACTCAAAAAAAAATCACTAAAAAAGCAAAGGGAATAAAGTCATGTGTAGTAAGAGATTTAAGTATTACAGATTATGAAAATATTTTATTTAATGGTGGAGTTATCCATAGAAAAAATCCAATGTTTAAATCAATAAAACACGAAATATTTACGCAGTCTATCAACAAAATTGTATTATCTAACAACGATGATAAACGAGCGATATCTTTGGATAAAATATCAACACAAGCTTGGGGTCATTCATATATGCTTAAAACTAAAGATGAGGTTTAGACTAAGCTTTCTTTGCTGTGAAAGTGTATAAGTAAATTACTACTTTATTTTAGTATTAAGGTATTAGATTTAAGTATCGATTGTATATGTAAATATATTAATAAATGAAAATATTAAAAATATATTTAAGTTCCATCTAAATATCTACCTACTTAGTAGGGTTAAGTACTGCTTTTGTTTATGTAAAAATAAAATGTTGACTACATTTACTTGTTTTATTTAATTTATAAATATAACCATTATAATCCATGCGAACAGAGTCGCAACCATAAATAGTTTTTTATGATTATTATATAAATATGCGTTTGCTATGACCTACTTTCAACCGTATGACAATACATACGCTTAGCAAGCGTTTTACGAACAACGTTTCGTAATGCCCTCCTTGATGGCTCGGTGGTAGCGTAAGCGACTAACGTGCTCGAAGCTGTGGGTTCGAATCCCATGCAGGACAATTATTTGTATGATCCACAAATTGTTGTCCTGAGTCTGGCTGTGATTTGTACCCAATAGTTTAAATATATATGTAAAAAGTCCCCGCGACATACGAGTAATACCTAGTGCAAGAGTTGTTGTCTTTAAAAAATAAAAACAATAAAATGTTTTTATTAGATGAATATTAGCGAAAAATATATAAAAATGAAATGTTATATTGTTATCAATTCATGATGATATATACATAAGACCATCAGTTTATATAAGTACATGCATAATATTATATAACTATGTAAATATTTTTCTGTCGCTCATTTCCACTATTTTGGTATTTGAAATCGAATTAACTATATACTTAACCAATTATTAATTCAAGCGAACAAAGTCACGAATAAAACCTTGTACAAATTATGTTCTTTTTCTATTATAAAGTTGGATTATAGTTGAATATAAAAACATAGAAGTATATAGAACAGGATGTAACACGAGACCAATATACCTACATTACATACAACCAACCTACATTATAAAATGCAATACAGACAATAATGATATACTAGCGATTGCTCCAGTCATCGCTTAGATATAAATGTTTTTTTTTTAATATTAAAAAAAAAACTGTATTAAGAATATAACAATATTCTTAATATATATTTTTTTATATGTAGTCATGTAGTAGACTTTTTCAACTGACAAACATACTGTGCAAATATTTCTTCTTGCAGACACAATATGCATTATTAGCATTTTAATATATAGATTGAATTAATTTGTATAAAATACTTTATTTTTTTCAATTACGAAATATTATTTAACTCGTGTACTTGTGCTACAGAATCATGTCAATGGTAAGTTTTTAATTAATAAAATAAAATAAACTTTGGTTACCTTTGGGTTCAATAAAACAGTAACTTATTTTAACAACGTGTTAATGATTTAATTATAATTTGTTTCAGATTTCCGACTCAACGATTATGTTCAGTCAGTATGCTCAGGATCCTAATGAAGACTATAACGAGATGCTTCGCAAGGAAACCGTATGCTGCAAACAAGTAACGAAAGATAAGACGTTGAAACAACGACGTAAGGAGAGATCGAAGAAACTGAAATCTTCAAAATCTTACGTAATGAGTCGACCACAACGACCTGGCATTAAATTGATAAAAGTTTCAGTGCTAGACCTATGTAATAACACTCCTGAAACCTATGATAGTGATAGTGATTGCGAGAACGTTATACTAAGCGCGCAATATATTGTTAAAGACGCTAATGATTCTGTTCTGGACGAAACTGAATCATTGGTGAAAAAAATCTCAAAATCTTTAATAGATAATGATTTTTACTGATTTTTTTTAATATTGTAGTTAGTTGATTAGGTTATGTTTAATGTAATAAATTGTATTCATTTTATGTCTCTAATGTGTATTAGATATTAATGTACGTATATTTGTAATAAAATAAAAGCATTATATATTTGTAAAAAGTATTTTTATTTCCTTAGAATAATAGATTACAATTTGAACTTTTACTATTTTCTAAATATTTTTTTATACATATTACATTTTTTAGTGCACAGTGCTTTAAATGATAATTACAATTAAAATTATTTTTTACACCACTGAATGTTTTGTGTAGCACAGATAAATTAGGACATTGTTTTTCGTCAAGTTCTAAGACATTACAATTCACACACAAGTCCTTAACCCAATTAATTTTCTCCAGACCTTTTACAATAATATCCTTACTTTCCAGGTATTGGACAATTACACGATGAAATTCTCTATAGTCTATGAAACCTTCGTTCCAATAAATTCCTCTGTTTCTTTCCAACCATTTAACTTGCTTTTTTTCGTCATTTGTTAAATATTTAAACAAGTAAGGTGGCTTGATTAAAAAAGTTTGTGTGTATTCAGAAGTGGCTAAAGCTAACTCCTTTACTATAAAATCGTTGTTAAGGTCTTTAAATCCTTGGACATCTAATATGATAGTATCTGGGCTCATGATATTTTCTTAACGGTGTTACTCAACGGCTTATACTCAATTATGCAGTCGTTTAGTATGAGACAGTAAGCAGATGTTTGATCTGGTATATCTGAATCAGTTTCAATTTCCACTCGTACATCTACGACAGAGCCTCCTTTTAGATTATCAGCTTGTCTAGAACAGTCGACAACAAATAACGGTGCTAAGTCTTTAAACTGTTTTTCACTTAATAAGGGTTCCGCGCGACGTCCGTAATATGACTGTTGAAATCTAGTGTATTGCTCGTATAATAAAGCAACTCTGTTATTAGCAAAGTTAACATTTAGATTTTCATAAGGGAAATATGTTGAATTTAGGTACACTCTAACATCACGAATATGACAATGATCGAACTGAGACATGTCAGCACCTGAATTATTTTTTCTTTGAGTCTGTAGTCCAATAATAACAAAGCGTGGTTTCTCTATTTGTGACGAAGTTTTAATAGACCAAGTATGTTTTGTGGTTTTAGGTAATGCGGGATATTCGTACAAGTCCCAATTTCTGAATATCATCTGGAGCGGTCGATCTTTTTCTAACATTTTTAACAAACTTATTTTTTCTCTATCTGATACCTTAACATGAGGCACGCGCCATATGATTTTATTTATAAGAACATCTTCTATAATTTCACCTGTATTAAGTTTTACAGCATTTAGGTTAGTGTTGCTTCTTAACAATATCAGTTCGTGTCTACTGTTTATTACAACTTTCTTAAAATCTTCTGCGAACCCGAGGATATTACAAAGAGGTATAGATGCTGAAAATCTACCACCATTCACATTTTTTATACCATCTATATTCCAGCCCCAGGCATAAGACATCTTTGATTCACTCTCATTCATTGAAATTAACGACTTCATTGTAGTTGTTATTCCAGCATTTTTAATTTTATCTATTTCTACTCCATTAAGCTCGTACCTTATGTCTTGAAACAGATAGAGTAGCGCATTATTCGTAAAATTGATGCTACTAGCAACGTCTTTCAAATCTTTTTTACTAACGATAACAGTTCCTTCCAAATACAAGGTGCTTGCTGATGGTAATATGTACAAATCTTGTTGGTTGATAGGTATACGAATTTCATCATTTCTATTGAAACTTGTTACATATGGCTTGTAAGAATGGAATTCTATTCCCTCAACAGTATTATCGTAAGTTGGTGTGGATAAAACATCTAATATATTCATTTTAGTAAACCGATTGCTTTAAGAAATATCTTATTTTCTTTAGTTAATTTTATTTTCTTTTTCTTCGAGATAGCTCTTGTTTGGGTGATAGCTTGAACTGAACTGATATGTTTATTTTCTTGAAGCACATATTTATTGTAATCAATCATTTTTTCTTCTTAGGTGTAAATACAGTTGAACTTCTTCACCTCGTAAATTTATTAAACGGTTATTTATATCTAATAACCTAATTCGTATGCTGTTTATATTTTTTTGGTTAATCGGAAAGTATATTACGTTCTTAGGAATTTCTATTATTCTGTATCCAGGTGGTACGTTCAGTGCAAATTCGTGTATAATGTGACTGGATTCTCCGTTTATGTACGAGCCGCTTACAATATCACATTCTATCCTGATCACGGTCGTAGGTAAAATGTTGACTGGAAACTCAGACACATGCCATTTATTTCCTTCCAAGATCTGTTTCTTAAACCCTAACAAACTGCAGAAAGTGTTTTCTTTATTAAAATTTATATTTTTTGTGCAGTATATACTAGTTTTTAGAGTGTTATTATTACACTCTAATTTGAACACAGCGTCCTTTATTTCTGATTTTAAATAATCACCGATGTCTTGTAATTCATAGGTGCCTTCCGGTACTTCAATAACTTCATTGGTGTCATAATATAACTTATTATTTCTTTTGTCAATGTTTGGAATAGAGTTAAATGTTGAGAAATGCAATAAGGCGCATTCATATTGTTCAGATAATTGTAGTGTGTTAGTATAGTACACAGATAAATCTGAAGAGTTCCCAGTTATCGACAAAGTGAGTGACATCTTGCAAATGGTTTAAATTAAACAAACGCATAAAATTTATATGTTTTTATTCCAATATTTCCACAAATATTCTAAACATAAATGTCCACAATTTACAGAATTAAAATTTTGATATCTTGTATAATTATAAAAAACATTATAATTTTTAAAATACTTCATCAATTCCCTGGGGGGTTTTAAATCACCAAAGCTGTCAAAATATTCACAGTAATTATTAACTTTAACATAAGCTACCCAATGTGTTCCTTCGTTTTTTGCATTATCCAAGTTCACTATACCACACTCAATCCGTTTTGGTGAACTTGGTAACTGATCCTTCATGTACACTCCTCGAAAGTGAGGAATGTCTCGTGCATGATTTTCAATATCCAAATTAGTTAAAGGTCGATTAGGTAGCTTCCACTTCAGTTTTTTGGAGATTTTATATATAATCCTTTGCCATTTTTATGTTGTTTTATGTATAAACCCTTGCCTATGGCTAATGTCTCCATAGATCTGTTATGTCGTTCTGTTTCTTGTAAATTCTTTTGAGCTGCTTTATATTCATTCACCGTTTTTGCTATACCGGCTACGCCACCAGCTAAAGAGCCTAAAGCTGATAAACCAGCAAAAATTGGAATTAAAGGTAGAATTCCTCCAGTTTTTGGTAACGGTATAACTCGTGGTATTCGCATATTTGGAGTGCATGGAAAAAGTTTCTTTGCAACTGAGTATGCGGTGTTTATTAATGTTTTACTGTTTTTGGGTTTCATTTTCTTAACCACAGATTTAATTTTTGATATAAAACTATTAAACGCCTTAACGCCAGCACCAGATTTTAATTTAGCTTTCATAACTTTGCTCACTAACCAGGAACTAAGTTTTTCTCCTTTTCTTGCATCTTTCGATTTAAGTCTTTTTTTAGCCATATCTAGTAGTTGTAAATCAGCTTTGTGTCGATTGGGTAAGTCTTTATGGTTATCATATGCAATATCGTGTTGCATACAAGCTTCGTCTAGCTTATTAACACCTCGATCACCTCTGAGTAATCTTTTTTTTAGTTTTGTGCCTGGTCCGCAATAGTTATAACCAGGCAGGTGAAGTTCAAACGGTAGATTATCAATAATAGTGTTAAGCAGTCCACCTCCTTGCATTGCTCAAAGTAAAGTAAATATAATATATGTAAGGAATATGGTTATATAATTGTTATTTCAATCTGTTATTGCGGTTTTATTAATCCAACTGTTATCATCATTGCTTAATCCCAACCATTTTACGAATAATTTATTTCCTTTTCTTTTTAAAACCTTTTCAATCAAGTACACACCAGGATGATGAGATTTTTGGAGTTCTTGTTCGTAAAACGTGCCTAATATTGGTTGTTTTCGCTGATCTTCTATGTAATATGTTGTTGGTTTCGTTTTATTGATCTTTTTTATGATAAACAGCTCAGTAGACCAATTAGGAGTATATCCTTTTTCAAATATATGTTTGTATTTACTAATTCGTACATTGTCACCGACTTTAAATTTAGGTTTAGACCGAATACATAAATGATTTTGTGATTTATTAATATTATTTTTTATTAATAACTCATTTGATTTTTTCACATCGGAAGGTTTGCATTGAATAGTACGATGATATGTATTGTTATATGTCTTCAATATATTTGTCAATATCGATCCTAACCAATTATAGCTTCCATTTAAACTAAAACATTTGTATAGTTTATTTTTGATAGTCTTTATTAATCTCTCGACTATTGAAGCTTTCTTGGTAGAAAAAGTAGAATAGTGGTTAATGTTAAACCTCTTCATAAGATTTTTAAAAGTTGTATTATAAAACTCTTTTCCAGAATCAGTTTGTAAGTTGATTGGTCTGCGATGGCTACTACGTAATATTTCATCGAAAGCATGTGTAACATCTATCATGTTTTTAGATTTCAATGGTTCAGCCCAAGCGTATTTAGAAAAGCAATCAATCACTAATAAAATATAATTATATCCTTTATTACTTTTTCTCAACGTCTGTATATCTATCAGATCAGCTTGCCATAAATCATCGATTCCTTTCAATATTACAGGTCGTCGCAGAAAGTTTTTTCGTGCTGCTTTGTGTATTTCATTAACAATTTGTTGCTTTATCATTATGATTAATTAACTTGTCTACAGTGGTTTTTGTATAAAATTTGTCTTCTAAATGAAGCAAAGTATTTGTAAACTTTGTATTTAAAATACTTTGAACGTGTAGCGACTTATTAATTTCTTGTATAATTTCTGTTTTAATTTTATCTACGTATTCCTTATTTACCACGTCATCAGCTTCTTCAGGCAGTCTAATACCTCTTAGTCGTGATGCTTTCAAATCAAAGTCACCGTTTTCAGATTTATACAAAGCGTTATTATTAATCTCGAATAACTCAGATAAACGCATTCGTTTATGAATATAATGACCGAATTTGTCTACATTCATGTTTAGAGTGTGTTGTACTGTAAGGTTAGAAATAAAATGAACATTATATACATACAACTTTTATTTAATAATAATTTTATTTTCACGTAATTCCTCAATAATAGACATAATTTCATTATCTAAGCCTGTATTGCCAGCATCTCGAGATGCTATTAACAACTTTAATCTATCAACTAATTCATTTGGATCATCCCAATAAATGTAATCCACATTTTGTCTCCACATTTTTTTCATTGACATTCCTTTACCTTTAGATTGCTTACCAGGAATTGTACTTTGTACTGAGAAAAGCGGTTTAATAACTTGTAAATATTTCATTCCCTTATTACTTTTTATTGGTTTATTTGGTTCGAAATCTCTACGATGTGCATTTGTATCAAGCAACATCGATTTATAATTTTGCATGTCACTCTCTGTAACTACGCTTAAATCTACATTCTTTTTTAATAACAATTGTTTCAAACCAGGTGTATTACGATATTTACAACCAGCTACTACAATAAATTCATCACCAACTGTTATATTAGCAGACCCTAACATAAATTTCCCTTGATCTACTCGAACGCCAAACGGGATGTCTCGTAGGGCTTCTGAAGATAACGACCAGGATGAAGTGTCGTGCTCTTTAATATTAACATCATCAACCAATGATTGAAAAGAACTTTCACTGTCATTGTCAGATTCATCACTGTCATCTTTACTTTTTGGATTTTCATTCTGCATAGTTTGTTTATTCAATGGACCTTCGATTTGATTATTAGCGTTGGAAAGCAGGTTGAGAGATTCTGTTACAGGCTTGAAAACTGATTCCAATGCTTGTTTATTGCTAATCTCAATATCTCGCATGTTCCGTACTTTTCTCTTTACAGCTTCTGCAGCATCAACAATTTGTCTTTTTAATGATTTTTCCATGCTTGTTATCGGTTGAAAGTCGTATACAGAATAATAATAATACAAAGATGACAACCTTAAATATTCGAAATTTTAATCAAAGATTACAAAGGTATCAAATTTAGTTCTATAGCATCCATTATTTTTAGAACAATCTTTATTAATTACAACATAGTTGAAGGGTTCACTCCATATCCTGGAACACATTTCACGGAATTCAAACCAAGTCATATCGGTATTAACATGTTCATCATAAACATGTCTTAAATTAATGTCATCTTGTTTAAAAAGTACTATCAGGTTAGCATTATCTCTTACTAATTGTTTTGGGATTTTACTGTATGTTTGATTTAGGTAAAAACAATCGATGTATTTGTGTCTACCCATAGCAAAGTAATCACGCATATTATTTTGATTCTCACACGCCACGTCATCAAAAATAATTATAGAGTTTGGTTTCGCATCCTCAACTTTTAACACTTCTTCATTTCCTTGAAATTTTTGTAATGATATACATGGTACTTGCTGTAAAACCTTTTCTAAAAACACATATTTTGGTTGAAGTAAAGTTTTTGAATATATGTAGATGTTTTGAAAGTTTAATCCATTTTCATGTAGAAGTAGACCAATTAACAAGTTTGTTTTGCCACAGTTTGATGGTCCGCAAATAATGCATCGTATGGTATTAGGTAATAATTTTCCATGACGTGATTCAGTCTTACAAGAATCATTGCAAATTATATTTAATTGCAAAGATTGTGGTTGTTTGACAAATTTCATGTTATATACATATTACAGCTTAATTAATAATGATCAAGTTTAAAGATTGTTAATCTTTATAAATACTAATCGATCTTAAATCTACTCAACTTCTTTTAAGTACTGGAACAAATTTTACCATCCTATTATCCTCCTCACAATATATTTTTATTAATTCTGTCTATAATGACACAAACACACTAAAATTAAAAATACTGGTTGTTGGTAATTTTTAAAGTGCCAGTTGTTGATGTCTTAGCTATAATGTCGTCATTGTTATTGCTCACGTGAATATATTAGGCGTTAGTTATTTATTGAAGTTTCGAAGCCACACGTCGCTGGTTATATTAAATTTATATTATTGGGCATTTTGGACCACGAGTCCTGAGCGAGAGCGAAACTTGTTTCGCGGAGCGACTGGACGAAAGTGGTACAGAATGCCCAATAATACCCTAC